>CAXKVI010000004.1:68340513-69540513 GCA_964058755.1 Campiglossa producta | reverse complement strand
GCGAGAAATGCTTTACTGGTGAGGTCCGAGCACAATTCCAAATGGACCGCCTTTGTGGTGAAGCACACGAATACAGCTACGTATCCTTTGACAAGCGTTGGAGATCGTAGCATGGAGGCCTTTATTTGAAAGGGGCCAGCGAAGTCGACACCTGTCGTGGTGAAGGGAGGAGCAAACGTGCATCGTTCGGGGGGTAAGGCTGCCATGATTTGCGTGCGTGTTTGTTGCCTATGGGTGATGCATACTCTGCAATGGAATATACATTTTTTGATGAGGGGTTTGAGACGGGCAATATAGAACTCTTGCCTTATAACTTGCTGCATGAGGCGAGCTTCCGCATTCAAAAATAGCTCATGGATGTATTGAATATAGAGCGTAGCGAGGTGAGATTTTTCGGGAATAATGATGGGATGCCGCTCGTTGTAGCTGAGGGCTGCATGTTCTAGTCGACCGTTGACCCGAATGACTCCGCTTTTATCCAGGAAGGGATTAAGTGGTAACAGGGAACTCCGCTTTCCAATGGGGTTTGAATTCTCTAGGCAAACTCTTTCAGGAGCATAGTTACGGGTTTGGGTCATGGTGATTAGTCGATGTTTTGCTCTTTTGAGTTCGGCATGTGATAACGAGGGTTCGACGGGGTCATGGATCCCCACGGCTGAGTCTTGGGCCCGGCGTATAAACCGGAGAAAGTACGCTAACACTCTTAAGGCGCGGGCGTAGGAGGAGAACCTAATGAGTAGATCCTCGGTGTCTTCGGTGGCGTGTAATGCCTCTATTCGGCGAAGCTCGGGAGGCTCGATGTTTCGGATCATTGGTGGTGACCAATCTTCGGGGGGTTTGGGGAGCCACTCTGGACCATTCCACCAGAGATGGGAGTTAGCGAGCTCGACGGGCGTACAGCCTCTGGTTCCCATATCTGCGGGGTTATCCTTACTGCGCACGTGTCGCCAGGGAACATTACCTACGAGATCTATGATCTGGGCTGTTCGGTTGGAGACATATGTTTTCCAGGAGTGAGGAGGCTTTTCGAGCCATGCTAACACAATTTCCGAGTCAGACCACATGGTTAATTTCTTTTTACCGAGATTGAGATGGGATAGAACGACTGCGACTAGTTTGGCCAGTAGGAGAGCTCCACAGAGTTCCAGGCGTGGCAGGCTAATTGTTTTGAGAGGAGCCACTTTGCCTTTGGAGACTAGGAGGTGGGAGAAAACTTGAGTGCCGACAGTAGTTCTTAAATAGAGATTCGCGCAATAAGCCTTCTCAGAGGCGTCGCAAAATCCATGGAGCTCGACATGTAGATCGGGGGCGAAATTAATCCATCGGGGTATTTGAATGGCTGAGATGGTCTCGAGGTTTTTGGCGAATTGCGCCCATTTGACAAGGCGTATGGGCTTGACCTGTTCATCCCAGGCGGTTCCGTCTAGCCATAGTTCCTGCATGAGTATTTTCGCTTGTATCATAATGGGCGTTAGCCACCCTGCGGGGTCAAAAAGTTTCGCAATGGAGGAGAGTATTTGTCTCTTGGTAGAGGCTGAGGAGGCGGGATTTGAGTCGACCGTATAGGAGAATGTGTCTGAGAGCGCATTCCATTGAATTCCAAGTGTTTTAGCGGTACTACTTTTTTCGAATTCTAGAAAGTCTGTTTCAAGTAAGTCCGCTTTAGGAATATTTTGGATAATTTCCGGGTGGTTTGCGGTGATCTTTTTTAATGGGAAGCCAGCAGAGTTCAGAGATTCTATAACTTCATATAGGGCCTGCTCGGCTGATTGAAGATCATGGCTACCCGATAGTATGTCGTCCACATAAGTTTCTGACATAAGTATAGGGGCTGCATTTGGGTGGGATTGGGTTACGTCTTCTGCGAGCTCGTGCAGAGTACGGATAGCCAAGAATGGCGCACAATTGACCCCGAAAGTAACCGTTTTTAATTTAAAGTCCTTGAGTGGGCCGTTTTCGGGAGTTCGAAATATAGTTCTTTGGAAGTTTCGGTCATCGGGGTGTAGGACAATTTGGCGGTACATTTTTTCCACATCGCCATTAAACACGTATTTATACGTTCGCCATTTCAGAAGCATGAGTCTGAGATCGGGCTGGAGGGTTGGTCCGGTGCATAGAACGTCATTTAGGGAGTGACCGGAACCGGATTTCTTAGAGGCGTTAAATACTACTCGGACTTTTGTCGTTTTCTTCTCGGGTTTTACGACCGCATGGTGGGGGAGATAGAAGGAGTAGTATTTACCCTGAGATTCTATTTCGCTGGGACTACATTCTTCCATATGGCCGAGGGACAGGTATTCTTGGAGAACGGCCTCTATCCTGATCAATAGAGTAGAGAACTCTTCGAAAGTGATTCCCATAATCCGCCCATGTGGGGTGCACCGGGGGGTATAAATTTCCAGTTAATGCCTTGCGGGGCATACTTTTGGACAACATCTGATGAGACCTCCTGCAGGAAAGAGATGAATTCCTTCTCGGTATCACGTTTGGCTCCAATGAAAGTTTTGCCATTGTCGCTCATCATCTGGTTCGGATATCCGCGGCGTCCTACGAAGCGGGCAAAGGCGGCGAGAAATGCTTTACTGGTGAGGTCCGAGCACAATTCCAAATGGACCGCCTTTGTGGTGAAGCACACGAATACAGCTACGTATCCTTTGACAAGCGTTGGAGATCGTAGCATGGAGGCCTTTATTTGAAAGGGGCCAGCGAAGTCGACACCTGTCGTGGTGAAGGGAGGAGCAAACGTGCATCGTTCGGGGGGTAAGGCTGCCATGATTTGCGTGCGTGTTTGTTGCCTATGGGTGATGCATACTCTGCAATGGAATATACATTTTTTGATGAGGGGTTTGAGACGGGCAATATAGAACTCTTGCCTTATAACTTGCTGCATGAGGCGAGCTTCCGCATTCAAAAATAGCTCATGGATGTATTGAATATAGAGCGTAGCGAGGTGAGATTTTTCGGGAATAATGATGGGATGCCGCTCGTTGTAGCTGAGGGCTGCATGTTCTAGTCGACCGTTGACCCGAATGACTCCGCTTTTATCCAGGAAGGGATTAAGTGGTAACAGGGAACTCCGCTTTCCAATGGGGTTTGAATTCTCTAGGCAAACTCTTTCAGGAGCATAGTTACGGGTTTGGGTCATGGTGATTAGTCGATGTTTTGCTCTTTTGAGTTCGGCATGTGATAACGAGGGTTCGACGGGGTCATGGATCCCCACGGCTGAGTCTTGGGCCCGGCGTATAAACCGGAGAAAGTACGCTAACACTCTTAAGGCGCGGGCGTAGGAGGAGAACCTAATGAGTAGATCCTCGGTGTCTTCGGTGGCGTGTAATGCCTCTATTCGGCGAAGCTCGGGAGGCTCGATGTTTCGGATCATTGGTGGTGACCAATCTTCGGGGGGTTTGGGGAGCCACTCTGGACCATTCCACCAGAGATGGGAGTTAGCGAGCTCGACGGGCGTACAGCCTCTGGTTCCCATATCTGCGGGGTTATCCTTACTGCGCACGTGTCGCCAGGGAACATTACCTACGAGATCTATGATCTGGGCTGTTCGGTTGGAGACATATGTTTTCCAGGAGTGAGGAGGCTTTTCGAGCCATGCTAACACAATTTCCGAGTCAGACCACATGGTTAATTTCTTTTTACCGAGATTGAGATGGGATAGAACGACTGCGACTAGTTTGGCCAGTAGGAGAGCTCCACAGAGTTCCAGGCGTGGCAGGCTAATTGTTTTGAGAGGAGCCACTTTGCCTTTGGAGACTAGGAGGTGGGAGAAAACTTGAGTGCCGACAGTAGTTCTTAAATAGAGATTCGCGCAATAAGCCTTCTCAGAGGCGTCGCAAAATCCATGGAGCTCGACATGTAGATCGGGGGCGAAATTAATCCATCGGGGTATTTGAATGGCTGAGATGGTCTCGAGGTTTTTGGCGAATTGCGCCCATTTGACAAGGCGTATGGGCTTGACCTGTTCATCCCAGGCGGTTCCGTCTAGCCATAGTTCCTGCATGAGTATTTTCGCTTGTATCATAATGGGCGTTAGCCACCCTGCGGGGTCAAAAAGTTTCGCAATGGAGGAGAGTATTTGTCTCTTGGTAGAGGCTGAGGAGGCGGGATTTGAGTCGACCGTATAGGAGAATGTGTCTGAGAGCGCATTCCATTGAATTCCAAGTGTTTTAGCGGTACTACTTTTTTCGAATTCTAGAAAGTCTGTTTCAAGTAAGTCCGCTTTAGGAATATTTTGGATAATTTCCGGGTGGTTTGCGGTGATCTTTTTTAATGGGAAGCCAGCAGAGTTCAGAGATTCTATAACTTCATATAGGGCCTGCTCGGCTGATTGAAGATCATGGCTACCCGATAGTATGTCGTCCACATAAGTTTCTGACATAAGTATAGGGGCTGCATTTGGGTGGGATTGGGTTACGTCTTCTGCGAGCTCGTGCAGAGTACGGATAGCCAAGAATGGCGCACAATTGACCCCGAAAGTAACCGTTTTTAATTTAAAGTCCTTGAGTGGGCCGTTTTCGGGAGTTCGAAATATAGTTCTTTGGAAGTTTCGGTCATCGGGGTGTAGGACAATTTGGCGGTACATTTTTTCCACATCGCCATTAAACACGTATTTATACGTTCGCCATTTCAGAAGCATGAGTCTGAGATCGGGCTGGAGGGTTGGTCCGGTGCATAGAACGTCATTTAGGGAGTGACCGGAACCGGATTTCTTAGAGGCGTTAAATACTACTCGGACTTTTGTCGTTTTCTTCTCGGGTTTTACGACCGCATGGTGGGGGAGATAGAAGGAGTAGTATTTACCCTGAGATTCTATTTCGCTGGGACTACATTCTTCCATATGGCCGAGGGACAGGTATTCTTGGAGAACCCGGTCGTATTGGGGTTTGAGATCGCCCTTTTGTCGGAGGGTGCGTTCCATGCCGACATATTGTCGTAGGGCTGCAGTTCGGGAATGACCTAATCCGATATCGTTCGGGAATGATGGTTTGAATGGGAGACGAACCATATATCGACCGTCAGCAGTTCGGGTGGTTGTGGTTTTGTAAAAATCTTCGCACATTTGATCTTCGGGAGTTTCCAATCGAGGTCTGGGTACCTCTTCGATTTCCCAAAACTGCTTTAGTTGTTCATCAAGCTGGGCATTGGAGATTTCATACGCTTGGGTTGAGTAAGCGGTTACTTTTTCGGGGGTTTGACCACTTACAATCCAGCCAAATATAGTGTTTTGGGCTAGCAGTGTGGGGGAGATTTTCTCAATGCCATTAAGCATTATTTGCGGGATGAGATCGCTGCCTAGTACTAAGTCAATTTGGGATGGGTTCTGACAGTCTTGGTCCGCCAGCTTAAGATGAGACCATTTTTTACTTTGCTCATAGTTCAACTTGAGCGTTGGGAGAAGTCTAGTGAGGCGAGGTAACACTATGGCTTGGGCTTTAATTTTAATTTGACTGTCATTTGAGACGAGTGTTAGGGCACAGAGCTTATTTGAGGTTTGAACGACTCCGCCTCCCATGCCCGATATTTCAAATAGGGAGTGGGTATAGGGAAGGCCTAACTTGCTCTGGGCTTTGGACGATATGAAACTTCTTTCAGACCCTTGGTGGAATATTTCTCCTTTGTGTTCCACCGAGACTATTGCTGTAGGAAGGATTGTGGTGCTGTCATTCTCTGAGTGCAGTGACTGTATCTGCTCTGCGTTTGAAATTGAAGGATTCTCTTCAGGAGATGAGGCGCTGTTGGGGTCCTGTCCACTGTTTCTTCCGATAATTGCCACTTGGGATGCGGTTCTGCTTACTCCGGCTGTGTTATTTGGGGCTGCGTTATCGTGCAGGGTGGAGTTATGTCGACCTTGGCAATGGAGACACGTTCTGTGACTGGTGCAATTTTCTAAGAGGTGGGATTGGGATAGACAATTCTCGCATAAATTATTTTCTCTCACGTATTTTTTACGTTCTGGGATTAAGAGTTTTTTGTACCGCAAACAGCTTTGGAGAGTGTGGGACGACTGTTTGCATAGTTTGCAAGCATACATTTTTTGGTGCTCTGTGGCATGAGCATTTGTTCGCGTTAGGGAGTTGTTGCTGTGGTTCGTTTGGGATTGACCTGGCCTGAACTGGGCTTTATTCTGACTTTGGGGCGGCCTTGAGTAGTTTTGGGGTGTTGGAGTGAAACGGGGTTTGGCTGGGCGCCATTGGTCCACCCTCTCCACTATCTCATACCGAGTGGTCAGAAATTGGTCCATTTGGGACCAGTTAGGGAGGTCTCTTCTGGAGCTTAGTGATTGCTCCCACAGCGCAACTGTGCTTTCAGGGAGTTTTGAGGTCACTATGTAAATTAATATGGGATCCCAGCTCTCTGTGGAGACGTGTTGAGTTGCTAGTATTTGCAGACAGTTATTTACTGAGGACTGCAGTCTTTGGATGTCCTCACTGTTTTCCGCTGGAATTGCCTTTAAGTTCATGAGAACGCGGATTTGGTTATCTACTAGAACTCTCTTGTTCTCATATCGGGACTTTAGTGCTTCCCAAGCTAGGGCAAAGTTGTCGTCACTTAAAGGGAATTGTTCCACTATTTGATGTGCCTTTCCTTTAGTCTTGTGTCGGAGGTGATATAGTTTCTGGGCACTGGAGAGTTTCGAGTGGTTGATATAGACCGCAGTGAACATGTCACGGAAAGATGGCCATTCATTATACCCTCCATAAAAAATTTCAGTATCACATGGGGGGACTTTGAGGTTCGTGTTGGACGACTCATGTGTGGGTTGGATTTGTTGTTGGGCGGGGGGTTGTTCAATTCTTTGAGCTGGAGTTGATCGCCTATTTTTGCTTTTGTGTCCTCATATGATATAAGGCAAGCTCGGTATTTCCCGAAAGCTGCGGACTTAAAGTCATCGGGAAGGTCCTGGTCATCTGATTCTACCACCGTGTCCTAGGCACTCTGTACCCTTGCCCAGAATACGTCTATATTTTTATCTTTTATTTTCAGGGCTGCCTCGGTATTATCTTGGATCTGAGTTGCGCCGAACCGAGCACAATAATCCGTGAAGTTATCTGTTTCGGATATAAATTTATTTTCGACCGCGGTAGCCATTCTAAAGAGGGACTTGCTTAATTTTATTTTGGGAATCTTGAGAAATTTATTAGCTGCCGCTTTATTAGAAAATCACAAAGAAGTTTTTTGACTGGTCCAAAAGGGAGTAGTCTGGGACTAGTTGGCCGAACGAGAAAAATTTACTACTGGCGTATTTCAACTTTTGCTGAACGAGGCAAGTTTACTGCTGGGTTGTCGCAAATAATATAAACGTATTTATATATATATTTAAATTATACCGCAAGGGACACAGGTTTATAAAAGGGTAATGTTTTAGCTTTGTGAGAAAATATATATGTAAATATGTATATAATTTATGGGATTTGCCTTTAACTTTCGTGACACTTTTGGCGGGAATGAATATATTAAAACAGGGATTTTCAATAATTTGTATGCGATTTTTGAGGGATTCGCTCTATGTATATTGAGAGGTTTTCAGAATTTAAATACCCTGATTTTGAGGGAAAAGCTAATTTTCTATGGGATTTTAATAGTTTAATGGTTAGGAGCTAGTTCTTCGAAGGCGAAGAAGGACCAATAGTTGACTCAAGGGATAGGCCGTGGTGGAACTTACTCGAACTACTCACGATTTACTGGGAATCCAAGAGTCAGGTCAATCCGGGCGGTGTTGCTATCCTCGTACCGGGTGAAATTGCTTACAAGCAAAAATGGGGTTACACGGTCAACGTTGCGATTGAGTAGAAAGCAAACACACTTATATAATAATGTATACAATGTATTTCAAAAGGAAAATTCACTTTAAATAATGGTTTTTCACAAGCTTATATTTTGCCGGCAACACCAAGAAAAAATACAAAAAAGAATAATAATAAATCAGCCGGTTTGACAGGTAGCGATCTTGCCAGATCGCTACCTTTTGAATGCGGCGATTTCGACTTGGGGGATTTATGCGGGTGGTGTTACCACACGTCCAAACCAAAAATAATCATGAAAGATTATTTTATAAGTCATGACTGATGAACTAAATTACAAAATAATGAATAATTACTAGATAAAAGCGTAATATGAATATTTACAAGATGGAATAATAAATATATACATTGAATGGAATGGAATGGATTTGGACGTGTGGTACCGCGTAAACAAAGTGGTTCGAGGAGGAGTAACGGTGTCGGTTTAGGAGTGTCAGTCCCGGGATTTTGCTATGTGGAGAATCCCAACCACTCAGGGATTTTCCATATGGCCGGGTCTCGGGACTGACTTTCCTAGCGTTGGTAGTATCACAACGGGCCTTTCAAAACTGGCCTAAGTGTGCCTCTGCGGCAGTCATTTGAACCTTACCTATATTGATTTTTTAGTTAAACGTTACAACCGGCCAAATGTGCGAAACCAAAATTTTTAAATAGGTACAAATGTATCAAACTAAGTCATATTTTATAATTATTATTTATCTACATATGTACATATCGCTACCCTAATATAGAAAGGCCCTAAGTCATATTTTCTTGGATCGAAAACTTACTCGAAAAAACTGAATGTAAAGTAAACCATAGCAACGATGGCTTGTTCGAAACACACAAATATCAATGCCTGCAGTATTTCACTACAATATAGTATAGCACTAGGGTTTTAGTGAAGTTTCATTTAGAAGTTATTATTAAAAATCCATTAGCAACTCGATCTAAAATAAAAAATGAGTTAGGGCCTTTCTATATTAGTGTAACGATATGTGCATATAACTGATATGCAAAGCATACGAATTGAATTTTTTTTCATTGGCTAGGTACTTTTTTTGTTAAAACGATAAAACTGTGCTAAAAATAGCTTGGTAACTTTTTGATAACCTTTTTCCAACACCTATTTTTCATTCGCTGTGGTTATTTACATGTTCATGTTCCCACACCTCGCACAACTCACTTCAGTAACTTCTTCAGTGTTGTTTCTTGAAAGGTTGTCAATGCGTTACCTGCGTCTATACGTGTTATTAGAAATTTGCGTACATTTTTATCAAAGGTTAAGTCATTTTTATTAGAACAATCACACAACGACATCAAAATTTTGCTGAACTCTATAACTTAGTAAACTTGAACTAAATTTGTAATCTCTTGAGTATGTACAGTGTACACCTATTTCTCATAAATCAACTTAATTAAATTTATTTTATAACGCATAGTTTATACTGCACGGCTAAAAATTCGAACCTAAATTTTAAACTTTTTTGGACTACATATATGACCAAACCAAATTTGGATTCAAATTCAATTTAGACCAGTTTTCATGAAAATTGGCTAAATGAATCGGGTTTCAATTATAAACAAGAAATGTTTTAACAATTTTTTAAAGATAAAATAAATTTTTTGTCCGTTGGCGGGAATTCGAACCAAGACTCCCCGCATCATGCCCGTCTGCTCTACCACTGAGCTACATCGCACACATAAATGTTGTTGGCAAAATTCAATCTTGAATAAGCTTTCAAAAATAAATTTGAATTTTCAAACCCAAAAGTTTAAATTTTAGACCGAAAAGTTTTAAGAATAAAATAAAACTAAAAAAATATGGCAGCAGACAGAACTCGAACGAAAACGCTCAGGAGTCACAGCCGACTGCTCTACCGCTGAGCTATGACGCACATGAAGTTTTTGTGGGCAAAATTCAATTACATTAAAACAAACCAAAAATAAAAAATTTAGACAGCTTTTTCATTTAGATTTTAAATCGAAACCAAAAGAAATTGAAAATCTTTGTAGGTATTTGGACGGTTTGAAGTATTGTACAAAAAAGTTTGAGAAATTGATTAAACTTTATACGGGTTTAAAATTTAGGTTCATTTTTTTAGCCGTGTGATTTTCAAAGAGAATAAAAACAAAATAGCACCCTTGATATGGGCGTTTCCATTTAACATTTCCAAATAATATTGTGACGTCACATCTAGCTAGCGGAGCTTTATTGAACATGCCAAAAAAAATGTTTAATTAAATTAGTAATTAAAAGAAAAAATTAAGAAAAACTGTCCGTCATTCGAGTTACAATTTTTAACTAAGAGTTTTTAGACCATTTTTGGAATCTTAAACTCTGCGAAATTGCTTTTTTGAACTAATTTTTGTTAATGGGACTTTGTTAAGAATTGATGTAAGTGTGACATGGAAAAAATTTGAAAGCCTACCTTAATTAATTTAAAATATATTAGAAAACAGGTAAGTAAAGCTGTCTTCTTTGCCGAAGGCTATATAGCCTTCATGAATAATCGTCATGATTTTCACTGTTCGATCCCCAGTACAGCCTGTGTGAATTTAACTTTAGCTCATTCAGAAATTGTCGGAAATATCGGGTATATGGGGGCGATGTGTTATATTGGTCCAATCTCATTCATATTTCAAATTGACATTCCACATTCTAAAAGAGAAATAGTTACGAAATTTCACGTGCCTACCTATCTAATTACATGAGTTATCTACCAAACATGGAACAATCGATTGTATGGGGGCTATGTGAAATATTTATTCCATCTCAAAGCTTTTCAGCATCTGTATTGCACATATAAAAATGGCAATACTTACAAAATTTCACGTTCCTTCCTGTTGAACTACAGGAGTTATAACCCAAAATCCGTTTATCGGAACAATCGATTGTATGGGGGCTATATGTAATATCGGTCCGATCTTTCTGGTTCCGACAAATGATTTCTATATTAGAAAATGGTGAGCACATACCAAATTTCAGTCAAATCTCTCAAAAACTGAGGGAGTTCAAACAGACAGACAGACAGACGGACATGGCTTAATCAACTCATCTCGTCCTCCTGATCATTTCGGTATACTTATTGATGGGTCCATCTCTTCTTCTTCTCATACTTACAAGGTTGGGTTAGGTTCAAGTGGCTGCCGCAGAGGCACACCTAGGCCAGTATTAAAAGGACCGTTGTGATACAACCAACACTAGGAAAGTCAGTTCCGGGACCCTACCATATGGAAAATCTCTGTATTATCGGGATTCTCCACATAGCAGAGTCCCGGGACTGACGCTCCTTAACCGCCACCGTTACTCCTCCTCGAACCATTTAGATGACTTGATGAAGGCTATCAAGTCATCATACTTACAAACATCGGACCAAAGTTATAAAAAACTCCGTTACTCGCGTTACAAGAAATTCGCCACTCGCGTTACTTCTGAATCATACCAAAGTAAATGTTTAGACAGTCGATTATAAAGTGAGGGATCGGTTAAAATATCAATTTATTCGGCCTGGGATGCCTGTTTATTGCAACTTTTCATTACTTATATACCCCTCGTGAAGGGTGGATACCTTGCCGCGGTACGAGGGCTTAAGTCGATAGCCACAGGGCTACGCTGCCCTTGTGATCATAGCTCCGTACGGCACTTCATCACGAGAGCAGCCTAGCCTCTCTGGCGCGACGACAAAGATCTTCCCCCTCCCAATCCAGGGTGTTATGCGAAACCGTGCCCATTGGACGTTTTGCAGCCGGGAGGCAAATCGTGGCTGTATTTGAACGGAGCCTCTCTGATACCGGGTCGCCTCAGAGAGTAAGCATGGCCTTACCGCGGTACGGGGCTCTGCCGCGGCGGACGACACATTTTCCCCTACTCTTCCCTTGACCCTAAGCTGGCCTTGTCCGGCGATGGGTCGTACGAACAAGATGAACTCAAATAACCCAAATAAAAACGATAAACCTAAAAAATAAATAACGCCAAATTTCACTCCTCAGCAAAGGAGAGCTATGGAGGAACAGGCGAGAAAGCAACAACAACGCCGGAGGACAACCTCCGTTCCACAATCAAGGGGGGGATCGACAGCGATGGCAACTACGAGTCGGTCAACCAACCCTCTATCGACTAAGATTGACTTGATGGGAGCTAGCACCAGTGCGGTTGCCAACGCAACTAAGCGGACAACGGCGGATGCTAAACTCCCATCAACCGCTGATATGAAAACCAGTATCTTTACGTCTGTGGCAGTGGTCTCACGACCTGGCCTCGGAGTTTCGAAGGAGAAGGAAGCTGCAACTGAGATTTCGGCAAGGAGAGCGACCGCGATGGCAACTACGGGTCCGCACTCCCAGGAGACATCTCCCCGCCGCTTCACATACCACGAGAAAAGATTGGCTGCAAAGATCCTGAAGAGGTATGAAGGGGTACCGCAGGAATCGCTGTCGCCGAATTCCAGTAAATAGGTAGAGCTAGCGAAAGCTGTGATACCGGATTTCCAAAATTCTTACATGCCAAAGAGGTTAAAAGTTAACCCATTCAAGCGCCAGAGATCGGACCTGGAGTTAAATCCCCCTCCCAAGCGGCATCAGAATACCCCTGGAGCGGGCAAACTAAGCTTTGCTGAGGTAACCAAGGACAGGATCCTTATAGGCGTCCTTGACCGAGGCAATGACCGTCTGGCCATCCCTAAGGACCGGTGGCGTTACGTGCGAAATGAACTCGGCAACATTCTTCTCAATGTTGCTCCAGAGTTTCCGGGTAGTTCGGCGCGAGTAACGGATGCGGGTTGGCACCAGGGTCAGATTAAATTACTCGCATGCGAGGATGCAAAAACCGTAGCACTGTACAAGGCAGCAGCTGCTAAGCTGGGTGAAGTCTACAAGGGCGCAAAGATAGAGGTCGTCGACTGGAAGGACATTCCAGCTCGTCCAAGGGCAAGGGCGTGGATTCCGGCCATCCCTGACGAACCCGAGAGAATTCTCGGGATGCTACGGCTAATGAATCCGTCCCTGCCAACGCATGACTGGAGTGTCAATCTGGTCGGGGATGCGGTAGGGTCCGACAGACAGGTGGTGTTCACCATGAATAAAGAGTCAATCGAGCCCCTCAAAAGGTGCAATGGCCTAGTACACGAGGGCAGCCTACAGGACGAGGAAGCCCTCGACGTCACGGTGGTAGCAGCCAACGCTGAGCGATTAACATCTAACGCTACAGACAGCAAGACTCCTGCAACGCCATATCGGGCAGTTAATCGGAACAACTCGTCGTTGATAGGCAACCTCCGGGATGGGGCAAACCTCGACGATATGGGGACGGCAGGGAAGTCTGTGCGCTCTCATGTTGGTGGTGCTTCAGATTAATCTGCACAAATCTAAAGTAGCTTAGGCTGCTTTAAGTAGTCGTCTTTCTAAAGGCGACGTGGATGTGGTCCTCATCCAAGAACCCTGGGTCAATAGCTCGAGAATCTGCGGATTGGGGACTAAGGGCTTCAAGCTCATTCGAGCCAGCGAGGAGAGCAAAGTCAGAACGTGTATTTTGGTCAAGTCTGAGTTGAACTCCTTTCTCCTACCTAACTACACCAATGGTGATATTACCGCTATCAGTCTAACGGTCGACAGCACCCGCCTGACGGTGGCGTCTGTCTATATGCCCTACGACGCCGAAGAATTTACAACATTTACATCGGCGCTCTCAAATGCTCTAGGACAGGCTTGTCCAGTGCCAAAACTACGCGGTAAACACAGGCCACATTGGTGGTCCTACGATTTGGACTCGCTCCGAATATCATGCCGGAAACAATTTAACAAGGCCAAGAGCTTCGGCTCTGAGCCTCATTGGCACGAATATAAAGCTAACTAAGGGCCTACAAAAAAGCTCTGAGACAGGCGAAGAGAACCTCGTGGAGAAATTTCTGCACTGGCGTCGAAAAGGTCGACGACACAGCGAGACTTAGACGAGTCCTCTCGAAAAGTCAAACAACCATCAGCTATTTGCGAAAACCTGACGGATCCTGGACCAGCACGGAAGAGGAAACCCTTGAGCTGCTCTTGAATATACATTTTCCGGGGAGTCTGCATGATGCACCACTAGCACCTGCAACAAACCTGGCAGTAAATATACCCATCAATGAGGAAAGAGTAAGGTGGGCAGTTAAGAGCTTTGAACCGTATAAGGCTGCCGGGCCGGACGGGATTATCCCCGCGCAACTTATAAACACGTTGGAGACATCAGCTAAATGGCTGGTATTTCTCTTCACAGCCTGCCTGGCTCTCAACTACATTCCGGGCTCCTGGAGAAGCGCCACGGTAGTGTTTATCCCTAAGGCTGGGAAGGCATCCCACTACGAGCCAAAAGACTACAGACCGATCAGTCTCTCGTCCTTTGTACTAAAAACCTTTGAGAGGGTACTAAGCGACTACCTCTTAACGACTATTGATAGCAACCTTATCTCTAGCTATCAGCATGCATACACCAAGGGTAAATCAACAGAAACCGCTCTGCATAGCCTAGTATCTGTCATTGAGAAATCGCTGTGTGAAAAGGACTACTGTCTCGTGGCCCTCCTAGACATTGAGGGGGCTTTCAACAATATAAGCCCGGAGGCTATCAACTCCGCTCTAACTAATCTGGGCGTAGATAGACCTCTAACTGATTTAATTGACCAACTTTTAAGGGGAAGGAAAATAGCTTCTTCACTTGGTACGGTTGAGTTATCACGTTATGTCACAAGGGGAACACCCCAGGGTGGTGTTCTTTCCCCGCTTTTATGGAACCTCACAGTCAACTCGTTGCTACGTGACACAAGCTGGGGGGGCGGGAAGATAGTGGCATACGCAGACGATTTAGCTATTGCATTCAGAGGCAAGTTCCCACAAACTCTGTGTGACCTGATGCAAGTAGCACTGCGAGAAGTTTCGACGTGGTCCTCTCGCTGCGGACTTAGTATCAACCCAGGGAAGGTGGAACTTGTCCTCTTCACCAACCGGTACAAAATACCGCCACTAAGCCTACCAGAACTAGATGGCACGCGCCTGGGCTTGTCGGATAAGGCCAAGTTTCTAGGCATAGTTCTGGACAGGAAATTTATTGGAAGGAGAATGTTCTTCAGCGCCAGAAGAAAGCTTGCATCGCTCTTTACACATGCAAAAGAGCCATTGGCAAAAAATGGGGGCTCAGCCCTAGAGTATGCAGTTGGATCTACACGGCCATCATTCGCCCAATCATGCTTTATGGAGTCGTCGTATGGTGGCCTGCGCTGAGCAAGGCAACATACCTGAATCTGTTGCGGAAAGTCCATAGATCCAATATGCTCTGTATAAGCGGTGCGCTAAGGACAACGCCCAACGAAGCCCTCCAGGTCATTCTAGGCATTTTGCCACTTGATCTGGAAGGGTTTCGGTCAGCGGCGGCATCAGCTCTGCGCCTAAGAGAAACCTCCAGTTGGGCTGCGGGTACTATTGGACACTCCAGTATTCTGGAATCTTACAGCTTTCTCCCTCTAAGCACAGATCGTTGTGCGACTACTACAGTCGGGGATAGCTGTTTCAAAATAAACATTCCCAGCAGAGAAGACTGGGAGAGGACGGATTGGTGTCCCGAAACAAATGGTGGCACTTCCATATACACCGACGGCTCAAAGTTGGACGGCAGAGTTGGAGGAGGAGTTTATTCAAGGGATTTGGACCTTGAGCTCTCCTTCAGACTACCTGATCATTGTAGCGTCTTCCAGGCGGAAGTCTCGGCAATCCTGGACGCCGCGGCCTGGTTAAGCAAACGTGTTATCGGAGAAGATATCGCTATTTTCAGCGATAGCCAAGCGGCCATCAAATCCCTTGGCTCATACACGTTCAACTCTGAACTGACGCTCAGCTGTCGTCGATCTCTTCAGAAAGATGGCCCAACAGAACCGCGTAAACATCATATGGGTCCCGGGACATAGGGACATTGAGGGAAACTGTAAGGCAGACGAGCTTGCCAGGCAGGGCACGACCAAGCAGGTTCTTCAGGATAAAGAGCGCTTAGGTATGCCGTTTGCCACATGCAAACTAATGCTGAAGGAGCACACACTCCGTCAAGCCAACGAAAGATGGCTGCAATCCCCAGGGTGTCGCATATCGAAACAAACCTGGCCAAAATGGGATCTTAAAAGGTCTAGACGCATTTATGCCCTAACTAGGAGGGAAATCTGCATATTGATAGGGGTATTAACCGGTCACTGCCTCATTGGTAGGCATGCAGAAAGGCTAGGTGTGCCCTACCGACGATGCTGCAGGAGTTGCAACGATGATGAGGAGGAGGAAACAGTGGAGCACCTCATCTGCAACTGTCCGGCTTTAAGCGGCGCGAGAACGCGCTTTTTGGGAGTTCCGTTCCTGGATAGCCTAAGCCAGATCGCGGAACTGGACATAAAGGACTTGATGGGCTTCATAAAGTCATCTAAGTGGTTCGAGGAGGAGTAACGGTGTCGGTTTAGGAGTGTCAGTCCCGGGATTCTGCTATGTGGAAAATCCCAACAACTCAGGGATTTTCCATATGGCTGGGTCCCGGGACAGACTTTCCTTGTGTTGGTGGTATCACAACGGGCCTTTCAAAACTGGCCTAAGTGTGCCTCTGCGGCAGCCACTTGAACCTAACCTAACCTTACTTATATACAATCGTTACTTCTTTATACGTGTATTTTTCAGTATGAAAAATTTAATTTTTTTATTGTATGTATTTAGTACTTTAAATTTGTTTTAGAAGTAGTCTTGCTTTAAATTTTTACAAGCTTATTTAACTATATGCATTTGGCATGCCCTTACAATAATGTCCATCGTATATATTTACAATTTTCCACGCCTTTTTGGGAAGAAACCAATTTAATCTCTGATGTTTTATCAAAAGCGTCCGACTAACCTTTGCAAGTCTCGCGGAAATTGAGCTAGGTTGATTCTGATTATCATACATCGATCTTCATCGATGAAATAGGTGTAGGAACATAAAAAATATAAATAATTTGCAGAATCGCCGTTACCTTAAATATTGGCCAAAATGTGGGTTTTGACCTTCTTCAAATTTAGTAAATATTAGTGAAAATTTGGCATTTAACTCTTATTTTAAAAAACTTGAATGGAAATCGTCACTCGCGTTCCACCAAAAAATCGTTAATAAAAACGAACCCTTATGAGTTTTAGCAAAAAGGAACATCGAGATTACAGGAAAGACCCGTCCATTAGAACATATGGATTTTTATGTTATTCTCATTAATTTATCCGTTTTTATTAGTAAAAACATGTATTTTCCACACTGGCGTTACATAAAAAAAATTGCCTTATATTTTTGTGAAACGCTTCAGAAGTAAAAGTATGCTGTTGATCAACACTTCTCAAATGTATGGTCAAGATGTCATTAGCGAATACTACGTATTAATAAGTTGATATACATAAGTCAAATTCAAGGCCATTGTCATCTTCCCACAAGAGGTATAAAGTTTCACTTATTTATTTTTAAATACATTCAAAGGTTTAAAATAGCTGTTTTCCTGTGGTAGTGCTCTTAACTTAGCCAATATGACACAATTTCGTGAAGATTGCATGTTTTCATAAAAACCTGTATGTAATAGAAATCAAAGCCAAGGGGAAAAAATATCTGGATATTACGCCTCTCTGCTGCGGAAATGCCCATATACATACATAGGCTGTTCAATTTGATTGTGCTTTTCAAATTTTATATGAGAAATGAGTGTAATGGGGTGTGGTGGTATAGTTAGCCAAACGGCTGCAACTGTGCGACCCTGCTCAATCCCGACTCTTGCGTCCTCGTTCGTGCACTCTGGGCAACGGGAACTACTTATGCTCGCGGCAGAAAGAGAGGGAGCCGCGGTGGGGCCACTCTGACATATTCGGATTAAGGGATCATCGAGGTCTTGTTTCGCATCGTCTGTTCACCATGTGGTGCGGCTGCAAGCGGGTGTCTGTCTTGTAGCAAGCGGCTGGCTATATAAATGTGAATATTTTTATTCAAAACCCCGAAGACGGGTTGTGCGGTGGGTTTGGAACCCGCCACGTAAAAAATTTAGTCCAATGAAAAATTTAAAAAAGCCTCGGATGAGAACCCCCTTTAATGTTGACGACCCGGCAAAACGAATTAAGGACAATGAGAAGGATATTAGGGCATGTACCTGGAATGTTCGGACCCTTACCCGACTGGTTGATGTCCTCGCTAACGCAAAGGCCGACATCACCGCCCTACAGGAAATGCGATGGACGGGACAAGGAAAGACGACCATCGGACCTTGTGACGTATACTACAGTGGCCAGACACGCAGCAAATCGCGTGGTGTAGGATTTGTGGTGGGAAAGAGACTTCGCCGCCAAGTACTAGCGTTCACTCCTGTGGACGAGCGTCTCGCTGCAATCCGCATCAAGGCGATGTTTTTCAACATAACATTTATCTGCGCCTATGCGCCGACTGAGGAGACGGCCGACGCAGAGAAGGACTCCTTCTACGATAAACTTGAACAGACTTATGATCGCTGCCCCCAACATGATATCAAAATCGTGCTTGGCGACTTTAATGCCAAGGTGGGCAAGGAAGAAGGCTTTGGTCCTACAGTTGGAACATTTTTTCTCCACGATATAACATCACCCAACGGCACTAGGTTGATTGACTTCGCCTCTGCTCGCAATATGGTCATCAGTAGTACTAGGTTCCAGCATAAACGAATACACCAAGCCACCTGGCTGTCCCCTGATCAAAGAACAAGAAACCAGATTGATCATCTCATGATCGACGGCAGACATAGCTCCACCGTTCTAGACGTGCGTACCCTGCGTGGTCCCAATATCGACTCGGACCATTATCTTGTCGCAGCCAAGATACGCACACGCCTCTGTGCAGCGAAGAAAGTGCGCACAGTAACGGAAAGAAAGTTTGACGTCGAGAAGCTGCGCATGGCCCGGACAGCTAATATCGCATATAAGGTTCTTTCTAGCGTATTGTGTGAAAGACTGAAGCCCATCGTAGACAAACTGATTGGACCTTATCAGTGTGGCTTTAGACCTGGTAGGTCTACCATCGACCAGATTTTCACCATACGTCAAATCCTGGAGAAGACCCATGATAAAAGAATCGACACACACCATCTCTTTGTCGATTTCAAAGCCGCTTTTGACAGCGCAAAAAGGAGTTGCCTGTATGCCGCCATGTCTGAATTTGACTTCCCTGCAAAGCTTATACGGCTTTGCCAAATGACGTTGAGCAATACCAACAGCTCCGTCAGAATCGGGAAGGATCTCTCGGAGCCATTTGAAACCAAACGAGGCTTCAGACAGGGCGACTCCCTTTCGTGCGATTTCTTCAACCTGATGCTGGAAAAGGTAATTCAAGCAGCAGAGCTAAACCGCAACGGTACAATCTATTACAAGAGCATGAAATTGCCGTAAGCGCTGCCTTCTCTGGACTGGATAAGGAAGCAAAAAAGTGGGTCTTGCGGTCAACGAGGACAAGACGAAGTATTTGCTGCCATCAAAGAAAGAATCGGCGCACCTGCGCCTTGGCAGCCATGTCACTGTTGATAGTTACAAATTTGAAGCTGTAAGGGACTTCGTCTATTTGGGAACCAGTATTAACACCGAAAATAATATCAGTCTAGAAATCCAACGAAGAATCACTCTTGCCAACAAGTGCTACTTTGGACTGAGTAGGAAATTGAGAAGTAAAGTCCTCTATCGAAAAACAAAGATCACGCTCTATAAGTCTCTCATCATACCTGTCCTGAAGTATGGCTCAGATTCATGGACAATGTCAAGAGAAGATGAGATGACCCTTGGAGTATTTGAGAGAAAAGTTCTCCGGAAGATTTATGGTCCTTCCCGTGATGCCAACGGCGAGTGTCGAAGGAAATTTAACGATGAGCTGTACGAGCTTTACGCAGACCTGACCATAGTCCAGCGAATTAAAGCCCAAAGGCTCCGCTGGCTGGGTCATGTTATGCGAATGGACAAAGAAGATCCAGCACAGAAGGTTTTCCTATCGTCACCTGAATTCGGCAGCAGAGGAAGGGGCAGGCCTCGACTGAGATGGAAACAACAGGTCGAGGATGACTTAAACTCCTTTGAGGTTTCCAATTGGCGTCAGTTATCGCTAAAAAGGAATGACTGGCGTGCTTTGATAGACAACGGCCAAAATCGCTTAGGCGGTTAAGCGCCAATAAATGATGATGATGATATGAGAAATGACAGTATTAAAACAATAGCAGACACGCCGATAGGAGATCTTTTAAATTGCCTAAATATTATTTGGAAATGTGTAATGTAAAGCGTAAGGTGGGTTAACTAGTAAGTTATTGTTTCTCATGCAAGGCGAGTGACGATGGAAATGCCCAGGTACATGGGTGTGCTATTTATTTTTATTTGAAGTGTAAATTTACATCTGTGCCTAAATTTCAAAGAAAAGCAAAAACAAAAGAGCAAAAGTATGTATAGCTTGCGCAGGACTGCTGAACTTTTTCATATTATGTTAATCATACGCAGTGTCAGACCATTAGCAAATGCCTAAAATCATACACAAACTTTTGCAAAAGGTAGCGTAACTTTTTTCAGCTTTGAACTACATCTTCACATAGCCGACTTGGTGTTGTTTTCTAACAGAATCGGGTCTCGACTCGGAAAAAATTCAGAAAACAATTTAATACAGCGCACTGGAAATGGGAATCCTAAAACTTGTCGGATTTTACACATTTACGACATTTTAGAAATCTAAACTGAAATAACTTCAAACACACAAAATGTATTTAAAATCGTTAAGCACAGATGATATCTACATAAGCTTTCACAAGAATTTGTAATTCAATATAATGTATCTGTATGTATGTAAATGAATTAGTGTGGCTAATTGCTAGTTTAGTGAATTAATGAAATTTGTTTGCATCCCCTGGACGCATGAAAGGAGCACCATACAAATACACGATTATACAGTTTGTACCTATGTACATATATATATGTACATGTACTTTCACTTTCACCTGCAACATCTGAATGCCCCCATGTAAATACAAGTGTTTATTTAGCGGGTTGGTATACTACCCCCATTCTTAATACCCCAATTTTCTGTTGTGCTCCACAACTAAGACACTACAGTATTTCCTGAGTAGTTACGTACATTAATATTTTATGTTCAGCATCTGCTAATTCATAGGCACGCGATTTAAATGTGTGAAAGCACATCGCAAGGAAATGAGAGCATATACATATTACAAGAACAAATGAAGGAAAACTTGGTAAAATGAGCTTTTTACCACACAAAAGTGTTAAGGTAGATTGATTTACATACCACAAACGTTATTACGTTTATTTTCAACCAGCCACCACCGATCGGAGTGGTGTCGTTACTAAGTGAGTACTCTACCTGCAAAAGATAGCACAGAAGCAAGTTAACTGCCGTCAGAGACAGGTGCTTTGTTCGCTATTAAAATTAAAACGGGTGTGTACAATTTAAATATCGTCGTGGCACGGAATGATATAGCACGTGGCGCTGTTGGGGGTTTGTCGAAGGGAACAGTAGAACGCATGCTCCAAAAGCGTACATGCAATTTTTCGAATTCGGTAATAGGCTCTAAATTCGCTACGATTATACTTTTACATATGTTTTTATGTACATATGCCTGCTTATTTCGTATAGTAATCGGTGTGTCAGTGCTCGCATACATTCGCGCATGTGTGTGCATGGTAACTGTTTATTTCACATATACTTTCATTCGATAGTACTACGTATTCGTACATATATGTATATGTATTTATGTATGTATGTTTGCTGATGAATGTATTTATAACGCGTTAAAACTATATTGTGTTGGTTGGTAAACATAATGCGCGCAGCGCAAAACAGGTGAACTAAAGCGCCGACAGTGACCGCTATAACAATTTTTTCCTACAACAAAATGTTTACATTCGTTTGAACATCACATCGCGGTCTCCTTTGACAAAACCAAAAACAAACTATTTAAGTGAAGCAATGGCTTGAAATGTGAAATAAATATTGCTGAAATAACGTATTTTTGTAAATTTCTGGGAAATAAATCAATATATGAACACATTTGTACGAACTCATACAGGTTGCTTTTGGCATGACTTTTCGTCATAATCAAAAACGTTAATTAATAAACAAAGAAGTATAATGCAAAAACTGAAACCGAAACCGAAACCGTAGCCGTAACCAATAAAAACCGATTCATTTTTCAAAACCGAAACCGTAATCAGTACACTGTATATAAATATAAACCACCTAATAAAATAGAACAAAAGTAAGAAGATATCTCTATAGTTTTTCTTTAAGAGGATGGGCTTTATATATTTGTAGAGAAAATCTCATTAATGTTTTCAAAGAGAAATCACATAATTTTAAGAAGATTTTCTTCTTAATATTTCAATTAAAAAAAAAATAGAATGAACGCTCAACCCAGATGTCTAGTCTAATCTACACTACCATGCCATCGTATACTTAACTTGCCAACGTATAATTACACCTTTCTTCTTTTTGCCTCACCACATGTGCACTTGCCATATTGCCTTCACCGCGAATCGAACTAAGAATTATTAACTGCTGAACGGAGATCTCTACCATGATGCTATCGTTTACTTGTAGTTGGTAGCGTCGAATTACACATTTGAAGAAGGTGTACTTTTAAATAAAATTAAAAAGATTTACCTCCCAAATATCAGAAGAAATCTCTATGGAAACGTCTTCTAAAAATAGACTAAGAAGTTTTCTATTTATTGTAAGAAGGTATACTTTTTAATAAAAATAAAAAGATTTACCTCCCAAAAATAAGAAGATATCTCTATGGAAATGTATTCTAAAAATAGACTAAGAAGTTTTCTATTTATTGTAAGAAGGTGAAGGGTGGACACCTTGCCGCGGTACGAGGGCTTAAGTCGATAGCCACAGGGCTACGCTGCCCTTGTGATCATAGCGCCCGTTACTACATCACGAGAGAAGCCAAGCCCCTCAGGCAGGACGACTAAGATCTTCCCCCTCCCAATCCAGGGTGTTATGCGACCACGTGCCCATTGGAGGTTTGCAGCCGGGAGGCAAATCGTGGCTGTAATCGAACGGAGCCTCTCTGATACCGGGCTGCCTCGGAGAGTAACTATGGCCTTACCACGGTATATGGCTCTGCCGCGGCGGGCGACACATTCCCCTTACTCTTCCCTCGACCCTAAACGGCCTTGCCCGGCGAGGGGTCGTACGAACAAGATGAAAAATAGTAATAAAAACCCTAAAACTAAAGATACAACCATGCATATTGCACAGCAGAGGAGGAAAATGCTGGAGCAAGCGAGAACGCAACTCTGAGTACTTGGACAAAAGAGCGGCCGCAAGGATCCTGAAGAAATATGAGGGTATTTCACAAGAGACGCTATCGCCGAATGCCAGGAAGACGGTGGAGTTGGCTGAAACTATCTTACCGAACTTCCAAAGCAATTACGCGCCAAAGAAGGTTAACGGAAATCCCTTCAAACGCCAGAGATCGGACGTGGATTTAAAACCTCACCCGAAGCGGCAGCAGAACGCCCCCATAGTGGGTAAACTCAGCTTTGCTCAAGTGAATAAAGACAGGATCCTCATAGGCGTCATTGACCGAGGTAACGAAAGCTGGGCCATCCCTAGGGACCAGTGGCGGTACGTCCGGAACGCGATCGGTAATGCCCTTCTCGACATTATGGATGAGTCTCCGGGTGCCACGCCGATGGGTTCTGATGCGGGATGGCACCAGGGCCGAATCAAGGTATTCGCTTGCGAGGATGCAAACACTGTTGCACTGTACAAGGCAGCAGCTGTAAGACTGGGTGAGATCTACCAAGGGGCAAGAATCGAGGTTGTCGACTGGAAGGACATCCCGGCTCGGCCAAGGGCAAGAGCGTGGATTCCTGCTATCCCTGCTGAACCTGAGAGAACTCTCAGGATGCTGAGGATCATGAACCCGTCTCTCCCGACGCAGGACTGGAGTGTCAATCTGGTTGAGGATGCGGTAGGGCCTGATAGGTAAGTGGTCTTCACCCTGAATAAGGAGGCACTCGAGCCCCTTAAACGGTGCAATGGACGAGTGCACTACGGCATGGGTCAGATCGTGATCCACGTATACCGCGGCGATGCACAGCGCGCTGCTATTTCGGCCGCGCCGGAGGACTCGGACATCGCAGTGCCGGAAGAGGAGTCGGAGATGTTCGACTCGGAAAGTATGGTATCTGCCACGTCAAATGGCGAAGGAGCAGTGAACAGCTCGGAGATGGAAGACAACCTGCTGGACGGGGAAGACCTCAACGTCACAGTGATAGCAGCTAGTCCTGGGCGCACCAATGTTGATACTGCCACAGTTAGTACGGTCTCCGCCACGCCAAATCGTGGTCTGAACAAATCGTCGTTAAAAGATAAGCCTCCAGACGAGGTGGAACTCGACGATACGGCGGTGGCAGGGAATTCTAAGGGCTCTCATGTTGGTGGTGATTCACATAAACCTGCACAAATCTAAACAGCCTCGGCTGCTTTAACCCTAGAAAGATAATCATATTTTGACATACGTAAAAGTGAAAAATAACTAATTCTCTGCCTTGCATGGGCCAAATTAATTTAAAGAATAAATAAAGAAGATATATTTTAAAGTTTAAGAATGAATATTTTAGAAAAATCCGTCAGATACAGTTTAGACACATGTCGACACGGCTAAAAAAATGAACCTAAATTTTAAACCCGTATAAAGTTTAATCAATTTCTCAAACTTTTTTGTACAATATTTCAAACCGTCCAAATACCTACAAAGATTTTCAATTTCTTTTGGTTTCGATTTAAAATCTAAATGAAAAAGCTGTCTAAATTTTTTATTTTTGGTTTGTTTTAATGTAATTGAATTTTGCCCACAAAAACTTCATGTGCGTCATAGCTCAGCGATAGAGCAGTCGGCTGTGACTCCGGAGCGTTTTCGTTCGAATCCTGCCAGCTGCCACATTTTTTTACTTCTATTTTATTCTTAAAACTTTTCGGTCTAAAACTTAAATTTTTGGGTTTGAAAATTCAAATTTTTTTTTTAAAGCTTATTCAAGATTGAATTTTGCCAACAACATTTATGTGTGCGATGTAGCTCAGTGGTAGAGCAGACGGGCATGATGCGGGGAGTCTTGGTTCGAATTTCCGCCAACGGACAAAAAATTTATTTTATCTTTAAAAAATTGTTAAAACATTTCTTGTTTATAATTGAAACCCGATTCATTTAGCCAATTTTCATGAAAACTGGTCTAGATTGAATTTGAATCCAAATTTGGTTTGGTCATATATGTAGTCCAAAAAAGTTTAAAATGTAGGTTCGAATTTTTAGCCGTGGACATTATGCTCACGGCAAATAACTTTTTTGCATATATTGCACGAAGCACTTGCCTTTCGTCTTATGTTTGGGGGACAGTAGCAGCAGTATTTCCGCTTTTTGGATGCTGGCTGTTCGTCTTGATCATTTTCGAGGGGATCCGCAATTTTCATTATTCCAATTATCCATAAAGCTAAAAATCTTAAAAGTTACATAAAAGATAATCATGCGTCATTTTGACCCACCTAGCCGTTATATTTCGAAACTGGCAACACTTACATCCGCAACCCGTGTGTCATTCGAAAGTTCTACTTCACGACTGAGATAACGAAAACGGAGAGCAACACACTTTCGCTATTTACAGAGAAAATACAGTTTTTCGAAAGCACATGCGTCAATTTGACGCAGATTATCTTTCTAGAGTTAATCAGTCGTCTCTCTAAAGGCGACGAAGATGTGGTCCTCATCCAAGAACCCTGGGTCAACAGCTCAAGGATTTGCGGTTTGGGGACTAAGGGTCTTAAGCTTATCCGAGCCAGCGAGGTTAAGTCTGAGCTGAACGCCTTTCCCTTGCCCAACTATACCAATGGTGACGATACAGCTGCCAGTTTAACAGTCGACAGTACCAGCCTGACGATGGCGTCGGTCTATATGCACGGCTAAAAAAATGAACCTAAATTTTAAACCCGTATAAAGTTTAATCAATTTCTCAAACTTTTTTGTACAATACTTTAAACCGTCCAAATACCTACAAAGATTTTCAATTTCTTTTGGTTTCGATTTAAAATCTAAATGAAAAAGCTGTCTAAATTTTTTATTTTTGGTTTGTTTTAATGTAATTGAATTTTGCCCACAAAAACTTCATGTGCGTCATAGCTCAGCGGTAGAGCAGTCGGCTGTGACTCCTGAGCGTTTTCGTTCGAGTTCTGTCTGCTGCCATATTTTTATACCTTTCATGAACATGAAATGGTATTATAACTTTGGTCCGATGTTTGTAAATATGAGAAGAAGAAGAGATAGACCCATCAATAAGTATACCGAAATGATCAGGATGACGAGATGAGTTGATTTAGCCATGTCCGTCTGTCCGTCTGTCCGTCTGTCCGTCTGTCTGTTTGAACGCAAACTAGTCCCTCAATTTTTGAGATATCTGGCTGAAATTTTGTATGTGGCCACCATTTTGTAATATAGGAATCATTTGTCGGAACTGACAAGATCGGACCAGTATAACATATAGCCCCCATACAACCGATTGTTCAGATATAAGGTTTTTTGGCCAAAACTTCCGCAATTAAAAAGTTAGAAACGTAAAATTTTGCAACTCGAGTACTTTCTATTTATGTAGTGTATATAGTGAAAATCAACCAGATCGGGCAAATGTAACATATAGCCCCCATACAACCGATTGTTCAGATATAAGGTTTTTTGGCCAAAACTTCTGCAATTAAAAAGTTAGGAACGTAAAATTTTGCAACTCGAGTACTTTCTATTTATGTAGTGTATATAGTGAAAATCAATAAGATCGGGCAAATGTAACATATAGCCCCCATACAACCGATTGTTCAGATATAAGGTTTTTTGGCCAAAACTTCTGCAATTAAAAAGTTAGGAACGTAAAATTTTGCAACTCGAGTACTTTCTATTTATGTAGTGTATATAGTGAAAATCAACCAGATCGGGCAAATGTAACATATAGCCCCCATACAACCGATTGTTCAGATATAAGGTTTTTTGGCCAAAACTTCTGCAATTAAAAAGTTAGCTACGTAAATTTTTGCAACTCGAGTACTTTCTATTTATGTAGTGTATACAGTGAAAATCAACAAGATCGGGCAAATGTAACATATAGCCCCCATACAACCGATTGTTCAGATATAAGGTTTTTTGGCCAAAACTTCTGCAATTACACAGTTAGGAACGTAAAATTTTGCATCTCGAGTACTTTCTATTTATGTAGTGTATATAGTGAAAATCAACAAGATCGGCCAAATTTAACATATAGCCCCCATACAACCGATTGTTCAGATATAAGGTTTTTTTCCCAAAACTTCTGCAATTAAAAGTTAGGAACGTAAAATTTTGCAACTCGAGTACTTTCTATTTATGTAGTGTATATAGTGCAAATCAACAAGATCGGGAAAATGTAACATATAGCCCCCATACAACCGATTGTTCAGATATAAGGTTTTTTTGGCCAAAACTTCTGTAATTAAAAAGTTAGGAACATAAAATTTTGCAACTTGAGTACTTTCAACTTATGTAGTGTGTAGAGGAAAATCAAGAAGATCGGGTAAATATAACATATATTTAGCCCCATACAACCGGTTGTTCCGATATAAGGTTTTTTGGCCAATACTTCCGCATTTAAAAAGTTAGGAACGTAAAATATTTCACCTTTAGTACTTTCTACATATGTAATGTGTATAGTGTAAGTCAGTACAATTGAACACGTATAATATATAGCCTCCATACAATCGATTGTTCCGATAACTCGGATCCTATTATTTTGTAAGTTTTTTTTAAATTATAACAAAGATGTGTAATGTGTATAGTAAATATAGTTAAATTGAAACAGGCTGTACTGGGGATCGAACAGTGAAAATCGTGACGCTTATTCATGAAAGGTATATAGCCTTCGGCACAGCCGAAGACAGCTTTCCTTACTTGTTTTAGTTTTATTTTATTCTTAAAACTTTTCGGTCTAAAATTTAAACTTTTGGGTTTGAAAATTCAAATTTATTTTTGAAAGCTTATTCAAGATTGAATTTTGCCAACAACATTTATGTGTGCGATGTAGCTCAGTGGTAGAGCAGACGGGCATGATGCGGGGAGTCTTGGTTCGAATTCCCGCCAACGGACAAAAAATTTATTTTATCTTTAAAAAATTGTTAAAACATTTCTTGTTTATAATTGAAACCCGATTCATTTAGCCAATTTTCATGAAAACTGGTCTAAATTGAATTTGAATCCAAATTTGGTTTGGTCATATATGTAGTCCAAAAAAGTTTAAAATTTAGGTTCGAATTTTTAGCCGTGTGCCCTACGACGCCGAAGAACCTCCGCCACAGAGGGAGGTAAAAGACCTGGTGGCAAAGTTTTCCATGGGTCATCTTATTATCGGAACTGTCGCCAATGCTCATCACGTCCAGTGGGGAAGTTCCGATATCAATGCTAGAGGAGAGTCGTTGTTTGAGTAATTGTTAACAACACGGCTAAAAATTCGAACCTAAATTTTAAACTTTTTTGGACTACATATATGACCAAACCAAATTTGGATTCAAATTCAATCTAGACCAGTTTTCATGAAAATTGGCTAAATGAATCGGGTTTCAATTATTAACAAGAAATGTTTTAACAATTTTTTAAAGATAAAATAAATTTTTTGTCCGTTGGCGGGAATTCGAACCAAGACTCCCCGCATCATGCCCGTCTGCTCTACCACTGAGCTACATCGCACACATAAATGTTGTTGGCAAAATTCAATCTTGAATAAGCTTTCAAAAATAAATTTGAATTTTCAAACCCAAAAGTTTAAATTTTAGACCGAAAAGTTTTAAGAATAAAATAAAACTAAAAAAAATGTGGCAGCAGACAGAACTCGAACGAAAACGCTCAGGAGTCACAGCCGACTGCTCTACCGCTGAACTATGACGCACATGAAGTTTTTGTGGGCAAAATTCAATTACATTAAAACAAACCAAAAATAAAAAATTTAGACAGCTTTTTCATTTACATTTTAAATCGAAACCAAAAGAAATTGAAAATCTTTGTAGGTATTTGGACGGTTTGAAATATTGTACAAAAAAGTTTGAGAAATTGATTAAACTTTATACGGGTTTAAAATTTAGGTTCATTTTTTTAGCCGTGAACTAACCTGGTAGTTTGTAACGTGGGTAACGAACCTACGTTTATTACTAAAACCCGTAGGGAGGTCATAGATCTCACTATTTGCAGCGAAGGCGCTTATGAGTGGGTCAAGGAAATGGCGTGTTCTCGATGAACATTCATTCTCCGACCACCGGAACGTATAATTAAATCTTTCTGTTGAGCAGGCGGTTATGAGACGTAGGTTGAGTTGCGTAACATTAACTGGCAGCTACACAATGAAATACTATCTAGGGACCTACCAGCACTGCCCCCCACAAGTACCCTCTTCAGTAGGGGAGTTGGAGGATCTGGTAAAGACCTTTACAACGGCGCTCTCGAATGCCCTAGAGCAGGCTTGCCCAGTGCCAAAACCACGCGGTAAACATAGGCCGCATTGGTGGTCCTACGACCTGGACTCGCTCCGCAAATCATGCACGGTTAAAAATTTGAACCTAAATTTTAAACTTTTTTGGACTACATATATGACCAAACCAAATTTGATTTCAAATTCAATCTAGACCAGTTTTCATGAAAATTGGCTAAATGAAACGGGTTTCAATTATAAACCAGAAATGTTTTCACAATTTCTTAAAGATAAAATAAATTTTTTGTCCGTTGGGGGGAACTCGAACCAAGACTCCCCGCAGCATGCCCGTGTGCTCTACCACTGAGCTACATCGCACACATAAATGTTGTTGGCAAAATTCAATCTTGAATAAGCTTTCAAAAATAAATTTGAATTTTCAAACCCAAAAATTCTAAAACTTAAACCGAAAAGTTTTAAGAATAAAATAGAAGTAAAAAAATGTGGCAGCTGGCAGGATTCGAACGAAAACGCTCCGCAGTCACAGCCGACTGCTCTATCGCTGAGCTATGACGCACATGAAGTTTTTGTGGTCAAAATTCAATTACATTCAAACAAACCAAAAATAAAAAATTTAGACTGCTTTTTCATTTAGATTTTAAATCGAAACCAAAAGAAATTGAAAATCTTTGTAGGTATTTGGACGGTTTGAAATATTGTACAAAAAAGTTTGAAAAATTGATTAAACTTTATACGGGTTTAAAATTTAGGTTCATTTTTTTAGCCGTGTGTAGGACACAATTTAATAAGACCAAGAGCCTTGGCACGGAGACTCAATGGCTCGAATATAAAGATAAACTTAGGGCCTACAAAAAAGCTCTGAGGCAAGCAAAGTGAGTATCTGCACCGGGGTCGAAAATATCGACGATACAGCGAGACTTCTCGAGACGAGTGCTCTCAAAAGCTCAAACAGCTACAAGCTATTTGCGCAAACCTGACGGATCCTGGACCAGCACGGAGGGGGAAAACCTAGAGCTGCGCTTGAATACGCACTTCCCAGGGAGCTTGCACCTACAACAAACCTGGCTGTATGAAATACCCATCACGGAGGAAAAGGTTAGGTGGGCGGTTAAAAGCTTCGAACCGTTCAAGGCTGCCGGGCCAGACTCACAACTCATAAACACGCTGGAGACATCAGCCAAATGGCTGGTATTTCTCTATACAGCCTGCCTGGCTTAGCTACATTCCGTGCTCCTGGAGAAGTGCCACGGTAGTGTATATTCCTAAGGCGGGGAAGGCGTCTCATTACGAGCCCAAGGACTATAGGCCGATCAGTCTCTCATCCTTTGTGCTCAAAACCTTCGAGAGGATAATAAATGACTACCTCTCCTCTACTATTGATAGCAACCTTATCTCTAGCTATCAGCATGCATACACCAAAGGGAAATCTACAGAAACTGCGCTACACAGCCTAGTTTCTGTTTTTGAAAAATCGTTGTATGAAAAGGTGTACTGTCTTAGAAGGTAGTGGCATATGCAGACGACTTAGCTATAGTATATAGGGGCAAATTCCCACAAACCCTGTGCGACTTGATGCAAGTAGTACTGCGAGAGGTTTCCTCATGTTGCTCGCGCTGCGGACTGAGCATCAACCCGAGAAAAGTAAAACTGGTCCTTTTCACCAACCGCTATAAGATACCACCGTTCATACTACCACAACTAAATGACATGCGCCTGAACTTGCCAAGCCAAGTTCTTGGGCACAGTTCTGGATTGGAAACTAACCTGGAAGGAGAATATTCTTCAGCGCCAGAAGGAAGCGTGTATTGCACTCTACACGTGCAAAAGAGCCATTGGAAAAAAATGAGGACTCAGCCCCAAAATATGCAAATGGATCTACACTCCAATAATTCGACCAATCATGCTCTATGGAGTTGTGGTATGGTGGCCTGCGCTGAGCAAGGCAACAAACCTTAATCTGTTAGGTAAAGTACACAGATCTTGCATGATCTGTATAAGCGGTGCGTTAAGAACAACGGCCAATGAAGCACTCCAGGCCATTCTTGGCATTTTGCCACTCGATCTGGAAGGGCACCGGGTAGCAGCAGCATCGGCTCTGCGTCTAAGGGAAACGTCCGGCTGGGGCGCAAGCACTACTGGACACGCCAGTATTTTGGGATCCTATCTTTCTTCCGCTGAGCACAGATCGTTGTGCGACCACAACAGTCGGAGATAGCGGTTTTAAAATAAACATTCCCAGCAGGGAAGAATGGGAGAGCACGGATCGGAGTCCCGCCACTCATGGCGGCACTTCCATTTATACTGATTGCTCGAAGTTAGACGGCAGAGTTGGAGGAGGGGTTTATTCAAAGGATCTGAACCTTGAGCTCTCCTTCAGACTACCTGATCACTGCAGTGTCTTCCAGGCTGAAGTTTCAGCAATCATGGACGCCGCGGCTTGGATAGGCCAACACAGTATCAGACAGATATTTTTATTTTCAGCGACAGCCAAGCGGCCATCAAATCCCTTGGCTCTTACTCGTTCAACTCTGGACTGACGCTCAGCTGTCGTCTATCTCTACAAGAGATGGCCCAACAGAACCGCGTGAACCTCACATGGGTCCCGGGGCATAGGGACATTGAGGGAAATTGTAGGGCAGACGAACTTGCGAGGCAGGGCGCGACCAAGCAGGTTCTTCGGGATAAAGAGCGCTTAGGTATGCCGTTTGCCACATGCAAGCTAATGCTGAAGGAGTACACACTCCACCAAGCCAACGAAGGATGGCTACAATCTCCAGGATGCCGGATATCCAAAGAAACCTGTGCCGAAATGGGATCATAAAAGATCAAGACAAATGTATGCCCTCACTGAGAGAAATGCATTGAATGCTGTGACAATATCACTATTGATAGCGACGAGTTTGATGCAATATTCATTCAGAATGAGCGAGTTATCCAATATTATTTGCTCCCAATTAAAAGTAAAATGACATGTCAACCATTTCTATATGTTGTACTATTTTTTATATTTATGGATAGAATACTAATATATTTGAACGGCATGTCAATATCTATGGTCGTGATATGAATTTCTATTGTCGGTATATCCATATCCATATTTACTGCATAGTAATAATGGTAGAAACAGCGTATTAATATATATGGGCGAAATGTAAATTTTTCTGGGACGCATAATCATAATAGTTCAACAATTTTTACTATGGATTTTCTAACAATATTACAACTTGTTGGAGCGGTTTTTTTAAATTCAAAATTTTTTGAATTTCTTATGATTGAACATTTTTCTAAAAATTGTATAATATGCCGTAGCCGAATGGTAGAATACTGGGCTAACGTGCCAGAGGAGCATGGTTCGAGTCCCACTGAAACCAGATGTCAAATTATATAAAATTTTGTTTTTTTAAACTATTTAGAATTTATCAATAGTTTATATAGATACCATTTCAATAGTGATTTATCAAAAAACCATTGATGAAACATCCATATTCATTGATGGGACAGAAATATCAATTTTTATTTAATGTGATATCAATAATTATGGATGTTCCATCCATAGATTTCCCTCCGTGCTAAGGAGAAAAGAAATCTCCATACTAATAGGCGTATTAACTGGGCACTGCCTCATTGGTAAGCATGCAGAAAGACTAGGTGTGGCCTACCGACGATGCTGTAGGAGTTGTAAGGATGATGAGGAGGAGGAAACGGTGGAGCACCTCATCTGCAACTGCCCGGCTTTAAGTAGCGCGAGAATGCGCTTTTTAGGAGTTCCCTTCCTGGTTAGCCTACGCCAGGTCACGATAATACCGGGATTTTCCATATGGCAGGGTCCCGGAACTGACTTTCCTAGTGATGGTGGTATCACAACGGGCCTTTTTATATTGACCTAAGTGTGCCTCTGCGGCAGCCAATTGAACCTAACCTAAAGAAGGAATACTTTTTAATAAAATTAAAAGGATTTACCTCACAAAAATAAGAAGATATCTCTATGGAAATATCATCGTCTCTGACTTCTTTCCTCTTTTTGTGCCTCGAAGCTGTTCAAAGAGACAATCTTCTTATTTTTATGAGGATTTTTTGGCTCTGTGTATTTTTATCTAAATAAGAACGAAACCGTTTCATAAGCCGAAACCAGGTTCGAACGGTTTCACTGAGAGAAATGCATTGAATGTTGTGACAATATCACTATTGATAGCGACGAGTTTGATGCAATATTCATTCAGAATGAGCGAGTTATCAAATATTATTTGCTCCCAATTAAAAGTAAAATGACATGTCAACCATTTCGATATGCTGTACTATTTTTTATATTTATGGATAGAATACTAATATATTTGAACGGCATGTCAATATCTATGGTCGTGATATGAATTTCTATTGTCGGTATATCCATATCCATATTTACTGCATAGTAATAATGGTAGAGACAGCGTATTAATATATATGGGCGAAATGTAAATTTTTCTGGGACGCATAATCATAATAGTTCAACAATTTTTACTATGGATTTTCTAACAATATTACAACTTGTTGGAGCGGTTTTTTTAAATTCAAGATTTTTTGAATTTCTTATGATTGAACATTTTTCTAAAAATTGTATAATATGCCGTAGCCGAATGGTAGAATACTGGGCTAACGTGCCAGAGGAGCATGGTTCGAGTCCCACTGAAACCAGATGTCAAATTATATAAAATTTTGTTTTTTTAAACTATTTAGAATTTATCAATAGTTTATATGGATACCATTTCAATAGTGATTTATCGAAAAAGCATTGATGAAACATCCATATTCATTGATGGGAAAGAGATATCAATTTTTATTTAATGTTATATCAATAATTATGGATGTTCCATCCATAGATTTCCCTCCGTGTTTGAATATTTTAATAGCTTCTTTTTGTGGGCACATATTTTATTTTACAAAAGGGGTTTTAAGGGTAATAATTTTCATGGAAGATGGTTTTATCAAGGTTGCACGTTTTGAACTCGGTATCACAATTCCGATAGCAATTGCAAAATAGTTGAATAAAGAAATCGAAACAAATTTACGAGAACAAATTTTATTTAAGTTGCAGTATTCTATATATAAATTCAAATAAGAATTTATTTTATTTTATTCAATAACGCTGTATTTCACAATTTGAAAAAAACCCCTAATCTCAACTGAAAATACCTATTTTGAATTTTAAAATAGAGTTATGTTCTTCTCAGCCCGCGAAATGGTGCCACAACTAATTTTTTTTTTATAATAGGTTTTGGAAATAAACTTTCTTTGATACAATAATCGCAGGAATCAAAATCAACTAACTAGATGTAGCTTTCGGGTGTTTGATCTAGGAAAATACAGAGAAATCTGCGTATTTCTTTCCTTTAGCTCCCAACTGCTACACGGCTAAAAATTCGAACCTACATTTTAAACTTTTTTGGACTACATATATGACCAAACCAAATTTGGATTCAAATTCAATCTAGACCAGTTTTCATGAAAATTGGCTAAATGAATCGGGTTTCAATTATAAACAAGAAATGTTTTAACAATTTTTTAAAGATAAAATAAATTTTTTGTCCGTTGGCGGGAATTCGAACCAAGACTCCCCGCATCATGCCCGTCTGCTCTACCACTGAGCTACATCGCACACATAAATGTTGTTGGCAAAATTCAATCTTGAATAAGCTTTCAAAAAAAAATTTGAATTTTCAAACCCAAAAATTTAAGTTTTAGACCGAAAAGTTTTAAGAATAAAATAGAAGTAAAAAAATGTGGCAGCTGGCAGGATTCGAACGAAAACGCTCCGGAGTCACAGCCGACTGCTCTATCGCTGAGCTATGACGCACATGAAGTTTTTGTGGGCAAAATTCAATTACATTAAAACAAACCAAAAATAAAAAATTTAGACAGCTTTTTCATTTAGATTTTAAATCGAAACCAAAAGAAATTGAAAATCTTTGTAGGTATTTGGACGGTTTGAAATATTGTACAAAAAAGTTTGAGAAATTGATTAAACTTTATACGGGTTTAAAATTTAGGTTCATTTTTTTAGCCGTTTACAAAATTAGCTCAAATTAGGACTCAAAAGATGCGAGTTGTCCCCAGGATCACAAATCCGGAAGCGCTCTTTTAATATTTTGCTTCTCTGAAGAGATATTTGCAATCAAAGTTGCATGTTTTCACATGGTTGTTATAATTGAGCAGTTGCGTGCAAAAAGGGCACTAAGTGAGATGTCCCCCTTTTGCGTAAAACGGCTAATTGGAAAGAAGGATCTATGTTTTATGTCCCCTCCAAATGAGTGGCTCGGTGCCATCCTTGCCTAACCCTCTATTTAGTAATTTCCTAATAATTAGTGACAAAGTTAATATGTAATTAAAAATTAAACAGCCTAAGGCCAGAAATTCCTAACCCTCACAATCTCTATTATGCGAAAAAAAAAAACAATATTTAAAGAATCTATTCTCTTGTTGTTGTTGTAGCGAGGTGTAGCCCTGCCTAAATGTCAGACAGGGTCACGCCGAGTGTATTGCTCTTGGCCGGGTCGATATAAGAAAACGGCCCGGGTCGTTTCGGCACGATGGGTACAGCACAAGTACTGGTACCGTTCTCGTAGAACCGGCAATACAAGAAACTAGCCGTGTAGGCTGTGTAGGTCATTTAGCGTTACCCAGGGTGCACCAACTGGGAGGCGACCTACTTTTACACTCTCTATTCTCTCACTTTGGAGTATTTCTAAGTAGTATACCATAAAAACTCCATATAAAAAATTTGGAGGGTTAGGTAAGGATGGCACTGAGCCACTCAAATATGGCTTTGATATCTTTTTAACTCGCTGAATAACTTAGCAAAATTTTGAGCTATGTATAAGTACTTTTATTTTTCTTCAATATTATGTTTTGTTGCTCATACGCCCGTATAGTGTTTTTCTTATACACTCTGAAATCTTTTTAAATCCATTATCTTCGGCTTCAATAAAACCAAAATATTAACAGAACACATGTTTTTATGAATTTAAAACAATCTATATATTAATAGGTTAACACTCTCCCCATACAAACAGTCGTAACCCAATTTCGTATAGTATTTATGGATAGATCTCCATAAAATTTATATTGGAAACTTAGAATGGACTAATCTGGTGTCTCACCAAAAAAAATTTTGAAAATTATTTTTAGTTTATTTGTTATTAAACAAAAAAGAGGTCTCCAAACTCTCCAGCTATTTTGTTATCTCCACATTCTGTTATACCCGAACTATACATCACTATTCAGCACTCTTATAAAACTCCCAAAGACACAACCATCCGCTCATTCCCTTACACACACACGTACATATCTATGCAATGATCCAGCAGCCAAAAAAAACAACAAAATGTACCAAATCATATAATCTTCGGCATCTAAACACCATTTGTAAGCTAAGAAATCCAGCTTCACTTCTGGCTTTATATATTTAACTTTTTGCCTATTGGTAAAGTTTATTTTTTTAACGATATGATTTTGTAAGAAAATTCCATGTTAAGATCGAAATTTAAATATCGTACGGACTTTAACTAAAGAAGAATTTTACATGACACTAATGCTGATTTCGTTGAAAATGTTTACACCCTTGCACAGAATACTGTAAAAGTGTGATAAAAGTGTACCCGTTCTACATGAAACTGCTATATCGATAAAACGAACAAAAAACATTGCCCGTTTGCTATGCAATGTGCATGAATAATTAGGTTTCGCTTATCAACCATATTCAATTGTTATTGCAAAATCCAATTTTTTCACCAAATTTATCTGTCAAATAAAATTTTCGTCAGCTGATTTTCAGTGCAACCAACTACCCTGTCAAAGCTTCAGAGGGTAAAAAGTGTGAGTTTTTAGGAAATGAAAACATATTCTGTTTTACGTTTTACCTTCATTTTGCAAACGAAAAGGGAAAATTGAAGAGTGTAAAAAATGCGCATTTTTTGATGAAACGAAATCACCATAACTCTACTTTTTTTTTACGAAAAACACATTTTTGGGTATTTGTTTCCTTTATGGGAAATAGCTCAAAAGACAGGTTTAGGCCTCAGGATCACGAGTCCGGAAGCGCTTTTTTAATTTTTTGTTTCTATGGAAAGTTATGGTCAAAAAATCGAAAAATGACCCACGGCACCCATTTTTTCGCACGTTTTTAGGTACAGCCTAATAAAATTACAACAACCACATGAAAACTTGCCAGTTTGATTGCAAATATCTCTTCAGAGAAGCAAAATATTAAAAACAAGGACTGAAACCGAAACCGAAACCGTAACCGTAACCGATTAAAACCGATTCATTTTTCAAAATCGAAACCGAAACCGTAACCGTTATTTTGATCTGGAAAAGATCGAAACCGAAACCGTTTCAAAAGCCGGAACCGGTTCCAAACGGTTATGAATTTTTTCAATACCTTACTTCTGTGAGTGGGCACATAGGTACTTCCTTTTACAAACAGGTTACCTGAAAGTTTTCATGGAAGATTATCGAGACACATTTTGACATCAGTATCAAAATTCTGAAAGAGGAAGTTTGACTATAGTTGAATGTAGCGATCGAAACAAATTTACGAGATCCGAAAAAGAAATGTTCAGGCTTGTCTCAGAAAGCGCCACAAATGTTTTTAACGATTTATACATTTCATTTGGCTTCCATTTTAATATATTTTTAATAAAAAAGTAGAGTTAATTTTAGGAATTTGTTTTGCAGAAATTTTCATCCATGCATACACTGAACCAAAAACGTACATGTTTTTTACGAACAAAGTTTCATAGAAGTTCGCGCTGGCTTTTCTTAAAATATAAGAAAGAATTCATAGAATCTAAGAAAATTTTCTTACAATTTATGAATGAATACATGCTTTCTGTGGATTTGTTTACATATTTTACGAAAAAGTGCTTATATTCTAGGAAATGTTCGTAAATTTCTACGAAAAAGTTCTATGGAGAGGTTTTAACGAACAATTCTTAAAATCTATGTACTTTTTCATTGGATACATGAACTTTTTTGGTTCAGTGTAGCGTTAATAAAATGTATTATTATATTGGAGAAATCCCATCATGGCCGCAGGAAAAGAGTTATGAAAATGCAGACCTATTTCGTAGGTACATAGGTACTTGAGTATTTTAGTAGTAAATTTTTTTTTTTTCGTGTTTTTATTTGGAAACCGAGGTGCGGCTGTAAGCGGGCGTCTGTCTTGGAGCAAGCGGCTCGCTATATAAATGTGTAAAACTTTTCCAAAACCCCGAAAACGGGTTGTGCGCTGGGTTTGGGACCCGCCACGTAAAAACCAATTCCAATGAAAAGAACAAAAATCAAGCCTCGGATGAGAACCCCCTTTAATGTTGACGACCTGGCAAAACGAACACAGGATAATGAGAAGGATATTAGGGCATGTACCTGGAATGTCCGGACCCTTTCAAGGGATGGTACCGCTGCCCGACTGGTTGATGTCCTCCTTAACGCAAAGGCTGACATCACCGCCCTGCAGGAAATGCGATGGACTGGACAAGGAAAGACGACCATCGGACCTTGTGACGTATACTACAGTGGCCAGACACGCGGCAAAGCGCGTGGTGTAGGATTCGTGGTGGGAAAGAGACTTCGCCGCCAAGTACTAGCGTTCACCCCCGTGGACGAGCGTCTCGCTGCGATCCGCATCAAAGCGAAATTTTTCAACATAACATTTATCTGCGCCTATGCGCCGACTGAGGAGACGGACGACGCAGAGAAGGACTCCTTCTACGATAAACTTGAACAGACTTATGATCGCTGCCCCCAACATGATATCAAAATCGTGCTCGGCGACTTTAATGCGAAGGTGGGCAAGGAAGGAGTCTTTGGTCCAACAGTTGGAAAATTTAGTATCCATGATATAACATCCCCCAACGGCACTAGGTTGATTGATTTCGCCGCTGCTCGCAATATGGTCATCAGTAGTACCAGGTTCGAGCATAAACGAATACACCAAGCCACATGGCTGTCTCCTGATCAAAGAACAAGAAACCAGATTGATCATGTCATGATCGACGGCAGACATAGCTCCACCGTTCTGGACGTGCGTACCCTTCGTGGTCCCAATATCGACTCGGACCATTATCTTGTTGCAGCCAAGATACGCACACGCCTCTGTGTAGCAAAGAAAGTGCGCACAGTAACGGAAGGAAAGTTTGACGTCGAGAAGCTGCGCACGACACAGACAGCTGACAATTTCTCCACTCGACTCTCACACCTGCTATCGGAGAGCAATCCTCGACCTAACGATGCAACCGAGCAATGGAAGCATATCTCTCACTCATTACGTACCGCCGCTGAGGCCACTATAGGGTTCCAGCGAGCTCGCAAAAACAACTGGTACGATGAGGAATGCAGCACTGCCTCGGACAAAAAGGACGCTGCCTACAGGGAGACGTTGCGAACGGGCGCAACCCGCAGTGTATGGCAACGCTATCGTGAGGCAAAGAAGGAAGAGACACGCCTTTTCAGAAAAAAGAAACGTGAGGCCGAAAGGCGTGAGTGTGAGGAGCTTGAGATGCTGGCTGACAGGAATGATGCCCGAAAATTCTATGAAAAGATCCGGCGGATGACTGAAGGTTTTAAGACCGGGGCAAGTTCCTGTAAGGACAATAATGGCGACCTGGTAACCGACGTACAGAGTGTACTTAAATTATGGAGGTAGCACTTCTCCTCACTGCTAAATTGCGAGGGAGACGTCGAACCCGATACCCCAATCCCTGACGATGGAAAAGTCGTCCCACCACCTGACTATGATGAAGTGAGGATAGCTATATCCCGGCTCAAAAACAACAAAGCGCCTGGAAAAGACGGACTACCCGCCGAGCTGTTCAAACACGGAGGCGAAGAACTGGTAAAAAGCATGCATCAGCTCTTATGCAGAATATGGTCAGACGAGTGCATGCCTCCAGATTGGAATTTAAGTGTGCTCTGCCCAATCCACAAGAAAGGCGATCCCGCTAACCGCACCAACTACCGCGGAATCAGCCTTCTTAATATCGCATATAAGGTTCTTTCTAGCGTATTGTGTGAAAGACTGAAGCCCATCGTAGACAAGCTGATTGGACCTTATCAGTGTGGCTTTAGACCTGGTAAGTCTACCATCGACCAGATTTTCACGATACGCCAAATCCTGGATTAGACCCATGATAAAAGAATCGACACACACCATCTCTTTGTCGATTTCAAAGCCGCTTTTGACAGCGCAAAAAGGAGTTGCCTGTATGCCGCCATGTCTGAATTTGACTTCCCTGCAAAGCTTATACGGCTTTGCCAAATGACGTTGAGCAATACTAACAGCTCCGTCAGAGTCGGGAAGGACCTCTCTGAGCCATTTGAAACCAAACGAGGCTTCAGACAGGGCGACTCCCTTTCGTGCGATTTCTTCAACCTGATGCTGGAGAAGATAATTCGAGCAGCAGAGCTAAACCGCAATGGTACAATCTATTACAAGAGCGTGCAATTGCTGGCGTATGCCGATGATATTGATATCATTGGCCTTAACAACCGTAAGCGCTGCCTTCTCTGGACTGGATAAAGAAGCGAAAAAAGTGGGTCTTGCGGTCAACGAGGACAAGACGAAGTATTTGCTGTCATCAAAGAAAGAATCGGCGCACCTGCGCCTTGGCAGCCACGTCACTGTTGATAGTTACAAATTTGAAACTGTGAGGGACTTCGTCTATTTGGGAACCAGCATTAACACCGAAAATAATATCAGTCTAGAAATCCAACGGAGAATCACTCTTGCGAACAAGTGCTACTTTGGACTGAGTAGGCAATTGAGAAGTAAAGTCCTCTCTCGAAGAACAAAGATCACGCTCTATAAGTCTCTCATCATACCTGTCCTGATGTATGGCTCAGATTCATGGACAATGTCAAGAGAAGATGAGATGGCCCTTGGAGTATTTGAGAGAAAAGTTCTCCGGAAGATTTATGGTCCTTCCCGTGATGCCGACGGCGAGTATCGAAGGAGATTTAACGATGAGCTGTACGAGCTTTACGCAGATCTGACCATAGTCCAGCGAATTAAAGCCCAAAGGCTCCGCTGGCTGGGTCACGTCATGCGAATGGACAAAGAAGCTCCAGCCCAGAAGGTTTTCCAATCGTCACCCGAATTCGGAAGCAGAGGAAGGGGGAGGCCTCGACTGAGATGGAAACAACAGGTGGAGGATGACTTGGCGTTCCAATTGGCGTCAGTTATCGCTAAAAAGGAATGACTGGCGTGCTTTGATAGGCGACGGCCAAAATCGCTTAGGCGGTTAAGCGCCAATAAATGATGATGATGATTTGGAAACCGAAACCGGAACGAAAACGAAACCGAAATAAATTTTGAAGAACTAAACCGGAACCGAAACCGAAACACGTTGCAAAACCGAAACCGAAATCGGAACGTTATTTTAATCGGTTTCAGACCTTGATTAAAAAGCGCTTCCGGATTCGTGATCCTGAGGCCAAACCCCGCCTTTTGAGCTATCTCCCATAATTTTAGCTAATTTATTAGCAGTTGACACCTAAAGGAAACAAATACCTATTTTTACTTTGATTATTTGATGTTCTAAGATTTTCTCGATTTTTTTAAAGTTTAATTCACTTATGAAATTTTTAGGGGGTTAAATATTGGAAAAGTATATTTTCTAAGCAGAAAATATATTTTTCATACAGTTGAAGATTTCCCAGAAAAATATCCCCAATCGTCTCATTTAAAGAAAAGCTGTAATTAGACGCTGGCAAGTACAAGTATAATTGACAGAACTCTGATTTTTTTCAATTTTCCTTGCTTAAAAAATAAAATAAAAACGTAAAATTAAAAAGAAGAAAAAGTTTTCAATTTTTGCTTCCACCGACAATCGAATATACATAGGTGTCCTGCAAGTAGTAAACATTTACAATTAGTCTCTTCATAGGACATGCTCGAACAAATGTGACCAATTTATTCCATCTAAAAGAGACTAAAAAGTAGTAGTCTACTTTTCCTCTGGATTTATCCCGGACTAATCGTATTTTTTGCAGGGAAATACCATACGAACTTTTACTAATGCACCTTTTTACATAAGTAACTCCACTTTTTTGTATGAAACCACATTTTTTACTTTGATAATTTTTAAATAGTTTTTTTTACTTATGAAATTTTTAGAGAAATAAAATATTGGTAAAGTATATCTTCTAAGCAGAAAATGTATTTTTCATACAAAAAGTGAAGTTAGTTATATAGAATTAAAAATTTTGATCCCAACATCAGATTTGTAATTTTCAAAAAATAGCTTTAAAAAAATTTGTTTAAAACAAAAATATTAAAATTCATGCACAGGAATGTAAGCAGGAGTTATTAGCTTTCAAATGTTCTTAAAAAAAATCTGTAGCATTACTACAAGCCGAAACATAATAATTGCAGTTGGTGCATGTTTCATCACCTTAGGAAAAATTGCAGTATTATATATTAATACCCTAACTCTGTTGAACTACTTTATTGCACTACACTGCACGGCGGCCGCCGTGGTGTAGCGGTTAAGTGTTCGGCCTTCTACACCAAGTCGTGGCGGTTCGATGCCCGACAAAAGTAACATCAAAAATTATTTAGAAAAAGAATTTTTCTAAACGGGGTCGCACCTCGGCAGTAGTTTGGCAAACTCTCGGGGTGTATTTCTGCCATGAGAAAATTCTCAGCAAAAAATTCATTTGCTCTCGTTAGAGGTTATGATAACCTGTTGGTATTTCGCCGCCATTAGTTTTTTTTTAATGAAATTTTTAGGGGGTTAAAAGTATGTTTTATAAGCAGAAAATATACTTTTCATACACTGAACCAAAAAAGTTCATGTATCCAATGAAAAAGTACATAGATTTTAAGAATTGTTCGTTAAAACCTCTCCAAAGAACTTTTTCGTAGAAATTTAAGAATATTTCCTAGAATATACGTACTTTTTCGTAAAATATGTAAACAAATCCACAGAAAGCATGTATTCATTCATAAATTGTAAGAAAATTTTCTTAGATTCTATGAATTTTTTCTTATATTTTAAGAAAAACCAGCGTGAACTTCTATGAAACTTTGTTCGTAAAAAACATGTACGTTTTTGGTTCAGTGTACAGTTGAAGATTGGCCAGAAAAATATCCCCAATTGTCTCGTTTAGAGCAAAACTGTAATTAGACGCTGACAAGTATAAGTAGTTGCTGGCATCATGGTAGACACCTCGATTGTCAGAACTCTGATTTTTTTTAGTTTTCCTTGCTTTAAAACATAAAAATTAAAAAAAAAATAACGTTTTTAAATTTTTGCCTTCTCCGAGAATCGAAGTCAGGTGTCCTGCAAGTACTGATACTGATACCCATTCTGGTACTGATACCCATTCTGGCTTAAAAAGGGTATAATTAGTCTCTTCATAGGACATGCTTGAACAAATGCGACCAATTTATTCCATCTAAAAGAGACTAAAAAAATAGTAGTCTAGTATTCCTCTGCGATTAACCCTGGACTAATCGCATTTTTTGGAGGGAAATACCATACGAACTTTGATTAAAGTACCGTTTTACATGAGTAACTCCACTTTTTTGTATGAAAACACCTTTTCTACTTTTATATTTTGATGTGCTAAGCTTTTTCCATTTATTTTTTTTTCACGTATGTAATTTTTAAAGGAGAAAAATATTGGAAAAGTATATTTTCTAAGCAGAAAATGTATTTTTCAAACTAAAAAGTGAAGTTAGTTATATAGAATTAAAAATTTTGTTCGCAACACCAGAATTGTAATTTTCAAAAAAGACCCTAAATTCCCAAACATCATATATATATAGATATGTATGCGTGAAAAAAAAACGGTACCTTGCAAATTGTACAGTCATCGAAACTCCGACAAACACTCTCCCGCAAAAACTCTGCGCTTCGAAAACCACTCCCACCATTTTTCGCGCTCATTACTCTCACATGAACGTACATATGTAAGTACTGCCACTTGCCTTCATTTTTGTGCCAAAGAAAGAAAAAAAATTACCAAATCATATAAATATCATTGCATCCTCGCCATCATCATTCACATAATCACATAATTCACATAATCCAAGGTTTTTCGCAGAGCACTTCTATATTTAGTTTTTTGCCCATTAAAAAGTTTATATTTTTAACGATATGGTTTTTTGAAAAGTAAAATTCCACCAGGTTACGATAAAAAAGTACCATTATATATCGAAATATTATAAGCCCATACCGTGTTTTTGTGCATATAAATCTGTTGTAGATATATCCTAATGTATTGTCGTGAGCTATTCTGTTGTACTACTTTGCTGCACCACCCTAATGTATGGTATCACTTAATCCAAATTTGCATTTGTCACGGGGGGCCACTTACTTGGTTTTGTTGTGAACGGGAGATACGTATATTAAGAGAGAGTTGAAGAAAATTTAAGATGGTCGAATTTCGACCACGGGCGATCCTAGTATTCATAATTCGCTTTACTGGTTAAATGCACGTCTATGACCTTTTTACTTCATCGTTTATGGCTAGCGTTGTGGAGTGTCGCTCTGTAACTTTACCAAGTAAAAAGATAATAAACTATACACCCAGAGAAAAAATACAGTACACGGCTAAAAAAATGAACCTAAATTTTAAACCCGTATAAAGTTTAATCAATTTCTCAAACTTTTTTGTGCAATATTTCAAACCGTCCAAATACCTACAAAGATTTTCAATTTCTTTTGGTTTCGATTTAAAATCTAAATGAAAAAGCTGTCTAAATTTTTTATTTTTGGTTTGTTTTAATGTAATTGAATTTTGCCCACAAAAACTTCATGAGTTTCATAGCTCAGCGGTAGAGCAGTCAGCTGTGACTCCTGAGCGTTTTCGTTCGAGTTCTGTCTGCTGCCACATTTTTTTTAGTTTTATTTTATTCTTAAAACTTTTCGGTCTAAAATTTAAACTTTTGGGTTTGAAAATTCAAATTTATTTTTGAAAGCTTATTCAAGATTGAATTTTGCCAACAACATTTATGTGTGCGATGTAGCTCAGTGGTAGAGCAGACGGGCATGATGCGGGGAGTCTTGGTTCGAATTCCCGGCAACGGACAAAAAATTTATTTTATCTTTAAAAAATTGTTAAAACATTTCTTGTTTATAATTGAAACCCGATTCATTTAGCCAATTTTCATGAAAACTGGTCTAGATTGAATTTGAATCCAAATTTGGTTTGGTCATATATGTAGTCCAAAAAAGTTTAAAATTTAGGTTCAAATTTTTAGCCGTGTAGAACGAACTGGATTACAGGTTAAAACAAAAGATTTCACATTCAAAAACCATCCAAACGATATATCTGTTGAAACAACAGATGCTGTTCGTTCGTGAACAGTTTTAGCTGTTGTTTCAACAGAAAACTTTGTTGTTTTAGGTATTCCGAGTTCGATTCTCGGTAAAGTCAATTTCATTTTTTTTTTTTCAAAACAAAAACAAATTTTTTTTTTTCAGAGTTCTTATATTGTGAATTCACCGAGAATCAGAAATCAGGGCTCTTGAACACTCAACCCAGGTGTCTACTGTATAACCATTATGCCATCGCTTACTTATGCTTCCCAGCGTTTAATTACTGCTTTGACTGCTTTGGCGTCGAATTGCAGCTTTTTTCTATGACAGTAATAAGAGTATCTTCGCTGTTGTATTACTGTTAAATCTGTTGGATTGACAGCAGAAGTCTGTTGTGAGAGTGTTAAATCTGTTTTATTAACTTAAATTTGTTGGATTAACTGCAGAAGTCTGTTGGATTAACTGCAGATGTCTGTTGTGAGAGTGTTAAATCTGTTGGATTAACTGCAGAAATCTGTTGTGAGAGTCTCTTCGCTGTTAAATGATTGTTAAATCTGTTGGATTCACTGACCAGATTTTCGTCAATTCAACAGTTTTTGGTATTAACAGTAAAGGACTGTTGATATAACTGTGTGATTTTTTCTCTGAGTGTATAAAAATAGCAACAAACCCGTTTTCTATATACTACAACAACAAAAAAGTCACAAGGCTGCAACAGTTGAAAACACGAATATTTCAAAACATAATTTTCAGAGAAGTGCCATATTTGCACGCAACTCCTCAATTACATTACGCTGTCCCTAAAAACGTGCAAAAAAGTGTACGCCGTGGCGGTAGCCACGGGTATACCACGCACCCGGAAGGCTGCCAGTTCGAAAAGGTGTTCTGCATATAAATACCATGGATCCCGCCCCCAATTTTGGTATCGGACCCGGGTCATTTTTCAGCATCCGGACTCGTGATCCTAACGCCAAAACACGTTTTTGAACCCTATTCCATAATTTTAGCTAATTTTTTTAGCAGTTGGGTGCTAAAGGAAACAAATACCGGCACTTTTTCAGTTATGCTGTTACAGCCGATTTTCATATCGACAGCCAAACTGCAAAACTCTGTATGATTAAAAGCAAAAAGTTTTCAGGAGAGAGAAAAAACTATGATAATTTTATCATACACTAAAATAAAAAGGTTGAAAGTGCACAATGAAAGTAACATATCAAAACCACTTTCAAAGTGATTATGGTAATACTGTAAATATTACGGTATTTACTGTAAAATTGGCAGTAAAAACATGTTATTTTTGAAAATATCAATTAATAATATGAGTCCACTTTCAAATTTAAAGTAATTCATGTCAATATGATAGTGTCCACTTTCAAATTTACAGTAATTCATGTCAATATTATAGTATATTCGAAGAATGATAGGGGGTCACTTTCAAAATAGATATTACCCACTGTTGGGCGAAAAATGACAGGGTTTACTGTTAATTTGACGGCCGTTTCTTGTAGATTTTTTTCAGTGTATGAATTAATTTTATCATATGAATATTATTACATTTCACCACTGAAAAGAAACGGGAAGTTGTAACCCGATTTTGGCTGCATTTTAATGCGCACAAGTCCACGATCTATGCACGGCTAAAAATTCGAACCTAAATTTTAAACTTTTTTGGACTACATATATGACCAAACCAAATTTGGATTCAAATTCAATCTAGACCAGTTTTCATGAAAATTGACTAAATGAATCGGGTTTCAATTATAAACAAGAAATGTTTTAACAATTTTTTAAAGATAAAATAAATTTTTTGTCCGTTGGCGGGAATTCGAACCAAGACTCCCCGCATCATGCCCGTCTGCTCTACCACTGAGCTACATCGCACACATAAATGTTGTTGGCAAAATTCAATCTTGAATAAGCTTTCAAAAATAAATTTGAATTTTCAAACCCAAAAGTTTAAATTTTAGACCGAAAAGTTTTAAGAATAAAATAAAACTAAAAAAATGTGGCAGCAGACAGAACTCGAACGAAAACGCTCAGGAGTCACAGCCGACTGCTCTACCGCTGAGCTATGGCGCACATGAAGTTTTTGTGGGCAAAATTCAATTACATTAAAACAAACCAAAAATAAAAAATTTAGACAGCTTTTTCATTTAGATTTTAAATCGAAACCAAAAGAAATTGAAAATCTTTGTAGGTATTTGGACGGTTTGAAATATTGTACAAAAAAGTTTGAGAAATTGATTAAACTTTATACGGGTTTAAAATTTAGGTTCATTTTTTTAGCCGTGTGGGAAAGGCTCAGAACCTTATTTTTGGAAAAATAGTGACTTACAGGGTTTTGAAGTGGGGCTGTCGATATAATCATTATCATATGAGCCCCTTAGAACACAAGTGACATAAGTCCACCTTTTCTCGAACTGAGATATTCAAGGTTTTGTGTTGTCAACAAATAGGGGGTACCCTTGATTTCACAAATTCGGTTGCTATGGGAGCTAAGAGTTAACCCGTTAGCGTGTTATATAGAACACATTTTACCCTACATAGCGTCATGCCTAACTAAAAAAAACGAAAACTGGACTTATGCCACTTGTGCTCTAAACGGCTCATATTTTGGTGTAGATTACTGCTTTTGAACGAGTTGAATATCGGAATGCAAAATACTTAAACATATGCCTAATTTATATGAACATAACAGCCTAACCTAATATAAACGCACGTACGTGCGTTTACCGCTGTAAAACCGAATTATTTCCAAACGAATTTCTACCGACATATTTCAAAATCCCTTTGTTTATAAAAGTGTTTTGAAATAAACCGAATTGGACTTAATCGTTTTAAGCGCGCGTATAAACTATGTAATAGAGTGGTAGCATTGCTCGATACAACTTTTTAATTGCAAAATAATTTAAATTATCGTTGAAATATTTGAGTTCTTTTAACAAATTCGTGTTCTTTATGTTCTTCGTTTTGTTTTAAAGTATGACTTTGCTGTACTCCAAGGGCAGCTCATCTTCTTTCCACTCTGGCCATAATCCCAAGCCATACATAAGGACAGGTATGATGAAAGACTTATGGAGCGGGATCTTTGTTCGTCGAGAGAGGACTTTACTTCTCAGTTACCTACTCAGTCCAAGGTACCAATTGTTGGTAAGAGTGATTCTCCGTGTGATTTCTTGATCGGTATTTTTTTCGGAGTTAACGCTTGTATGTACACATTAGGGTGATTCAAAAAAATGTCGCCGAGGTCTTACCCCTAATTGGGGAAAACAACAACAAAAAGACTTATTAAGGGCCAAAGTTCATTTAAAGCGTTTTTTAAAATCAAAATTTCACAAAAACCAATGAACCGATTTTAAACATTTCCATTGGGTAGGTTACTGAATTACCTTTCATTTGATATATTATTCTTTTGGGTGAAAACCCGTGTAAGTGCAAAATTTAAAGCACTTTTTAAAATCACCCGGACTTGGCATGACGTGTCCCAGGGTTATCTTTTATGAACGCGGCCGTAGGCCGCCTACGTTGAAGGGTGTACTACGCAGAAGGAGTTCACCGTGGCGGTTGCCACCGTTATGGCACACACCCAGACTTGGCATGGCGCACTATGAGGTATTGTGCAAACAAATTTTCCTACAGTCAAATTTCTCAGCAACGGCTTAAGCTAGAGCCATAAAATAAAAAGTGTTTGAAACTTCAATTCAATGCGCATATCAGAAAAATCGGATATCTCAAAACTAAGTTTCGAAAAACGTTTTTGAAAAATGTCATTTCTCGTTTTTTGTCGTTTTTAGGTAATACAAAAAAAAATTAAGTGCTTGCTTTTATAGAAAAATGATTTTTATTACAGATTTTGAACTGCTTAAAATGAAAATGTTTGGCTTTTAGAGGTTACAACAGAAATGTTCAAGTTAAGTTTAGGTTCCGGTCTCGTTTTTCAACATTTTTTTTTTTTGTTAGTTTCGGGTTTTTTTTGATATATAAACCAGAACAAAAACAAATAAATGTTAAAGAACGTAACGTTTTCCAGAAAAATGCAAAAAATCTCAAAATTTGGTATTTTACATTTTTAAAATGAGTTTTTTAAAAAAGAGCTCAGGGGAAAATGGCTCAATCCATGGAAATCGATACCGATTAAATCCAAAATAAACCTCCCAATTTTAGTGCAATACTTATTATACGTAGACGTTAGTAAGTCCAACTTTAAAGATATGAAAATGAAATTTCATATTTTTTTTTAATTCTAATATTTTTCAACTTTAAGTTGTATGGCTTACAAGCTATAATGAAATGGGAATTTTCTTTAATATTTGACAGGGCTGATTTACGTAATGCTTTAACTTTATTAATGTCTTTTTACTTTCAATGAATAAAGCAGTTAATCATCATTTTGAAAGTGTGTTCACAACTTTATTCAACAAGTATAGAACTCGTAATTTTTTAATGAATCATTGCATACATCAATGTCACGCCCGTTAAAAAATATCAACAAAAGTTTAGTTTATATGGAAAATACATACTTTATTACACAGTAAAGCTATCGAAGGTAAGACTACACTGTACATGAATATGTACTAACTACTTGGTAGTCTGAATACACCGTTCTTTAAAAAAACAATCAATATATCTTTGTCACGCCCGTTAAATTTCACGAAATTTGTATTTTAAATTTGCTTAGTTTTTATTTCAAACTGCGCGAAATTCAACGTTTTTAAATTTATTTATCTAAAATGAATTATGCTGAACTTATGAAGAAGAGGAGGGAGAAATTACGGACCGATTCCGACAAATATAAAGAATTTTTGGAAAAAGAAAGAAAGAGGGACAAAGCACGAAGGCAGAAAAGAAGGGAATACATATTTAAAAACGCAGACAAGTTAGAGGAGAAAAGGATGAAGGACCGAATCAGACAACGCAGGAGAAGGGAAACTAAAAAAAGCGAAGTTATTGAAAATATCTCCACGCTAGGCACTTACAACTGTAAGCAAACTTTTGGAAAAGCAGTGAACAAGACCAGAAATGCCTTACCATCAAGTCCTAGGAAACGGCAAGCTGTTGTTTTGCAGTTAGCCAAGGAGAATTTGCCATCGATATTCACAAATAATAAGTCTCTACCGATTCTAACCAAGAGAGCCGAATATATGCCGGAAAAAGATGTTAAATTAATAAAATCCTTTTATGAGTCTGATGAAGTTAACCGACAAACACCCAACCGAAAAGACGTAGTTCGTATTAAGTCTTCGGATAATGTCTTTACCACTGTTGCTAAAAGACATTTGGTCATGACTGTCTCTGAATTATTTGAGCTCTTCAAAGCAAAACATCCTGAGGTAAGAATCCATAGAAGTAAATTTTTTGAGCTTAGACCCTTTCATGTGAGAACTATATCGGAAATGCCAAATAATGTATATGTTTGCCTATATCATGCCAATTTTGGTTTTCTGGTCGATGCATTGAAGGATATTTTGCGCCGTCTGTCAAATCTACACATGATATGTTGAAAGAAATATGTTGTGATGAAAATAGTGTTAAATGTATGACTGGAGACTGTTATTCGTGCTTCAATGTGTCTGATATCGTAAAAGCAACTGCTGACTTAAATGATGAAACACAGTGGAAAAAGTCAACAGATGGTTGGCTACAAATTGAAGATATCAAGGGTACCAAAAGAAACCTCGTTCGTGAAATTGATTCACAAAGGGATAAGTTCAAATTTCATTGCTTTGTTAAAAAGTAACAACTATTGTTTTTCGAGAAAAAAAAACTGGAATCAACCGACACAGATGGCGTCATTCAAATCGATTTCGCTGAAAATTTTACTATTATCGCTCAAGATGAAATCCAAAGTGCTCACTGGCGTCATCCACAGGTCACTCTTTTCACATGCTGCGCCTGGTTTAATAACGCTCAAGATGTAACAAGTTATGTAATCATCAGTAACGAAGTCAACCACGACAAATTTTCAGTATGGCTTTTTTTAAGAAGCATCATTGTAAATCTAAAGTCTAAGTATCATACTCTTCAAAAGATTACTGTATTTTCTGATGGCTGCGCGGCCCAGTTCAAGAACCGCTACACACTTTCAAGTACTAATTTTAGTATGGAGGTTTTGGGAATTAAAATAGACTGGGCATTTTTTGCTACCAGTCATGGAAAAGGCGCTGTAGATGGATTGGGAGCAGCAGCAAAACGCCAGCTTTGGACAGCAATTAAAAGTAGACAGGTTTTAATAAACACGGCAAGAGACTGTTATAATTACTTGTCTGCTAATATGAAATGTATCAACTATCTCTTTGTAACCATGAATGAAGTAGCTAATCATAAAGAAATGTTGCTCCAGCGATGGGAAAACATAGCTGTATTGCCACAGATACAGAGCAATCATTACTTTCATTGTGATGGTAAAAAAGTATCTCATACGGTTTGGTCGGTAATTCGGTCACAAAAAGAGTCGTACTTTTAAAAATAAGGTAATTTACAACGGCGTTTATTCAGACAGTGAAGACTTAGATAAAAGGATTGTGTGTATTGTGAAAATCGTAATATATTTCAAATAAAGCTGAATTAAAAGTATAAAAATGTCTATTTATTTTTATGTGCTCAACTTGTCACGCCCGTTAAAAATTCTTGTCACGCCCGACCTATTTAAAAGTGAGTATATAATTTATAATTGCAAATTCATGTAAGAAACATCGCGATTAATGTTAAGAGTATTTATTTAGCTACACAATGAGCTAGTTTTAATCTTGAGCAAGTGAGACAATTAGCAGAGAGTATCAGATTTTCACTGCGTGCGTGTCGCACCCGTTATACTGCCATAAGTTGATATAGCTTGTTTCGATTTATATTTTTTCAAATTTTTATTTCGGATGTTACTTCTAGTTATCGCTATATACCTGACATTTATGAGTCGTTTTAAAGAACTTTAAATTAGAGCTTAAAAGATACAAGCAAAAATAAAAGTTGAAATGTCGCACCCGTCCCAATGGATTGAGCCAAATGCTAAAAATCAACATATCATCTTATTTTAATGCATATTTGAGAATTCAAAAGAAAAAATGGAGGGATATGAATCTTTTAATAAAACACTAGGATCGCCCGTGGTCGAAATTCGACCATCTTAAATTTTCTTCAACTCTCTCTTAATATACATATCTCCCGTTCACAACAAAACCAAGTAAGTGGCCCCCCCGTGACAAATGCAAATTTGGATTAAGTGATACCATACATTAGGGTGGTGCAGCAAAGTAGTACAACAGAATAGCTGACGACAATACATTAGGATATATCTACAACAGATTTATATGCACAAAAACACGGTATGGGCTTATAATATTTCGATATATAACGGTACTTTTTTATCGTAACCTGGTGGAATTTTACTTTTAAAAACACCATATCGTTAAAAATATAAACTTTTTAATGGACAAAAAACTAAATATAGAAGGGCTCTACGAAAAACCTTGGATTATGTGAATTATGTGATTATGTGCATGATGATGGTGTGAAGATGGCGAGGATGCAATGATATTTATATGATTTGGTAATTTTTTTTTCTTTCTTTGGCACAAAAATGAAGGCAAGTGGCAGCTGCCTGGATCGCTGTATACTTATGTACGTTCATGTGAGAGTAATGAGCGCGAAAAATGGTGGGAGTGGTTTTCGAAGCGCAGAGTTTTTGCGGGAGAGTGTTTGTCGGAGTTTCGATGACTGTACAATTTGCAAGGTACCGTTTTTTCTCCTTGCTTCACGCATACATATCTATATATATATGATGTTTGGGAATTTAGGTTCCTTTTTGAAAATTACAATTCTGGTGTTGCGAAGAAAATTTTTAATTCTATATAACTAACTTCACTTTTTAGTTTGAAAAATACATTTTCTGCTTAGAAAATATACTTTTCCAATATTTTTCTCCTTTAAAAATTACATACATGAAAAAAAATAAATGTAAAAAGCTTAGCACATCAAAATATAAAAGTAGAAAAGGTGTTTTCATACAAAAAAGTGGAGTTACTCAAGTAAAACGGTACTTTAATCAAAGTTCGTATGGTATTTCCCTCCAAAAAATGCGATTAGTCCAGGGTTAATCGCAGAGGAATAGTAGACTACTATTTTTTTATTCTCTTTTAGATGGAATAAATTGGTCGCATTTGTTCAAGCATGTCCTATGAAGAGACTAATTATACCCTTTTTATGCCAGAATGGGTATCAGAATGGTTATCAGTATCAGTACTTGCAGGACACCTGACTTCGATTCTCGGAGAAGGCAAAAATTTAAAAACGTTTTTTTTTTTTTTTTAATTTTTATGTTTTAAAGCAAGGAAAACTAAAAAAAAAAGCAGAGTTCTGACAATCGAGGTGTCTACCATGACGCCAGCAACTACTTATACTTGTTAGCGTCTAATTACAGTTTTGCTCTAAATGAGACAATTGGCGCTATTTTTCTGGCCAATCTTCAACTGTATGAAAAGTATATTTTCTGCTTATAAAACATACTTTTAACCCCCTAAAAATTTCATAAGTGTAGTGCAATAAAGTAGTTCAACAGAGTTAGGGTATTAATATATAATACTGCAATTTTTCCTAAGGTGATGAAAACATGCACCAACTGAAATTATTATGTTTCGGCTTGTAGTAATGCTACAGATTTTTTTTAAGAACATTTGAAAGCTAATAACTCCTGCTTTACATTCCTGTGCATGAATTTTAATATTTTTGTTTTAAACAAATTTTTTTAAAACTATTTTTTGAAAATTACAATTCTGATGTTGGGATCAAAATTTTTAATTCTATATAACTAACTTCACTTTTTTGTATGAAAAATACATTTTCTGCTTAGAAGATATACTTTACCAATATTTTATTTCTCTAAAAATTTCAGAGTTCTGTCAATTATACTTATACTTGCCAGCGTCTAATTACAGCTTTGCTTTAAATGAGACGATTGGGGATATTTTTCTGGGAAATCTTCAACTGTATGAAAAATATATTTTCTGCTTAGAACCCCCTAAAAATTTCATAAGTGAATTAAACTACAAAAAAGTCGAAAAAATCTTAGAACATCAAATAATCAAAGTAAAAATAGGTATTTGTTTCCTTTAGGTGTCAACTGCTAATTAATTAGCTAAAATTATGGGAGATAGCTCAAAAGGCGGGGTTTGGCCTCAGGATCACGAATCCGGAAGCGCTTTTTAATCAAGGTCTGAAACCGATTAAAATAAAGTTCCGATTTCGGTTTCGGTTTTGCAACGTGTTTCGGTTTCGGTTCCGGTTTCGTTCTTCAAAATTTATTTCGGTTTCGGTTTCGTTCCGGTTTCGGTTTCCAAATAAAAACACGAAAAAAAAATTTTACTACTAAAATACTCAAGTACCTATGTACCTACGAAATAGGTCTGCATTTTCATAACTCTTTTCCTGCGGCCATGATGGGATTTCTCCAATATAATAATACATTTTATTAACGCTACACTGAACCAAAAAAGTTCATGTATCCAATGAAAAAGTACATAGATTTTAAGAATTGTTCGTTAAAACCTCTCCATAGAACTTTTTCGTAGAAATTTACGAACATTTCCTAGAATATAAGCACTTTTTCGTAAAATATGTAAACAAATCCACAGAAAGCATGTATTCATTCATAAATTGTAAGAAAATTTTCTTAGATTCTATGAATTTTTTCTTATATTTTAAGAAAAGCCAGCGCGAACTTCTATGAAACTTTGTTCGTAAGAAACATGTACGTTTTTGGTTCAGTGTATGCATGGATGAAAATTTCTGCAAAACAAATTCCTAAAATTAACTCTACTTATTTATTAAAAATATATTAAAATGGAAGCCAAATGAAATGTATAAATCTTAACGATTAAAATTAGTGGCGCTTTCTGAGACAAGCCTGAACATTTCTTTTTCGGATCTCGTAAATTTGTTTCGATCGCTTCATTCAACTATAGTCAAACTTCCTCTTTCAGAATTTTGATACTGATGTCAAAACGTGGCTCGACAATCTTCCATGAAAACTTTCAGGGAACCTGTTTTTAAAAGGAAGTACCTATGTGCCCATTCACAGAAGTAAGGTATTGAAAAAATTCAAAACCGTTTGGAACCGGTTCCGTCAAACAGAATATGTTTTCATTTCCTAAAAACTCACACTTTTTACCCTCTGAAGCTTTGACAGGGTAGTTGGTTGCACTGAAAATCAGCTGACGAAAATTTTATTTGACAGATAAATTTGGTGAAAAATTGGATTTTGCAATAACAATTGAATATGGTTGATAAGCGAAACCTAATTATTCATACACATAGCATAGCAAACGGGCAATGTTTTTTGTTCGTTTTATCGATATAGCAGTTTCATGTAGAACGGGTACACTTTTATCACACTTTTACAGTATTCTGTGCAAGGGTGTAAACATTTTCAACGAAATCAGCATTAGTGTCATATAAAATTCTTCTTTACTTAAAGTCCGTACGATATTTAAATTTCGATCTTAACATTGTGGAATTACAAAATCATATCGTTAAAAAAATAAACTTTACAAATAGGCAAAATGTTAAATATATAAAGCCAGAAGTGAAGCTGGATTTCTTAGCTTACAAATGGTGTTTAGATGCCGAAGATGATATGATTTGGTACATTTTTATACCTTTCATGAACATGAAATGGTATTATAACTTTGGTCCGATGTTTGTAAATATGAGAAGAAGAAGAGATAGACCCATCAATAAGTATACCGAAATGATCAGGATGACGAGATGAGTTGATTTAGCCATGTCCGTCTGTCTGTTTGAACGCAATCTAGTCCCTCAGTTTTTGAGATATTTGGCTGAAATTTGGTATGCGGGCACCATTTTCCAATATAGGAATCATTTGTCGGAACCAGCAAGATCGGACCAATATAACATATAGCTCCCATACAACCGATTATTCCGATAAACGGATTTTGCGATATAACTCCTGTAATTAAACACGTAGAAACGTGAAATTTTGGAAGTATCACTATTTTTATATGTGAAATATCGATGCTGAAAATCATCGAGATCGGATAAATATTTCACATAGCTCCCATACAATCGATTATTCCGATAAACGGATTTTGGGCTATAACTCCTGTAATTAAACACGTAGGAACGTGACATTTTGGACGTATTGCTATTTTTATATGTGAAATATCGATGTTGAAAATCATCGAGATTGGATAAATATTTCACATAGCCCCCATACAATCGATTGTTCCGATAAACGGATTTTGGTAGATAACTCCTGTAATTATATAGGTAGGAACGTGAAATTTTGGAAGTATCGCTATTTTTATATGCGAAATATCGATGTTGAAAATCATTAAGATGGCATAAATATTTCACATAGCTCCCATACAATCGATTATTCCGATAAGCGGATTTTGGGCTATAAGTCCTGAAAGTAAACACATAGGAACGTGAAATTTTGGAAGCATCGCTATTTTTATATGCAAAATATCGATGTTGAAAATCATTGAAATGGGATTATTATTTCACATAGCCCCCATACAATCGATTGTTCCGATAAACGGATTTTGGTAGATAACTCCTGTAATTATATCGGTAGGAACGTGAAATTTCGTAAATGTTGCTATTTTAGAATGTGGAATGTCGATGTTAAAAAATCAATGAGATTGGACCAATATAACGCATCGTCCCCATATAATCGATAGCTCCGATAATTTCGGTATGAGCTAAAGTTAAATTCACACAGGCTGTACTGGGGATCAAACAGTGAAAATCGTGACGCTTATTCATGAAAGGTATTTAGCCTTCGGCACAGCCGAATACAGCTTTCCTTACTTGTTTTGTTTTTTTTTGGCACAAAAATAAAAGCAAGTGGCAGCTGCTGGATCATTGCATAGATATGTACGTGTGTGTGTAAGGGAATGAGCGGATGGTTGTGTCTTTGGGAGTTTTATAAGAGTGCTGAATAGTGATGTATAGTAAGGGTATAACAGAAAGTGGAGATAACAAAATAGCTGGAGAGTTTGGAGACCTCTTTTTTGTTTAATAACAAATAAACTAAAAATAATTTTCAAAATTTTTTTTGGTGAGACACCAGATTAGTCCATTCTAAGTTTCAAATATAAATTTTATAGAGATCTATCCATAAATACTATACGAAATTGGGTTACGACTGTTTGTATGGGGAGAGTGTTAACCTAGTAATATATAGATGCTTAAAACCCACCGTGGTTGGTAGCGTCGAATTATACATTTGAAGAATGTATACTTTTAAATAAAATTAAAAAGATTTACCTCCCAAAAATAAAAAGAAATCTCTATGGAAACGTCTTCTAAAAAAAAAACTAAGAAGTTTTCTATTTATTGTAAAAATATATGTAATACTTCTATATTGGCAGCAACGTATCTTCCCAGCCAGCAAGGTACCGTACATTTTACGAACATTGCGATTTACGAGCTATTCTCGAATAAAAAAAACAATAACAAAAGAAGCTTTTCTGTCACGTCAAACAAAAAAATTAAAATAAAAAACTTCAAACAAAAAATTTTGAACGAAAATTTTCAAACTGATATTTTAAAAGTAAGTATGTTTGTAAAATATCTAATTAAAAACACAAATAACATAAAATATATCTTTTAAATTATTACTAGCGTGCTGGAAGGTGGATTTGCGGAAAAAGAAAAAGGCACAGAGAAAGTAGCTGCTATTCTGGGATCTCGGGATGCCCTCTGGGTTGTATGACCCACTATTTATAAGTTGTGATGCTTAACATGTAAACCAATATCAGTACGTACACGCTGGCAAAAAAATATACAATTTTATTATTTAATAAAAAACTTTAGACCTAAAATTTAGGTTTGTTTATTTGCATTATTTTTCGCATTGAAATCAGTCGGTAAGGCGGTATAGAAAGTCGGTTTTTCTATCGAAAATTAATTATTTACGAGTACATTTACGATAAAAAAACGGACGTAAAAAGATTCATATACGAGTGCTTTTTCGATACTTTTACGACAATCGTAGGCAAAAAACATTTCAGAGCGAAACCGGATTCGTAGGCGAATCGTAAACGGATATCATAAACGATATTTTATCAGAGTTTTCTTCGAGAAAACGTCAGTTTACGAGCTCGTTTACGATGATTTTGCTGGCTGGGTTCATAAACGAAAAAATTGAAAAAATTGTCAAAGCAATAAAGTAGCGGATTTCATTAATAGGGGCCCAAATGTATGGAAACCAAATTAATATTTTTTTCTAATATATTGAGGTTTGTTGTCACAAGTATAATGGTATCCCAATCCAGGGACCGTAACTGTTATAAGTTTAATTATAGAACTCGACATTTGATCATTATTTTCTGATTTTTTTCAATAAAAATCAACAATAATCGTTACACTCAAGTTTTATTTTTTTTGATTAAGCGTGATGATCACTTTTTGAGTTTTATTTTTTTGATCAAACGTAAAACTTATTTCTTGAGTTTTATTTTTTTGAGAGAAAATAAAACTTACCCTTGAGTTTTATATTTTTCCTCGACAGTAAACGTTATTCTTTGAGCGATATTTTATCGTTCAAGGATAAAAATTAAGTTCTTAGTTTTAAGTTTTTTCGCGGTTCAAAAATCTCAAAAGGCCGCTGCGCCTTTTTGGCAAGTATTTGGCCATAATTACTGGTTGGTATAATGTCGTCAACATATGTACTCAATTATTTAAACATAGTTTAAGCCACATACGTATATATATGTACATTAGAGCGTATCACCAAAAAAACGTCGGACGTACCTCCCCTCATATGAAGTGTTTTTGAAAATCATTTAAAAAAAAATTATATTTTTTTCTAGCAACCCTAGATGTCGCCCAATTGCATTTTTCTTCATATCTTCGGCTTTTATTGTCGGATTTTAAAGTGTGGTTCCACAACGAAACGCATGAGCTCAATGAACTTTCTGGAGAGAAAACCTCCCCTTTGAGACGAAAAAATTGATGCGTCAAACTTTAAAAATGTAATTGGTACACTATATGTACCAGTCTTGCCGTTGGGGACCCTAAAGGGTCAATTTGACCCTTTTTTAGAGCCAGGACCCCGGACTCTACTTCTTCAAAAAAAAGTACCATTTTTGACTCTTTTTTTTATTTCGTGACCCTTTTTGACCCCTTTTCACTTTAAAACTTAATTTTTGTCGTTTTATTGTTGAAACCCAAAAAAATCTCCTTGTTCCGTTTTTTACTCTTATGTATATCAGGAACTCTTGCCGATTTTCAAATGTCTTTCCTAACTGAAGTCTTACTTCTGGCAACGCTGTATAATGTGACAAATCCGGCATATGTATGTATGTATACATTGGGGTGATTCAATTAAAAATGTTTTAGCTTTTTGGGTCTTACCCCCTACAAAGTTAGTAAATAATGAGAAAATAAGCCTCGCAAAAAGTTAGCTCTGTAACTTACCCCTTACCTACTTAAAATATCCTTTAACCACTTAGGCAATTTTGGCCGTCCCTTAGCGGTCGCTTTTTCGCCCTTTCCCATCATTTTTTTGCGGGAAAAAATGGAATTCTTTTTAAAGTGAGTCTTCTTATTATTTGAAACCTTTTGCAAAAACATATCCTTAAAGTGGAGGTTTTTAAGTTTAAAATATTTCACATTATGCGATTATCATTATTATTAAACTAATGACAACCATTTAAAAATGTTTATATTTGTATGTGTTACTTGCATGTGTTAGTACAAAACTCAGTCATTCAACATCAAAAAAAAAATGGAAAAGGGACCCTTTTTTTGGACCCTTTTTGAAATTTTTAAGCGGCAACACTGATATGTACGTAGGTTCACAGTCCAAATCGTCCACGAGTTACCCTTTTCACTGAGCGAGATCTGACGATATCACCGACTAAATCTACGGTGACACTCTTTACGACATGGACGCACCAAGTGAGAAACTAATTAGACATTTAAGTTGATGGCAATAAGCTACCAACTGTCAGCCACCCAAAGCTACTGGGGGTGACATTGGATAATACTTAACATTTGCTGGTCATGTGTCTGCAATGGTCTCAAAGGTACGAGGTCGCAACAAGATCCTCAAGTCACTTGCCGGCAGTACTTGGGGAAAAGACAAGGAAACGTTGCTGACTACATATAAGGCCATTAGCCGACCAGTATTTGACTATGCTGATCCCATATGGTCGCCTAACGTGCGTAACATCAACTGGACGAAGTTATAAGTCTGCCAAAATACACCTATCAGAACTGGTACGGGATGTCTACTCATGCCTCCTGTGTCTCACTTCCATCAAGAGGCAAAACTGCTCAATGTAAGAGAGCACGCGGAAATGCTCAGCAGGCAATTCCTTCTGAACTGCCACAAGCCGGGACATCCAAACAGACATCTTTTGGACACAGATCCGCCCCCGAGAGACGTAAGCATTATGACGAGCTCCGGCATCATATTACTTTGCCGTTTGATCTGCGGACTCATAAGCGGGCTCTAACCGACATCCACACCAAGTCCGTTGACACTTTTGTTAGATCTCGACCTGTGAACCCCGTTCTAAACAGTCTCCCACCCGATATTGCTGAAGAAGAACGCACCTTACCAAGGGAGACAAGAGTGACCATGGCACAGCTTCGTTCTGGATACAGTGTCAGGTTAAACTCTTACTTGTCCAGACTAAATGATACAATTTCAAACACATGCCCTGCATGTGGTAGGACCCCTGATACCCTACATCTCTTCAATTGTCCAATTGAACCCCTCTGTCCCTCTGGTCCAACCCTGTTGAAACTGCGCGTTTCCTTGGACTCCCGTTAGAAGAGCTTGATGAAGATCTTCGGAATAATCATACCCTCTAGGCAGGGAAATGCATTGTTAATAACAACAACAACAACAGCTACAAAACTACATACTCGAAAAAAATCTAAAAAATTGAGTATAAAATTTTAATTTTTGATGAAAATTGTCCGAATTTTCCTGAATTATCCACAAAGTCGTAAGCTTAATAAGCAGTACTTGTTTTGTATTTTTCACATACTTGAACAAAATGATAGCGAAATTTGTTAAATAAGTAATTTAGTATAAAGTTTTAAGTTTTGATGAAAAAATCCGAATTTTCCTGAATTTTCCACAAAGTTGTAAACCTTAACAAGCAGTACTTGTATTGTATTTTTACACATACTTGAATAACAAAATAGCGAAATTTGTGAAACAGGTAATTCTTACTGGAATTTGCATTTTTCATGGTGGACAATATTTATTTCATGTCCCTTTACTACGTACAGGACTATTTATGTGCATATACATCTGAATGTGCCTAAAAGTATGTTTAAATAATAATTATTGAGTACATACATATGTTGACGAGATTATACCAACCAATAATAATGACCAAATACTTGCCAAAAAGGCGCAGCGGCCTTTTGAGTTTTTTGATCCGTAAAAAAACTTAAAACTCGGAACTTAATTTTTATCCTTGAACGATAAAATATCGCTCAAAGAATAACGTTTACTGTCGAGCAAAAATATAAAACTCAAGAGTAAGTTTTATTTTCTCTCAAAAAAATAAAACTCAAGAAATAAGTTTTACGTTTGATCAAAAAAATAAAACTCAAAAGTAATGATTAAGTTGTAATTTATATAGGATTCACTCAAACTTTTTTCAATCATTGTAGATTTCGGTCGAGGATGAAGAGACATGCCCATTCATGTACTTGAAACTGTTCTACGATAAGAGGAAGCCTTTGAGTTTTTACCTTAAAAATACAAAAATAATCATTATTGGGGGTCCCTGGTTGTTTTCCATACAAAATTGAAATTTACGCTGGGAAACACCCATATTTTCTTTCGTAAGTTTACGTTTTAAATAACAATATATACAGATTTCTCGTATTCCAGGTTGGCCTTAAGTTAAATTAAGTATGGCGCGACGACAAAGATCTTCCCCCTCCCAATCCAGGGTGTTATGCGACCACGTGCCCATTGGACGTTTGCAGCCGGGAGGCAAATCGTGGCTGTATTTGAACGGAGCCTCTCTGATACCGGGTCGCCTCAGAGAGTAAGCATGGCCTTACCGCGGTACGGGGCTCTGCCGCGGCGGACGACACATTTTCCCCTACTCTTCCCTTGACCCTAAGCTGGCCTTGTCCGGCGATGGGTCGTACGAACATGATGAACTCAAATAACGCAAATAAAAACGAAAAACCCAAAAAGCAAACAACGCCAAATTTCACTCCTCAGCAAAGGAGAGCTATGGAGGAGCAGGCGAGAAAGCAACAACAACGCCGGAGGACAACCTCCGTTCCACAATCAAGGGGGGGATCGACAGCGATGGCAACTACGAGTCGGTCAACCAACCCTCTATCGAGTAAGATTGACTTGATGGGAGCTAGCACCAGTGCGGTTGCCAACGCAGCTAAGCGGACAACGGCGGATGCTAAACTCCCATCAACCTCTGATATGAAAACCAGTATCTTTACGTCTGTGGCAGCGGTCTCACGACCTGGCCTCGGAGTTTCGAAGGGGAAGGAAGCTGCAACTGAGATTTCGGCAAGGGGAGCGACCGCGATGGCAACTACGGGTCCGCACTCCCGGGAGACATCTCCCCGCCGCTTCACATACCACGAGAAAAGATTGGCTGCAAAGATCCTGAAGAGGTATGAAGGGGTACCGCAGGAGTCGCTGTCGCCGAATTCCAGTAAATCGGTAGAGCTAGCGAAAGCTGTGATACCGGATTTCCAAAAATCTTACATGCCAAAGAGGTTAAAAGTTAACCCTTTCAAGCGCCAGAGATCGGACCTGGAGTTAAATCCCCCTCCCAAGCGGCATCAGAATACCTCTGGAGCGGGCAAACTAAGCTTTGCTGAGGTAACCAAGGACAGGATCCTTATAGGCGTCCTTGACCGAGGCAATGACCGTCTGGCCATCCCCAAGGACCGGTGGCGTTACGTGCGAAATGAACTCGGCAACATTCTTCTCAACGTTGCTCCGGAGTTTCCGGGTAGTTCGGCGCGAGTAACGGATGCGGGCTGGCACCAGGGTCAGATCAAATTACTCGCATGCGAGGATGCAAAAACCGTAGCACTGTATAAGGCAGCAGCTGCTAAACTGGGTGAAGTCTACAAGGGCGCAAAGATAGAGGTCGTCGACTGGAAGGACATTCCAGCTCGTCCAAGGGCAAGGGCGTGGATTCCGGCCATCCCTGACGAACCCGAGAGAATTCTCGGGATGCTACGGCTAATGAATCCGTCTCTCCCAACGCATGACTGGAGTGTTAATCTGGTCGGGGATGCGGCGGGGCCCGACAGACAGGTGGTGTTCACCATGAATAAAGAGTCAATCGAGCCCCTCAAAAGGTGCAATGGCCTAGTACACTACAGCGTAGGCCAGATCGTTATCCACGTATATCGTGGTGACGCTCAGCGCGCAACCTTCTCGGCTGCTCCGGGGGAACCGGAAAACGAATTACCAGAAGAGGAAGCGGAGGATTCCGATGCGGAAAGCATGTTATCCGCCACGTCCCTTGCCGATAGTGCTGTGAACAACTCGGAGATGGAGGACAGCCTACAGGACGAGGAAGTCCTCGACGTCACGGTGGTAGCAGCCAACGCTGAGCGATTAACATCTAATGCTACAAGCAGCAGGACTCCTGCAACGCCATATCGGGCAGTTAATCGGAACAACTCGTCGTTGATAGGCAACCTCCGGGATGGGGCAAACCTCGACGACATGGGGACGGCAGGGAAGTCTGTGCGCTCTCATGTTGGTGGTGCTTCAGATTAATCTGCACAAATCTAAAGTGGCTTCGGCTGCTTTAAGTAGTCGTCTTTCTAAAGGCGACGTGGATGTGGTCCTCATCCAAGAACCCTGGGTCAATAGCTCGAGAATCTGCGGATTGGGGACTAAGGGCTTCAAGCTCATTCGAGCCAGCGAGGAGAGCAAAGTCCGAACGTGTATTTTGGTCAAGTCTGAGTTGAAATCCTTTCTCCTACCTAACTACACCAATGGTGATATTACCGCTATCAGTCTAACGGTCGACAGCACCCGCCTGACGGTTGCGTCGGTCTATATGCCCTACGACGCCGAAGAACCCCCACCACAAACGGAGGTGAAAGACCTGGTGTCAAATTTCTGCACGGGTAATCTTATTATTGGAGCGGACGCTAATGCTCACCATGTCCAATGGGGGAGTTCCGATATCAATGCCAGGGGCGAGTCTCTGTTTGATTACCTCTTAACAACCAACCTGGTAATTTTCAACGTGGGTAATGAGCCTACTTTTATCACTAAGACCCGTAGGGAGGTCATAGACCTCACTATCTGTAGTGAAGGCGCTTATGGGTGGGTCAGAAAATGGCGGGTTCTGGAAGAACATTCATTCTCCGACCACCGTTACATAGAAATGGTTTTAGACTTTATTGTAGAACAACCAATCATGAAGCGCAATCCAATTGGCAGTTACACAATGAAATATTAGGCAGAGACCTGCCAGTACTGCCCTCACAAGCCCCCTCATCAGTAGAGGAGCTGGAGGATCTTGTTACTACATTTACATCGGCGCTCTCAAATGCTCTAGGACAGGCTTGTCCAGTGCCAAAACCACGCGGTAAACCCAGGCCACATTGGTGGTCCTACGATTTGGACTCGCTCCGAATATCATGCCGGAAACAATTTAACAAGGCCAAGAGCTTCGGCTGTGAGCCTCATTGGCACGAATATAAAGCTAAACTAAGGGCCTACAAAAAAGCTCTGAGACAGGCGAAGAGAACCTCGTGGAGAAATTTCTGCACTGGCGTCGAAAAGGTCGACGACACAGCGAGACTTAGACGAGTCCTCTCGAAAAGTCAAACAACCATCAGCTATCTGCGAAAACCTGACGGATCCTGGACCAGCACGGAAGAGGAAACCCTTGAGCTGCTCTTGAATACACATTTTCCGGGGAATCTGCATGATGCACCACTAGCACCTGCAACAAACCTGGCAGTAAATATACCCGTCACTGAGGAAAGAGTAAGGTGGGCAATTAAAAGCTTTGAACCGTATAAGGCTGCCGGGCCGGACGGGATTATCCCCGCGCAACTTATAAACACGTTGGAGACATCAGCTAAATGGCTGGTATTTCTCTTCACAGCCTGCCTGGCTCTCAACCACATTCCGGGCTCCTGGAGAAGCGCCACGGTAGTGTTTATCCCTAAGGATGGGAAGGCATCCCACTACGAGCCAAAAGACTACAGACCGATCAGTCTCTCGTCCTTTGTACTCAAAACCTTTGAGAGGATACTAAGCGACTACCTCTCAACGACTATTGATAGCAACCTTATTTCTAGCTATCAGCATGCATACACCAAGGGTAAATCAACAGAAACCGCTCTGCACAGCCTAGTATCGGTCATTGAGAAATCGCTGTGTGATAAGGACTACTGTCTCGTGGCCTTCCTAGACATTGAGGGGGCTTTCAACAATATAAGCCCGGAGGCTATCAACTCCGCTCTAACTAATCTGGGCGTAGATAGACCTCTAACTGGTTTAATTGACCAACTTTTAAGGGGAAGGAAAATAGCTTCTTCACTTGGTACGGTTGAGTTATCACGCTATGTCACAAGGGGAACCCCCCAGGGTGGTGTTCTTTCCCCGCTTTTATGGAACCTCACAGTCAACTCGTTGCTACGTGACACAAGTTGGGGGGGCGGGAAGATAGTGGCATACGCAGACGATTTAGCTATTGCATTCAGAGGCAAGTTCCCACAAACTCTGTGTGACCTGATGCAAGTAGCACTGCGAGAAGTTTCGACGTGGTCCTCTCGCTGCGGACTTAGTATCAACCCGGGGAAAGTGGAACTTGTCCTCTTCACCAACCGGTACAAAATACCGCCACTAAGCCTACCAGAACTAGATGGCACGCGCCTGGGCTTGTCGGATAAGGCCAAGTTTCTAGGCATAGTTCTGGACAGGAAACTGAATTGGAAGGAGAATGTTCTTCAGCGCCAGAAGAAAGCTTGCATCGCTCTTTACACATGCAAAAGAGCAATTGGCAAAAAATGGGGGCTCAGCCCTAGAGTATGCAGTTGGATCTACACGGCCATCATTCGTCCAATCATGCTATATGGAGTCGTCGTATGGTGGCCTGCGCTGAGCAAGGCAACATACCTGAATCTGTTGCGGAAAGTCCATAGATCCAATATGATCTGTATAAGCGGTGCGCTAAGGACAACGCCCAACGAAGCCCTCCAGGTCATTCTGGGCATTTTGCCACTTGATCTGGAAGGGTTTCGGTCAGCAGCGGCATCAGCTCTGCGCCTAAGAGAAACCTCCAGTTGGGGGGCGGGTACTATTGGACACTCCAGTATTCTGGAATCTTACAGCTTTCTCCCTCTAAGCACAGATCGTTGTGCGACCACTACAGTCGGTGATAGCTGTTTCAAAATAAACATTCCCAGCAGAGAAGACTGGGAGAGGACGGATTGGTGTCCCGAAACAAATGGTGGCACTTCCATATACACCGACGGCTCGAAGTTGGACGGCAGAGTTGGAGGAGGGGTTTATTCAAGGGATTTGGACCTTGAGCTCTCCTTCAGACTACCTGATCATTGTAGCGTCTTCCAGGCGGAAGTCTCGGCAATCCTAGACGCCGCGGCCTGGTTAAGCAAACGTGTTATCGGAGAAGATATCGCTATTTTCAGCGATAGCCAAGCGGCCATCAAATCCCTTGGCTCATACACGTTCAACTCTGAACTGACGCTCAGCTGTCGTCGATCTCTTCAGGAGATGGCCCAACAGAACCGCGTAAACCTCATATGGGTCCCGGGACATAGGGACATTGAGGGAAACTGTAAGGCAGACGAGCTTGCCAGGCAGGGCACGACCAAGCAGGTTCTTCAGGATAAAGAGCGCTTAGGTATGCCGTTTGCCACATGCAAACTAATGCTGAAGGAGCACACACTCCGTCAAGCCAACGAAAGATGGCTGCAGTCCCCAGGGTGTCGGATATCGAAACAAACCTGGCCAAAATGGGATCTTAAAAGGTCTAGACGCATTTATGCCCTAACTAGGAGGGAAATCTGCATATTGATAGGGGTATTAACCGGTCACTGCCTCATTGGTAGGCATGCAGAAAGGCTAAGTGTGCCCTACCGACGATGCTGCAGGAGTTGCAAAGATGATGAGGAGGAGGAAACAGTGGAACACCTCATCTGCAACTGTCCGGCTTTAAGCGGCGCGAGAACGCGCTTTTTGGGAGTTCCGTTCCTGGATAGCCTAAGCCAGATCGCGGAACTGGACATAAAGGACTTGATGGCCTTCATAAAGTCATCTAAGTGGTTCGAGGAGGAGTAACGGTGTCGGTTTAGGAGTGTCAGTCCCGGGATTCTGCTATGTGGAAAATCCCAACAACTCAGGGATTTTCCATTTGGCTGGGTCCCGGGACTGACTTTCCTTGTGTTGGTGGTATCACAACGGGCCTTTCAAAACTGGCCTAAGGGTGCCTCTGCGGCAGCCACTTGAACCTAACCTAACCTAAATTAAGTATACCTACGTAAAGACTGATTGGACCCTAACGGGGCCCTTAATTGTGTGTTTAGCTAATAACTTTCAAGGAGCTATTTTTATACCCAGTGTACTAGTACTAGTACAAGGGTATATTAACTTTGTTCACATAACGGCTGTTTGTAACGGCACAAAATAATCGAGATAGATATAGAGTTCCATATATGAAAGTTCTTAGGATTAAAAGAGGAGTTGATTAAGGCATGTCCGTCCGTCTGTCCGTCCGTGTACACGATAACTTGAGTAAAAATTTGAATATTTGAATGAAATTTTGTATACAGGTTACTTTCTGGCCAAGGTAGGTTGCTATTGAAAATGGGCGAAATCGGATGATAACCAGGCCCCCTTTTTCGATATCGAAAATTTCGAAAATCACACAAATTGACTTATCTCGGCAGCTGAAATGGCTAAAATGATATAATTTTATAAGTGAATCCCCCTGGCCATTCTCTTATGATTTTTCCATAAATTTTTTATAGTGGGCGTGGCACCGCCCACTTTTAAGGGAGGCGTTTTTGAAAATTTGACTGGTCGTAACTTTTAAACTGATTACGATAGAACGATGGAATTCGGCACAAAGCTTACTAGTATCGTTGGGAGTATACCTGATGAAACTGGATTAAATCGCCCTTCAACCACGCCCATTTTCGATATCGAAAATTTCGAAAATTACACAAATTGACATATCTCGGCAGCTGAAATGGCTAAAATGATATAATTTTATAGGTGAATCCCCCGGGCCATTCTCTTATGATTTTTTCATAAATTTTTATAGTGGGCGTGGCACCGCCCACTTTTAAGGGAGGCGTTTTTGAAAATTTGACTGGTCGTAACTCTTAAACAGCTTAGGATAGAACGATGGAATTTGGCACAAAGCATACTAGTATCATTGGGAGTATACCTGATGAAAGTGGATAAAATCGCCCTTCAACCACGCCCACTTTCGATTTCGAAAATTTCGAAAATTAACCAAATTGACTTATCTCGGCAGCTGAAATGTCTAAAATGCTATAATTTTATAGGTGAATCTGCTTGGTCATTCTCTTATGATTTTTCCATAAATTGTTTATAGTGGGCGTGGCACCCCCCACTTTTAAGGAAGGCATTTTTGAAAATTTGACTGGTCGTAACTTTTAAATTGATTACGATAGAACGAAGGAATTTGGCAAAAAGCATACTAGTATCGTTGGGAGTATACCTGATAAAAATGGATAAAATCGCCCTCCAACCATGCCCACTTTCCATATCGAAATTTTCGAAAATCACATAAATTGACATAATTCGCTAACGGAAATGGGTAAAATTATATAATTTTATAGGTGAATCCCCATGGTCATTATATAATGATTTTTTGATAAATTTTCTAAAGTGGGCGTGGCCCCGCCCACTTTTAAGGGAGGCATTTTTATACCAAGCGTACTAGTACAGGGGTATTATAATTTTGTCCACATAACTGTACTATGTACCGGCGCAAAATAATCAAGATCCATGTATGAAAGTTCTTAGGTTGCAAAGAGGAGTCTATTCAGGCATGTCCGTCCGTCTGTCCGTCCGTCCGTCCGTCCGTCTTTGTAAACGATAACTTGAGTAAAAATTAAGATATTTGCATGAAATTTTATATACAGGTTACTTTTTGGCCCAGGTAGGTTGCTATTGAAAATGGGCTAAATCGGATGATAACCACGCCCCCTTTTTCGAGATCGAAAATTTCGAAAATCACATAAACTGGCATATATCGGTAGCTGAAATTGATAAAATGATATAATTTCATAGGTGAATCTCTCTTATCATTCTATTAGGATTTTCTGTTAAATTTTAAAAAATTGGGCGTGGTACCGCCCACTTTCAAGGGAGGCATTTTTGAAAATTCGACTGGTCGTAACTTTTAAGCAAATTATGGTAGAACGATGAAATTTGGCACAAATCATACTAGTACTGTTGGGATTATACGTGATGAAATGGGATAAAATCCCCGTCGAACCACGGCTACTCTCGATATCGAAAATTTAGAAAATCACCTAAAAGACTGGTCGTAAGTTTTAAACTGATTACGGTAGAATCGTGAAATTCGGCACAAGGTATACCAGAGCTATAGGAAGTATACCTGTTGAAATTAAACGAAATCGCTTCCCAATCACGTCCACTTTCAATATGGAAAATTTCGAAAATCACATAAATGGACATAATTCGGTAAGGTAAATAACTAAAATAGTATAATTATAGTATAATTTGGTAGTTAAATTTGTAAGGAATTGTCTACTATTAAAAGATGAGTTAATTTTGTTAAGTGAGCCAGCTATAATTTTTTCGACGGCCATATATTTTATTGAAAGTGGGTAGTATGGCTCAGAACGATTAAACAAAAATACGTATACAACTTTTCAAAACTCGAATTATTTGAAAGTTATATCTATCAACAGTTTTCGAAATTCCTCACTTTTTGATGATTTTCTCACGATTGGTCAAACCGATTTTGTAATTTTTTAAATATATATAACAGATGGTATGTTCTACAAAAGGACATTTCCAATTTTTGCAAAAAAATTTTTGAGTTCGTTTTTCCCAAATTATAATATATATTGAAAATATTTAACTTATAGGTACTACTATTGTTTCCATACACTGGGTATTTAATGTTCGGCTTACCCGAACTTAAACTTCCTTACTCCCTCCATAATGGCATAACCGATCTTGAAACACGACAACGGACAACATTGTGTTATAATAAGCTAGGTTCACAGCGAGCTAAGCTCTGTGACCCAGGCGATCTTTATAGTTCCATTTTTTACTTTTAAAATTTATAAAAAAATAAATTTTAATTTATTGGTGTTTTTTTCTTTGAAACGATCATGATTTTTTGGATTATTTTTGTAAACAAAAATATATACCTGCCTCGCTCAAAATTAATATATCTGTACTGTGATGTTTTCGAACGGTATTAGCTTTTACTGCCAATATAGGAGTATTAAATATATGAGGAGGGTATACTTTTTAACCGTTGTGTGTTCACAGAAAAAAACTTACACTAGTGTACACCCGTGGTACCAGGGTACCTCGGTACATATCGACTTGAATTAAACAAAAAATACGAATGAGGAGAATAGACCTAACTAAAACTTCCTCAGTCAATTTTTCCATGATTTTGTTTCGTTTTACTGCACTCTGTATCATAATCAACAATTATTCATACCATGCTTAGCTGAAATTGGAAAAGAAAATCGTCAGTCGGGATAATAGTATGCCATGACAAATTACTTAAGCGTCTGATTTATGTAAGTATGTCAAAAGTTTAGTAGACTATCAATAAAATCTAAATTTTGAAATTTTTTTTTCAAATAAAAAGATAGTAGGCCATGGAAAATAGCTAAAGAAGTTTAAATAGACCAATAGGAGGATGCCACGATAAAATATAAAATCAAAAACAAAGAAGTCCATGAATTCTGTTATTCTATTTTATAAATAATTGCAAAATTTTAGTTTAGTAATGCGCCTGCAGTTAACACGTAAAGAGTGATCCTAGTTTTTGTAAAAACATTTGCGAAGTGTAGAAAAGGTGTGTACCTAACGAGTCTTATAGAATACATAAATAAAAATTTATACGTGTAGTTAAATTTACAGTGAATTAAATGAATTAACCTATTTCAGTGACTATGGCCTCAGAAAAGAAAAAATTCAATTCAAAATGCTACGAAGAGCAGCAACAATCCCTTGAAGCTTTGCTCGCCGAGATTTTGTCAAGCGATGGGGATGGGTCAGAAGACGGCGATGCGATCGAATCAAATGAAATAGCTTCGGATGTTGAAAGTTTGAATGGTGATATCATTAGCGTTGAATGGCATGATTCAGAAGACTCCTCCACAGATGAGGAGAGTGCAGAGGGAGTTGAATTTGAAGATATAGCAGTTGCTACAAGTGTAATGTATGGGAAAGACAATACCGACTGGGATATAAACCCTTCTCCCCAACTGAAAATAGGAATGCATAACATTCTTCGCCAGAAAGCTGGTCCGAGTCGAGGGACTAAAAATCTTTCAATAAGGGACACCTTTAAAACCTTTTTCGACGAAAGCATGTGCACTATAATTACGCGAGAAACGAGCCGAAAGGCTAGAGCCGTTTTATGTGCGGAGACCTAACTGCCATTGAGTTTGATGCCTACCTTGGAATATTAATTACTGCCGGAGTTCATGGCTCAAACAAAGAACATATTCAAGAGCTATGGAAGTCCGATGCTTATCCGCTTTATCGTGCTACAATGGGCATTAATCGATTTAAGGAAATCACAAGATTTCTTCGTTTTGATAACGCTACCACTAGATTAGAGCGATCTCAAAGCGACAAAGTTGCACCCATATCGGAAATATTTATGTTACTCAACGCAAACCTGAGTGCTAACTACAACCCTTCCGATTGCATTACCGTTGACGAGCAACTGTTCGGATAATTAAACACGAAGGAACGTGAAATTTTATAAGTATTGCTATTTTTATATGTGAAATATCGATGTTGAAAATCATCGAGATTGGATAAATATTTCACATAGCCCCCATACAATCGATTGTTCCGATAAACGGATTTTGGTAGATAACTCCTGTAATTATATAGGTAGGAACGTGAAATTTTGGAAGTATCGCTATTTTTATATGCGAAATATCGATGTTGAAAATCATTGAGATGGCTTAAATATTTCACATAGCTCCCATACAGTCGATTATTCCGATAAGCGGATTTTGGGCTATAAGTCCTGTAATTAAACACATAGGAACGTGAAATTTTGGAAGCATCGCTATTTTTATATGTAAAATATCGATGTTGAAAATCATTGAAATGGGATAAATATTTCACATAGCCCCCATACAATCGATTGTTCCGATAAACGGATTTTGGTAGATAACTCCTGTAATTATATCGATAGAAACGTGAAATTTCGTAAATGTTGCTATTTTAGAATGTGGAATGTCGATGTTAAAAATCAATGAGATTGGACCAATATAACACATCGTCCCCATATAATCGATAGCTCCGATAATTTCGGTATGAGCTAAAGTTAAATTCACAAGGCTGTACTGGGGATCAAACAGTGAAAATCGTGACGCTTATTCATGAAAGGTATTTAGCCTTCGGCACAGCCGAAGACAGCTTTCCTTACTTGTTTTCCTTAGATTTCTTTTCCTGTCATTTCGTTTCGTTACCTTTGCTTTCCTACCGTTTCCTTATTTTCTTTTTTTCCCTTCCGTAACTCCTTTAGTTTTTTTTCTTTTAAATTAATTTCCTTTACTTATTTTTTCAGCTTTTCATTACCTTTCTTTCCTTTATTTTTCTTTCTTTTTATTTTCATTTATTTTCCTTACCTTCTTCCTCGCTGCCTTTTCTATCCTATCTTTTTCTCTGCTTTCCTTTCATTGTCTTTCTCTATTTGCTTCTCTTTTCCACTCCTTTACCTACATTACATTTCCTTTCTTCCCTTCTTTTTTTCTTTTCCATTCCTTCCTTTCCCTACCTTTATTTGATTTTTCTCTTATGTTTTCCGTTCCTTACCTTAACTTACCTTTATTTTCCTTTTATCCATCCCTTTCCTTTCCCATTCTTTCCTTTATTTTATATTTTTATTTATTTCATTTTGTTTTATTTTTATTTCCTTTCCTTTCATTTCCAACAAAATTCTTTTTTTACTTTCAATCACTTTTCTAATTCTTATTTTAATTTTTTTCCATTTTATCAATTTTACATTTTATTTTATTTCACTAAGTCTAGCCACGAAGGGCCTTGTGCATGATCTAGCTTATTTGTGCTTTTTCTTCACATCATGTCTGAGCAAGCATTTGCTTCTCCGAATACCCACGCACAGATTTTTTTTTGTAAACACTGTTTGTACCTACGCGCGGGCTCATGTTTATTATTGCTGCCAACAAAACAACTCACACTCGGAGTCTCCCCAACTGCAATGAATGCAAGCACAACAATGCAAGTGTACCTACATACACACATAACAGCGGCTTTATAAAGTGAATGCGTGTTTAGCACTTGTAATGGTGTGACTTTCAAATCATATTCACCCCTATTACGGTTGTCAATACTTAAATGAATTGAGGTGACGTTCTTAAATTGGTATCGGCGTTGTCAAAATCGATAACATTTGACTATGGTCGATGCTTTTTTGGTATCGGCTAAGGCAATTGTGACACTGTGTTGACATGTATTGACAACCATTTTGTCGACAAACTTTTGTGCGACGACAAGCGTGTCGACGTGCTGCAAATTGGTAAAATAGTTTTGTTTTGTGTTTTTTTTTAATATCCAATTGTGTTTAAATAAAGAAAATGGTTAAAATAACCAACACAAAACAATTTTAGCCTTTGGGGTTTAATCCGCTGAACTATGGCAGGTCTGCGTAAAGCTCGTACAGCTCATCGTTAAAGTTTCCTTTTAAAGCAACTAGTTTCAGATCTGGAAAATAATCCCACGCTTGCCAAAGGGTTTAAAAGGGGGACAGTTCCTGTTGATTTTAAAGGGTAAAATCTCCTTTTTTCATCGCTGGAACTCTCACTCGAGTCCGATAAAAAACATTTTTGTGCATGAATACAAAATGTGTATTAGAAAACTGGTAATTGTCTAGTTTAGCTGTCAACTGCTAATAAATTAGCTAAAATTATAGGAGGGGGCTCAAAAGACGCGGTTTGGCCTCAGGATCCCGAATCCGGAAGCGCTTTTTTAATAATTTGCTTCTCTAAAGAGGTATTTGCAATCAAAGTTGCAAGCTTTCATGTGGTTGTTGTAATTACATTACACTGCGCCAAAAAAAATGAGTAAGGTGGCATGTTGCCGCGGTTCAGGCAACCACCCGGACTTGATATGGCGTAGCCCAGGGTTATTTATTATAAGGTCGCCAGCTCAGAAAGGTGTTCTGCACATAAATACCATGGATTCCGCCCCAATTTTGGTATCGACCCGAGTCAATTTTCGGGTTTTTGACCATAACTTTTCACTGAAACAAAAAATTAAAAAATCGCTTCCGGATTCGTGATTCTGAGGCCAAACCCCGTCTTTTGAGCCCCCTTCCATAATTTTAGCGAATTTTTTAGCAGTTGACAGCTAAACTAGGCAATAACCATCCAAAGTCAAAATCACTCCGTTGCTGTCCTTTTTCAGGAAAATCTGCAGTTAAGATGAAAATACTATGAATTTTTGTAAAGAAAATTAGTTAAACGCTCGCAATCGGTAAATTTTTAATTTTTCGTGACAATAAAATTCACGACAAACTGTAAAGATCGCAGTTTTTTTTGTAAAATTATCGATAACACGTCAACATCAATACATTGCTTTAGTAAATACCCATTTTGCCGTGTGTTGATGTCGATGTCGATACAAAGTGATGTCGACAAAGAATTGACGTCGAAGTTAGCATTGACGACCGTAATAGGGGTGATTATACCCTGCTCGGCGAGATCTATCGATACATATGAAATTTTATATACCTTAGAATTGTGGTTATTGCAAAAAAGGGAGAAAACTGTTAAGCATTGCGTATTTATATATAATAGATTATTTTATCTTCTATTTTTTTCCTTGTGTTTAATTTAATTTTAGTTTATTTTATTTCATTTCATTTCATTTCACTTCATTCCGTTTCATTTCATGTCATGTCATTTCATTTTATTTTATTTTATTTTATTTTATTTTATTTTATTTTATTTTATTTTATCTTATTTTATTTTATTTTATTTTATTTTATTTTATTTTATTTTGTTTTATTTTATTTTATTTTATTTTATTTTATTTTATTTTATTTTATTTTATTTTATTTTATTTTATTTTATTTTATGTTATGTTATGTTATTTTATTTTATTTTATTTTACACATAACAGCGGCTCTATAAGGTGAATGCGAGTTTAGCATTTCATAATATAATTAATTTTTTTAAATTTTTGGTTTGTTGTCGCACACCCTGCTCGGCGAGACATATCGATACATACCAAATTTTATATACCTTAGAATTCTGGTTATTGCAAAAAAGGGAGAAAGCTGTTATGTTTGCGCATTTATATATAATAGATAAAGTTTGTCTTCCAGTGTTTAAAATCAGAAAAACGTAAAATAAACCCTTTTGGTTACCCGGGTACCACGGGTGTACACATAAAGGTTAATAAAATTAAAAAGATTTACTTCCCAAATATAAGAAGGAATCTCTATGGAAACGTCTTCTAAAAATAAACTAACCCCCATATTCATAAAAAATAAAATTGGTTTATAAAGCTTTTTAAAATAACATTTTCATACAATTTTTGATTAATAAGAACTTATTAAACCTTTTATATTTTTTATGAATAAGGGGGTAAGCAGCTTTCTATTTATTGTAAGAAGGTATACACAGAGCCAAAAATGCCTAATAAAATTAATAAGATTGTCTTCATGATCAGCTTTTGGGCAAAGGGGTAGTCGCAACGGTGCAAACGAAGAAAAAACTGTACGGAAATCTTTTTGGTTCTAAGAAGAAATTCTTATTAAAAAACTATACATTTAGTACAAAGGTGTAGTTAGACGCTGGCAATTATTAGTATACGATGGCCGGATGGTTAGCAGCTGGGTTTAGCAATCGAAAAATTGTAAGTTCGATTCTCTATCTTTTTTTCCTAATTAGAAATGTTAAAAAGAAATCTTCTTAAATATATTTATAAGATTTTCCTTTGAAACATTAACAGCTCTACACATATCGGTAATTAGAAGCTGGCAATCAAAAGTGAGCGATGGCCTGATGGTTAACAGCTGGGTTTATCATTCCGAAAATTGTAAGTTCGATTCTAGGTGAGGGCGATATCATTTTATTTTTCATTTAAAATATTAAAAAGAAAATCTTCTTAATAAAATTAAAAAGACGGTCTCTACAATAATAAGAAGCACATCTTCTTGAAGAAAATCTATAGAGATATCTTATGACTTTTGTTCTATTTTATTAGGCATTGTTGGCTCTGTATACTTTTTAATAAAATTAAAAAGATTTACCTTCCAAATATAAGAAGAAATCTCTATGGAAATATCTACGTCTCTGACTTCTGTCCTCTTTTTGTGCCTCGAAGCTGTTCAAAGAGACAATCTTCTTATTTTTATGAGGATTTTTTGACTCTGTGTATGCAAAACGACCTATCTACCAGATGCAAAACCACTTATCTGAAAGCAATCAAATTTTACAGGAGAGCAAAACAACTAACTTCCTTTTAATCCTATGTATAATCTTGCAACTGAATTTTTGTTTCTGTTTTTAAATATGAATAACCTTGAATTGATATGAACTAAACTTTCAAATAGATAGTTATGTTTTTTATGAAATTATTTATGTTTTTTGTGAAACGGTTTTGCAAATATTGTTTTGCATTAACTATAATTTTTTTTATGTATGGCCGTGACAGTGTTGCCGTTTTAGCCGATTTCCGGCTAGATCTAGGCGATTAAAAATGATTTGTCAAAAAAATTTAGCCGATTCTAGAGTATGTAAAAATATTTCGAAAAAAGTTTCAAAAATTAAAAGAAAATTCATTTTGAAAAAAATGTACTTTTTCCCTATACAAAATGTATGGGAAAGGGCGAAAAAAAATAGCCATCCCTAAGGGTTAAGTTAGAGCGCTAATTTTTTGCAAGGCTTTTTTTCTCATCAATACGTAACTTTTTAGGGGGTAAGACCAAAGCAACATTTTTTTTTGAATCACCCTAATATATATATATTAGGATCTACTAGACACTTCTGTATTTTTGATTTAGTTAATTAAAATATATCGCCGTCAGTTTATGTGAGATTCAAGTGGCTGCTGCAGAGACACACTTAGGCCAGTATTAAAAGCCCGTTGTGATACCACCAACACTAGGAAAGTCAGTTCCGCGACCTGACCTTATGGAAAATCCCTGTGTTTTTGGGATTCTCCACACAGCAGAATCCCGACACTGACACTCCTAAAACGACAACGTTACTCCTCCTCGAACCATTTAGATGACTTGAGGAAGACCACCAAGTCCTTCATTATTATTATTATTATTATTATTATTTATTTAAAGTCGACTATCAAGTTTGGTCGACTAACACAGAATACAGAGAAAAGTAACATAAAAATATATATCCAGCTCCGCCTAAAGCCGGGCAGTTGCAGATAAGGTGCTCCACCGTTTCGTCTTCCTCATCATCTTTGCAACTCCTACAGCATCATGGGTAGCACACACCTAACCTTTCTGCGTGCCTACCAATAAGGCAGTGCCCGGTTAGTACCGTTATTAATATGGAGATTTCTCTCCTCCTTAGGACATAGATCTGTCTAGATATTTTATGGTCCCATTTTGGCCAGGTTTGTTCGGATGTCCGGCACCCAGGAGATTGCAGCAACCTTTCTTAGGCTTGGTGGAGTGTGCACTCTTTCAAGAGCAAGATGATAAGAATATAAATTGAATTAAAGCTAATGATCAGAAAACAGTATTTTAATCAGGGACGAAAAAAAATTACTATACTTTTATATTTCGCCTAAAAAAAGCAGTATGTACTAAATATTGTACACAAATTTTATAAATATAACACCACCCTACTAGACAGCCCTACCCGACAGAAGATTTTACTTATTAATGTTTTCAAAGGGAAAACTTGCAGAAAACGAACGAACCGAGGTGATTTTCGAAGCTTTCGCAATCGAAAGTGGGCGTGGTTGGGGAGCGACTTTATCCAATTTCATCAGGTATACTCCCAACGATACTAGCATGCTTTGTGCCAAATATCATCGTTCTACCCTAATCAGTTTAAAAGTTACGACCAGTCGAATTTTCAAAAATGCCTTCCTTAAAACTAGGCGGTGCCACGTCCACTTTGAAAAATTTATCAAAACATTATATAATAACCAGGGGGATTCAACTATCAAATTATATCATTTTAGCCATTTCCGTTACCGAATCATATCAATTTAGGTGATTTTCGAAGCTTTCGCTATCGAAAGTGGGCGTGATTGGGCGCCAAATTTCATCATTCTATCGTAATCAGTTTTAAAGTTACGACCAGTAAAATTTTCAAAAATGGCTCCCCTAAAAGTGGGCGGTGCCACGCCCACTATAAAGAAGTTATTGAAAAATCATAAGAGAATGACCAGGATGATTCACCTATAAAATTATATCATTTTAGCCATTTCAGCTACAGAGTATGTATGTCAATTTATGTGATTTTCGAAATTTTCGAGATTGAAAAAGGAGGCGTGGTTATCATCCGATTTCGCCCATTTTCAATAGCAACCTACCTTGGCCAGAAAGTAACCTGTATACAAAATTTCATTCAAATATTCAAATTTTTACTCAAGTTATCGTGTACGCGGATACACGGACGGACTGACAGACGGACAGACGGACATGGCTTAATGAACTCCTCTTTTCGGCGGAGTGTAATAGGCCTTATATCGCTATCGGTTGAGAAATAAAGCCTTTATTAACAATAAGGCCTTATTTCACTTGAAATGTGAAATAAGGTTCTAAAGGTTTTATTTCACTTTGTGGCAAGTGCCTGGTATAGGGGACAATGATCAGAAAAGGCTAATAATCCATATCAATTTACTAAACCACCTTGGCTTACAACGCCACCTTGAACATGCCATTACAACACATCGCGGGCCGTGCCCGCCTCGCCTCGCCGCGCCGCGGCGGAAGCGCGCAATGCCATCCTCCCGCCGCAACTCCCTTGTTAAATATAAAATTATAGCCCGGTTGCAGAAAAGAGGAATCCTGCATTTTTGAAACTTTCAAAGATTTTAATTTTATTTCAGAAAAATATAGTAAATTTAATACAAAATAAGACTATTCAAAGAAAAAAAGAAAACATAAATTGAATTGCTTTTGTGGTTATGTTCCATTTTTTTGAAGTAATCACTACAAATTTTCTTCTTCATTAATAAATTATGCATTGTAGCTAACTGATGTTAAGAACAACATATTATAGCTTAGCTGTTTGATACAATTGTTTATACATATTTTTCGATTTTCATCCATTTAATGACTTTTTAAAATCTGTCGATTTAATGAAATCTGTATCCAATAAAAAATCTAGAAACTTATAAAAATGTCCATGTTTTGCTAATTTCATAGACGCTTCTGCTGAGCTTGTTGTTTTATAGGTTCCATATATACAGATATTTTTTCTGCACCTTTCACAATCCAAGCCATCAAATCAGCTGGTGAGTTAAGGCAGCCTGTTAATTGAGTCATGGGTATGTATCATAAGTTCTCGCGTAAATAAATAAAGAGGTTATTGCACATTTTACTAAAGGCTTAATTGCGTTTTAAATGTGAAATAAGACCTTTTTTTAAATGATAAGGCTTTATTTCACTTTGGTTGCGATATAAGGCCTTAAAGGACTTATTACACCCCGCCCTCTTTTCAACCTAAGAACTTTCATATATGGAACTCTATATCTATCTCGATCATTTTGTGCCGTTACATAGTACCGTTATGTGAACAAAATTATAATACTAGTACTACACCTTTTCCAGCTGTATTTGAGAAAAGGTCACATGTATTTGAGAAACGCGCAAATCTTTTTGAGAAAAGGAAAATGTATTTGAGAAAAGTGAAAATGTATTTGAGAAACGGGCAAATCTATATGAGAAATGGGTAAATGTATTTGAGAAAGGGAAAATGTATTTGAGAAAAGGGAAAATATATTTGAGAAATGGGCAAATGTATTTAAGAAAAGCTCAAAAATATTCTAAAAACGGTGTAATTCAATATACATTTTATTTTGATGTATTGAAGTACACAGTTTTTTTAGTATATTTTCAAGCTTTTCTGAAATAAAATTGCTCATTTCTCAAATATATTTTTCCTTTTCTCAAATATATTTTCCTTTTCTCAAATACATTTAACCGTTTCTCAAACACATTTTCCACTTTCTAAAATATATTTTCCTTTCCTCAAATACATTTGGGCACATCCTAGAAAAGAGGAGTGTAATGGGGTGTGGTTGATGTGCGACCTTGCCCAATCCTGACTCTTGCGTCCTCGTTCGTACACTCTGGGCAACGTGAGCTATATAGGCTCGCGGCAGAAAGAGAAGGAGCCCCGGTGGGGCCACTCTGACATACTTGGTTTAAGGGCTCACCGAGGTCTTTTGCGCAGCGTCTGTTCACCGTGAGGTGCGGCTTCAAGCGGGCGTCTGTCTTGAAGCAAGCGGATCGCTATATAAATGTGTAAATATTTTCCAGAAACCCCGAAACGGGTTGTGCGCTGGGTTTGGAACCCGCCACGAAAAAAATTTAGTCCAATGAAAAATTTAAAAAAGCCTCGCATGAGAACCCCCTTTAATGTTGACGACCCGGCAAAACGAATAATGCATAATGATTTGGATATTAGGGCATGTACCGGGAATGTCCGGACCCTTTCAAGGGACGGTACCGCTGCCCGACAGGTTGACGTCCTCGTAGGCGCAAAGGCCGACATCACCGCTCTGCAGGAAATGCGATGGACGCGGCAAGGAAAGAAGACCATCGGCCCTTGTGACGAATACTATAGTGGCCAGGCACAAGGCAAAGCGTGTGGTGTAGGATTCGTGGTGGGAAAGAGACTGTCCCCTGATCAAAAAACTAGAAACCAGATTGATAATGTCATGATAGACGGCAGACACAGCTCCACCGTTCTGGACGTGCGTACCCTACCATTATCTTGTTGCAGCCAAGATACGCACACGCCTCTGTGCAGCGAAGAAAGTGCGCACAGTAACGGAAGGAAAGTTTGACGTCGAGAAGCTGCGCACGACACAGACAGCTGATAATTTCTCCACTCGACTCTCACACCTGCTATCGGAGAGCAACCCTCGACCTCACGATGTTACCGAGCAATAGAAGCATATCTCTAACTCATTACGTACCGCCGCTGAGGCCACTATAGGGTTTCAGCCAGCCCGCAAAAATAACTGGTACGATGAGGAATGTAGCATTGCCTCGGACAAAAAGGACGCTACATACAGGGAGACATTGCGAAGGGGCGCAACCCGCAGTGTATGGCAACGCTATAGAGGGGCGAGGAAGGAAGAGAGACGCCTTTTCAGAAAAAAGAAACATGAAGCCGAAAGGCGTGAGTGTGAGGAGCTTGAGATGCTGGCTGACAGGAATGATTCCCGAAAATTCTATGAAAAGATCCGGCGGATGACGGATGGTTTAAAGACCGGGGCAAGTTCCTGTAAGGATAATAATGGCGACCTGGTAACCGACGTACAGAGTGTACTTAAATTATGGAGGGAGCACTTCTCCTCACTGCTAAATTGCGAGGGAGACGTCGAACCCGATACCCCAATCCCTGACGATGGAAAAGTCGTCCCACCACCTGACTATGATGAAGTGAGGATAGCTATATCCCGGCTCAAAAACAACAAATCGCCTGGGAAAGGCGGACTACACGCCGAGCTGTTCAAACACGGAGGCGAAGAGCTGGTAAAAAGCATGCATCAGCTCTTATGCAGAATATGGTCAGATGAGTGCATGCCTCCAGATTGGAATTTAAGTGTGCTTTGCCCAATCCACAAGAAAGGCGATCCCGCTAACCGCACCAACTACCGCGGAATTAGTCTTCTTAATATTGCATATAGGGTTCTTTCTAGCGTGTTGTGTGAAAGGCTGAAGCCCATCGTAGACAAACTGATTGGAACTTATCAGTGTGGCTTTAGACCTGGTAAGTCTATCATCGACCAGATTTTCACGATACGCCCAATCCTGGAGAATACCCATGATAAAATAATCGATACTCACCATCTCTTTGTCGATTTTAAACCCGCTTTGGACAGCGCAAAAAGGAGTTGCCTGTATGCCGCCATGTCTGAATTTGACTTCCCTGCAAAGCTTATGCGGCTTTGCCAAATGACGTGGACAAAACCAACAGCTCCGTCAGAATCGGGAAGGACTTCTCTGAGCCATTTGAAAGCAAACGAGGCTTCAGACAGGGCGATGCCCTTTCGTGCGATTTCTTTAACCTGATGCTGGAGAAGATAATTCGAGCAGCAGAGCTAAACCGCAATGGCACAATCTTTTACAAGAACGTGCAATTGCTAGCGTATGCCGATAATATTGATATCATTGCCTTAACAGCCGCGCCGTGAGCGCTGCTTTCTCTGGGTTGGATAAGGAAGCGAAAAAAGTGGGTCTTGCGGGTGAACGAGGACAAGACGAAGTATCTGCTGTCATGAAAGAAAGAATCGGCGCAGCTGCGCCTTGGCAGCCAAGTCACCGTTGATAGCTACAAGTTTAAACGGTGAGAAACTTCGTCTATTTGGGAACCAGCATTAACACCGAAAATAATATCAGTCTAGAAATACAACGGAGAATCACCCTTGCCAACAAGTGTTACTTTGGACTAAGTAGGCAATTGAGAAGTAAAGTCCTCTCTCGACAAACGAAGATCACGCTCTATAAGTCTCTGATCATACCAGTCCTGATGTACGGCTCGGAATCTTGAACAGTGTCAAGAGAAGATGAGATGGCCTTTGGAGTATTTGAGAGAAAAGTTCTCCGGAAGATTTATGGTCCTTCCCGTGATGTCAACGGCGAGTATCGAAGGAAATTTAACAATGACCTGTAAGAGCTTTACGCAGACATGACCATAGTTTAGCGGATTAAAGCCCAAAGGCTCCGCTGGCTGGGTCATGTTATGCGAATGGACAAAGAAGCACCAGCACAGAAAGTTTTCCTATCGACACCCGAATTCGGCAGCAGAGGAAGGGGGAGACCTCGACTGAGGTGGAAACAGCAGGTGGAGGATGACTTGAACTCCCTTGGGGTTTCCAATTGGCGTCAGTTATCGCTAAAAAGCAATGATTGGCGTGCTTTGTTACGAAACGGCCAAAATCGCCTAGGCGGTTAAGCGTCATTATGACGCAACCCAAGATTAGATTAGAAATCCTAGAAAAGTGAGTTGAAATTGAGGAAAATGGACTTTGTTGTAGAGTTTCCAAAATACCGCTATTGGCAAGTGGATAGACCAAGCTCCTCAGAAATATACACTTTTTATATGAAAAATGTTGGTAACCCTGTTCAAATTGATTTCAAAGAGTTAAGGTATAAAAAATCGAAAAATTTATTAAAAACAGTATCCTTTTCTTTCTCTACACGGCTAAAAATTCGAACCTAAATTTTAAACTTTTTTGGACTACATATGTATATGACCAAATCAAATTTGGATTCAAATTCAATCTAGACCAGTTTTCATGAAAATTGGCTAAATGAATCGGGTTTCAATTATAAACAAGAAATGTTTTAACAATTTTTTAAAGATAAAATAAATTTTTTTGTCCGTTGCCGGGAATTCGAACCAAGACTCCCCGCATCATGCCCGTCTGCTCTACCACTGAGCTACATCGCACTCATAAATGTTGTTGGCAAAATTCAATCTTGAATAAGCTTTCAAAAATAAATTTGAATTTTCAAACCCAAAAGTTTAAATTTTAGACCGACTGCTCAACCGCTGAGCTATGACGCACATGAAGTTTTTGTGGGCAAAATTCAATTACATTAAAACAAACCAAAAATAAAAAATTTAGACAGCTTTTTCATTTAGATTTTAAATCGAAACCAAAAGAAATTGAAAATCTTTGTAGGTATTTGGACGTTTTGAAATATTGTACAAAGAAGTTTGAGAAATTGATTAAACTTTATACGGGTTTAAAATTTAGGCTCATTTTTTTAGCCGTGTAGCTGTATTACATATAATTTCTTGCTAAAAATGTAAATAGCAAAATGAAACGTAAGTGACGCAAAAACATATAAAAGTTATCTTAATTTCAAAACCGACCTTTCAACTAAGCTCATATATTAAAGTTTAAATTTGTTGTAAACAAATATATGTTTAAATTTACTTTCTAAACAAATCTGCGTCATTTAAAATTTAATACTTAAGCCATTTTTATAATTATTGCCATTTAAAAAGTGAAACGTAAGTGGCGCCAAGAAAAATAAGGTGCCCTCTTGGGGTTAAGAGATGTCAAAAGTGACATACATATTATATTTGTGCTTAAAAAGATGGATAGTTAAAAATATACACCTTTGGATGCAGTATAAAAAATATATTATTGCGTACGTTAGGTGCTGAATTTTTTAATATATGTAGTTGTTTTATTAGGAAATATTTCTTAGAAATTTTAACTGAAACACCATGTGGCTCATTGAAGGTCTAATTAAACCTCATTTCTGTAACGAATTTAAGGGCCAGTTACATAAAGCTTTATTTTGACTTTACCTCAAACTTTGACTTTGACAGAAAAGTTCAGTATACGTTTTTAAACGAAATTCAAGACCTCAAAGTTGAAGCAAGGTTGAAATTTGGCAAACTCTCAAATTTTGCTTGCTTTGACAATCAGATGTTGATGACTTTGCTTTAATTAAAGAATAAAAAGTTGGAGGAAATAATAATTAATTAATTTTTTCTCTATTAAATTAATAAATTAACCAAAACACTCTGAATGCAAAGAAATAAATAACGAAAACAAATGTATAAAAGAGAAGCGTCAAGGCGTTAATTGTAGCATACTTCTGAAGTTGGACGCAAAGTTTTGAGGTAGCAAATGTCAGGCGAGGTTAACAAAGCTTTATGATTTTGACCCTTAAGGGTCAGTTACATACAGCTTTATTTTGACTTTACCTGAAACTTAGACTTTGACAGAAAAGTCCAGTATACGTATTTAAACGAAGCATGGAAAATTGGAGACCCCAAAGTTGAAGCAAGGTTAAAATTTGGCAAACTCTCAAATTTTACTTGCTTTGCTTGCTTTGACAATTAGATGTTGATGACTTTGCTTTAATTAAAGAATAAAACGTTGGAGGAAATAATAATTAATTCATATTTTCTCAATTAAATTAATAAATTAACCAAAACACTCTGAATGCAAAGAAATAAATAACGAAAACAAATGTATAAAGAGAAGCGTCAATGCGTTCATTGTAGCATACCTCTGAAGTTGGACGCAAAGCTTTGAGGTAACAAATGTCAGGCGAGGTTAACAAAGCTTTATGTATTTGACCCTTAAGTGTGTTCGGCCAGCGTAAAATTTTATAAAATTTTACAAAGCGTTTACTGAAAAAGTGTTCGACTAGCATAAAATATAATGAAAAGAGAGCGGATTTTGACAGTTCATTTCGTGAGAGAGCTGTAAGCGTTTACTGGACAAAAATCACCCAGTAGAACTTGCAAGTGAAAACAGCTGATCAAATTGAACAGCTGATAACAATCAAGCCTCTAAAAAATTTATAATTTTTAATTAACAATTTTCAAAGTGCAAGTTATTTGATAATAAAAGAATAAAAGTTTTATGTAAAGTAATTAACAAATTTAATTTTGCGCCTTAAAAACTACGACGTTCAATGACTTTGCAACCAATGTATATAGACTGTTCAGAGGAACTAAATCCTACAGTTCCAGAAGAACCAAGTAGAAATATCGGCGATATCCAAAATAAAAATTCTGTTCCTGGAGAACATTGCACATTTAATTGCTTTTCATTTTCCATTAATTTAAAGAACCGCAAACGCTTGTATCTAAAAAATTATAAAAGTTTAATGTCAAAGCAACGAACAGCTGATTTGCTCTAAGCGTTTACAAATTTTTTGTTCGGCTAGAAACTTGCACTTTTAGCATTGAGAGAGAATTTTATAAATACTCTCCTTAAAGTGTTTACTGGTAAAATTTTTTGGCCGAACACAGCTACTGATCACCTTCAATACATTAAAAAAAAAAACTATAGTAGACTGGAAAAAAAATATTTTGTTGGGTCGTTATATTTACTAAATAAAGGAGCCTTTTGAAAAAAAAAAAATCTTGTCCAACTGTTGCTACGCAATTCGCAGAGTTTGGCATCTAAACTTGAAGAACTCAAAATCTGTGCGGAAACGTAAGTGACACCACCTAAAGTACCAATTTTCTGGAACTATGTAATCATTTTAAGGCATGTTTAAATTTATTCGTAAATATGGCCCTAATACACTTGAAACTGTATAACTGTTGAAAATTACCACAAACCCTGTGTGACTTGATGCAAGTAGCACTGCGAGAAGTTTCTTCATGGTCCTCTCGCTGCGGACTTAGCATCAACCCGGGAAAGGTGGAGCTTGTCCTTTATACCAGGCGGTACAAGATACCACCGTTGAACCTACCAGAACTAGATGGCGTGCGCCTGAACTTAGCTGACAAATCCAAATTCCTAGGCACAGTTCTAGATAGAAAGCTTAACTGGAAGGAGAATGTCATCCAGCGCCAGAGGAAAGCGTGCATTGCACTTTACACGTGTAAAAGAGCCATTGGCAAAAAATGGTGGCTCAGCCCCAAAACTTGCAGATGGATCTACACTGCGATAATCCAGCCAATTATGCTGTATGGAGTCGTGGTATGGTGGCCTGCGCTAAGAAAGGCAACAAACCTAAATCTGATAGGGAAAGTCCACAGATCTAGCATGATCTGTATAAGCGGGGCGTTAAGAACAACGCCCAATGAAGCTCTCCAGGCCATTCTTGGCTTTTTGCCACTCGATCTGGAAGGGTACCGGGCAGCAGCAGCATCGGCTGTGCGTCTAAGGGAAACGTCCGTCTGGGGCGCAAGCACTATTGGACACTCCTGTATTCTAAGATCTTACAGCTTTCTCCCTCTGAGCACAGATCGGTGTCCGACCACAACAGTCGGAGATTGTTGTTTTAGAATAAACATTCCCAGCAGGGAAGACTGGGAGAACATAGATCGGTGTCCCGCTACTAATGGCGGCACTTTTATATACACCGACGGCTCGAAGTTAGACGGCAGAGTCGGAGGAGGGGTTTACTCAAGGGATTTGGACCTAGAACTCTCCTTTAGACTACCTGATCACTGCAGCGTCTTCCAGGCTGAAGTTTCAGCAATCATGGACGCCGTGACTTGGATAGGTGAACGCACCATCGAACAGGATATCTGTATTTTCAGCGACAGCCAAGCGGCCATCAAATCCCTTGGCTCTTACTCGTTCAACTCTGAACTGACGCTCAGCTGTCGTCGATCTCTTCAAGAGATGGCCCAACAGAACCGCGTGAACCTCACATGGGTCCCGGGACACAGGGACATTGAGGGAAACTGTAGGGCAGACGAACTTGCCAGGCAGGGCACGACCAAGCAGATTCTTCAAGATAAAGAGCGCATAGGTATGCCGTTTGCCACATGCAAGCTAATGCTGAAGGAGCATACACTCCGCGAAGCCAACGAAAGATGGCTACAAGCCCCAGGGTGCCGGATATCCAAGCACAAAATGCCATGGCCAAAATGCGATCTTAAAAGATCTAGACACATATACGCCCTAAAAAGGAAGGAAATCTCCATATTAATAGGTGTTTTAACGGGGCACTGCCTTATTGGTAGGCACGCAGCAAGGCTAGGCGTTCCCTACCGACGATGCTGCAGGAGTTGCAAAGATGATGAGGAGGAGGAAACGGTGGAGCACCTCATCTGCAACTGCTCGGCCTTAAGCGGAGCGAGAAGGCGCTCTCTGGGAGTTCCCTTCCTGGTTAGCTTAAGCCAGGTCGCGGAGCTAGACATAAAGGACTTGATGGCATTCATCAAGTTATCAAAATGGTTCGAGGAGGGGTAGCGGTGTCGGTTAGGAGTGTCAGTCCCGGGTTTCGGCTATATGTAGAGTCCCGACAGCACTGGGATTTTCCATATGGCCGGGCCCCGGGACTGACTTTCCTAGTGTTTGGTGGTATCACAACGGGCATTTTATTATTGGCCTAGGTGTGCCTTTGCGGCAGCCACTTCTACCTACCTATAATCGTACTTCAGAGGTTTTCATAAATACATACGTCCCTGCATATGATTACGAAACGTATAAAACACGTTTCGAATTGCTAACGTGAATCATATATCGTCGGTGTTTATGCAAAACAACGTAACGGGCAAATGCGAAACCACGTAAGGGACAGTTTGGTCAAAAATGTGATTTGATTACCAGGGCTTCTGGATAGCCGGATCCATTCATTAGTTAAAAAAAAGACGGGGTTTGAGCAATAGAATGTTAAAAAACGACATTTGAATTTGACCCATCACATACATAGTGGCTCGAACAAAAATTAAACAGTTTGTTGTCTCTAATCTAATCTTTTATCTATATATTAATAGGCTAATACGGCTGATACATTAGCGCAAATTCCGAATTAACTGCGCTTTTGGGAGTTAACTTGAGCATAATCTTCATTATAAACTCCCAAAAATGAAGAAGATTTCAGCAGTTTTAAAAATTTGCACTGGCAACACTCTGTACATAAATAGACAACAACACCAAGAAACACTAGGAAATTAAGGGTAGATGAGAGATAGGCGTGTCGCTGGTTTCTAAGACCCGACTTTCGACAACTAGATGTCGCTGAGGTAGGTAAGAATATAGTGCAATAACAACCAAAGTAGTAATTCTCAATGCTGTTAATCTTCATTTTTGTGTGTATCAGGGTAAAATTTGGATCTGATTAAAGAATATTTATTGGAGATAATCTCCGTGTGTGTATCCATAGCATAACACTCTCCCCATACAAACAGTCGTAACCCAATTTCGTATAGTATTTATGGATAGATCTCTATAACATTTATATTGGAAACTTAGAATGGACTAATATGGTGCCCATCAAAAAAAATTTTGAAAATTATTTCTAGTTTATTTGTTATTAAACAAAAAAGAGGTCTCCAAACTCTCCAGCTATTTTGTTATCTCCACTTTATTTTTTCTGATTAATAGCACCGGGCAATTTATCAAATATTCATAAAGTTTGATGACACTCGGGTATCTTCGCGATGGTTACCCGTAGATGTGTGAGTGTCGGCTAATTGAAGCTTGCCAGCCAACTATCAAACATAAAGCTTCAACACTATTCGCAATAAAAATTCGTAGCGAAAGGTTTTAGGCATTTTTTTGTCTTTTCATAAAACCGAGCCGACAACAAGTACGTGAATGTTTGATAAATTTCCCGGAGCTATTAATCAGAAAAAATAATGTCTTGACTTAAATATTTTTCATTACGGTTAGGCCATATACGCGTCAGTATTATCCGTGATGCAATGGCCGGGTGTCCGGCTTACGTGTTAAAAGGTCTACTTTTTATTGGTTCAGCTATTTAATTTATAAAAATCGTATACCAAGGTGATGATGGTTTTTGTATACGTTATTAATATGTTTTGGTATTTTTACTATTTCAGCAAAACGTCGAAATTTATATATTCAGATATGTTCTTTGCTGATAAAGTGTTAAATAAATATCCAGAATCACCATGAGCTCCCCTCATATGTTAGTATCAATTGTAATCGCAATCTTTGCATATTCCATGCCTATTGGAATCCGACAAATTGACGCGCAGTACAATCAGCTAATACGAATACCTGCTTTACCATCCGCTTCTACAATTGCAAAGTTATCGATAGAAAGAATACAAATTACACAAAAAACTTTCAACCAAGTCAATAGCCCGAATAAAAAAGCTTCTAAAAGCTCTACCGAGTGTGTGAGTAAAAGTAAGAAAAATATTAAAAGCTGGAAAACAGAACTGAAGCAGCCATCTATAGTTAAAGGTGAGTGTTAACATACAGTACATTCTAAACAAAATTTTGTTTGTGGTTTTTGTGCATACGAGAAGTGAGTTATATTTCGGCATTATATATATGTATTAGGGCGAGACAAAACCCCGGTGTACGGAAAATTAATGGGAAGATGGTGCTATCGCCGTTTTTGCTAAAGTACCGTAGATAATGATTATAATTTTTTTACTCAAGAATATGGAATATTTTGTTTTTCATAATAAAACTCAAACTGTTATATCTCCTTAAATATGCGAAATTTGGGATTAAAAATTGAAACTGACCGTAAAGATAACTCATTTAAACTACTTTAAATGGATTAAACGGTTATTAAATGTTGGGAAGGGGTATTTAAGGATATATTATGGATAGAATAGTCGAAGTTTCAATAAATTTTCTTTGGGATCAGGAGCTCTAGAATAAGAGGTTTGCTAGTAAAATGTTTAGGCCGAAATCTGCATTGTTCAGGGGATAAAACAATTTGAGTCTTATTAATAAAAATTATAATCATAATCATTATTTGTGGTCCCTGGTTCATAATACCACCACTTATAAAAATATAATAGAATACGAGACTTGACATTTTAATCATTTTGTGGAACCGATATCATTGCAATTTCTTGAATTAACAAAATATGCAAAATTCAGATAACCAATGCTATATTTGGCATGGAAAATAAGGTCACTCTTTTGCTAGTGAGTTTATTCTTAATAACAAAAAGAATCTACATTGAAAATAATGATTATAAATTAAAAGGTTATTGAAGTGTCGTCCTCAGAAATGTTTTTAATCATTAATTGCCAGTAGATGTACCATATTAAAGATTAATCTATTATATTAATAGGCTAACAAATTTTACATATAAATAATTGCCAAGCTTAAACCCATACTAAATATGCATAAATATTTATGAAATGCATATGGATTTGTTGGCATACCTCTAAAGCAGTGCACAATTATCTAATATATAACCAATACTGCTTCATTTATCTGGAATAAGCGAATGAAAATTTGTCATGCAACTTGAATTGGTTATCTGACAATCAATTTGTAAATAAAGCGATAGCCCAGTGGGAAGCGTCAGGGGGTAGTGGTCGAGCGGTTGATGGTTCAAGTACAGTTACAGCTATCGGCCAAAATTTTTTTCTTTTTTGTCATTGAAAATTGTTTATATTTTTTATATTTTTTTATATTTCTAATCTTGACTTTTTAAAATTTTTATAAACAATATTTTTATGTTTGTGATATCTATTTTCGAGAAAAAAAATTTGGTGCGAATATTTTTAGTTTACGGAAAGCCATGTAAAATAATAATTTTAGATTATACATACATACCACCCATTATAGAAATGCTATAACCGCTTATACAATTTCTTTTTTTTTTTTGGTAAATATTTCAAAAAATTACCATTAATATAAGTCTGACTGCTCTAATTTTTGAAGATGTAAGCTGCAAGTTGCGAATTTTTTTCAAACATAGTGGTCTGTTTATTCAATTTCTGTAGATTATTTCGATAAATTTCACGATTTCTATCGATTGAGATAGAGTTGCTGATAAATTCCTTATTTAAAGTATAAAAATCGAAAACATATTTTATGGATACTTAAATTTTTAACTAAACCAAGTGATAAGCGGAATTCTTAAATTTTACTGAAGACAACAAATAATTTCTTTTCATATGTATATATGTATTAACTTTTAAAGGGGCAGATTTGCAACCCGAGCCCCAAACAAATCTAGACCAAATAGAATAGAATTTTTTTAAAAATCAATATACATTTTTTATCTTTAAATCAAAAGAAAAATACATATAAAGTGTCTTTTAAATATTGCTAAGTTATGGTTAAAGAAAAAAGCTAGAAAACCCTCAAACTTTTTTTGACCTAACCAGAATTTGTAATTTACCCCCACTAAAAAGTTTTAAAACCACGCCATGTATAATACATTTTTTTAAAATACAACCCATACTTCTCTAAAATGAATGTGTAACTATTTTCGTTCTCTCGCTCATTAATATTCTTTAATATTACACGAACTCATATTTCCAAATTTCACCCCTTCAAAATAAACGTCAAACCAATTTCATACTCATATCTATTTGCACACATATACATACATACATGCGTAAACACTCCAATTCTCTCGCTCATTGAGTTCAAACAGTAGATTCGGCGTTGAACTCATATATGTACCTATATTGAAATGTTACACTCCAAATAGATGGCGTCGGCGCGAATAGCCAATTTGTTTCCGCATGAGAGTTACCCCAATATGTGTTGTTATGTACCAAAGAATTAAAAAAAAAGTGACAATTTGTTTTTCTCATATCTCGCACGCTTTAGTAAGTTTAGTTTAAAAATAAAATTTTTAGGAAAGAAGCAATCAATGTTTTTACTTTCTGTATTGAAATTCTTCAAGGAAAAAAAAAAAAAATGAGATTGAAATAGATACACCCATTGCCGTCAATTTTATATAATATGAAATTTTGCTTTTTTAAAAAAATAAAAATCAAACATCTTTTTCGTAGAATTCTATAATAAAAATGAGATAACTATGGTCGCCATATATTCCAAAGTATTAATAAACAAATGAAAAACTAAAAATATTATATTTTTGTGCCATAAAATCCTGAAAATCTTAGATTTTCAATTACATATATTTATAATAAAATGTAATTTAACTATACAATTTTTTGGGAAAACGTAATCAAAATTATATTTTTCCATAAAACTCTATGTATGTATATATCTAAATAGAGATTCAAAAGCCCAATAAAGCTTCACTTAATTGTAGAATTCCATATTAAAAAAATTTATTCAAGGAAAAATTCCGATGTAATAGATTTGTTTAAAATGAAATTCTACAAAGTTTTATGTTTTCATAACACCATTATTAAAATGTGAAATAGGGCAACCATGGTCAAACTTTTAATTTGAAAAAAATATGTCGCAATCAAAGGTGGCTTGCGTACCACCAAACAAAAAAAATGTTTCAAAAAAATAAAATAATAATTCAATATGGCTCCTGTTGTTGGACAATTTGTACATAAAGGGATAGCCCAGTGGGAAGCGTCGGGGGTAGTGGTCGAACGGTTAATGGTTCAAGTACGGCTATCGGCAACATTTTTTTTTATTTTTATTTTTTGTCATTGAAAATTGTTTTATTTTTTCAATAAATAAATATTTCTTATCTTGACTTTTTAAAAATTTTTAAGTTTGTGATCTCTATTTTCGAGAAAAAAAATTGCTGAATATTTTTAGTTGACGGAAAGCATATGCATACATACCACCCATTATAGAAATGCGATAACCGCTTATTCAATTTGGTTTTCTAGGTCTAATTTTTGATGATATAAGATCGAAGTTGCGAAATTTTTTCAAACACAGTAGTCTATTTATCGGACTTCGGTAGATTACTTCTATAAATTTTAGTGATTTCTACCGTTTGAGACAAAGTTGCTGATAGACTCCCTATTTAAAATATAAAAATCGACAACATATTTAATATGTACTTAAATTTTGAACTAAATCAAGTGGTTAGCGGTCGTCTTAAATTTTACTGAAGGCAACAACTGATTTCTATTCATATGTACATATGTATTAACTTTTAAAAGGGCAGATTTGCAACCCGAGCCCCAAACAAGACTAGACCAAATTGAATAGAAAAATTAATATATATTTTTTCTTTAAATCAAATAAAAAATCCATATAAATTGTCTTAAATATTGCTACACAGAGCCAACAATGCCTAATAAAATAGAACAAAAGTCATAAGATATCTCTATAGATTTTCTTCAAGAAGATGTGCTTCTTATTATTGTAGAGACCGTCTTTTTAATTTTATTAAGAAGATTTTCTTTTTAATATTTTAAATGAAAAATAAAATGATATCGCCCTCACCGAGAATCGAACTTACAATTTTCGGAATGATAAACCCAGCTGTTAACCATCAGGCCATCGCTCACTTTTGATTTCTAGCATCTAATTACCGATATGTGTAGAGTTGTTAATGTTTCAAAGGAAAATCTCCCAGCCAGCAAGGTACCGTACATTTTACGAACATTGCGATTTACGAGCTATTCTCGAATAAAAAAACAATAACAAAAGAAGCTTTTCTGTCACGCCAAACAAAAAAATTAAAATAAAAAATTTCAAACAAAAAATTTTGAACGAAAATTTTCAAACTGATATTTTAAAAGTAAGTATGTTTGTAAAATATCTAATTAAAAACACAAATAACATAAAATATATCTATTAAATTATTACTAGCGTGCTGGAAGGTGGATTTGCGGAAAAAGAAAAAGGGACAGAGAAAGTAGCTGCTATTCTGGGATCTCGGGATGCACTCTGGGTTGTATGACCCACTATTTATAAGTTGTGATGCTTAACATGTAAACCAATATCAGAACGTACACGCTGGCAAAAAGATATACAATTTTATTATTTAATAAAAAACTTTATACCTAAAATTTAGGTTTGTTAATTTATTTTATTTTTCGCATTGAAATCAGTCGGTAAGGCGGTCTAGAAAGTCGGGTTTTCTATCGAAAATTAATTGTTTACGAGTACATTTACGATAAAAAACGGACGTAAAAAGATTCATATACGAGTGCTTTTTCGATACTTTTACGACAATCGTAGGCAAAAAACATTTCAGAGCGAAACCGGATTCGTAGGCGAATCGTAAACGGATATCATAAACGATATTTTATCAGAGTTTTCTTCGAGAAAACGTCAGTTTACGAGCTCGTTTACGATGATTTTGCTGGCTGGGCTTATAAATATATTTAAGAAGATTTCTTTTTAACATTTCTAATTAGGAAAAAAAGAGAGAGAATCGAACTTACAATTTTTCGATTGCTAAACCCAGCTGCTAACCATCCGGCCATCGAATACTAATAATTGCCGGCGTCTAACTACACCTTTGTACTAAATGTATAGTTTTTTTAATAAGAATTTCTTCTTAGAACCAAAAAGATTTCCTTATCGTTTTTTCTTCGTTTCCACCGTTGCGACTACCCCTTTGCCCAAAAACGAATCATGAAGACAATCTTATTAATTTTATTAGGCATTTTTGGCTCTGTGTAAGTTATGGTTAAAAAAAAAGCTAGAAAATCCTCAAACTTTTTTTGACCTAACCAGAATTTGTAATTTACCCCCTCTAAAAAGATTTAAAAACACGCCTGTATAATAAATTTCTATAAAAAGAACTCATTTTCTGCAAAATGAACCTTTCAATCTTTCACTCAACAAGCTCCTCCTTTTATTAGAGAAACTATTTTCATTCTCTCGCTCATTGCCCATACAGCTTGAATTGTTGATTTGACAATAAATTCGTAGATAAAGCAGTAGAGCAGTGGTTAGCGCATCGGATAGCGAGCGAACTGTTGTAGGTTCGAGAACAGCTCCATGCTTCAAGTTTTTTTTTTCATTGAAAATTTTTTTTTCTTTTTTAAAACATCGTTAGGTATATGAGTATTTCTAATCTTGATTTTTTATAAGCTCATTAAAATTTCATAAGACATATTTTTATATTTGTGATAATTTTTTCGGAAAAAACTTACTGCGAATATTTTCATAAATATACATACATACCACCCATTATAGAAATGAGATAACCGCTTATACAATTTGGGTTTTTTGGTAAGATTTTCCGAAAATTAAATTTTGAAATATAAAAATCCATAATTTTTCACAGGTCCTTAAATTTTGTACTAAACGAAGTGGTTAGAGGTCAACTAAAATATTACTAAATACAACAACTCATTTCTATTCATCCAGATTTACAACCCGAACACCAAACAAGTCTAGACAAAATTGGACCACTTTTTAAATATTTCTAAGTTATGGTTGAGGAAAAAAGCTTAAAAACCCTCAAACTGTTTTTGCATAAGGCTAGATTTTGCCCGGTTTAACCAATTTTGAATAACTTTTTTTTTAAATCAACATACCCACATTTTTTTCAAAAATCAAATCAAAAATCGATATGAAATGTCTTTTTAAATATTTCTAAGTTATGGCTAAGGAAAACGGCTAGAAAATCTTCACACTATTTTTGCAAAAGGCTACATTTTGCCCGGTTTCACCACTTTTGAATATTTTTTTTTTAAATCAATATACGTACTATTTTTTTCACAAATCAAATCAAGGATCGATAAGAAATGTATTTTTAAATATTTTTAAGTTATGGTTAAGGAAAAAAGATAGAAAAACCTTTAACAGTTTTTGCAAAAGGCTAGATTTTGGCTGATTTTACCACTTTGAATACGTTTTTTTTTTTTAAATCAACATACCTACATTTTTTTTTTAAATCAAATCAAAAATCAAATTAAAATGTCTTCTAATTATTGCTAAGTTATGGATAAAGAAAAAAGCTAGAAAAACCCTTAACTGTTTTTGCAAAAGCCTAGATTTGCCCTAACCAGCATTTGTAATTTACCAACACTAAATAATAAATTTCTATAAATAGAACTCATATTTCTACAAAATGATTTTCATTCTTTCACTCAATAAGCTCCTCCTATTATTAGAGAAATTATTTTCACTCCTTCGCTCATTGAGTACTTCGGTGCATTATCTATTATATTAATAGGCTAACAAATTTTACATATAAATATTTGCCAAGCTTAAACCCATACTAAATATACATAAATATTTATGAAATGCATATGGATTTGTTGGCATACCTCTAAGGCAGTGCACAATTATCTAATATATAACCAATCCTGCTTCATTTATATCTGTAATAAGCGAATGAAAATTTCTCATGCCACTTGAATTGGTTATCTGACAATCAATTTGTACATAAAGCGATAGCCCAGTGGGAAGCGTCGGGGGTAGTGGTCGAGCGGTTAATGGTTCAAGTACAGCTATCGGCCAATTTTTTTTTATTTTTTGTCATTGAAAATTGTTTTTTTTTTTTCAATATATAAAAATTTCTTATCTTGACTTTTTTAAAATTTTTATGTTTGTGATATCTATTTTCGAGAAAAAAATTGCTGAATATTTTTAGTTGACGGAAAGCATATGCATACATACCACCCATTATAGAAATGCGATAACCGCTTATTCAATTTGGGGTTTTTCGTCTAATTTTTGACGATATAAGATCGAAGTTGCGTAATTTTTTCAAACACAGTAGTCTATTTATCGGATTTCGGTAGATTACTTCTATAAATTTTAGTGATTTCTACCGTTTGAGACAAAACGATCGCATAAATTAGTGGCTATTTGTTAAGCGCAATCTCATCATTATTCAAGTGCAAATTAAAATCTCGAAATCCGAATATTTGCATGGCATTTGTCATAAATAATTTTGGAAAGGGCTGCTGTAATTTAATATTTTTATTATATAATAACAGCCACTATTTTTTAAATTCTTTGATGGCCTCATTTTACCTATAGATGAGTTTTTAATGTATACATTTAAGTTGGTCGAGGTTCGGCCACGGGCCTAAAGGCAGCTTTTGACAAAAAGTTGATCAGATGTTTGAATAAGTTCAACTATTTTAAATTGGTCGATTTTCGACCACGGGATATACTAGTTTTAATTAATTTAAAAAAATTTTTGTATTAATGAATTAGTTAAAAAAATTTAATTGCATGATTAATATAAAAATTGGAGTGTAATGGGGTGTGGTTGCTGAGTGACCGCGCTCAATCCCGACTCTTGCGTCCTCGTTCGTGCACTCTGGGCAACGTTGAGCTACCTAGGCTCGCGGCAGAAAGAGAGGGAGCCCCGGTGGGGCCACTCTGACATACTTGGTTTAAGGGCTCACCGGGGTCTTTTTTCGCAGCGTCTGTACACCATGAGGTGCGGCTGTAAGCGAGCGTCTTTCTTGAAGCAAGCGGCTCGCTATATAAATGTGTTAATATTTTCCAAAAACCCCGAAACGGGTTGTGCGCTAGGTTTGGGACCCGCCACGTAAAAAACTTAATTCCAATGAAAACAAAATCAAAGCCTCGGATGAGAACCCCCTTTAATGTTGACGACCCGGCAAAACGAATAAGGCATAATGATTTGGATATTAGGGCATGTACCGGGAATGTCCGGACCCTTTCAAGGGACGGTGCCGCTGCCCGAGGTTCGAGGAGGGGTAGTGGTGTCGGTTAGGAGTGTCAGTCCCGGGTTTCGGCTATATGGAGAGTCCCGACAGCACTGAGATTTTCCATATGGCCGGGCCCCGGGACTGACTTTCCTAGTGTTTGGTGGTATCACAACGGGCATTTTATTACTGGCCTAGGTGTGCCTTTGCGGCAGCCACTTCTACCTACCTAATATAAAAATTTCTATTTATTTTTAATGCCTTTTTGTTTAATTTTTAATATGATTAACGTAATTAAATGATTATTTTGGACTATTTTTAATTATGTAATTAATATGATTAACGCAATTAAATGATTATTTTTGATTAATTTTATATACACAGAGCCAAAAATGCCTAATAAAATTAATAAGATTTTCTTCATGATCAGTTTTTGGGCAAAGGGGTAGTCGCAACGGTGCAAACGAAGAAAAAACTATAGGGAAATCTTTTTGGTTTTAAGAAGAAATTCTTATTAAAAAACTATACATTTAGTACAAAGGTGTAGTTAGACGCTGGCAATTATTAGTATACGATGGCCGGATGGTTAGCAGCTGGGTTTAGCAATCAAAAAATTGTAAGTTCGATTCTCTCTCTTTTTTTCCTAATTAGAAATGTTAAAAAGAAATCTTCTTAAATATATTTATAAGATTTTCCTTTGAAACATTAACAACTATACACATATCAGTAATTAGACACTAGCAATCAAAAGTGAGCGATGGCCTGATGGTTAACAGCTGGGTTTATCATTCCGAAAATTGTAAGTTCGATTCTCGGTGGGGGCAATATCATTTTATTTTTCATTTAAAATATTAAAAAGAAAATCTTAATAAAATTAAAAACACTGTCTCTACAATAATAAGAAGCACATCTTCTTGAAGAAAATCTATAGAGATATCTTATGACTTTTGTTCTATTTTATTAGGCATTGTTGGCTCTGTGTATCGTTACACTAATATAGAAAGGTCTTAACTCATTTTTTATTTTCAATCAAGTTGCTGATGGATTTTTATTAATAACTTCTGAACGAAGCTTCACTAAAATCTTAGTACTATGTTGTTGTTGTTGTAACGAGGTGTAGTCCTGCCCAACGCGTATTTTTTCTTAGCCTAAATTGTCATCAGTATCTGCTAACGGGAGTCCAAGGAAACTAGCAGTTTCAATAGGGTTGGATCAAAGGGACCCCCATTCACGTATTGCCGATTCTGCGAGAACGGTATATGTACATGTACATTACCTTTCGTACCGAAACGACCCGGGTTGTTTTTTATTTTTTTTTTTAACGACCCGGCCAAGAGCAATACACCCCGAAGTGACCCTGTCTAACGCGTCACGATTCCCCCACCTAAATATTAGTACTATGCTATATCGTAGTTAAATATTACAGGCATTGATATTTGTGTTTTCGGACAAGCCATCGTTGCTATGGTTTACTTTAAATTCAGTTTTTCCGAGTAATTTTTCGAGCTAAGAAAATATGAGTTAGGGCCTTTCTATATTAGGGTAACGATATGTATTTTCTGTTTTTTTTTTTTAATTAAAAAAACATATGAGTCGTCAGTAGATAAAGGGAATGAGTCCAAAAATTCGAAATGGCGAAAAACGACAAAACAGTTGACGTTGATATTAAAACTAGTTGTTACAACAAAACTCAAAAGTAAAGTTGCAAAATTAATTACTAGGACTTCTTTTACAATTTGTAAAAATTTAATGTTAGCATGTAGGTGGATGTGTTCACAAAACCTGTTAATATGATACAAATACGTTTTTATTGATAAGGGTTTCAGTGGAAAAAGGGAATAATAATTATGTTTTGAATTTGAGAATTCGTTCGGAAATAAAAAAAAAATATCCATCTAAATATTAGCTTACCTCCCGTAGTGTTTTCATTGAATTAGTATATTTTGGAAAGAGTACATTTTTTATAATTTTGTAAAAAAAGGCTGCAGATAATCTGTTTTTTTAGTTCAAGGCATTCGCACAGTTTTATTTTTAATGAACTTAAAAAATAACATATAAAATTTCTTATTTTGAAAACAAAAATAACTTTAACAATTTCTTCTTTTTAAATGAATCTTAATTATAACAAATTTATCAAAATAGAGTTCGCCCAGTGGTTGAAATTCAACCACAAAACCTTATTTTATTTTCCTACCTTTTTGCTATTTCTTAAATTTTCCTTTTGTTTTCCATATTTTGTATATTTTTGGTTTCTATACATTCCTATTCATTTTGCATTTTCCTCCCTCGTTACATCATTCAGTAATATAGTTTCAATGTTGATAATTATTTATTCTTCTTAGGTCGTCTTCATACGTATTTCTTTCCTTTCCTTTCCTTAGCATTCATTTGCTTTTATCTCCTTTCCTTTCCTCTCCTTTCATCTCAATTTATTCTCTTTGTTTTTCTTTCCTTCTCTTCCCTTTTATTTCCTTTCCTTATCTTCTCCTTTCTTTTGCTTTTCTTTCCTTTTCTCTTCTTTCATTTCATTTTATTTCCCTTCTTTCTTTCTTTCTTTTTTGTTCTTCTCTGTTCTTTTCTTTTATTTTTCTTTCTTTTCGTTTCTTTTATATTCTTACCTGATCCTTCTTTCCATTTCCATTACATTCCTTTTTTCCTTTTATTTTCTTTTTCTTTCCTTTCCTTTCATTTCCGTTGCTTTAGTTTCCTTTCATTTTATTCATTTTTTTTTTTATTTCATTTCTTTTCTTTTATTTTTTCTTACCTTTATTTTCTTTCACTTTTTTTCTTAAATTTCCCTTCCTGTCATTTCGTTTCCTTACCTTTCCTTTCCTACCGTTTTCTTATTTTCTTTTGTTCCTTTCCGCAACTCCTTTGCTTTTCTTTTACTTTCATTCATTTCCTTAACTAATTTTTTTTAGCTTTTCATTACCTTTCTTTCCTTTATTTTTCTTTCTTTTTATTTTCATTTATTTTCCATACCTTCTTCCTCGATACCTTTTCTTTCCCTTCTTTTTTTCTTCTTTCCTTTCTTTGTCTTTCTCATTTTGCTTCTCTTTTCCACTGCTTTACCCACATTACATTTCCTTTCTTCCCTTCCTTTTTTCTTTTCCATTCCTTTCCTTTCCCTTTGATTTTTCTGTCATATTTTCCGTTCCTTCCCTTAACTTACCTTTATTTTCCTTTTATCCATCCCTTTCCTTTCCTATTATTTTCTTAATTTAAATCTTTTATTTATTTCATTTTGTTTCATTTTTATTTATTTTATATTATTCCCTTTCCTTTCATTTCCAACAAATTTTATTTTTTTACTTCCAATCACTTTTCTATTTCTGATTTTACTTTTTTTTAATTTTATAAATTTTCCATTTTATTTTATTTCACTAAGTCTAGCCACGAAGGGCCTTGTGCATGATCTAGCTTATTTGTGCTTTTTTTCAAAAGCATTTGCTTCTCTGAATCCCCACGCACAGATTTTTTTTTTGTAAACACTGTATGTACCTAAGCTTGATAAAGTTGACTCGCTGGCTCATGTTATCTTATTGCTGCCAACAAAACAACTCACCCTACTGCAATGAATGCAAACACAACAATGCAAGTGGTCATACCTACATACACCCATAACAGCGGCTCTATAAAGCGAATGCGTGTATAGCACTTGTAGTGGTGTGATTTTCAAATCAAATCGCCCTGCTCGGCGAGACATATCGATACATACCAAATTTTATATACCTTAGAATTGTGGTTATTGCAAAAAAGGGAGAAAGCTGTTATGTTTGCGCATTTATATATTTAAGTACATATTAAATATGTTGTCGATTTTTATATTTTAAATAGGAAGTCTAACAGCAACTTTGTCTCAAACGGTAGAAATCACTAAAATTTATAGAACTAATCTACCGAAGTCCGATAAATAGACTACTGTGTGAAAAAATTTCGCAACTTCGATCTTATATCATCAAAAATTAGACAAAAAACCCAAATTGAATAAGCGGTTATCGCATTTCTATAATGGGTGGTATGTATGCATATGCTTTCCGTCAACTAAAAATATTCAGCAATTTTTTTTCTCGAAAATAGCGATCACAAACATTAAAATTTTAAAAAAAGTCAAGATAAGAAATATTTATATATTGAAAAAAAAAAAAAATGTGGCCGATAGCTGTACTTGAACCATTAACCGCTCGACCACTACCCCCGACGCTTCCCACTGGGCTATCGCTTTATGTACAAATTGATTGTCAGATAACCAATTCAAGTGGCATGAGAAATTTCCATTCGCTTATTACAGATAAATGAAGCAGGATTGGTTATATATTAGATAATTGTGCACTGCCTTAGAGGTATGCCAACAAATCCATATGCATTTCATAAATATTTATGCATATTTAGTATGGGTTTAAGCTAGGCAAATATTTATATGTAAAATTTGTGAGCCTATTAATATAATAGATAATAATGGACCGAAGTACTCAATGAGCGAGGGAGTGAAAATAATATCTCTAATAATAGGAGGAGCTTATTGAGTGAAAGAATGAAATTCATTTTGTAGAAATATGAGTTCTATTTATAGAAATTTATTATTTAGTGTTGGTAAATTACAAACGCTGGTTAGGGCAATCTAGGCTTTTGCAAAAACCGTTAAAGGTTTTTCTAGCTTTTTTCTTTATCCATAACTTAGCAATATTTAGAAGACATTTTAATTTGATTTTTGATTTGATTAAAAAAAAAAATGTAGGTATATTGATTAAAAAAAAAAAAATGTATTCAAAGTGGTAAAATCAGCCAAAATCTAAGCTTTTGCAAAAACTGTGAAAGGTTTTTCTATCTTTTTTCCTTAACCATAACTTAAAAATATTTAAAAATACATTTCTTATCGATTTTTGATTTGATTTTTGAAAAAAATAGTACGTATATTGATTAAAAAAAAATATATATTCAAAAGTGGTGAAACCGGGCAAAATGTAGCCTTTTGCAAAAATAGTTTGAGGATTTTCTAGCCTTTTTCCTTAGCCATAACTTAGAAATATTTAAAAAGACATTTCATATCGATTTTTGATTTGATTTTTGAAAAAAATGTGGGTATGTTGATTTAAAAAAAAAGTTATTCAAAATTGGTTAAACCGGGCAAAATTTAGCCTTATGCAAAAACAGTTTGAGAGTTTTTAAGCTTTTTTCCTCAACCATAACTTAGAAATATTTAAAAACAGGTCCAATTTTGTCTAGACTTGTTTGGTGTTCGGGTTATAAATCTGGATGAATAGAAATGAGTTGTTGTATTTAGTAATATTTTAGTTGACCTCTAACCACTTCGTTTAGTACAAAATTTAAGGACCTGTGAAAAATTATGGATTTTTATATTTCAAAATTTATAGAAATAATCTACCGAAGTCCGATAAACATAACAATATCCCCCTTATTCATAAAAAATATCAAAGGTTTATTGAGCTCTTATTATTCAAAATTTGTATGAAAATGTCATTTTAAAAAGCTTTATAAACCAATTTTATTTTTTATGAATATGAGGGTATGTTTAAAAAAAAATTAAATTTCGGAAAAACTTACCAAAAAACCCAAATTGTATAAGCGGTTATCTCATTTCTATAATGGGTGGTATGTATGTATATTTATGAAAATATTCGCAGTAAGTTTTTTCCGAAAAAAGTATCACAAATATAAAAATATGTCTTATGAAATTTTAATGAGCTTATAAAAAATCAAGATTAGAAATACTCATATACCTAACGATGTTTTAAAAAAGAAAAAACAATTTTCAATGAAAAAAAAAAAAGTTGAAGCCTGGAGCTGTTCTCGAACCTACAACAGTTCGCTCGCTATCCGATGCGCTAACCACTGCTTTACTGCTTTATCTACGAATTTATTGTCAAATCACCAATTCAAGCTGTATGGGCAATGAGCGAGAGAATGAAAATAGTTTCTCCAATAAAAGGAGGAGCTTGTTGAGTGAAAGATTGAAAGGTTCATTTTGCAGAAAATTATTTCTTTTTATAGAAATTTATTATACAGGCGTGTTTTTAAATCTTTTTAGAGGGGTAAATTACAAATTCTGGTTAGGTCAAAAAAAGTTTGAGGATTTTCTAGCTTTTTTCTTTAACCATAACTTAGCAATATTTAAGACAATTTATATGGATTTTTTTTTGATTTAAAGAAAAAATATATATTAATTTTTCTATTCAATTTGGTCTAGTCTTGTTTGGGGCTCGGGTTGCAAATCTGCCCTTTTAAAAGTTAATACATATGTACATATGAATAGAAATCAGTTGTTGCCTTCAGTAAAATTTAAGACGACCGCTAACCACTTGATTTAGCTCAAAATTTAAGTACATATTAAATATGTTGTCGATTTTTATATTTTAAATAGGGAGTCTATCAGCAACTTTGTCTCAAACGGTAGAAATCACTAAAATTTATAGAACTAATCTACCGAAGTCCGATAAATAGACTACTGTGTTTGAAAAAATTTCGCAACTTCGATCTTATATCATCAAAAATTAGACAAAAAACCCAAATTGAATAAGCGGTTATCGCATTTCTATAATGGGTGGTATGTATGCATATGCTTTCCGACAACTAAAAATATTCAGCAATTTTGTTTCTCGAATTTAAAAAAAAGTCAAGATAAGAAATATTTATATATTGAAAAAATAAAAACAATTTTCAATGACAAAAAATAAAAAAAAAATAATGTGGCCGATAGCTGTACTTGAACCATTAACCGCTCGACCACTACCCCCGACGCTTCCCACTGGGCTATCGCTTTATGTACAAATTGATTGTCAGATAACCAATTCAAGTGGCATGAGAAATTTTCATTCGCTTATTACAGATAAATGAAGCAGGATTGGTTATATATTAGATAATTGTGCACTGCCTTAAAGGTATGCCAACAAATCCATATGCATTTCATAAATATTTATGCATATTTAGTATGGGTTTAAGCTTGGCAAATATTTATATGTAAAATTTGTTAGCCTATTAATATAATAGATAATGGACCGAAGTACTCAATTAACGAAGGAGTGAAAATAATTTCTATAATAATAGGAGGAGCTTATTGAGTGAAAGAATGAAATACATTTTGTAGAAATATGAGTTCTATTTATAGAAATTTATTATTTAGTGTTGGTAAATTACAAATGCTGGTTAGGGCAAATCTAGGCTTTTGCAAAAACGGTTAAAGGTTTTTTTTAGCTTTTTTCTTTATCCATAACTTAGCAATATTTAGAAGACATTTTAATTTGATTTTTGATTTGATTTAAAAAAAAATGTAGGTATATTGATTTAAAAAAAAAAAAATGTATTCAAAGTGGTAAAATCAGCAAAAATCTAGCCTTTTGCAAAAACTGTTAAAGGTTTTTCTATCTTTTTTCCTTAACCATAACTTAAAAATATTTAAAAATACATTTCTTATCGATCCTTGATTTGATTTGTGAAAAAAATAGTACGTATATTGATTTAAAAAAAAAAAAATATTCAAAAGTGGTGAAACCGGGCAATTTTGTCTAGACTTGTTTGGTGTTCGGGTTGTAAATCTGAATGAATAGAAATGGGTTGTTGTATTTAGTAATATTTTAGTTGACCTCTAACCACTTCGTTTAGTACAAAATTTAAGGACCTGTGAAAAATTATGGATTTTTATATTTCAAAATTTATAGAAATCTACCTAAGTTCGATAAACAGAACAATATCCCCCTTAATCATAAAAAATATCAAATTTGTATGAAAATGTAATTTTAAAAAGCTTTATAAACCAATTTTATTTATTATAAATATGAGGGTATGTTTAAAAAAATTTTAATTTTCGGAAAAACTTACCAAAAAACCCAAATTGTATAAGCGGTTATCTCATTTCTATAATGGGTGGTATGTATGTATATTTATGAAAACTAGAGTTCGCCCAGTGGTTGAAATTCAACCACAAAACCTTATTTTATTTTCCTACCTTTTTGCTATTTCTTAAATTTGCCTTTCTTTTCCATATTGTGTATATTTTTGGTTTCTATACATTCCTATTCATTTTGCCTTTTCCTCCCTCTTTACATCATTCAGTAATATAGTTTCAGTGTTGATAATTATTTATTCTTCTTAGGTCGTCTTCATACGTATTTCTTTCCTTTCCTTTCCTTAGCATTAATTTGCTTTTATTTCCTTTCCTTTACTCTCCTTTCATCTCAATTTATTCTCTTTGCTTTTCTTTCCTTCTCTTCCCTTTTATTTCCTTTCCTTATCTTCTCCTTTCTTTTCCTTTTCTTTCCTTTTCTTTTCTTTCCTTTTCTTTCCTTTTCTCTTCATTCATTTCATTTTATTTCCCTTCTTTCTTTCTTTATTTTTTGTTCTTCTCTGTTCTTTTTCTTTCTTTTCGTTTCTTTTATATTCTTACCTGATCCTTCTTTCCATTTCCATTACATTCCTTTTTTCCTTTTATTTTCTTTTTCTTTCCTTTTCTTTCGTTTCCGTTGCTTTAGTTTCCTTTCATTTTATTCATTTTTTTTTCATTTCATTTCTTTTCTTTTATTTTTTTCTTACCATTATTTTCTTTCACTTTTTTCTTAAATTTCCCTTCCTGTCATTTCATTTCCTTACCTTTCCTTTCCTACCGTTTCCTTATTTTCTTTTGTTCCTTTCCGCTACTCCTTTGCTTTTCTTTTTCTTTCATTCATTTCCTTAACTTATTTTTTTTAGATTTTCATTACCTTTCTTTCCTTTATTTTTCTTTCTTTTTATTTTCATTTATTTTCTTTCCCTTCTTTTTTTCTTCTTTCCTTTCTTTGTCTTTCTCCTTTTGCTTTTCTTTTCCACTGCTTTACCTACATTACATTTCCTTTCTTCCCTTCCTTTTTTCTTTTCCATTCCTTTCCTTTCCCTTTGATTTTTCTGTCATATTTTCCGTTCCTTACCTTAACTTACCTTAATTTTCCTTTTATCCATCCCTTTCCTTTCCTATTATTTTCTTAATTTAATATTTAATTTATTTCATTTTGTTTCAATTTTATTTATTTTATATTATTCCCTTTCCTTTCATTTCCAACAAATTTTATTTTTTTACTTTCAATCACTTTTCTATTTCTGATTTTACTTTTTTTTAATTTTATCAATTTTCCATTTTATTTTATTTCACTACGTCTAGCCACGAAGGGCCTTGTGCATGATCTAGCTTATTTGTGCTTTTTTTCAAAAGCATTTGCTTCTCTGAATCCCCACGCACAGATTTTGTTTTTGTAAACACTATTTGTACCTAAGCTCAATAAAGTTGACACGCTGGCTCATGTTATCTTATTGCTGCCAACAAAACAACTCACCCTACTGCAATGAATGCAAACACAACAATGCAAGTGGTCATACCTACTAACATACACCCATAACAGCGGCTCTATAAAGCGAATGCATGTATATCACATGTAGTGGTGTGATTTTCAAATCATATTATAATTAATTTTTTTAAATTTTTGCACGGCTAAAAAAATGAATCTAAATTTTACACCCGTATAAAGTTTAATCAATTTCTCAAACTTTTTTGTACAATATTTCAAACCGTCCAAATACCTACAAAGATTTTCAATTTCTTTTCGTTTCGATATAAAATCTAAATGAAAAAGCTGTCTAAATTTTTTATTTTTGGTTTGTTTTAATGTAATTGAATTTTTCCCACAAAAACTTCATGAGCGTCATAGCTCAGCGGTAGAGCAGTCGGCTGTGACTCCTGAGCGTTTTCGTTCGAGTTCTGTCAGCTGCCACATTTTTTTTAGCTTAATTTTATTCTTAAAACTTTTCGGTCTAAAATTTAAACTTTTGGGTTTGAAAATTCAAATTTATTTTTGAAAGCTTATTCAAGATTGAATTTTGCCAACAACATTTATGTGTGCGATGTAGATAGTGGTAGAGCAGACGGGCATGATGCGGGGAGTCTTGGTTCGAATTCCCGCCAACGGACAAAAAATTTATTTTATCTTTAAAAAATGGTTAAAACATTTCTTGTTTATAATTGAAACCCGATTCATTTAGCCAATTTTCATGAAAACTGGTATAGATTGAATTTGAATCCAAATTTGGTTTGGTCATATATGTAGTCCAAAAAAGTTTAAAATTTAGGTTCGAATTTTTAGCCGTGTGGTTTGTTGTCGAACACCCTGCTCGGCGAGACATATCGATACATACCAAATTTTATATACCTTAGAATTGTGGTTGTTGCAAAAAAGGGAGAAACCTGTTATGTTTGCGCATTTATATATAATAGATATTCGCAGTAAGTTTTTTCCGAAAAAAGTATCACAAATATAAAAATATGTCTTATGAAATTTTAATGAGCTTAAGAAAGCTAACGGCGGCCGCCGTGGTGTAGCGGTTAAGTGTTCGGCCTTCTACACCAAGTCGTGGCGGTTCGATGCCCGACAAAAGTAACATCAAAAATTATTTAGAAAAAGAATTTTTCTAAACGGGGTCGCCCCTCGGCAGTAGTTTGGCAAACTCTCCGGGTGTATTTCTGCCATGAGAAGCTTCTCGGCAAAAAATTCATTTGCTTTGCAAGTGCCGTTCGGAGTCGGCAAAAAACTGTAGGTCCCGCCAACTTGTAGGAAAACTCAAAAGCAACACACCACAAGTTGGAAAGAGAAGCTCGGCTAAAAATCTCGTTAGAGGTTATGATAACCTGTTGGTATTTCGCCGCCATTAGTTAAGAAAAATCAAGATTAGAAATACTCATATACCTAACGATGTTTTAAAAAAGAAAAAACAATTTTCAATGAAAAAAAAAAACTTGAAGCATGGAGCTGTTCTCGAACCTACAACAGTTCGCTCGCTATCCGATGCGCTAACCACTGCTCTACTGCTTTATCTACGAATTTATTGTCAAAGCACCAATTCAAGCTGTATGGGCAATGAGCGAGAGAATGAAAATAGTTTCTCTAATAAAAGGAGGAGCTTGTTGAGTGAAAGATTGAAAGGTTCATTTTGCAGAAAATTAGTTCTTTTTATAGAAATTTATTATACAGGCGTGTTTTTAAATCTTTTTAGAGTGGTAAATTACAAATTCTGGTTAGGTCAAAAAAATATTAAATATGTTGTCGATTTTTATATTTTAAATTGGGAGTCTATCAGCAACTTTGTCTCAAACGGTAGAAATCACTAAAATTTATAGAACTAATCTACCGAAGTCCGATAAATAGACTACTGTGTTTGAAAAAATTTCGCAACTTCGATCTTATATCATCAAAAATTAGACAAAAAACCCAAATTGAATAAGCGGTTATCGCATTTCTATAATGGGTGGTATGTATGCATACACAGAGCCAAAAATGCCTAATAAAATTAATAAGATTGTCTTCATGATCAGTTTTTGGGCAAAGGGGTACTCGCAACGGTGGAAACGAAGAAAAAACTATAGGGAAATCTTTTTGGTTTTAAGAAGAAATTCTTATTAAAAAAACTATACATTTAGTACAAAGGTGTACTAAAGACGCTGGCAATTATTAGTATTCGATGGCCGGATGGTTAGCAGCTGGGTTTAGCATTCGAAAAATTGTAAGTTCGATTCTCTCTCTTTTTTTTCCTAATTAGAAATGTTAAAAAGAAATCTTCTCAATTATATTGATGAGATTTTCCTTTGAAACATTAACAACTATACACATATCAGTAATTAGATGTTGTTGGCTCTGTGTATGCTTTCCGTCAACTAAAAATATTCAGCAATTTTTTTTTCTCGAAAATAGCGATCACAAACATAAAATTTAAAAAAAAGTCAAGATAAGAAATATTTATACATATATTGAAAAAATAAAAACAATTTTCAATGACAAAAAATAAAAAATAAAAATGTGGCCGATAGCTGTACTTGAACCATTAACCGCTCGACCACTACCCCCGACGCTTCCCACTGGGCTAGCGCTATGTACAAATTGATTGTCAGATAACCAATTCAAGTGGCATGAGAAATTTTCATTCGCTTATTACAGATAAATGAAGCAGGATTGGTTATATATTAGATAATTGTGCACTGCCTTAGAGGTATGCCAACAAATCCATATGCATTTCATAAATATTTATGCATATTTATTATGGGTTTAAGCTTGGCAAATATTTATATGTAAAATTTGTTAGCCTATTAATATAATAGATATTATGTCTTCGTCAGAATGATCTTTCTGACTTGATACTGTTTTGAAGTTTTTATAGAAAGTATGGTACACGGGAGGGATACACGGCTAAAAAAATGAACCTAAATTTTAAACCCGTATAAAGTTTAATCAATTTCTCAAACTTTTTTGTACAATATTTCAAACCGTCCAAATACCTACAAAGATTTTCAATTTCTTTTGGTTTCGATTTAAAATCTAAATGAAAAAGCAGTCTAAATTTTTTATTTTTGGTTTGTTTGAATGTAATTGAATTTTGCCCACAAAAACTTCATGAGCGTCATAGCTCAGCGGTAGAGCAGTCGGCTGTGACTCCTGAGCGTTTTCGTTCGAGTTCTGTCAGCTGCCACATTTTTTTTAGTTTAATTTTATTCTTAAAACTTTTCCGTCTAAAATTTAAACTTTTGGGTTTGAAAATTCAAATTTATTTTTGAAAGCTTATTCAAGATTGAATTTTGCCAACAACATTTATGTGTGCGATGTAGATAGTGGTAGAGCAGACGGGCATGATGCGGGGAGTCTTGGTTCGAATTCCCGCCAACGGACAAAAAATTTATTTTATCTTTAAAAAATTGTGAAAACATTTCTGGTTTATAATTGAAACCCGTTTCATTTAGCCAATTTTCATGAAAACTGGTCTAGATTGAATTTGAAATCAAATTTGGTTTGGTCATATATGTAGTCCAAAAAAGTTTAAAATTAGGTTCAAATTTTTAACCGTGTATATTTTAATAAATCAATCATATAATTTTTCTTTTCTTTTGTTATAGCTCTAGTTTGGGGATGTAATATACTTTGACTCACGCTTTCTTATATTTAAACTCGAAGAGCGACAAGAAATAGAAACAAATAAGAGCGATTAAAAGCATTAACAAGTGATTAATGCAATATAATTGCAAACGTGGACTTATTCCCTTTTTCCACTGAAAATAACAACTTTATGTTTCGTACAAAAAAATGTTTTGTCCTTAAAAGAGGTTTGCCGTTGAAATTTGAAAACAAAATTTTTACCATACATAGTTAGTCATAAAAGGAAGTGTATCCCCGCGAAATCTCAAAAAAGCCAAAAATGGACTCATTCCCTTTATCCACTGAACGACTCATATAACAAAGAAATGAGTGCATTAGATACAACGCTGTATAAATGTGAACAGGGTCAACCGATTAATATCAAGGAAGTACATATATGTAAATACATATGTACTTAAAAAAAGCGTAAGGGACCTGAGTAAACACTAAGGAATAAAGGAATGATACTTACCTTTGTGTTGCCTAATTTAGCTAGTACATAATCTCAAATTTTTGTACCTAAAATCCATTTTTTAGAAGTGTTTACAAAAAGCAAAAACTTTTGACAATTGCCTGAAAGAATTCTATTCTGTCTTGAATAAAATAGTATATACGTGCAAAGTGCATTATTTTCATTTTTTTAATACTTACATTTAAAATGTATGCTGTTGCTGCTTTAATTAATTTTAATTGTTTGATTAATTTTAATTACTTGATTGTTTTTAATCATATGATTGTTTTTAATTAAAAATAATGGGCAATTTTTTTTTAATTATTTAATTGTTTAGTTAATATTAATTCTTTAATCTATATATTAATAGGCTAACACTCTCCCCATACAACAGTTTATATTGGAAACTTAGAATGGACTAATCTGGTGTCTCACCAAAAAAAAATTTGAAAATTATTTTTAGTTTATCTATATATTAATAGGCTAACACTCTCCCCATACAAACAGTCGTAACCCAATTTCGTATAGTATTTATGGATAGATCTTTATAAAATTTATATTGGAAACTTAGAATGGACTAATCTGGTGTCTCACCAAAAAAAATTTTGAAAATTATTTTTAGTTTATTTGTTATTAAACAAAAAAGAGGTCTCCAAACTCTCCAGCTATTTTGTTATATCCACATTCTTTTATACCCGAACTATACATCACTATTCAGCACTCTTATAAAACTCCCAAAACAACCATCCGCTCATTCCCTTACACACACACGTACATATCTATGCAATGATCCAGCAGCTGCCACTTGCTTTTATTTTTGTGCCAAAAAAAAAACAACAAAATGTACCAAATCATATAATCTTCGGCATCTAAACACCATTTGTAAGCTAAGAAATCCAGCTTCACTTCTGGCTTTATATATTTAACTTTTTGCCTATTGGTAAAGTTTATTTTTTTAACGATATGATTTTGTAAGAAAAAGAACAATTTTACATGACACTAATGCTGATTTCGTTGAACATGTTTACACCCTTGCACAGAATACTGTAAAAGTGTGATAAAAGTGTACCCGTTCTACATGAAACTGCTATATCGATAAAACGAGCAAAAACATTGCCCGTTTGCTATCCTCTGTGCATGAATAATTAGGTTTCGCTTATCAACCATATTCAATTGTTATTGCAAAATCCAATTTTTTTTCACCAAATTTATCTGTCAAATAAAATTTTCGTCAGCTGATTTTCAGTGCAACCAACTACCCTGTCAAAGCTTCAGAGGGTGAAAAGTGTGAGTTTTTTAGGAAATGAAAACATATTCTGTTTGACGTTTTACCTTCATTTTGAAAACGAAAAAGTAAAATTGAAGAGTGTAAAAAACGCGCATTTTTTGATGAAACGGTATCACCATAACTTTATTTTTTTTTACGAAAAACACATTTTTGGGTATTTGTTTCCTTTAGGGGTCAACCGCTAAAAAATTAGCTAAAATTATGGGAGATAGCTCAAAAGACAGGTTTTGGCCTCAGGATCACGAGTCCGGAAGCGCTTTTTTAATTTTTTGTTTCTATGGAAAGTCATGGCCAAAAAATCGAAAAATGACTACGGCACGCATTTTTTCGCACGTTTTTAGGTACAGCCTAATAAAATTACAACAACCACATGAAAACTTGCCACTTTGATTGCAAATATCTGTTCAGAGAAGGAAAATATTAAAAAGCGCTTCCGGATTCGTCATCCTCCACCTGTTGTTTCCATCTCAGTCGAGGTCTCCCCCTTCCTCTGCTGCCGAATTCGGGTGTCGATAGGAAAACTTTCTGTGCTGGTGCTTCTTTGTCCATTCGCATAACATGACCCAGCCAGCGGAGCCTTTGGGCTTTAATCCGCTGAACTATGGTCAGGTCTGCGTAAAGCTCGTACAGCTCATCGTTAAATTTCCTTCGATACTCGCCGTTGGCATCACGGGAAGGACCATAAATCTTCCGGAGAACTTTTCTCTCAAATATTCCAAGGGCCATCTCATCTTCTCTTGACACTGTCCATGATTCCGAGCCGTACATCAGGACTGGTATGATGAGAGACTTATAGAGCGTGATCTTTGTTTGTCGAGAGAGGACTTTACTTCTGTTGGCAAGGGTGATTCTCCGTTGTATTTCTAGACTGATATTATTTTCGATGTTAATGTTGGTTCCCAAATAGACGAAGTCTCTCACCGTTTCAAACTTGTAGCTATCAACGGTGACTTGGCTGCCAAGGCGCAGGTGCGCCGATTCTTTCTTTGATGACAGCACATACTTCGTCTTGTCCTCGTTCACCGCAAGACCCACTTTTTTCGCTTACTTATCCAACCCAGAGAAAGCAGCGCTTACGGCGCGGCTGTTAAGGCCAATGATATCAATATCATCGGCATACGCCAGCAATTGCACGTTCTTGTAAAAGATTGTGCCATTGCGGTTTAGCTCTGCTGCTCGAATTATCTTCTCCAGCATCAGGGGGGTCACTCTGTATTGCGATTCGGAATTCAATGCGATTCGAAAGTGAAATGCGATGCGATAACAAATGGTACTCTGTATTGCTATAGCATTGCTAACAGTGCTGCGTTCTGCGGCCTTTGGTTATTTTCTTGCCCGGGTTGGCATCACTGTTGTAAAACTAACCGCAAGTTGACAATTTTCATTGCATACTTCAAGTGAAGGCTCTTGTCCTATGCTTTTACCCATACCCTTTTTTTTATTTGGCGCCTAACTGTATGCTATGCTGCAAACACTTGTAGTTGCAAAATATATTTGTACCTATATATATACCTTTTATGTGCATTGAAATATGTGTGCATGCGTGTGCATATGCAAAAGCACGTCCGTATAAACATAATTTTATTAGTTTGATTGAAGTTTTCTTACAAATTTTTGGTAATTATTTTGTAAATTTAAAAGTTAAACAAAATATTTTTCAAAAAAAAAATATTTTTTTTATTAATTTTGCGAAATAAGCGCCAAAATAAACATGTTTTTCGATAAGAAAGGTAAGTATACTAATAGCTCTACAATAATTTACAAGAATATGTTTAAACATTTAATTTTATTCAAAATTGTTTAGCGGTGCGATAGCGGTTCGACTGCGTTTTGTTGTAGGAAGACAAATCCGAATGTACAAAGCAATTGACATTTCACTTTCGCGATACAGAGTGTACGCGATTCGAGAGGAAAAAATGAATGCGAAAAGGGAAAAAACAAATCCGAAAATGTCAATTTCCGTTGCGATAGTTGAGTTACAGAGTGTCGCTAAGGCAAATGCGAAAAAATTTTCTTTCGCATCGCAATACAGAGTGACCCCCCAGGTTAAAGAAATCGCACGAAAGGGAGTCACCCTGTCTGAAACCTCGTTTGGTTTCAAATGGCTCAGAGAGCTCCTTCCCGATTCTGACGGAGCTGTTGGTTTTGCTCAACGTCATTTGGCAAAGCCGTATAAGCTTTGCAGGGAAGTTAAATTCAGACATGGCAGCATACAGGCAACTCCTTTTGCGCTGTCAAAAGCGGCTTTAAAATCGACAAAGAGATGGTGAGTGTCGATTCTTTTATCATGGGTCTTCTCCAGGATTGGGCGTATCGTGAAAATCTGGTCGATGGTAGACTTACCAGGTCTAAAGCCACACTGATAAGGTCCAATCAGTTTGTCTACGATGGGCTTCAGACTTTCACACAATACGCTAGAAAGAACCTTATATGCGATATTAAGAAGACTGATTCCGCGGTAGTTGGTGGGGTTAGCGGGATCGCCTTTCTTGTGGATTGGGCAGAGCACACTTAAATTCCAATCTGGAGGCATGCATGCATAAGAGCTGATGCATGCTTTTTACCAGCTCTTCGCCTCCGTGTTTGAACAGCTCGGCGGGTAGTCCGTTTTTCCCAGGCGATTTGTTGTTTTTGAGCCGGGATATTGCTATCCTCACTTCATCATAGTCAGGTGGTGGGTCTTTTGAGCTATCTCCCATAATTTTAGCTAATTTATTAGCAGTTGACACCTAAAGGAAACAAATACCCATTTTTACTTTGATTATTTGATGTTCTAAGCTTTTCTCGATTTTTTTAAAGTTTAATTCACTCATGAAATTTTTAGGGGGTTAAATATTGGAAAAGTATATTTTCTAAGCAGAAAATATATTTTTCATACAGTTGAAGATTGCCCAGAAAAATATCCCCAATCGTCTCTTTTAAAGCAAAGCTGTAATTAGACGCTGGCAACTATAAGTATAATTGACAGAACTTTGATTTTTTTTCAATTTTCCTTGCTTAAAAAATAAAATAAAAACGAAAAATTAAAAAAAGGAAACAGTTTTCAATTTTTGCTTCCACCTAGAATCGAATATAGGTGTCCTGCAAGTAGTAAACATTTATACCGATTCTGGTATAAAAACAATTAGTCTCTTCATAGGACATGCTCGAACAAATGTGACCAATTTATTCCATCTAAAATAGACTAAAAAAGTAGTAGCCGACTTTTCCTCTGGATTTTTTGCAGGGAAATACCATACGAACTTTTACTAATGCACTTTTCACATAAGTAACTCCACTATTTTGTATGAAACCACATTTTTTACTTTGATAATTTAATGTGCTAAGCTTTTTCGAATTTTAAATAGTTTTTTTTACTTACGGAATTTTTACAGAAATAAAATATTGGAAAAGTATATCTTCTTAGCAGAAAATGTATTTTTAATACAAAAAAGTGAAGTTAGTTATATAGAATTAAAAATTTTGATCCCAACATCAGAATTGTAATTTTCAAAAAATAGCTTTAAAAAAATGTGTTTAAAAGAAAAATATTAAAATTCATACCCAGGAAGGAGTTGTTAGCTTTCAAATGTTGTTAAAAAAAATCTGTAGCATTACTACAAGCCGAAACATAATAATTTCAGTTGCACAGAGCCAACAATGCCTAATAAAATAGAACAAAAGTCATAAGATATCTCTATAGATTTTCTTCAAGAAGATGTGCTTCTTATTATTGTAGAGACCGTCTTTTTAATTTTATTAAGAAGATTTTCTTTTTAATATTTTAAATGAAAAATAAAATGATATCGCCCTCACCGAGAATCGAACTTACAATTTTCGGAATGATAAACCCAGCTGTTAACCATCAGGCCATCGCTCACTTTTGATTTCTAGCATCTAATTACCGATATGTGTAGAGTTGTTAATGTTTCAAAGGAAAATCTTATAAATATATTTAAGAAGATTTCTTTTTAACATTTCTAATTAGGAAAAAAAGAGAGAGAATCGAACTTACAATTTTTCGATTGCTAAACCCAGCTGCTAACCATCCGGCCATCGAATACTAATAATTGCCGGCGTCTAACTACACCTTTGTACTAAATGTATAGTTTTTTTAATAAGAATTTCTTCTTAGAACCAAAAAGATTTCCTTATCGTTTTTTCTTCGTTTCCACCGTTGCGACTACCCCTTTGCCCAAAAACGAATCATGAAGACAATCTTATTAATTTTATTAGGCATTTTTGGCTCTGTGTGGTGCATGTTTTCATCACCTTAGGAAAAATTGCAGTATCTATATATTAATACCCACTACTCTTATGAAATTTTTAGGGGGTTAAAAATATGTTTTATAAGCAGAAAATATACTTTTCATACAGTTGAAGATTGGCCAGAAAAATATCCCCAATTGTCCCATTTATAGCAAAACTTTAATTAGACGCTGACAAGTATAAGTAGTTGCTGGCGTCATGGTAGACACCTCGATTGTCAGAACTCTGATTTTTTTAGTTTTCCCTTGCTTTAAAACATAAAAATTAAAAAAAAAAAAACGTTTTTAAATTTTTGCCTTCGCCGAGAATCGAAGTCAGGTGTCCTGCAAGTAGTATACACTTATACCCATTCTGGCATAAAAAGGGTATAATTAGTCTCTTCATTGGACATGCTTGAACAAATTCGACCAATTTATTCCATCTAAAAGAGACTGAAAAATAGTAATCTACTATTGCTCTGCGATTAACCCTGGACTAATCGCATTTTTTGGAGGGAAATACCATACGAACTTTGATTAAAGTACCGTTTTACATGAGTAACTCCCCTTTTTTGTATGAAAACACCTTTTCTACTTTTATATTTTGATGTGTGAAGCTTTTTCCATTTATTTTTTTTCACGTATGTAATTTTACAGTGGCCAGACAAAGCGGCAAAGCGCGTGGTGTAGGATTCGTGGTGGGAAAGAGACTTCGCCGCCAAGTACTAGCGTTCACCCCCGTGGACGAGCGTCTCGCTGCGATCCGCATCAAAGCGAAATTTTTCAACATAACATTTATCTGCGCCTATGCGCCGACTGAGGAGACGGACGACGCAGAGAAGGACTCCTTCTACGATAAACTTGAACAGACTTATTATCGCTGCCCCCCAACATGATATCAAAATCGTGCTCGGCGACTTTAATGCCAAGGTGGGCAAGGAAGGAGTCTTTGGTCCTACAGTTGGAAAATTCAGTCTCCACGATATAACATCCCCCAACGGCACTAGGTTGATTGACTTCGCCGCTGCTCGCAATATGGTCATCAGTAGCAGGTTCCAGCATAAGCGAATACACCAAGCCACATGGCTGTCCCCTGATCAAAGAACTAGAAACCAGATTGATCATGTCTTGATTGACGGCAGACATAGCTCCACCGTTCTGGACGTGCGTACACTGCGTGGTCCCAATATTGACTCTGACCATTATCTTGTCGCAGCCAAGATACGCACACGCCTCTGTGCAACGAAGAAAGTGCGCACAGTAACGGAAGGAAAGTTTGACGTCGAGAAGTTCCGCGTGACACAGACAGCTGATAATTTCTCCACTCGACTCTCACACCTGCTAGCAGAGGGCCCCGACTTAACGACGTAACCGAGCAATGGAAGCATATCTCTCACTCATTGCGTACCGCCGCTGAGGCCACTATAGGGTTCCAGCGAGCCCGCAAGAACAACTGGTACGATGAGGAATGCAAAACTGCCTCGAAAAAAAAGGTCGCTGCCTACAAGGAGACGTTGCGAACGGGCGCAACCCGCAGTGTATGGCAACAATATCGTGAGGCAAAGGAGGAAGAGAGACGCCTTTTCAGAAAAAAGAAAAGTGAGGCCGAAAGGCGTGAGTGTGAGGAGCTTGAGATGCTGGCTGACAGGAATGAAGCCCGAAAATTCTATGAAAAGATCCGGCGGATGACGGAAGGTTTTAAGACCGGGGAAAGCTCCTGTAAGGACAATAATGGCGACCTGGTAACCGACGTACCAAGTGTACTTAAATTATGGAGGGAGCACTTCTCCTCACTGCTAAATTGCGAGGGAGACGTCGAACCCGATACCCCAATCCCTGACGATGGAAAAGTCGTCCCACCACCTGACTATGATGAAGTGAGGATAGCTATATCCCGGCTCAAAAACAACAAAGCGCCTGGAAAAGACGGACTACCCGCCGAGCTATTCAAACACGGAGGCGAAGAGCTGGTAAAAAGCATGCATCAGCTCTTATGCAGAATATGGTCAGACGAATGCATGCCTCCGGATTGGAATTTAAGTGTGCTTTGCCCAATCCACAAGAAAGGCGATCCCGCTAACCGCACCAACTACCGCGGAATTAGTCTTCTTAATATTGCATATAAGGTTCTTTCTAGCGTGTTGTGTGAAAGGCTGAAGCCCATCGTATACAAACTGATTGAACCTTATCAGTGTGGCTTTAAACCTGGTAAGTCTACCATCGACCAGATTTTCACGATACGCCAAATCCTGGAGAAGACCCATGATAAAAGAATCGACACACACCATCTCTTTGTCGATTTCAAAGCCGCTTTTGACAGCGCAAAAAGGAGTTGCCTGTATGCCGCCATGTCTGAATTTGACTTCCCTGCAAAGCTTCTACGGCTTTGCCAAATGACGTTGAGCAATACCAACAGCTCCGTCAGAATCGGGAAGGACCTCTCTGAGCCATTTGAAACCAAACGAGGCTTCAGACAGGGCGACTCCCTTTCGTGCGATTTCTTCAATCTGATGCTGGAGAAGATAATTCGAGCAGCAGAGCTAAACCGCAATGGTACAATCTTTTACAAGAGTGTGCAATTGCTGGCGTATGCCGATGATATTGATATCATTGGCCTTAACAACCGCGCCGTAAGCGCTGCCTTCTCTGGACTGGATAAGGAAGCGAAAAAAGTGGGTCTTGCCGTGAACGAGGACAAGACGAAGTATTTGCTGTCATCAAAGAAAGAATCGGCGCACCTGGCGCCTTGGCAGTCATGTCACTGTTGATAGTTACAAATTTGAAACTGTGAGGGACTTCGTCTATTTGGGAACCAGTATCAACACCGAAAATAATATCAGTCTAGAAATCCAGCGGAGAATCACTCTTGCCAACAAGTGCTACTTTGGACTGAGTAGGCAACTGAGAAGTAAAGTCCTCTCTCGAAGAACAAAGATCACGCTCTATAAGTCTCTCATCATACCTGTCCTGATGTATGGCTCTGATTCATGGACAATGTCAAGAGAAGATGAGATGGCCCTTGGAGTATTTGAGAGAAAAGTTCTCCGGAAGATTTATGGTCCTTCCCGTGATGCCAACGGCGAGTATCGAAGGAAATTTAACGATGAGCTGTACGAGCTCTACGCAGATCTGACCATAGTCCAGCGAATTAAAGCCCAAAGACTCCGCTGGCTGGGCCATGTTATGCGAATGGACAAAGAAGCTCCAGCACAGAAGGTTTTCCTATCATCGCCTGAATTCGGCAGCAGAGGAAGGGGGAGGCCTCGACTGAGATGGAAACAACAGGTGGAGGATGACTTGAACTCCCTTGGGGTTTCCAATTGGCGTCAGTTATCGCCAAAAAGGAATGACTGGCGTGCTTTGATATGCAACGGCCAAAATCGCTTAGGCGGTTAAGCGCCAATAAATGATGATGATGAATTTTTAAAGGAGAAAAATATTGGAAAAGTATATTTTCTAAGCAGAAAATGTATTTTTCAAACTAAAAAGTGAAGTTAGTTATATAGAATTAAAAATTTTGTTCGCAACACCAGAATTGTAATTTTCAAAAAAAAAAACTTAAATTCCCAAACATCATATATATATAGATATTTATGCGTGAAGCAAGGAGAAAAAACGGTTCCTTGCAAATTGCACAGTCATCGAAACTCCGACAAACACTCTCCGGCAAAAACTCTGCGCTTCGAAAACTACTCCCACCACTTTTCGCGCTCATTACTCTCGCATGAACGTAGATAAGTATACAGCGATCTAGGCAGCTGCCACTTGCCTTCATTTTTGTGCCAAAGAAAAAAAAAATATACCAAATCATATAAATATCATTGCATCCTCGCCATCTTCACACCATCATCATTCACATAATTCACATAATCCAAGGTTTTTCGCAGAGCAAAGTTTATATTTTTAACGATATGGTATTTTTAAAAGTAAAATTCCACCAGGTTACGATAAAAAAGTACCATTATATATCGAAATATTATAAGCCCATACCGGGTTTTTGTGCATATAAATCTGTTGTAGATATATCCTAATGTATTGTCGTCAGCTATTCCGTTGTACTACTTTGCTGCACCACCCTAATGCATGGTATCACTTAATCCAAATTTGCATTTGTCACGGGGGAGCCACTAACTTGGTTTTGTTGTGAACGGGAGATATGTATATTAAGAGAGAGTTGAAGAAAATTTAAGATGGTCGAATTTCGAGCACGGGCGATCCTATTTAGTTTTAATGCTTTAATTAAATTTAATTATTGTTTATTATTTTTTCATGGCCATCAATCATGATTATTTGTTTAATTAATTAATGGATTAATCAATACTTTCTGATTAAGAACCACAGATTAAAAACTGCAGACAGTATTCAATCATTTCATTATATATATGTTTATAACCACACATTATTTTTTATTTAGCCAGTTGTGACTGCCAACAACGCAAACGTAGAAGTGTTTTCCATATTCGATGGAATCCGGCTGAAAAATTTGTTGTGGAAAGTCGTGAGAAGCCAGCAGTTAACTCTTCAAAACTGTCACCACATCCCCGACTCAAACTTTCGAAGAATACTAAACTTACCTTTAATCCGAAAATATATCTATGCCATGACAAGCATTTGGAAAATTGCCAAAATAAAACTGCGAATTTCCGCCAACACATAGTTCACATATTTGAAACATCTTTAATTGAATCAACGAATGAAACTAATTTCTATAATGTTAACTTCAAGCCTGTTTTTGCCAGTAGCTTTGAAGAGCAATATTATCCGGCATCTTGTCTGGTTATGGATGCTGGTGTGAAAGTACTTCGACGAAAGGATCCACCATTTCACCGACTGGGAATCGGAAAACTTTTTCCTAAACAACAACTATTTCCCAAGATAAAAGATATCAAAACGTGTGCTATTGTTTCAAGTGCCGGCTCACTTTCCGGTTCAAAATTGGGAAGATTTATAGGTAAATAAAGATGTGAATTTTCTTATGAATATTTCTTTAACTTATGCACAAAATAGTTTAGGTTTTACTCTGGCAAGATTTTTAAGAAATTGCAGAGAAAAATTTGGGGTAAATATTTGTGAACCTGAAATGCTATATCTTGTCCTACAAATTTCAAACTTTTTATAATGCTGCCAGCTGTTTTAATACCTTTATATTAACCAACCTATTCTTTCATCATCTACAAACGAGGTGATGATAGCTGGAATGACAATTATCAATTATAGGAACAAGTCGAATGGGGCTTTACAATTTGTCAGTGGTCACGAGTCAAAATCGTCCTTTCCTCCATTGTCCGCTCATTTCCATACGAAATTTTAGAATTTTTAGGTAATTTCTAGTTGAGAAGAATATAGTTCAGAACTCCGTGACAACAAAAAATCCGCTGGTGGCTCATGTATCGAGATATATGGCCAAGTCAATTAAAATTAATTTTTAAGTAACTTCACGGTAAGCTAGACCATTGAATATGTATAGATAGATAGATCCAAAATACCATAAAATACTCTGTGCACAAACTGCCGCCCTGATGTTGTTGGTGTTGTTGTTGTTAACGACAAAAATACTCCCCGAAGGTTTTGGAGAGTGATATCGAAATTGACAGACCTTGGTCGGATATGAACCCGGTACGCTCCGGTACTCCCTTGCGGTACTGCTCGACTGTATCGGGAGCGATTTGGCATGACTAGTGGAACCTTCTAGGTCATGTCATCCCTCCATCCGTAAGTAACATTGATAATAAGAGGTGAGAGGCATCACATCCATAGATCAACCATCGAGTTAGCACGTCATTACCTCCTCTTACGACTGGTATGCCTACCTCGAGCATAAACCTCTAAACAGCAGGGGGCAAATGGCGCTCTGGTCGAGGGTGGCCCAGCTGAAATGAAAAAATAAGGTGGATGATAGCTCGAACCCCCGTTTTTTCTCCAGTTGGCCCGCAGTCATTGCTAAAAAAGAGATGGTTTGTAACGCAATAGCCAAATCTTCAGGCGGCTAAGCGCCAATAACTGATGACGAGTTTTTTTTCTAAACCCATTTTTTATATCTACCTTTCATGAACATGAAATGGTATTATAATTTTGGTCCGATGTTTGTTAGTATGAGAAGAGATAAACCCACCAATAAGTATACCAATATGATCAAGAGGATGAGCTGAGTTGTTTGAGTCACATCCGTCTGTACGTCTGTTTGAACCCAAATTAGTTTCTAAGTTTTATAAATATCTGGCTGAAATTTGGTGCGAAGCCAGTTTTTTATACGCAATTAATTAAATAGGTAGGAACGTGCAATTTTAGAAACTTTGTGTTTTTTAGTTTTTAATGTTTGTATCGGTATGAGCTGAAGAGTGTTAAATTAGCACAGATTAAACAGTGAAAATTGTGACTCGTAAATATGAAAGGCATATCATAGCAGGGCCCGGCAAGAATGAAAGTGAGTTTACTACGTCGCTCACCAGCAAGCACCGATTCAACGACGTTGATTGGTCAGGGCGATCTTAGCGCTCTCACAAGCGCACCAACAATTTCAATGTTTGAGAGGCCAAGCAAAAAATCTGTGTGAATTTGGTTTTGTGAAATTCGGACAACTACTACCACTAGTAACCAGGGCTAGGTATATAGCCTTCGGCACAACCGAAAATAGCTTTCCTTACTTGTTTTTATTACATACATATGTGATATATATCTACATAAATAGGTATGTAAACAAGGAAGGTTTTATATAATTTTACATATTCATTTAAGACGCACATGACATTGTGATGCGATTTAATCATGCGCCCACGCAAGGATACGAAGTAGACGTTGGAAGCAAGACTACAATTCGAGTATTAAACTCTCAGGTATGAATATTCTAATGAATCATAGCGACATACATATATATTTACACATGTACATATATGCGTGTCTGCATTCCTATGACAAATTAATCGATTTGCATTTTAGGTCGTTACCAAGCCTCATTTCAATTTCACTCACGCGCCGATCTTTCAAAATGTCACAATTGCCGCATGGGATCCTGGGAAGTATAACCGTTCATTAAGTGATTGGCTAACGACGGCAGACTATGACTTATTTACAAACTATGAGATTTATCGGCGCAACTATCCAAAATCGCGTGCATTCCTGGTCGATCCCCATTCTGTGTGGCGCCTTTGGCAAAGCTTACAAACATTTATCGGAAAACGTCCAATTCGGAGAAATCCACCCAGTTCCGGTTTCATTGGTAAGATAAGTATACGTAAAAAAATACTAAAGTTTCATTTTAATGTTTTCTTTCATTACAGGGCTTGCATTGTTATTGCCCTTTTGTCCACATATTGATTTTATCGAGTACATTCCTTCGACACGTCTAAATGGTCGGTGCCACTATTACAGTAAAGAGGTAATACTTAAGCCCTAATTACATAAAACTTTGCAGGTTCCACTTTCATACAAAGTTTTTGGAAGTAAAGCGAAGCTAGGTGCGCACCTGTCAAAGTTTCACAAAGTTTTATGTAACTCGGGCTTTAGATTTCAAAATACAGAGTGGCTGTATAGTACAGGAAAATAACCCGTTTTACTCTAGGTTGTTTGTAAAAAGTTATAAGTGAAAAAACTGGGACAATTTTTTTTGTTTGCTCCTGAATTTTCCCCTACAAGGCTAAAAAAATGAACCTAAATTTTAAACCCGTATAAAGTTTAATCAATTTCTCAAACTTTTTTGTACAATATTTCAAACCGTCCAAATACCTACAAAGATTTTCAATTTCTTTTGGTTTCGATTAAAATCTAAATGAAAAAGCTGTCTAAATTTTTTATTTTTGGTTTGTTTTAATGTAATTGAATTTTGCCCACAAAAACTTCATGTGCGTCATAGCTCAGCGGTAGAGCAGTCGGCTGTGACTCCTGAGCGTTTTCGTTCGAGTTCTGTCTGCTGCCACATTTTTTTAGTTTTATTTTATTCTTAAAACTTTTCGGTCTAAAATTTAAACTTTTGGGTTTGAAAATTCAAATTTATTTTTGAAAGCTTATTCAAGATTGAATTTTGCCAACAACATTTATGTGTGCGATGTAGCTCAGTGGTAGAGCAGACGGGCATGATGCGGGGAGTCTTGGTTCGAATTTCCGCCAACGGACAAAAAATTTATTTTATCTTTAAAAAATTGTTAAAACATTTCTTGTTTATAATTGAAACCCGATTCATTTAGCCAATTTTCATGAAAACTGGTCTAGATTGAATTTGAATCCAAATTTGGTTTGGTCATATATGTAGTCCAAAAAAGTTTAAAATTTAGGTTCAAATTTTTAGCCGTGTAGTAATTAAACTTATTGAAAATATGCACAGACATTTTTGTAATAAAAATGTAGACCTCGTTTTTCTTAACAAAAAAGTTGTATACAAGTTTTTCAAAAAAATTAGCAGTGTCGATGTAAATAAAAAAAAGATTAAAAGCGCATAACTAGTTATGTTGTGGAGGCTAACTTAAAAAAAAGGGGAAATTACTTTTTTAATTATGGAAAAATCCTAGAAAAGTGAGTTGAAATTGAAACAAATTTACTTTTCTGTAAATGCATTAGACCTTTTTTGTAGAGCATTAAATTTGCTATCTAAATAACTTAAGTTCATTTAATAATTTTTTTTTTGTTTTTGAGCTAAACAACTTTTCACAAAACCTTATGGTTTTCAGAAATTGGCTAATTTTCTACATTGAATATTTTTGTAATGGCGACATCAATGAAGAAATGTTATAAGACCTTTTTTTGCAGGAAATTGGCAAATACTGAGAAAGAAGTTTACTGTGCAATTTTTGGTTGAGAAAATATATTCATTAACGTAGAAGCTTTCACGAAAAAAAAAAACTAAAACTCACGCTTTTAGAGAGTATTGAACTAAAAAGTTGAAAATAATTTTAAAAACCCTACACAGTAGTATTGTGGAAAAAGCGTGGTCCGCTTTGTTCCATAATCTTCGTTTTTTGTTTAAATTATTTTTACCTTTTTATTGCAATATTCTTTAAAAGCGCGTGTTTTCGCTTTTTAAACTATATTTATTTTTTACTTTTTAGTTAAATTTGTTATGAAGTAATCGATAAATATATCGATATATTCCGCAGTGCAAACGAAACCTGTGGGCCTCCACTTTCGTTTGATACCCATATTGTAGGCAATTTTGAATATTATTGGACAACCTCATTTTGACCGATAACTCAGTTATCGATAAATATATCGAAATATTCCAAAGTCCTGTAGAACTTCCCTTTTGTTTGATACCCAGATTTTAGGCATTATGACCGATAACTTAGTTATCGAGAAATATATCGAAGTCCAAATGCAACCTCCTATCGTTTGACACCCAAATGAAGGAACATTTCAAGGTTTTTTTGACAGTCATATGCCACTATACGGTAGACTGAAGTAGAGTTACATATGTACAAGCAAGCTAATGTACAAGTAAAGCTAATGAAAGCGTAGTAAAGAAACTAGCATTATGTGGGAAAAGCGTCGAGCGCTCGATATACGAAAATAATGGCACAAAGCGGACCACGCTTTTTCCACAATACTACTGTGTAGGGTTTTTAAAATTATTTTCAACTTTTTAGTGCAATACTCTCTAAAAGCGTGAGTTTTAGTTTTTTTTAAACTATATTTATTTTTTACTTTTTAGTCAAATGTCCTATGAAATTACAGATATCGAAAAATACAGCAGTCCAAACGAAACCTCTGGACTTCCACTTTCCTTTGATACCCATATTGTTTTGACAATAACTCAGTTATCGATAAATTTATCGAAATATGTCGATGCCCAAATGAAACCTGGGGCCTTCACCTTTAGTTTGATACCCATATTGTAGGGAATTTTTTAGGTTTTTGGGCAATCATATTTTGACCGATAACTCAGTTATCGATAAATTTATCGAAATACATCTAAGTCCAAATGAGACCTGGGGCCTTCACCTTTTGTTTGATACCCATATTGTAGAGAAATTTTAAGGTTTTCGGGCAACCACATTTTGACCGAGGTAATACTTAAGCCCTAATTACATAAAACTTTGCAGGTTCCACTTTCATACAAAGTTTTTGGAAGTAAAGCGAAGCTAGGTGCGCACCTGTCAAAGTTTCACAAAGTTTTATGTAACTCGGGCTTTAGATTTCAAAATACAGAGTGGCTGTATAGTACAGGAAAATAACCCGTTTTACTCTAGGTTGTTTGTAAAAAGTTATAAGTGGAAAAACTGGGACAATTTTTTTTGTTTGCTCCTGAATTTTCCCCTACAAGGCTAAAAAAATGAACCTAAATTTTAAACCCGTATAAAGTTTAATCAATTTCTCAAACTTTTTTGTACAATATTTCAAACCGTCCAAATACCTACAAAGATTTTCAATTTCTTTTGGTTTCGATTAAAATCTAAATGAAAAAGCTGTCTAAATTTTTTATTTTTGGTTTGTTTTAATGTAATTGAATTTTGCCCACAAAAACTACATGTGCGTCATAGCTCAGCGGTAGAGCAGTCGGCTGTGACTCCTGAGCGTTTTCGTTCGAGTTCTGTCTGCTGCCACATTTTTTTAGTTTTATTTTATTCTTAAAACTTTTCGGTCTAAAATTTAAACTTTTGGGTTTGAAAATTCAAATTTATTTTTGAAAGCTTATTCAAGATTGAATTTTGCCAACAACATTTATGTGTGCGATGTAGCTCAGTGGTAGAGCAGACGGGCATGATGCGGGGAGTCTTGGTTCGAATTTCCGCCAACGGACAAAAAATTTATTTTATCTTTAAAAAATTGTTAAAACATTTCTTGTTTATAATTGAAACCCGATTCATTTAGCCAATTTTCATGAAAACTGGTCTAGATTGAATTTGAATCCAAATTTGGTTTGGTCATATATGTAGTCCAAAAAAGTTTAAAATTTAGGTTCAAATTTTTAGCCGTGTAGTAATTAAACTTATTGAAAATATGCACAGACATTTTTGTAATAAAAATGTAGACCTCGTTTTTCTTAACAAAAAAGTTGTATACAAGTTTTTCAAAAAAATTAGCAGTGTCGATGTAAATAAAAAAAAGATTAAAAGCGCATAACTAGTTATGTTGTGGAGGCTAACTTAAAAAAAAGGGGAAATTACTTTTTTAATTATGGAAAAATCCTAGAAAAGTGAGTTGAAATTGAAACAAATTTACTTTTCTGTAAATGCATTAGACCTTTTTTGTAGAGCATTAAATTTGCTATCTAAATAACTTAAGTTCATTTAATAATTTTTTTTTTGTTTTTGAGCTAAACAACTTTTCACAAAACCTTATGGTTTTCAGAAATTGGCTAATTTTCTACATTGAATATTTTTGTAATGGCGACATCAATGAAGAAATGTTATAAGACCTTTTTTTGCAGGAAATTGGCAAATACTGAGAAAGAAGTTTACTGTGCAATTTTTGGTTGAGAAAATATATTCATTAACGTAGAAGCTTTCACGAAAATGAAATAAATATAGTTTAAAAAAACTAAAACTCACGCTTTTAGAGAGTATTGAACTAAAAAGTTGAAAATAATTTTAAAAACCCTACACAGTAGTATTGTGGAAAAAGCGTGGTCCGCTTTGTTCCATAATCTTCGTTTTTTGTTTAAATTATTTTTACCTTTTTATTGCAATATTCTTTAAAAGCGCGTGTTTTCGCTTTTTAAACTATATTTATTTTTTACTTTTTAGTTAAATTTGTTATGAAGTAATCGATAAATATATCGATATATTCCGCAGTGCAAACGAAACCTGTGGGCCTCCACTTTCGTTTGATACCCATATTGTAGGCAATTTTGAATATTATTGGACAACCTCATTTTGACCGATAACTCAGTTATCGATAAATATATCGAAATATTCCAAAGTCCTGTAGAACTTCCCTTTTGTTTGATACCCAGATTTTAGGCATTATGACCGATAACTTAGTTATCGAGAAATATATCGAAGTCCAAATGCAACCTCCTATCGTTTGACACCCAAATGAAGGAACATTTCAAGGTTTTTTTGACAGTCATATGCCACTATACGGTAGACTGAAGTAGAGTTACATATGTACAAGCAAGCTAATGTACAAGTAAAGCTAATGAAAGCGTAGTAAAGAAACTAGCATTATGTGGGAAAAGCGTCGAGCGCTCGATATACGAAAATAATGGCACAAAGCGGACCACGCTTTTTCCACAATACTACTGTGTAGGGTTTTTAAAATTATTTTCAACTTTTTAGTGCAATACTCTCTAAAAGCGTGAGTTTTAGTTTTTTTTAAACTATATTTATTTTTTACTTTTTAGTCAAATGTCCTATGAAATTACAGATATCGAAAAATACAGCAGTCCAAACGAAACCTCTGGACTTCCACTTTCCTTTGATACCCATATTGTTTTGACAATAACTCAGTTATCGATAAATTTATCGAAATATGTCGATGCCCAAATGAAACCTGGGGCCTTCACCTTTAGTTTGATACCCATATTGTAGGGAATTTTTTAGGTTTTTGGGCAATCATATTTTAACCGATAACTCAGTTATCGATAAATTTATCGAAATACATCTAAGTCCAAATGAGACCTGGGGCCTTCACCTTTTGTTTGATACCCATATTGTAGAGAAATTTTAAGGTTTTCGGGCAACCACATTTTGACCGATGACTCAGTTATCGATAAATTTATCGAAATATGTCGATGTCCAAGTGAAACCTGGGGCCTTCACCGTTCGTTTGATACCCATATTGTAGGGAATTTTTTAGGTTTTTGGGCAATCATATTTTGACCGATAACTCAGTTATCGATAAATTTATCGAAATACATCTAAGTCCAAATGACACCTGGGGCCTTCACCTTTTGTTTGATACCCATATTGTAGGGAAATTTTAAGGTTTTCGGGCAACCACATTTTGACCGATAACTCAGTTATCGATAAATTTATCGAAATATGTCGACGTCCAAGTGAAACCTGGGGCCTTCACCTTTCGTTTGATACCCATATTGTGGGGAATTTTTTAGATTTTTGGGCAATCATATTTTGACGGATAACTCAGTTATCGAAATACATCTAAGTCCAAATGAGACCTGGGGCCTTCACCTTTTGTTTGATACCCATATTGTAGAGAAATTTTAAGGTTTTCGGGCAACCACATTTTGACCGATAACTCAGTTATCGATCAATTTATCGAAATATATCGAAGTCCAAATGAAACCTGGGGCCTTCCCCTTTCGTTTGATAACCATATTGTAGGGAAATTTTAAGGTTTTCGGGAAACCATATTTTGACCGATAACTCAGTTATCGATAAATTTATCGAAATATATCGAAGTCCAAATGAAACCTGGTGCCTTCCCCTTTAGTTTGATACCCATATTGTAGGGAAATTTTAAGGTTTTCGGGCAACCACATTTTGACCGATAACTCAGTTATCGATAAATTTATCGAAAAATATCGAAGTCCAAATGAGACCTGGGGCCTTCACCTTTTGTTTGATACCCATATTGTAGGGAAATTTTAAGGTTTTCGGGCAACCACGTTTTAACCGATAACTCAGTTATCGATAAATTTATCGAAATATATCGAAGTCCAAATGAAACCTGGGGCCTTCCCCTTTCGTTTGATAGCCATATTGTAGGGAAATTTTAAGGTTTTCGGGCAATCATATATTGACCGATAACTCAGTTATCGATAAATTTACCGAAAAATATCCAAGTCCAAATGAGACCTGGGGCCTTCACCTTTTGTTTGATACCCATATTGTAGGGAAATTTTAAGGTTTTAGGGCAACCACGTTTTAACCGAAATATATCGAAGTCCAAATGAAACCTGGGGCCTTCCCCTTTCGTTTGATAATCATATTGTAGGGAAATTTTAAGGTTTTCGGGCAACAGTATTTTGACCGATAACTCAGTTATCGATAAATTTATCGAAATATATCGAAGTCCAAATGAAACCTGGTGCCTTCCCCTTTAGTTTGATACCCATATTGTAGGGAAATTTTAAGGTTTTCGGGCAACCACATTTTGACCGATAACTCAGTTATCGATAAATTTATCGAAATATGTCGATGTCCAAATGAAACCTGGGGCCTTCACCTTTCGTTTCATACCCATATTGTAGGGAATTTTTCAGGGTTTTGGGCAATTATATTTTGACCGATAACTCAGTTATCGATAAATTTATCGAAAAATATCGAAGTCCAAATGAAACCTGGGGCCGTCCCCTTTCGTTTGATACCCATATTGTAGGGAAATTTTAAGGTTTTCGGGCAACCATATTTTGACCGATAACTCAGTTATCGATAAATTTATCGAAATATATCGAAGTCCAAATGAAACCCGGGGCCTTCCCCTTTCGTTTGATACCCATATTTTAGGGACATTTTACGGTTTTTTGGCCACTGGGGCTTAGACCGACGAGAGTCACATACATACAAGCAAGCAAACAAACAAACAAACAAACAAGCAAACATACAAGTGAGCCTAATAAAAGCGCGGTAAGAAGGCGATGAGGCAACACCTTCCATTAATAAAAAAAAAATCATATTTGGTCATTATGCTCCATTTTTGATTTCCATTTTCTGTATGCCATTCGAAAAATCCGAAAATCGATTTTTTTGCCCAATGAATGAATTAAAACCCTTTATCGAGATGAACTATTCTAAATAGTAATTAAGAGACATTAAGTTAAAATATTAAGAGTATAAAATGTATTTTTTGAGAAAAAGTTATAGGACCAGACAAGCCCACATATGTTTTAATGATACTGGATATACTTCTCTTCAAAGACTTTTCTCCCGGCGTTGTTAGTCAAATTCACAACACTGTAGTAACTTGGATGCTAGAATTCTAACACCTTAAGCCACTACCCACCTTGCAGTAAACCCTTCTCAATGCCCATTTATGCATACTATACACGGCTAAAAAAATGAACCTAAATTTTAAACCCGTATAAAGTTTAATCAATTTCTCAAACTTTTTTGTACAATATTTCAAACCGTCCAAATACCTACAAAGATTTTCAATTTCTTTTGGTTTCGATTTAAAATCTAAATGAAAAAGCTGTCTAAATTTTTTATTTTTGGTTTGTTTTAATATAATTGAATTTTGCCCACAAAAACTTCATGTGCGTCATAGCTCAGCGATAGAGCAGTCGGCTGTGACTCCGGAGCGTTTTCGTTCGAATCCTGCCAGCTGCCACATTTTTTTACTTCTATTTTATTCTTAAAACTTTTCGGTCTAAAACTAAAATTTTTGGGTTTGAAAATTCAAATTTTTTTTTGAAACTTATTCAAGATTGAATTTTGCCAACAACATTTATGTGTGCGATGTAGCTCAGTGGTAGAGCAGACGGGCATGATGCGGGGAGTCTTGGTTCGAATTCCCGCCAACGGACAAAAAATTTATTTTATCTTTAAAAAATTGTTAAAACATTTCTTGTTTATAATTGAAACCCGATTCATTTAGCCAATTTTCATGAAAACTGGTCTAGATTGAATTTGAATCCAAATTTGGTTTGGTCATATATGTAGTCCAAAAAAGTTTAAAATGTAGGTTCGAATTTTTAGCCGTGTAGTTTGTCCAGTGGTTGAGATTCAACCACAAAACCTTATTTTACTTCTCTATCTTATTGAAGTTCAGTTTCCTTAACTATCTTAGCTTTCTTTTCCTTTCCTTTCCTGTCATTTCCTTTCCTTTCCTGTCATTTCCTTTCCTTACCTTTCCTTGCGTTTCCTTACTTTCTTTAGTTTTATTCCTTTTCCATTAATTTCCTTTAATTATTTTTTTCCCTTTCCTACCTTTTATTTCCTTTCATTTTATTTTCTTCCCTTTTTTTTATCTTTCTCTTTTTTCCTTCATTTTGCATTCCTCTACTTTCATTACCTCTCTTTCCCTTCCTTTTCCTTTCTTTTCCTTTCCCTACCTTTACTTGCCTTTGATTTTTTCTCTTTTCCTTTCCTTACCTTACCTTTCCTTTATTTTCCTTTTATCCATTCCCTTTCATTCAGATTCTTTTTGTTTATACTTTTATTTATTTCATTTTGCTTTATATTTATTTATTTTATATTATCTCCTTTCCTTTCATTTCCTATAAATTTATTTCTTTACTTTCAATCATTTTTCTATTTTTTATTTTACTTTATCTAAATTTTTTTTATCAATTTCCATTTTATTTTATTTTACAGTCTAACCAGGGAGTTGTGAACGATCTAACTTATTTGTATTTTTCTTTTTTTTCACAAAATCAAATCTAGGCAAGCATTTGCTTCTCTGAATACCTTCTCACACATTTTGTTTTTGTAAAAACTGTTTCAACCTACGCTCCATAAAGTTGACGGGATCATGTTTACTCCCTGCAGCGAAACCTCAAACTAGTCAGAAAAATAATAGTATACACACGGCTAAAAATTCGAACCTAAATTTTAAACTTTTTTGGACTACATATATGACCAAACCAAATTTGGATTCAAATTCAATCTATACCAGTTTTCATGAAAATTGGCTAAATGAATCGGGGTTCAATTATAAACAAGAAATGTTTTAACAATTTTTTAAAGATAAAATAAATTTTTTGTCCGTTGGCGGGAATTCGAACCAAGACTCCCCGCATCATGCCCGTCTGCTCTACCACTGAGCTACATCGCACACATAAATGTTGTTGGCAAAATTCAATCTTGAATAAGCTTTCAAAAATAAATTTGAATTTTCAAACCCAAAAGTTTTAATTTTAGACCGAAAAGTTTTAAGAATAAAATAAAACTAAACAAGTAAGGAAGTCTAAGTTCGGGTGAAACCGAACATTACATACCCAGCTGTGCACATAAAATGCTGTTATTCCTTTCAATATAACTTTTATGAAAAAGTAGGCGTGGTCGCGAAGCGATTTCGTTTATTTTCTATAGCTGAATTTACCACAACAATAGTATGTCCTCTACGAAATTTCGTTATACTAGCATAAACTGTTCTGAAGTTATTAAGAGTCAAAATTTTAAAATTTCCTCAAATATACGTGGGCGGTACCACGCCCCCTTTTCAAATTTTTTTATAAAATCGGCCTTAGAACATCTAAATCAATACATATTGCAAATTTTATCATTGTAGCTGCTTCTAATATTGAATTAACCCATTTTATACGTTTTTCGAAATTTTCGATATCGAAAAAGGGGCGTGGTTATGGTCCGATTATACCCATTTTCAATAGCAATCTATTCTGAACCCAAATAAGTACGCATGCCAAATTTGGTGAAGATATCTCATTATTTGCTCAAGTTATCGTGTTAACGGACAGACGGACGGACGGACGGACAGACGGACGAACATGGCTCAATCAAATTTTTTTTCGATCCTGATCATATTGATATATGGAAGTCTATATCTATCTGGATTCCTTTATACCTGTACAACCAACCGTTATCCTAACAAACACAGAGCCAACAATGCCTAATAAAATAGAACAAAAGTCATAAGATATCTCTATAGATTTTCTTCAAGAAGATGTGCTTCTTATTATTGTAGAGACCGTCTTTTTAATTTTATTAAGAAGATTTTCTTTTTAATATTTTAAATGAAAAATAAAATGATATCGCCCTCACCGAGAATCGAACTTACAATTTTCGGAATGATAAACCCAGCTGTTAACCATCAGGCCATCGCTCACTTTTGATTTCTAGCATCTAATTACCGATATGTGTAGAGTTGTTAATGTTTCAAAGGAAAATCTTATAAATATATTTAAGAAGATTTCTTTTTAACATTTCTAATTAGGAAAAAAAGAGAGAGAATCGAACTTACAATTTTTCGATTGCTAAACCCAGCTGCTAACCATCCGGCCATCGAATACTAATAATTGCCGGCGTCTAACTACACCTTTGTACTAAATGTATAGTTTTTTTAATAAGAATTTCTTCTTAGAACCAAAAAGATTTCCTTATCGTTTTTTCTTCGTTTCCACCGTTGCGACTACCCCTTTGCCCAAAAACGAATCATGAAGACAATCTTATTAATTTTATTAGGCATTTTTGGCTCTGTGAAGTTATAATACCCTGTGTACAAGTACAGCTGGGTATAAAAAAATGTGGCAGCTGACAGAACTCGAACGAAAACGCTCAGGAGTCACAGCCGACTGCTCTACCGCTGAGCTATGACGCTCATGAAGTTTTTGTGGGCAAAATTCAATTACATTAAAACAAACCAAAAATAAAAACTTTGCTTTCATTTAGATTTTAAATCGAAACCAAAAGAAATTGAAAATCTTTGTAGGTATTTGGACGGTTTGAAATATTGTACAAAAAAGTTTGAGAAATTGATTAAACTTTATACGGGTTTAAAATTTAGGTTCATTTTTTTAGCCGTGCAACTATAATTTTCTGGCAGAACTCATACTAGTCAGGAAATTTCCATTTCATACTAGTATACAACTAGAATTTTCTGGCTGAACCCATACTAGTCAGGAAATACCCATTCCATACTAGTATACAACTATAATTTTCTGGCAGAAGTCATACTAGTCAGGAAATATCCATTTCATACTAGTATACAAATATAGTTTTCTGGCAGAACTCAAACTAGTCAGGAAATATCCATTTCATACTAGTATACAACTATAACTTTCTGGTACAACTCATACTAGTCAGGAAATTTCCATTTCATACTAGTATACAACTAGAATTTTCTGGATGAACCCATACTAGTCAGGAAATACCCTTTCCATACTAGTATACAAGTATATTTTTCTGGATGAAATTATACCAGTTAAAAAATACAAAATTCATTCGTTTCGTTTTCTCTTATAACTCATAGATGCTTTTTCGTGATAGAGTAAATCAGAGCTGTTAAATTTGGATTACGATTAGTAATCAATTAGATTAAATTTGAAAAGGAATGGTATTGATTACATAATTCTCATTTTAACAATTCCTGATTATTAATTGATTATGATTACAAATAATCAAAAAATAATTAAGATTAGTTAGGATTAAGTGAAAATAATCAAAAATAATCAAAAGTAATCAAAAAAATAATTGACTGCTTTTAAGGATTATTTTTGATTATTTTCGATTATTTTTAAAAAAATTTGAAAGCTAAAGAAATTCTGAACAAAAAAAACAAAATTAAGTAGTTTTTGTATACAAAACATAGGTATATTCAGTTCAATAACAAAACAACTAATACATTTTACTTCCTAAATCAATAGAAAAAGTAAAAATACGTGGAAAAATAATAAACAAAACAAATACATTCAGAAAACATTCAATGCACAAAAAAAAGTTGTATAATTTACATATATTTACAATTGGCCTTCATTACAACTAATTTTTCAAAAGAAAAATCAGACAATGATTGCCGTCTTGGACTGTTGACGATCCCGGCAAATGAAAACAGTCGTTCAACTGGAGCCGAAGACGTTAAGGGCGTGTTAAAAAAAATAAATGCATCCCTTAGTAAGTCATACTTTTGGTAAATCTCGTCAGCACTTCCGCAATCATTTAAATAGCTAAAGAACTGATGTTTTATTGCGGATCGTTGGTCAACCTTTATTTCTTCTTGTGGAGAAGAACTTACTTCAATTTCATCGTCTGCAAAGTCAAATTGTTAAAGTGAAAAACAAAATAAATGGACGCATAAGCTCACCATCATCAGTAAAATCAAACCAATCGGGTATAGTCGACACATTATTAATTTTCCTTTCAAAATTAAATGTGTTACAATTTTTGGCGTAAAATCTGTAAAGAGTTTCTAAAACTCTGTTGGTTATGTTGTCGACAGTTAATTCTGGCAATTCTGGACTTAATCTCAGCAGCACCTTGACCCATTTCATTTTGATGCTTGGAGTTAGCACTGTTGCTGCAATTGCAATATTTGCCTCAGGCTTCAACAGGAAATATTGTTCGAACCTTTCTCTTAATCTTTTTTCAATTCTAATAATAAGAGATGATAACTGTTGCAGTTCTTGGGATCTGGATAGCTTATGCAGCCTGTTGCTCAGTGTCACAAGAGTTGGTATTAAAAATCCTGCAATAATAGTCAGAGATGCTCAACTATAGAAACGTATGTATCTGTTTCGTTTAGTTAATTCACAAAAAAAAAAAAATCAAAATGATTTCGTTTCGTTAATTATCACGAAAATTTTCTTTCGTTGATTCACGAAATGAAATTATCGAAATAATTTGGTTTCGGTAATTTACAAAACTAAATTATCAAAATGCAAACGCTGAAATAATATAAGATTATTCTGTTAGCGTTAAGAATCAGTTTCGTTAACGTTAATCAGCGAAAGGAACTTGTTTTGATAATTTAGTTTCGCTAATCAGCGAAATAATGTTTTTTTTTGATAAGTATTTTTTTGATAAGTATTGACTTTACGATGCATCCTTCATAATATTAATATAAATTTATATTTTAAAGAACCAAAATATAAAAATACCATAATTAATGTTGCTCTCTCCTTGAAGAAAGTCCAGGGCCTTTGCAATGGGTCCCATTAACAAATTGTACATTTCCAGGTACTGTATGTCTCGTGCAGAAAAATGTGGCAAAGTCAACTTATCGCACAGATTATTTAACTTTTCTTTGTAGCAAAGTAGTTTTTGAACAGCGTCATGCAAAGAGTTCCAACGAGTAACAACGGGTAAAACCAACGATGAACCCAGGTGCTCTTCAATTATTTCCGATGACTTTGGCCACTTGCACTTTTTCCACAAGTTGTAACATTTGTCGAATGTCTAAAACAATTAACATTAAACTCATTTTCACAATTACAAAACATTTTCTACTGCATTAAGGCCGGCCCATAATGAGAATCGTCGCGTAAAAACGCGCCGAATATACGTCTTGTCATAATAGAACCATGTAATTTTATTAGTTTGGACACAATCAAACCCCAAGCAAAAATACGCCCGACGTCATTTGAGCGACAAGAGAAATGTTTCTATGGCAGGGTAACCGCATTTCCTTTTTTTTTGTTAAAAAATTCAAAAAAAGAGAAAAACAATAAACCCTGCAAACCACTGCTAACCGCATTGAAAACATACACACATTTTTTATTTGACAAATTTCCCAAAATTATGTTAACCTTAAGCAACCTAAAAAAAGTTGTTACGAATTAAATTAAAATGTGGGCCTAAAAATACCAAAAGTCCGTTTTAGGGTTAATGTGCAAACATTCTGCCAAAAAGAGAAAACATTGCTTATTTTGTACTATTCACAAAATTATGAGTGCGAATGAAACAACATGACCCACTGTAAAAATATCCCAAATTTGTCAGTAATACAGCTTTCAAAAAATTAATTATTATTTGTCAATTTTTTTCCAAAACCGAAAAAAGGTAAGCGAATATTTTTTATTTTTTTGCCAAACCACCCTCATTTTGATATGGAAATCATCGAAAGAGTGACAAAGACAACATTTTATACTGATAAGATCATTTTATTTCATTTGCAATTTGTCTTCACTTTGACATTTTTCTTCTTCCTATATTCTGCACGGCGAAACTTCGCCGTATTTTGGTGGGATTTCAGCTGGGCGAAAAATAATGTGAAGCATGTGGTAAACTCCTGAAATTTGTTCTTCTGGACCAACTCGCTGGCACTCGCCGAAAAGAAGCGAGTTTTCCATTCTTATAAATTTACATTCTTTGTTAGCAGTTTCCATAACCATGTCAACAAGTACTATTAACAACATGTTAGCCAAAACATTGACGACTTCAACAAATGGCTGTTAACTACATTTTAACCAAGACATTAGCCAGAGTTTGAAAGGGAAATTTTTTTTATTTTGAAGAGTGCAGGTATACTTATTGCAAATGGAAAATTCAATAAGTGCAAGGGAGAGGCAAAATGTAGATATGGTTAAAATTTTCACACGGCCTGAACAAAATTAGCTACTTGGGTAGCCGTATGAAAAATGAATGAAACCAACTATTTAACTTGTTTGGTAGCCGGTATCTGGTTTGCAGGGAAATTTTTTTATATTTTTTAATCTGGTCACCTTAAATAAATGTCGAAACAAAGAAAAATAAAAATGTCAAAAAAAAAATCGCCCAGTTTTTGTTGTTGTGAGAACTGACATAGCAGGGCAGCAACTCGCAGCGTTTTTACGCGGCGTCATCTTATTGTGGGCCGGCCATTAAAACATTTTTTTCGTTATATGTATTTTTATTAATTTCGACGTTATTTTGGAAATTTCAACGATTATTTTTTTGATGCAAAATAATACCATTCGCTCTGCAACTTACCATCTTATGCTGGATATACAGTGGCTGCTCAGTTTTTAAAATTTTATCGAAGTCGGTTGAAGCAAGCACACAGTAAAAAATGAAAGACTACTTTTTTTAAATTTAATACCAAATAGTATTATTTTAAGACCCTGAAAAAGATTGGAAATTAAATTTGGACTAATGGTTTTAAAATAATACCAAAATAATACTAAATCGCTCTCTCTCTCTCAATTTTGGCAATTAAATTAGTCCAAATGGTCTTAAAATAATACCAAAATAATACTATTTCTCTCAATTAAACGGAAAATGGTATTAATTTAATACTTTTTGGCGTTGTTATATATAAACACCAAATTGGTATTAAATTTAGACTTTTCTTTTTACTGTGCAAATTCAGAGTATGGCTGCAACATCTCTGATGTGTGGGCAACAAACTTTCGTTATCAAAGATTGGCATTTCATCATCAATTTCATCTCCGAAAAAGTCATTTCCCACTCCGTAATCTCTGAACGCTTTTACAAAATTTGAACCATTGTCCGTAGTGGTCAAAACAATGTTAGAGCTGTTCAAACCAAAAGCAGTGTTGATTTCAGTAATCATCTGCGCAATATTTTCCGCGGTGTGTGCTCCAAGAATTCTTCTACATGCCAAAGCTGCTGAGTTGCGTTCGAAATTGTCTGTAATCCAATGACAAGTATATCCAAGGAAGCTTCTATGATTTCCAGACCAAACATCTGCTGTGGTACAAAAATATTTAGAGCAAACCATGTTTTCTTTTACATTTCCAACTTCTTAGCCGCTGTTTGCCTACACATCACTTTCAAACCTGTATTTTGAAAAAGACCTATAAAGGATTTCTTTTCCAGAATGGAAAGGGGCAATGAACAATCAATTATTGCATGTAAGAGTTGGCCATCGAACTCAGATTGCGTGTTACCGCCAAAAGTGCTGCCTTTTCTATAAGTTTTGTATGTTTGAAAACTTTCACTATGTTTGAGTTGCAAATGTTTAATGTTTGAAGTCACTTCACCGCTTCCTCTTATCACTCGATGACATGCAACACATTTAGCACAAGTTGTCTTATCAGAAATCTAACAATAAAAATTAAAAATACGTGCTTTAATTTAAAAACTTTAAAACTAACTTTTTGTACTTCTGTGTAAAATTCTTCTTTGAAAATTATTTTTTGTGAATTCACACAGACTTTTTTTGGGGCCGGCCCTGATTCTTCACTTAATGAGCTCTTTCGTTTACTTCCAGTAGGATTAAAGTCCGGATCTTCAATACTGTCATCTGCAGAAAAATCGGGTTCGGAAACATAAACAGACATTTTCACCTTAAAATAAATTTTATTATTAAATGTTAACAAAAATTATGTTTAATACTCACAATTGCAATAGTTCACAAACAATGTTTTCCTTTTGCTAGTTAAACTCAAACCCCCTTTTTATTTTCCGTCGGTATAATTTATTTTACCAAGGCGGTATACATATATAAACGTTGCCATTAAGCAAGTCCAATGAAATAATACACGGTTTCTTGTTGTCAAGTGCAGGCTACTTGAATTAGCACTCTCAACATGGCAATGCAGCTCAGTAGCAATGAGAGTTAAGCTTTCGGCAGAATCAGTCCGCCAATACGTCAGCTGCGTCACGTACGTCAATTTTGGAGCAATTTCTACTTTGACGTATCCGTCTTATCTGGCGTTACGCATACAAACATCCGCAGTCTACTTTGCTGTCAGTTATTTCGACGTACGTGACGTACGTCACGGATTGATTCTGCTGAACGCTTAAGTTATTCCCCCCCTATTTACAATTTTTTTTAAATATTTTTAATTATATCAACTAGCGCATGATAATGGATTTTGCTATTTAACTAACACTCAAGAAGTAGTGCTAGTTAAACTTTATTGCACTTATTTTTTAGTGCACCCTGATAACAAGTGTAACATAACACTCACCAAAAAATAACGGAGAGGAAATATATACTTTATACAAATAATAGAGCACAAACTCGTGAGCGCGTGATAAATAAGAAGAGTGCAGAATCATGAAGAATGCAAACAGGTTATCAATTATCAAATCGATGAACATCAATAATAGCCCTTTTTTGTTTGGCGCAAGCGCAAATAAAACGGTAGCTAGATTAGCGAATAGTATGGAAAGCAACAACAGAAAACAAACTAGCTAAACGAAGTCGCTACAAGACAATCGACGTTATTATAATGGGTCAGTTACATAAAGCTTTATTTTGGCTTTACCTCAAACTTTGACTTTGACAGAAAAGTTCAGTATACATATTTAAACGAAGCATGGCAAATTGGAGACCTCAAGGTTGAAGCAAGGTTGAAATCAGGCAAACTCTCAAATTTTGCTTGCTTTGCTTGCTTTGACAATCAGATGTTGATGACTTTGCTTTAATTAAAGAATAAAAAGTTGCAGGAAATAATAATTAATTCATTTTTTCTCTATTAAATTAATAAATTAACAAAAAAATTCTGAATGCAAATATATAAATAACGAAAACAAATGTATAAAAGAGAAGCGTCAAGGCGTTCATTGTAGCATACCTCTGACGTTCGACGCAAAGTTTTGAGGTAGCAAGTGTCAGGCGAGGTTAACAAAGCTTTATGTATTCGACCCTTAAGGGTTGCAAAGTAAAAACATGTATAAATGTGTGAAATGGAATAGTTTATCAACTTGAGCATCTTATTCGACTTGTCACGAAAAAAATCCGGCTAATAATAACAAAAAGTGAAAAGTGTGAAGCACTATTGCCATAATGCAAAATAAAAAAAAAAATAATCAAAAATAATCAAAAGTAATTTTCGAAGTAGTCAAATTATTTTTCGATTACTTTTTATTATTTTTATACCCAGCTGTACTTGTACACAGGGTATTATAACTTTGTTAGGATAACGGTTGGTTGTACAGGTATAAAGGAATCGAGATAGATATAGACTTCCATATATCAATATGATCAGGATCGAAAAAAAATTTGATTGAGTCATGTCCGTCCGTCTGTCCGTCCGTCCGTCCGTCTGTCCGTTAACACGATAACTTGAGTAAATAATGAGATATCTTCACCAAATTTGGCATGCGTACTTATTTGGGTTCAGAATAGATTGCTATTGAAAATGGGTAAAATCGGACCATAACCACGCCCCTTTTTCGATATCGAAAATTTCGAAAAACGTATAAAATGGGTTAATTCAATATTAGAAGCAGCTACAATGATAAAATTTGCAATATGTATTGATTTAGATGTTCTAAGGCCGATTTTATAAAAATTTTTGAAAAGGGGGCGTGGTACCGCCCACGTATATTTGAAGAAATTTTAAAATTTTGACTCTTAATAACTTCAGAACAGTTTATGCTAGTATAACGAAATTTCGTAGAGGACATACTATTGTTGTGGTAAATTCAGCTATAGAAAATAAACGAAATCGCTTCGCGACCACGCCTACTTTTTCATAAAAGTTATATTGAAAGGAGGTGGAAATATTGAATAATATAATTTGGTACACCGCCCACTTATGAGTCAAGCAATTTTTAAATTCGACTGCTAACAACTTCAGAACGGTGTGAGATAGATTTACGAAACTAGGTACCATGCATGTTATGTTTATGTAGAGTACTACCACAGAAAATAAGAAAAATCGGTGAACGATCACGCCCACTTTATGTGCACAGCTGGGTATGTAATGTTCGGTTTCACCCGAACTTAGACTTCCTTACTTGTTGATTATTTTTTCGTAATTTTTATTAATCTGGATTATTTTTCGATTATCTGTAATCATAATCAATTAGTAATCGTGCAAATCTGAAAATAATCGTAATATAATCATTATTTCACCTTTCAAAAAATATAATGTAATTACTAATTATTAGGATTAATAATTATTACTTAACAGCTCTGCAGTAAATACAAATAGCCGCTGCTTTCTTAAGAATACACTGATAAAAATGATTTCCTAAAAGTAAGGAAACCTCCATACAAATTCAAGTAAATGAAGGGAACAATATTGCACCAAGGCCGCACTTCCTTAAAAGAAAGAAGTTGTTATACTTAAATTTACTTTTAAGTAGGGCTTGTACTTAAATGGTATTTAAGTAATTTTAAACTTAAAAAAAAAAACTATTTTACACAGTTCTTATATTGCCTTCAACGAGAATCGAACTCACAACTTTTCGAATGGTAAACTCAGATGTCTAACATGAAGCTATTGAATACTTAAGGGTCGAATACATAAAGCTTTGTTAACCTCGCCTGACATTTGCTACCTCAAAACTTTGCGTCCAACTTTAAGCGGGCTACTTACCTGCCAAGAAATGTCAAACTCCATATAAAAAAACGCTAAAGAAATGGTCAAGAAACGTTTTCACATGTCAAATTTTCTTGAGCCAATACTCAGTTCATAAGAAAAAATACAGCACTTTTCGATAGTTGGCAACGCCGGTTTACCTCAAGAAATAAATAAATCGACCCTTAAAGCGGGCTACTCACCTGCCAAGAAATGCCTCAAGAAAAAAGCGAGCATATATTTCTTGTGCCTGGTCAAGAAATTTTGACGTTTACCAAATTTTCCATTTTTTTGCAAATTACTCCTATAAAAATGTACAAAATATGTTTAGCGAAATATGTACTCACCTTTGCCGTGGATCTGCACGTTTACCTCAAGAAATATATACGAGCATATTTATTTCTTGAGGTAAACCTGCATTGCCAACCATCGAAAATTGTAGTATTTTTTCTTATGAGCTGAGTATTGGCTCAAGAAAATCTGACGTGTGAAAACAGTTCTTGACCATTTCTTGAGTGAGTGCCCGCTTAAGGGTCGAATACATAAAGGGTCAAATACATAAAGCTTTGTTAACCTCGCCTGACATTCGCTACCTCAAAACTTTGCGTCCAACTTCAGAGGTATGCTACAATGAACGCCTTGACGCTTCTCTTTTATACATTTGTTTTCGTTATTTATATCTTTGCATTCAGAGTGTTTTGGTCAATTTCTTAATTTAATAGAGAATAAATGAATTAATTGTTATTTCCACAAACTTTTTATTCTTTAATTAAAGCAGAGTCATCAACATCTGATTGTCAAAGCGAGCAAAGCAAGCAAAATTTGAGAGTTTGCCAAATTTTAAGCTTGCTTCAACTTTGAGGTCTCCAATTTGCCATGCTTCGTTTAAATACGTATACTGAACTTTTCTGTCAAAGTCAAAGTTCGAGGTAAAGTCAAAATAAAGCTTTATGTAACTGGCCCTTTACGCTTGGCAGCGTCTAATTACACCTTTGTTCTGTTTATGGAATTTCACCACTCTTACTCACGTTGCCTCCCAACATAAGGAAATATTGACTTATTTTTAATTTTTAGGATAGTTCATATCATATCTCTACATATTATAAAACAAAGTCACTTTTTCTGTCTGTTTTTTCCCTTGAATGCTTAAATCTTGAAAACTAAGCAACGGATTTTTATGCGTTTTTTTTTTAATAAATAGATTGGTTGAAGAGGAAGGTTTATGTTATTATAACGTGAAAAATATATAAAGAGGGCACTTTTTCCAAAAAAGCTGTTGGTTGTTTGTTCGCTGTTAAACAAATGAGCCATTAGAACTTGACAGCGAATAAACACACAAATAGCGTTATGAATGAGGTGGGGTGAGATCGTATGGTGAAAGAACGCTGTTTGTGTGTTTGTTCGCTGTCAACCGATTATGCGGGAATCTCACCCCACCTCATTCATGTTGAATTAGATCGTATGGTGAAAGAACTCGATACGTATGTATGTAAGTACATATGTACGAATCTCTCGCATAATTAAATTTCGGACGTATGTATGTATGAATGTATTTTCAATTCATGGCCTTATTGCCGTACTGAACTCCATGTAATTTACATTTTTCCGTGCGAAGCCGGAGCGGGTTGCTAGTACCTAATATGTAATAAAATTCCTTAAAAATTACGCGGGCAGAACGTTTTTTGCGGCGACAGCGAAAATAAGTAAATATGGTCCTAAATTAAGTTAAACACTGCTTTCATATCACTGGAAAAAATGTCTTCAGCATAAGGATATATTTACTTATTTTGAACTTAAGGACAGTTTTATACTTAATAAACTTGTAAATTGATTGAAACTAGTAAAAATGTCTTTAATACTGAAATGAGTACATTGATTTACTTATGGCAAGTAGAAATGTTCTTTCAAACTAAGTAGATTTGTCCCTAAAACAGAGTTTTTTCCTTAAAAATAGGAAAAATATTTTTTTTAAGCCAAGTAGTACGTTTCCTCAATTTTAGGACAATTATTTTTATCAGTGTAAACAAGAAAATAAAGTAGGGGGATAAAATAAAGGGTAAGCCAGGAAAATTCTGGTTGAAATCATACTAGTCCAAGTTCAATGCTTTTTGGACTAAAATGGGACTAGTGTAGTCCATACTAGTCCTTTTTGGACTAGTATGTGGACTACTTCATTTAATGGAAATTATACTAGTCCAGGTTGAACAAGTATGGAACTGGTATTTTACAGCTAGTATGAAACTGGTATTTCCTGACTAGTAGATAACTGGTATATTCTGGTCGAAATCTGACAATTGACATCTCGTAGGACATGAACACGTAAAAAATACCGGTTGCTTATATGGAAAAAAACAGAACACTGACTAGTTGGGCACGGTGCACCAACTAGTTGTAAAGTAGTTTTCAGCTAGTTGCTTTCGCTGCAGGGCTATTACAGCCAATAAAACAACTATTCTTCTCACAATGCAAACACAACAATACAAGTGGTCATACCTACATACATACACACATAACACTATAGAGTGAATATGTGTTTAGCATTTCATATTGAGTTGAATTTTGTGAATGAGCCACCTACAATTTTTTCGACGGCCATGTATTTTAATGAAAGTTGGTAGTATGGCTCACAACGATTAAACAAAAATACGTATATAACAATTTTTCGTAATTCGAATTATTTTCAAAGTTATAGCTATCAACACTTTTCGAAATTCCTCACTTTTTGATGATTTTCTCACGATTGGTCAAACCGATTTTGCTAATTTTTTAAATATATATAAAATATGGTAGGTATCTTCTACCAAACGACGATTCAAATTTTTGCAAACATTTATCGCAATTTTCAACTTCTCCATCGTGGTCAGATGGCGCTTTTGTGTGATGTTGTTGGGCATTCCATTAGTGACTATTAGCAAAAAAAAAAATTTTTGGCACTCTAAGGGAGCGGAAGTTATTTACATTTTTTACCTTCATAGTACACAGTACGTAGAAATAACTCCCGCTCCCTAAAAGTGCCAAAAAATTTTTTTTTGCTAATAGTTACTAATGGAATGCCCAACAACATCACACAAAACGCCATCTGACCACGATGGTTTGACCAATCGTGAGAAAATCATCAAAAAGTGAGGAATTTCGAAAAGTGTTGATCTTTGAAAATAATTCGAATTTCGGAAAACTGTCCCAAACGTATTTTTTTTTGTTGTTGTGAACTATACAAAAAAGTTTCAGGAAGATAGTACAACTTCGAAAAAAAGTGGCTCACTTCACAAAATTTAAATCTTTTATAATTAATTTTTTTTAGTTTTTGGTTTGTTGTCGCACACCCTGCTCGGGAAGGCCTGTCGATACATATCAAATTTTATATAAGTACCTTAGAATTGTGGTTATTGCAAAAAAGGGAGAAACTTTTGAACATTATACATATATAGATATTTATGCTTTTATATAGAACATTTTATTTCAATGTAAACTTATATGAAAGGTATACGAATTATTGGACTTGGTGTGAAACGATAAAAATAAGAATATAAATTTGTTATATATTATTTAATTTATTTTTTTTTATTTTAGATGAACTCAGCGTGTACATTTGGTGCTTGGCATCCTTTGGCGGCGGAGAAACTAATGGCACTCGATATGAATTTAGCTGATGATATGTCAGTTTTTCAACATGGAATTTTGCGAATACGTCGTCCTGACAAACTACTTTGTGGATTCAATTTTTTGGGATATTAATCTAGTAATATTAACGTACAAATAAGAAAGATAATTAGTCACATAACTCATAACATGTACATTAGGGTGATTCAAAAAAAATGTCGACTTGGTCTTACCCCCTAAAAAGTTAGGTATTGATGAGAAAATAAGGCTTGCAAAAAATTAACGCTCTAACTTAACCCTTAGGGGTGGCCCTTTCCCATACATTTTGTATGGGGAAAGTTGGCATTTTTTTCAAAGTGAATTTTCTTTTAATTTTTGAAACTTTTTTGAAAATATTTTTACATACTCTTAAAGTTGAAGCTTCCAAAATGGTAAGCCATGTGTAATTATCTTAACTATTACGATAAATACAGCTATTTGAAAATGGCTGAGTTTTGTACTATTGCACACACATACACAGTAACACGTATAAAATTTAGTAAATTTTAAATGGCTGTAATTATTTTAATAGTTAAGATATTCGCATACGGCTTACCATTTTGGAAGCTTCAACTTTAAGAGTATGTAAAAATATTTTCAAAAAAGTTTCAAAAATTGAAAGAAAATTCACTTTGAAAAAAATGCCAACTTTCCCCATACAAAATGTATGGGAAAGGGCCACCCCTAAGGGTTAAGTTAGAGCGTTAATTTTTTGAAAGGCTTATTTTCTCGCCAATACCTAAAGTTTCAGGGGGTAAGACAAAAAAAAAACATTTTTTTTTATTTGAATCACCCTAATGTACATTCTTATTTACATTTATAGTGATCATAGATATAATGTATTCGCGAAAACTGTAAACAACTAAATGTTTAGTAATCTAGTCATTTATATGTACATATGCGTATGTATGTATGTGTATGGAAGGAAGTTCTTGTTAGAATAATCATAATTACGATTACAAGAACTAACATAAATTGTGGAAACTTTATTGAGGAAACCGAAAAAATACTAGCCCGCTTTGAAGGCAATCAAACTTTGTGTATTATTAAAAGTGTATTTCTCAATTTTTGTTTTAAATGGCTGACCTCTGAACTGTTTTAATTAATCATGAAATTGAAAAAAAAAAATTGTCAGAGCTATGTATCACATAATTTTATTGAAACGGTGAGCTATACAAAAAGGTTATGGGATGAGTGGTTTTTTACTGAATGTTTATAAAAACTAAACTGAGCTACATCTCATACATAGCATCCAGCCTGGTCGGTAAGTTTGGAGAGTGGACCAAGAACGTGACAAGCTATACGCAGCTCCTCTAATATCGCTGCATCGTAACATGCAAATGTTACGGCGAGCCCGGGTAGTAGCGGGGTTGCTCGCACGTAATAAAATGAAAAGAGAAAGAAGAAGAAATGGCAGCGAGTGAATAAATAATAAAACACTGTATTTCAACTATAGGTACAATATAACAAGTGACTTTCTTTATTGAGTAGAATGTACAACCTTAATTATTGGAGAATTAAGGCGTACAAGTAATATTCTATGAAAATGGATCAAGAATATTTTATTAAGTAACTTTACAAAGTTGGAATTCTACTTTTGGAAATTGGTCTTACCTGGAGTGGCTGCTGGTGAAGTGCTTCGTGATCGACAACAAAGTGCGGATGATACAATGTTACGGCGAGCCCGGGTAGTAGCGGGGTTGCTCGCACGTAATAAAATGAAAAGAGAAAGAAGAAGAAATGGCAGCGAGTGAATAAATAATAAAACACTGTATTTCAACTATAGGTACAATCTAACAAGTGACTTTCTTTATTGAGTAGAATGTACAACCTTAATTATTGGAGAATTAAGGCGTACAAGTAATATTTTATGAAAATGGATCAAGAATATTTTATTAAGTAACTTACAAAGTTGGAATTCTACTTTTGGAAATTGGTCTTACCTGGAGTGGCTGCTGGTGAAGTGCTTCGTGATCGACAACAATCCTTTTGGCCACGGCCATGCTCCACTGGTTTCCAATCCACGATCATCCTGCAACCTGAAAAATAAAAGAAATAGAAAAATTATTATAAATACAACAATTAATAAGGAAAATTTACAAATTTTACCACTTACCAAGTGTAATTTTTTTTCCTGAATGACGTCTATTCATTGATGGCGCCGGTTTTCGTGCTGCCACACTATCCCCTTTTTAGTACCAAATCGATTTACCAGATGCACGAGTACTAAATCCTCCACCGAAGGCCCGATTACACGAAATGTTTCACTGCACGCACGGTATGAAATCTACCAATTTTCCCCAATACAAGCCGGAGTGAAAATCGTTCGGTGTACCCGCATAAATAAATAAGTAAAACATAGTAAGGTATTTCGGACATAAATACCATGGAGCCTGCCCCAATTTTGGTATCGGATCCGGGTCATTTTCCGGGTTTTTAACCATAACTTCCACTGATACAAAAAGATAAAGTAAGCGCTTCCGGAGTCACGATCCTGAGGCCAAAATCCGTCTTTTGAGCTATCAACCCATAATTGTAGCTAACTTATTAGCAGTTGACCCATAAAGTATACAATACCAATAAAATATTTTATCGTGGCAAATACCCATTTCTTGCAGTTACTACCTTCACAGTCGTAATCGTACAACAACGTACACCATTCCCCTAAATTAGGCTCCCCAAATCGTGACACGGTATGGGAAATGTCACCACAATAAACAGTGTAAATGTACTATTAGCAGCTGCCGTGGAGCATCTGCCTGGGCCTTAACATCGCAAGAGTACTAGTCGCCATCGGCGAGATGTGGCAGCACAGACTGTTGAGGGAGCATGTCAGCTGTTCGGGCTCCGATTGGTGAGACTTAAGGGTGGGTAATGTTAGCTGGTGATCAACGACAGCGCGATCAGCTGGTCATATAATCACCACGTAGACCAAAGCTCGCGATGCGAAAAATTAAGTTTTTTAGCAAAATATCTAGATCTCACCATTACTAATTACTAAAGTAAATGGAATCACAACGAAAATTATTACCTCCAAAAAAAAAAAAAAACATAATTTTAGAACTTCTTCAGAGGGTGCGTACTCTGAAGTGTCAGCACATATAAAGTGTTCACGCACCTATTTCCTGTTTCCTTGAGTGGCAGGAAATTGTCAACTGACAAACAGTACCAGATCGGAAGAATTCTGCGATAATACGAATGGTCCTGCCAGATGGGGGTAAATATCCAAACCCAAAAATTCACTGAAGTGTAATAATACATTTACACCGCAACAAATGAATAGCACATTTACATCGCACCGAATTTGGTAAATTAAGCACAAAAATACCCAAATGAAGCGCAAAAAGGCCCAAAATATCAATGTCGAAATAAATAAGAAAAATATCCACGTAAATTCAAAGCCCATAAGGCACAACCCATATTAGGGACACAAGCCACCCAACCATACAAAAATTCACATAAAATAACGGGCTATTAATTTTTAGAATGACTCGCTTCACCGCTACACGCGATAAAACCGAGGAGAGGTCTCGTCCCTTTGCCATCCCGTGCCGCTTATGCGGAAATAACCACGGCATCCGCTTTTGCCAGCAATACCGTCGGATGGCGGCTGAAGAGCGGTTGCTGGTAGTACTTATCCACAAGTACTGCCCCAATTGCCTGTCGCCATTCCACCGCCCGGAAGCATGTCCGTGCAAGGACCGCTGCTACCGATGTGACGAGCCACACCATACCACACTCCACATCGATGGAGTGAGAGGCGAGTCATCGAAATACACGCCGCAAGACGAAGAAGACGGAGAAATTTCTGATGGCGCCCTATCAATAGCCATAACAGAAACCACGAAATCCTGGGCAGAGCAAGTCGCAGAGGAAGAGGAAGAATAAGAGGCAATACGGTCAGCACCGACAGGCACTCCACAGCTCGGCGGCTCGGAAACCCGTTCTTTCCGACCGCTACTACGGCACGAGCAGTGGAGACGCCGCGACCCAGTCCCGACAGAGGACAAGAAAAAGGGTGGCTCGGAAACACGTCCTTTCCGACCACTGCCCAGGCCCGGTAAGGTGAACCCTGGTGGCTCGGAAACGCGTCCTTTCCGACCATCTCGCCGTCCCACAGAGGTAAGACGGGGTGACGCGGAAACGCGTCCTTTCCGCTCATCACGCCTTACAGCGGGTCGGACGGCACCTTATCCGGCCACAAAGGTCACCGACCAAACACTCGTCCGCCAGAAAAATCCTCCCGCCGCATTTCGGTCGGGTCGAGCAGCCAACACGCCCACCTCCAACATCATCCTGCGATCGTTTGTCGCCATCGCCCCAACTGCGACCGTTTGTATTGAGTCCGGCGGCAGACTACATTTTGTCCCAACCTGATCGACCCGTGTTCACCCACCTCGGTCATCGACAGCGAGCTCGCTACCGAGCTCGACTTGGAACGATTTGGGGGGACTCGGCCGATCAGGTGCACTCTAGTGCTGAGAGGAGAGTTTGGGGTGGGCAGAAGGGTCACGACCCAAGCCACGATCGTCGCACGTCACCACCGGATGAACCCGACGACAACCATTGATGCAACAGTTGCGGTGCCGTTTCAGTTTATGAAGCTGGCTGACCCCGAGTTCTTTCGCGCCTCACCAGTGCGCCTCACGTTAGGCGCCGATGTGTACGCCAGCCTCATGCTGAACGGCACACCGCCATCCACTATCAACGGCCTACTGGCCCAGGCCACAATATTCGGCCTAATCATATCTGGGGCGTGCCAACAATAGGCGGTATCCACCCCAGATATTATATTGGACGACAGTAATCTTAATGTGGAATGAACATAACAAAACCACGTCCATTTACTAATCCTTTTCTCATCCACAACAGGGCAATTTGTAGCAGCTACCATGGAGAGCCTATGGGGCGTCATCCCACCATACACATAGTTATAGTTTCATTTTAAATATTTAGTTTGGATTGGTTGCTGGTGATTCCCATTTTTTTCTTTTAATGTTGCTTATCGCAAGGGGGGCCGGCATGTTTAGACCATCGGTCTAAATATATCGGTCGCCCCTCGTAATAGATACGAGTATCTGCCCGGGCGACTTTTTTTATCTTTTCGCCCGATAACAGCTCTTACCCCTTCGAATCCTACGAAAGTAGGCATTCGGCGGCGGTACAATGGCAATGGCGGGATGCTCGCACGTAATAATATGCAAAGAAATGAAAAGAGCGGCGAGTGAATAAGTAAATAAACAATGGGATTCGAAAGTGAATATGTACAAATAGTTTTATTAAATGTAACTAGTATGTGATAAGGAAATGTAATGGAATGGAAATAATTACACAGTGCACAATAAATTATGATATGGAAATTTAAGTGATAATTTACCTTGGTATGGCAGCTGATGACTCGCGTATGTTCGGAAACGAAGTGATCGAGTCTTTAGATAAATAGTAGCTCTGTACCGCCGCCGAAAGCCTACATTTGTAGGATTCGAAGGGGTAAGAGCTGTTATCGGTATAAAGATCAAAGGTAATAGCGCGGAAGATACTACGGTTTGCTACGAGGGGCGGCCGATATATTTAGACCGGTGGTCTAAACATGCCGGCCCCCTTGCGACAAGCAACGCTAAAGGAAAAGTAGGAGTCACCAGCAACCGCTCCAATCTAAGGCTTAAGCTAACACGACGACTCTATGAATGGTGAATGGAAATGGCTATGGCCCCATAGGCTCTCCATGCTAGCTGCTACAATTGTCTATTAGTGTTTCGAATTTTCTCCATGGTGTGTAGAGGATAATTTGGGAAATTTTATTGCTGGTACGAACCAGATATTGTTAGGCCGAAAATTGTGGCCTGGGCTAATAATCCGTTGATTTGAGATGGCGGTGTGGCGTTCAACATGATGTTGGCGTAGACGTCGGCGCCTAACACGAGGCGCACTGGCGAGGCGCGGAAAAATTCAGGGTCCGCCAGTTTCATGAACTGAAAATGACTTGCCACTGTGCCATCGATGTTCGACGATGGCGTCAACCGATGATGGCGTGCGACGACCGTCGCCTGGGTAGTGATCCTTCGGTTTACCCCATGTTGTCCTCGTAGGACCAGCGTGCACCTCATCGGCCGCGTTCCCCCAAGTCGCTCCAAGTCGAGGTCAATGGCGAGCTCGCTATCAATGACCGACGTGGGAGAACACGGGTCGATCAGGGCACGCACAATGTGAAGTCTGCCTCCGGCTTCAATGGATACTAAAGCGGTGGGGGCAATAGCGACAAATGACCGCAATATGATGTCGTCGGTGGGTGTATTTGCCGCTCTGCCAGACCGAAACGTGGCGGACAGATGTCTGTGGCGTACTACTTTGGTATCGCTGACGGTGGAATGGGCCGGATAAGGTGCCGTCCGACCCGCTGTGAGGCGTGATGAGCGGAAAGGACGCGTTTCCGCGTCACCCCGTCTTACATCGGTGGGACGGCGAGATGGTCGGAAAGGACGCGTTTCCAAGCCACCAGGGTTCACCTTACCGGGCCCGGGAAGTGGTCGGAAAGTACGGGTTTCCGAGCCACCCTTTCCTTTTTTTTTTTCTGCTGGAGCTGGTTCGTGGCTTCTCCACAGCTCGTGCCGTAGTAGCGGTCGGAAAGAACGTGTTTCCGCGCCGCTGAGCTGTGGAGTCGGATTGGCCCTGGCTGCCTGTTCTTCTTCCTCTTCTTCGGCCACCTGTTCTGCCCAGGATTTCGTTGTTTCTGTGATGGCGATGGACAAGGCGTCATCGGAATTCTCCCCGTCCTCTAGCGGTTCGATGTTTTCCCGGATATATGGAGAGGGACGGGTGGTGGCGTCGTCCATGTGCAGCGTCGTGTGGTGTGTCTCGCTACACCGGTAGCATCGGTCCTTGCTCGGACAAGTTCCTAGACCGTGGAATGGCGATAGGCAGTTGGGGCAGTACTTATGGATAAGTACCACCCGTAACCGCTCTTCAACCGCCATCCCACGGTATTGTTGGCAAAATCGTATGCCGTGGTTATTGCCACATAAGCGGCACGGGATGCTGAAGGGACGGGATCTTCCCTCCGTCTTGACGCGTGTCGCGGTGTAACGAGTCATTCTTGAGTGATGAAACTGTGCAAATGGACTGTATTTGGTAATAATGTGTTGAAAAATGTGATGCTTTGAGCAGATGGACTGTAGTGAGCAGATTGGTGAGCTGTGATGCTGATGTGATGTGATGGTATGATGTGATATGGTGTGAGCACTGCATGTATAAATGTGTTGGTGTCACTCGCTGGTATTAGTTATGGCTGATCGTTCGTTTTGCTCGTTAAGTTTTCGGAAGAAAATAATTAAACACACTTGGATTTGGACAAATTGTGTTCCTTGATCGAATAATTAATTATGAGTGGGTTTTTGTTATTCCGTGTATAGGGCGCCACTTCAAATTCCCGGTGAGATGGACCAATGTTACGTGCGGCCAATGGCAATGGCGGGATGTTTTTTTTTTTTTTTTTTTTTTTTAAACTTAAATAGGGGTTTTATTGATTAATTATTTACCTTTTTTCAACAACAGTTATTTTAAATCTCAACACTTTTATTCGCTACCTTTCGATGTTGGTACATTATCTGAATTCGTTTGACTTTCTATCTCAATCGCGTTTGCAGAAGACGTAAATCTAAATAACACTGGTATTTCACCTAGAGCCGGGTTTCCGTTTGCCTCAAGCAATCTAATCCAAGACAGCAATGAGTCTTTGGTGCCACACGGCTAAAAAAATGAACCTAAATTTTAAACCCGTATAAAGTTTAATCAATTTCTCAAACTTTTTTGTACAATATTTCAAACCGTCCAAATACCTACAAAGATTTTAAATTTCTTTTGGTTTCGATTTAAAATCTAAATGAAAAAGCTGTCTAAATTTTTTATTTTTGGTTTGTTTTAATGTAATTGAATTTTGCCCACAAAAACTTCATGTGCGTCATAGCTCAGCGGTAGAGCAGTCGGCTGTGACTCCTGAGCGTTTTCGTTCGAGTTCTGTCAGCTGCCATATTTTTTTAGTTTTATTTTATTCTTAAAACTTTTCGGTCTAAAATTTAAACTTTTGGGTTTGAAAATTCAAATTTATTTTTGAAAGCTTATTCAAGATTGAATTTTGCCAACAACATTTATGTGTGCGATGTAGCTCAGTGGTAGAGCAGACGGGCATGATGCGGGGAGTCTTGGTTCGAATTCCCGCCAACGGACAAAAAATTTATTTTATCTTTAAAAAATTGTTAAAACATTTCTTGTTTATAATTGAAACCCGATTCATTTAGCCAATTTTCATGAAAACTGGTCTAGATTGAATTTGAATCCAAATTTGGTTTGGTCATATATGTAGTCCAAAAAAGTTTAAAATTTAGGTTCGAATTTTTAGCCGTGCAGTTACGCAAATGGCTAAAATTGTACCATCATCTTGCTGGTGCACAGAACGTATTTTGCCAAGTTTTGCTTGTTTGGGTCGAGGCATCGTTGCGCCAAAAAACGATGACGACTTTAATTGCGAAATATCATCTTCGTCTTCCTCTTCGTGGAGACTCTCGAGATATTCTGGATCTGGATCGGCACGTAATGTGAAATAGTTAATAGAGCGACCTCGAAACCAAATTAAAAATGGCCCTTCAATATATAACGCTTTTTGTCGTGGATGTTCGAGTAAAAGCTGAGACTGTTCGTTGCTCATACCGCTTACAATCCATGTGTCCTCAACAGCGTCTTTTACATTTTTTGTTTCGAACTCAACATGGTTACGGCGATGGATGTCACGCTCCAAGAATAATTCCACCATTGTCAAGTACGAGTCTTTGGTTTTATCGGACACATTCGCAAAGGGATTTTGGACAGCTGGCACTCTTTCCGCTACTTTGTTGCTGTTTTTCATTCCCAGCTTGGCTGCTATATAACGCACGGAAGGATTCTGTACACGTTAAATTGGCAAGTATTTTGGTAGAGTTGTTGCTTGCGTTCAACTGTCGTTTTAATAGATTCGTAAATTGCCGTATCATCACTACCATAATTCATTTAAAATAATAACAGGACGATTGAATAACCCGACCCGGCGCTGCTCTAGATCACGGCTCGAAGGACCAATGTTACGTGCGGCCAATGGCAATGGCGGGATGCTCGCACGTAATAATATGCAAAGAAATGAAAAGAGCGGCGAGTGAATAAGTAAATAAACAATGGGATTCGAAAGTGAATATGTACAAATACACGGCTAAAAAGATGAACCTAAATTTTAAACCCGTATAAAGTTTAATCAATTTCTCAAACTTTTTTGTACAATATTTCAAACCGTCCAAATACCTACAAAGATTTTCAATTTCTTTTGGTTTCGATTTAAAATCTAAATGAAAAAGCTGTCTAAATTTTTTATTTTTGGTTTGTTTTAATGTAATTGAATTTTGCCCACAAAAACTTCATGTGCGTCATAGCTCAGCGGTAGAGCAGTCGGCTGTGACTCCTGAGCGTTTTCGTTCGAGTTCTGTCTGCTGCCACATTTTTTTTAGTTTTATTTTATTCTTAAAACTTTTCGGTCTAAAATTTAAACTTTTGGGTTTGAAAATTCAAATTTATTTTTGAAAGCTTATTCAAGATTGAATTTAGCCAACAACATTTATGTGTGCGATGTAGCTCAGTGGTAGAGCAGACGGGCATGATGCGGGGAGTCTTGGTTCGAATTCCCGCCAACGGACAAAAAATTTATTTTATCTTTAAAAAATTGTTTAAACATTTCTTGCTTATAATTGAAACCCGATTCATTTAGCAAATTTTCATGAAAACTGGTCTAGATTGAATTTGAATCCAAATTTGGTTTGGTCATATATGTAGTCCAAAAAAGTTTAAAATTTAGGTTCAAATTTTTACCCGTGTAGTTTTATTAAATGTAACTAGTATGTGATAAGGAAATGTAATGGAATGGAAATAATTACACAGTGCACAATAAATTATGATATGGAAATTTAAGTGATAATTTACCTTGGTTTGGCAGCTGATGACTCGCGTATGCTCGGAAACGAAGTGATCGAGTCTTTAGATAAATAGTAGCTCTGTACCGCCGCCGAAAGCCTACATTTGTAGGATTCGAAGGGGTAAGAGCTGTTATCGGTATAAAGATAAAAGGTAAAAGGTAATAGCGCGGAAGATACTACGGTTTGCTACGAGGGGCGGCCGATATATTTAGACCGGTGGTCTAAACATACAGAGAAACGAGATAACCGCTTATCTGGCTCGGTGTGGATGGATCCAATCAGTATACATAACAGTTATTTTAGTTTCAAGTTTTTTCTGTATTTTATTGAGCTACAATTTCAGTGATTAGTTTGACAGCTAACCCAACAAAATACGTCAATTAAACTCCGGTAACCGGGCGATTAGTCGTTATCGGCTTTTATGCAAGCGGCCCTAAGACTTTTGTTCCAACCTGACAAAAGATAACAAAAGTTCGCTCCTAAGTCTTTCGTTCAAATTGAACAGATACCCTGCAGTCAACTTAACTAGTTTTATACTAATCAAATACCAGTCAGCTAGGCGGCTTCAACTAGTTCGAGTTCTATAATTTTTCCATATTAGCAACTGGTATTTTTAACACGGCGATGTCCTACGAGATGGCAATTGTCCTTCTCTGCATCAGCACCATACCAATTAGCTGACTAGTCAGCCTCTGCATCAGGAATATACCAGTTGATATACTTGTTATTATACACATCAGTATCATACCATTTAAGATACTAGTTCGTATATACGTCAGGATCGTACCAGTTGAAAGAATAGTTCATATATACATCAGAATCATACCAGTTGGCAGACTAGTTCATATATACATCAGAATCATACCAGTTGAAAGACTAGTTCATATATGCATCAGAATCATACCAGTTGACAGACTAGATCAGATATGCATCAGAATCATACCAGTTGGCAGACTTGTTCATATATGCATCAGAATCATACCTGTTGACAGACTACTTCTTATATGCATCAGAATCATACCAGTTGACAGACTAGTTCATTAATGCATCAGAATCATACCAATTAACAGACTAGTTAAAAAAATCATCGGAATCATACCAGTTGTCATACTAGTTCATATATACATCAGAATCATACCAGTTGATATAGTAGTTCATTTATGCATCAGAATCATACCAGTTGACATATCAGTTCATTTATGCATCATAATCATATCAGTTGACATACTAGTTCAAATTTGCATCAGAAATATACCATTTGACATACTAGTTCATATATGCATCAGAATCTTACCAGTTGACATACTAGTTCATATATACATCAGAATCATACCGGTTGACATACTGCTCAGTCTATGCGGCAGGACATACTAATCATTATGCCCATTCAGATCGTACCACTTGTCATACTTGTCCACGAATTTGGATTCATTCCAGTTGGTATACTAGTCGGTCTATGCACCAGTATCATAGTTAGCCTCTACATCAGCAATATACCAGTTTATTCTTTAGAAAGCAGCGACTATTTGTATTTACCCAAACACGAAAAAGCATCTGTGAATTTCAAGGTAAAAAAGAAGCAGTTACAAGAGAAAAAGAAAAGCAATTGTCCTCTTCTGCATCAGCACCATACCAATTGGTATACTAATCAGCCTCTGCATCAGCATTATACCAGTTGATATACTAGTTCATACACAGCCAAAAATGAGCTAAAGGCTCTGAGTTCGATTCTCTATTTTTTAAATTATGTTGTTTATTGTATTTTTAATTTAATTATTGAATTCTACTTGCAATGGCTCCTTTCAAATTCCGCGTTCGTCAAGTTTGATTATATAGGTGAAGGCCCAATTGCATTCAACTTTGTAGGATCCACTTTCATACAAAGTTTTTTAAACGTAAAGCGAAGCGAAATTTTTGCAAATGCTCAAAAACGTGCCGCGCATTTGTCAAAGTTTTATGTAATTGGGGCTTTGGGGTTGTATTTTTAGGTAAGGTAAATTAAGGTTAAGTTAGTCGTCCACTGCGGAGTTCCGGACCCACATATGATATATAGATAAAATTAAGTCTTATTTTTACATCAAAAAGAGTCAAAGTAAGACTGCTTTCATGCTGAGCCATACACTCGAGTTAAAGGAGCATTGGTAGAGTTAATTTATATTTTTGTTGTCAATATACTCAAGTTTATGCCGCAACGTAAAAAAAAATTGGCGGTTATATACCAACAGGTTGTCATAACCTCTAACGAGACTTTTGCCGAACTTCTCTTCCAACTTATAGTGTGCTGCTTTGATTTTTTCCCTATGAGTTCGCGGGACCTAGTTTTTTTTTTTAATTTAAAAATCTGTGACTGTTCAAACAGTTGAATGCAGTTAGGTTAGGTTAAGTTAGTGGCTGCCGCAGAGGCACACTTAGGCCAGTTTTGAAAAGCCCGTTGTGATACCACCAGCACTAGGAAAGTCAGTCCCGGGACCCGGACATTTGGAAAATCCCAGCGGTCTGGTTTAGACTATCCAGGAAGGGAACTCCCAAAAAGCGCGTTCCCGCGCCGCTTAAGGCCGGGCAGTTGCAGATGAGGTGCTTCACCGTTTCCTCTTCCTCATCATCTTTGCAGCTCCTACAGCATCGTCGATAGGGCACCCCTTCTGCGTGCTTACCAATAAGGCAGTGACCAGTTAGAACACCTATTAATATTAGATTTCTCTCCTTCTTAGGGCGTGAATGCCTCTAGATCTTTTATGATCCCATTTCGGCCAGGTTTGTTTGGATGTCCGGCAACTTGGGGATTGTTGCCACCTTTCGTTGACTTGGAGTACACACTCCGTCAAGCCAACGAAAAGTAGCAACAATCCCCAGGGTGCCGGACATCCAAACAAACCTGGCCAAAATGGGATCATAAAGGATCTAGAGGGATCATAAAAGATCTGAATGCAGTTACAGAATTTCCATTTGATTTTCAGAAAAATACAATTGACATTCAGAAAATTACAATTGATATTCAGAAAACTTTCTGAATATAAACTGAAAAAGGTGTAGTATGATTTCAACCCGAGTTTCATACATACTTGCATACTAGTACGAACCAGGATTTTTCTGACTAGTATTATTTCGCCCAGAAAATTATAGTTGTATACTAGTATGTTTTCTGATTAGAATGGCATTGATTGGTTTAAGGGTAATCAGCAAAGAACTAGTATAAAAACATCCATAAAATGTATAGTAAACGAGCTAGGTGTCTGCTGAGTAGTTTGGAATTGATTAGTTTGAAGGTAGTCAGAAATTAACTAGTATGAATACACCACAAAATTTTTAGGCGTAGAACTATAATGTTGCTGAGTAGTTTGGCATTGACTGGTTTAAAGCTAATCAGAAATGAACTAGTATGAATACACCACAAAATGCATAGTCAATGAACTAGAATTTTCGCTAAGTAGTTTGGCATTGAATGGTTTAAAGCTAATCAACAATGAACTGGTATCCATATGCCACAAAATGCATAGTCAATGAACTATATTGTTTGCTGAGTAGTTCGACATTGACTGGTTTAAAGGTGATCAGAAATTAACTAGTATGAATACACCACAAAATGAATAGTCAATGAACTATATTGTTTGCTGAGTAGTTTGGCCTTGACTGGTTTGAAGCTAATCAGCAATGAACTAGTATAAATACACCACAAAATGTATAGTCAATGAACTATATTGTTAGCTGAGTAGTTGGACATTGACTGGTTTAAAGGTGATCAGCAATGAACTAGTATGAATACACTACAAAATGTATAGACAATGAATTATATTGTTTGCTGAGTAGTTCGACATTGACTGGTTTAAAGGTGATCAGAAATGAACTAGTATGAATACACCACAAAATGTATAGTCAATGAACTATATTGTTTGCTGAGTAGTTCGACATTGACTGGTTTAAAGGTGATCAGAAATGAACTAGTATGAATACACCACAAAATGTATAGTCAATGAACTATATTGCTTGCTGAGTAGTTTGGCCTTGACTGGTTTGAAGCTAATCAGCAATGAACTAGTATAAATACACCACAAAATGTATAGTCAATGAACTATATTCTTTGCTGAGTAGTTGGACATTGACTGGTTTAAAGGTGATCAGAAATGAGCTAGTATGAATACACCACAAAATGTATCGTCATTGAACTATATTGTTTGCCGAGTAGTTCGACATTGACTGGTTTAAAGGTGATCAGAAGTGAACTAGTATGAATACACCACAAAATGTATAGTCAATGAACTATATTGTTTGCTGAGTAGTTTGGAATTGACTGGTTTAACGCTAATCAGCAATGAACTAGTATGCATACGCCACAAAATGTATAGTCAAGGATCTAGAATTTTCGCTGAGTAGTTTGGCATTGACTGCTTTTAAAACTAATCAACAACGAACTGGTAGGCATATGCCACAAAATGGTTAGTCAATGAACTAGTATGTTTGCTGAGTAGTTCGGAATTTGACTGCAGGGTAGTAATAAAAGTTCGCTTCCTAAGTCTTTCGTCAAATCGGACAGAGATGAGCCTAACAACACTCACAAATAACAAAGTTTACTAAATATAATTTCCAGGCAAAGTGCGTTTTGATTTTTCGTAAATTAGAACAAGCGAATACGAGTAAAAGTGAAAATGCAGAACATCCCTCTATACTAGAACACCCACAGAATGTATGGGATTTGCAAAAGTATGAAATTTTTTCGCTCCCACGCATTTTCTGAAAGATTTATCTCATTCTGTATGTTTTTAGAAATTTAAAAACAGTTTTTACTCGGTTTTACGCCAAGCAACCATTGCAAAAATGGTAATAAAATTAAAATGCAATGTTAAAATGAAACTGTTGTTAATATCCTACCAAATGGTGTATAGCTTATCTAAATTATTATTTTGCTAGTATTTTATTTGAACATTACAAAAAAAAATAAAAATAAAAAATTATTTTCGACTAATTAAAAGTGCTTGAAAGGACACAACATTTATATGGGCAATTTCTTCCAATCTAAAAAAAGTCGTTATGTCATTATTTCTTTTAAACTTATTAGCCAATAAAGACATACAATTTTTTAGTGCATTTTTAGCCTTTAGGTCATATTTCCATGGGATTTTTTCACTACAGATGGCCACATTTTTTTTACAGATCCATTCTTTCAGAAAATGTATGGGGAGCTAAGAAAAGAAAAAACTTTATTTCTGTGGGCGTTCTAGTGTATAGGTACTTGAAAGCGTGCAATCGTGTAAAATTTGGGAACCATCAATAATAATTTATGCAAAAAATCTAATAATTCAATCGCTGCTTTTCCGATTTTCTCGTAGCTCAGAATAGTCCAAAATCAAAATGTTGGGAAATTTAGTTGATCATTTAATGGTTAGTCGAAAAAAATGGCAAGCAAACGACGAAATGAAGATAAAAAATTTAAACAGACACCCGATTTTTTGCGATTTAGGCCCGGTTTTAAACTTGGTTTAAACGGCCAATTTGTATGAGATAAAGGAGATGGTGGCAAAATTCTGTATTTTTAAATGATTTTGAGTCAAAATTCTGGAAAAATCTGAAAAAAATTCTGCGATACTATATTATTTGGAGTCAAATTTCTATATTTCAAAATTCTGAAAGTCATAATGATAAAGGGTCAAAATTCTGTTTAATAAAATTCTGTATTCTGTATTTTGGACAAAATTCTGTTTTTTTATTGTTGAAAATTAAACATTCATATCGTTACCTTGATTCACAAAGGCCTTAATTGACACATTTTTGGAAAATGACTTTTTCACATATTGAAGTATGATATAGTAAAATACGTACTCACTACAAATTTTAAGTAAATACTAGCAGTAATAACGAAGATATTCCAAATTTACAAAGCTATCTTTGCATGCGTTCAATGTAAAATTTTTTTTGTTTTTTGCTTCTCCTGTAAAATTTTTTTTATGTCAGTTAGTTCCTCTGTGAATTAAGGTGACGATATTCTGCTTTTAAGAAAAAATTTGGTTTTTAAATGGAAATGAAAACAATTTATACACATATACATACATTAGGCTGGGCCAAAAAAAATTTCGTTTTTTTCTAAAATTGTATTGATTTTCTTTTTAAGAAAGGCGAAAAAAAATTACTGCAATTTTTTCAGATTTTTAAATTAAATCGCTAGTATAGATTTTACAGACTTAACCTCATATTTGGTATAAAAACGACAAATAATTGTTGTAAAACACCATTAACCTGAACATATTTTTATAGGAAATTGAATTCTCTACAAAAGCTGCTTGCAAAAAAGACCAATATTATTTTGTGATGGTTTTGTGCGCACGGCTAAAAATTCGAACCTAAATTTTAAACTTTTTTGGACTACATATATGACCAAACCAAATTTGGATTCAAATTCAATCTAGACCAGTTTTCATGAAAATTGACTAAATGAATCGGGTTTCAATTATAAACAAGAAATGTTTTAACAATTTTTTAAAGATAAAATAAATTTTTTGTCCGTTGGCGGGAATTCGAACCAAGACTCCCCGCATCATGCCCGTCTGCTCTACCACTGAGCTACATCGCACACATAAATGTTGTTGGCAAAATTCAATCTTGAATAAGCTTTCAAAAATAAATTTGAATTTTCAAGCCCAAAAGTTTAAATTTTAGAGAAAAGTTTTAAGAATAAAATAAAACTAAAAAAATGTGGCAGCAGACAGAACTCGAACGAAAACGCTCAGGAGTCACAGCCGACTGCTCTACCGCTGAGCTATGACGCACATGAAGTTTTTGTGGGCAAAATTCAATTACATTAAAACAAACCAAAAATAAAAATTTGTGACAGCTTTTTCATTTAGATTTTAAATCGAAACCAAAAGAAATTGAAAATCTTTGTAGGTATTTGGACGGTTTGAAATATTGTACAAAAAAGTTTGAGAAATTGATTAAACTTTATACGGGTTTAAAATTTAGGTTCATGTTTTTAGCCGTGCGGTAAGAGAGGAACTTGGACCCGTAAGGCTAATTCCGATAACGGATTTGGATTTAGCTCGCCAAAATACATGAAAATTATTGTTTTGAGTTCACAGATCCGTCAACTTTTTGTTTTTTTGTAGCTGCGCCATTTGAAGACTGTAAAGCTACACCTTCGCAGAGGAAGCATATATTAAGCAAAAATAGTTTTGAACGTATATGAGAGATGTATATTTTTATACCCAGCGTACTAGTACTAGTACAAGGGTATATTAATTTTGTTCACATAACGGTAGTACGTAACAGCACAAAATAATCGAGATAGAAATAGAACTCCATATATGAAAGTTCCGTCCGTCGGTCTGTGTACACGATAACTTGAGTAAAAATTGAGATATTTGCATGAAACTTGGTATACAGGTAACTTTCTGGCCAAGGTAGGTTGCCAATGAAAATGGGCGAAATCGGATGATTTTTCGATATCCAAAATTTCAAAAATCACACAAATTGACATATCTCGGTAGCCGAAATGGCTAAAAGGCAGTATGTTATAAAAATTGATTATCGAGAAAACTGAAGTTGAAGTATGGGTGTGTTCGAACTAAACAACTAGTTATTTTGCTGCTTAACAGACAAATGAATATTGAGATATTAAAAGGCTTCATGAAGAATCATTTGTATCTGATTATGGGCGAAAATTATCCCTAGAGCCTTAAAGGATCAGAAAACTGCCTTTCCGCTTTGTAAATCGAAACGCATTAAAATACTATACTGCTTTTTTGGATTGTAAAACAAACCCTTTATATTTTTGAGAGATACCGCCTTCCTGCTTTGTAAATCCAAAATAAATAAAAATTCGTTTACTGCTTTTTTGGATTGTAAGTCAAAGTTATTGCCTTTCTCCCCAAATATTCCAAGCAGCATTCTTATCTTTCTGAGTATAAAGGCAGTATATTTTCTTTTATACTGCCTTTTTACACTGTGATACCTTTATACTGCTTTTTTGTTCTGGAGAGATACAAGAGATTCTACATGTGTCACTAACTTAAACCTTGTTTTAACGTTGAAATTGCATTCTGACGGATAATTTTTATAATCAGTGGATTGAAAAAAAAGATTTTACTGCCTTCTTGCTAAGGACGGCAGTATAGATGAATCCCCCTGGTCGTTCTCTTATGATTTTTCCATAAATTGTTTATAGTGGGCGTGGCATCGCCACGTAATCGCTAATTACGATAGAACGATGGAATTAGGGACAAAGCATACTAGTATCGTTGGGAGTATACCTGATGAAATTGGAAAAAATCTCCCTCCAACCACGCACACTTTCGATATCGAAAATTTCTAAAATCACCTAAACTGACATAATTCGGTAACGGAAATGGGTAAAATGATATAATTTTATATGTAGGTGAATCCCCCCGGTCATTATATAATGATTTTTTGATAAATTTTCCAAAGTGGGCGTGGCCCCTCCCATAATTCGGTAACGGAAAAGGCTAAAATGATATAGTTTGGTAGGATGAGCCCCCCAATCATTCTTTTATGATTTTTTGATAAATGGTTAGGGAGACATTTTAGAATATTCGACTGGTCAAAACTGTTAAACTGATTACTTCAGACTCATGAAATTTGGCACAACATATACTAGCAATATAGGTGATCAAATTGGACGAGAGCGCTTCCCGATCACGTCCACTTTCGATATGGAAAATTTCGAAAATCACATAAATTGACATAATTCGGTAAGGTAAATAGCTAAGATAGTAAAAACTTTATGTAAATCCTCCTAGGGCCTATATCATTGTTATCCCGTTCTGAAAATTACCGCTGGGTATTTAATGTTCGGGTCACCCGAACTTAGACTTCCTTATTTGTTGGTTATAATGTTAATCATATAATGATAACTAATCGTGTAGAATATCAATAAACAAAATTTAGTTAAAAAATTGGATCAAAAACACCAAAAAAGACGGAAATATAATTTTTTTTTTTATTTAATACTAAGTAAATTTTGAGGTAGGTAGGTTCAAGTGGCTGCCGCAGAGGCACACCTAGGCCAGTCTTAAAAGGCCCGTGTGATACCACCAACACTAGGAAAGTCAGTTCCGGGACCCTGCCATATGGAAAATCCCGGTATTATCGGGATTCTCCACATAGCAAAATCCCGGGACTAACATTCCTAAACCGACACCGTTACTCCTCCTTGAACCATTTAGATGACTTGATGAAGGTTATCAGGTCCTTTATGTCCAGCTCCGTGACCTGGCGTAGGCTAAACAGGAAGGGAACTCCCAAAAAGCGCATTCTCGCGCCATTTAAAGCCGGGCAGTTGCAGATGAGGTGCTCCACCGTTTCCTCCTCCTACAGCATCGTCGGTAGGGCACACCTAGTCTTTATGCGTGCCTACCAATGGGGCAGTGCCCAGTTAATACGCCTATTAATATGGAGATTTCCCTTCTCCTTATGGCATAAATTTGTCTTGATTTCTTATGATCCCATTTCGCCCAGGTTTCTTTGGATATCCGGCATCCTGGAGTTTGCAGCCATCTTTCGTTGGTTTTGCGGAGTGTGTACTCTTTCAGCATTAACTTGCATGTGGCAAACGGCATACCTAAGCGCTCCTTATCCCGATGAACCTGCTTGGTCGTACCCTGCCTGGCAAGTTCGTCTGCCCTACAATGTCCCTATGCCCCGGGACCCATGTGAGGTTCACGCGCTTCTGTTGGACTATCTCTTGTAGAGATCGACGACAGCTGAGCGTCGGTTCAGAGTTGAACGAGTAAGAGCCAAGGGATTTGATGGCCGCTTGGCTGTCGCTGAAAATAAAAATATCCTGTCTGATAGTGTGTTGGCCTATCCAAGCCGCGGCGTCCATGATTGCTGAAACTTCATTTTTTTCCAATGGCTCTTTTGCATGTGTACACGGCTAAAAATTCGAACCTAAATTTTAAACTTTTTTGGACTACATATATGACCAAACCAAATTTGGATTCAAATTCAATCTAGACCAGTTTTCATGAAAATTGACTAAATGAATCGGGTTTCAATTATAAACAAGAAATGTTTTAACAATTTTTTAAAGATAAAATAAATTTTTTGTCCGTTGGCGGGAATTCGAACCAAGACTCCCCGCATCATGCCCGTCTGCTCTACCACTGAGCTACATCGCACACATAAATGTTGTTGGCAAAATTCAATCTTGAATAAGCTTTCAAAAATAAATTTGAATTTTCAAACCCAAAAGTTTAAATTTTAGACCGAAAAGTTTTAAGAATAAAATAAAACTAAAAAAAATGTGGCAGCAGACAGAACTCGAACGAAAACGCTCAGGAGTCACAGCCGACTGCTCTACCGCTGAGCTATGACGCACATGAAGTTTTTGTGGGCAAAATTCAATTACATTAAAACAAACCAAAAATAATAAATTTAGACAGCTTTTTCATTTAGATTTTAAATCGAAACCAAAAGAAATTGAAAATCTTTGTAGGTATTTGGACGGTTTGAAATATTGTACAAAAAAGTTTGAGAAATTGATTAAACTTTATACGGGTTTAAAATTTAGGTTCATTTTTTTAGCCGTGTAGAGTGCAATACACGCTTTCTTCTGGCGCTGAAGAACATTCTAATTCCAGGTTAGTTTCCTATCCAGAACTGTGCCTAAGAACTTGGCTTTGTCAGCCAAGTTCAGGCGCACTTCATTCAGTTTTGGTACACGGCTAAAAATTTGAACCTAAATTTTAAACTTTTTTGGACTACATATATGACCAAACCAAATTTGGCTTCAAATTCAATCTATACCAGTTTTCATGAAAATTAGCTAAAGGAATCGGGTTTCAATTATAAACAAGAAATGTTTTAACACTTTTTTAAAGATAAAATAAATTTTTTGTCCGTTGGCGGGAATTCGAACCAAGACTCTCCGCATCATGCCCGCCTGCTCTACCACTGAGCTACATCGCACACATAAATGTTGTTGGCAAAATTCAATCTTGAATAAGCTTTCACAAATAAATTTGAATTTTCAAACCTAAAAGTTTAAATTTTAGACCGAAAAGTTTTAAGAATAAAATAAAACTAAAAAAAATGTGGCAGCTGACAGAACTCGAACGAAAACGCTCAGGAGCAAAACGTATTCAACAAAGTGTGCTTGAATTTGACGTTGCTCTCAATCGGAACCAGGGTATAATGTCAAACAGAAAAATATTTTAACCCACTTGAAAAAAATGTTTTCCGTTTATAAACTTTTAGGAAAAAATTTGTAAATTAACTTTTGTTTTAAATTTTCAATATTTATATTTTACCTTTAATTCAAATAAGCAACACGAAAGAATATTCGGTAGCAAATTTAGAAGTATTTTTTTGGTAGTGAAAAAAGCTTCAGTGCCAGTGAAGAACGGTTGGAATTCAACTGTTGTCTAAGCTAAGGTAAGAAAACTGTAACCAAACATTTTTTACAAAAATCGCGGATGGTATAAGATTAAATTATTGCTAATATTAAAGAGAGAAAATGATACCCAATTTACATGTGGTGCACAATAAAGGATTAATTCATTTGTTTACATTCGTTTGACATTATAGCCCCTTACAAGAGAAAATATTTAACTGTCAATCACACTTTGTTGAATACATTTTGCTCAGGAGTCACAGCCGACTGCTCTACCGCTTAGCTATGACGCATATGAAGTTTTTGTGGGAAAAATTCAATTACATTAAAACAAACCAAAAATAAAAAATTTTGACAGCTTTTTCATTTAGATTTTAAATCGAAACCAAAAGAAATTGAAAATCTTTGTAGGTATTTGGACGGTTTGAAATATTGTACAAAAAAGTTTGAGAAATTGATTAATCTTTATACGGGTTTAAAATTTAGGTTAAATTTTTTAATTTAATGTTAATTCATTTTATTTTATTTTTTTTTTCATTTTATCTTACTTTTTATTTTTATTATTAAAATGTTTTTATTAGGTCGCTTTCGTCGTTCTTGTGCCCGGTTTTTTGCATTCAATTTTGAACCAACTTGCTGTTGTGCTACGGTCTTGAAATTTTCACCACAGTTCAGGTCGCGATGACAATGAAATATTATGGAGAAAAAAATTCCGGTAGGTGGCGCGTGGGTCGCTATATTTTCAAAAATCGCATTTATGATCCGATTTGGCTGAAATTCGGAACATGTATTACTACTATGAAAAGAAATATTTTCCTAAAAAAAAATTCCGTTAGGCGGAGCTAAGATCGGGGTAATAAAAACTGAAAATCCTAATTATCGACCGATTTAGGTGATATTTAGCGTGTGTATTACTTAATCAATTTCCAAATGTTAAAAAAAAAATTGCACCCGCTAGGTGGCGCGTGAGTCGCTCTATTTACGAAATGCGAAGGTCTGTTTTCGGTGTCGATTAATTTGTTTTTCAACGAACTTCCCGTTGGAGTCGAATCTTGAAATTTTCATCGTCGCTTAGTTTTCTGGCCCCACGCAGTATAACAAAAAAATAATTCCGATAGGTGGCGCACGGGTAGAGATATTTGAAAAGTTTCATTTCCAGAGATTTTGCTTTGGATTTTGAACTAACTTCCCATTGACCTGGGGTTTTGAAATTTTCACCATCGTTCAGGTTTCGCTGACAATGCATTATACAAAAAAAAAATCCAAAATATTGCTTTAATTGCAAAAGTCCCATTTATCGGCCTATCTTCCTTATTGCTATCTGAATATTTCGTACACATGCTATAATGCACATGCTATAATGCGTTTTCAGCGCCATAAACAGCCTCGAAATTTCGAATATTTCATCTGCATACATTTAGACGCAGTCATTGTTGCACAAAGGAAAGATAATGTGCTTTATAATGCTTAAAAAAGAATAATTTTATTAATGTAACCATAGACACACCGCGTAAAGCGTGTAAACGTAGAAAATTGCCGAATGCGTAAATGAACTGTCAAAATTTTATGGAACGAAGCAAGGCGAATTCATACAGGTGTACTCGAGCGAATTCAGATCTACACGCACGCACACACTCCTTGTGGCTGTAAATGTCAGACAAAGCAACAACATAAGCAATTTGACAGCTACGATTTGATTTTCAGGGAAGAAGAAGAAACCATATGGTGGGAGGATGCCACCTGTAATGAATTCGCCTTGGAACGAAGTTTACACAAATCCGGTAAACTTCCGCGAGGAGTTTAGTGTGTAAACTCCTCGAAAAATTACCCAATTCAATTACGCTGTTCGACATGCAGTTTTTCAAAGCAGTCAATGCACACTAGACAAAAATAGAAGAATATGCTAAAAAATGGGTCAAAAATTAAATTAATAAGAATTTCAAAATAACTGAGCTGTTAAATGTATATATTTACGCTTTTGTTAAGTTATATGGTTACATGAGTACCACTAATATGACACAGAATATCCAATTACAATCTTAGAAATTTTCACAGACTCACAACTAAAAAGTATAAACTAAAAAATAGAATAAAAAATATTTTTAATTTAAAATGTTTTTAAAATGAACTAAAAACTGGAAAATAATTTCCCCTCTGCCTACATAGATTCTTCACCACGTAAAGCTTATCTGGAACATTTGTTAGTGGGAATTCTTATAGGTATTAAATAGTTTTTGGAGTTTGAAATGTATAAAAACATTTGGCGCTTGCTATATCGTGAAAAGATGTTTTTTTTTTTAGAAAAGCTCATATCGGTAATAAGATTGTTAGAAATTAATGCGAACCATCTTTAGCGTGCGCCAATGTTTTTATACATTTCAAAGTCCAAGTACTATTTAATACCTATAAGAATTCACACTCACAAATGTTCCAGATAAGCTTTACGTGGTGAAGAATCTATGTAGGCAGAGGGGAAATTATTTTCCAGTTTTTAGTTTATTTTAAAAACATTTTAAATTAAAAATATTTTTTATTCTATTTTTTATTTCACCTTTTTTATCCTTTTCAATGTTTATACTAAATGTTATCCAATTCGGTCAAGCAGTTTCCGAGATATAAGGAAAGATAAATAAAATGGGGTTAGGTGGCAATGCTAGGGGACAATCCTTCTTGAACTTGTCATATTTGAAACTCGGCCAAAAATACGTTTCATTTGATACCCATATTGTCATTGTTGCTCAATATTTAAAAATATTAGATAGGTCGATTATCGACATGGGAAACAAAACAAATAAACAACTTTTTGTTACAAAATGTTCTAAGTCCAGGCAAGGCCGTATCCAGAGGGGGGATCAACGGGTTTCGTCCAGCAAAAACTAGCAAGTAACAAACAGCTGATTGTGACATATGGCAAAATAAAAATTGATTGCATATTTTTATGAAATTTAAAATTTATTACGAATATTTTGAAAACTATGAGTTATTTACCAGCAAATGAAGTAAGTACATACAATAAATACCAAATCTTCAATAATTCCGTATATTTGAATAGCAAAGCGCCGAAGCCCAATGTCCATTGGACCAACGTAATGTGGCTCGTTTAGGAGACCAATATAATCCTGCAGGCGCAGTTACAGGAATGGGAAATACTGAAGGTATATAAGGCATTCAATTTTCTTAATATTTTGTTAGGTTTAATCCGATATATACGCAGTAATTGTCCAAAGGCTGAAAAATTCGCAATTTAATGTGCTGCGAAAAAAATTTATTTTCATTTGTCAATTGTCAGAACAGCGCGAATTTAACACATCATTCATTACATTGTTTCTACATCTTATATATTAATGTTGAGTATTATTTTTCTAGTGTTTTGCGATAGCTCTTGCAAGCAAATATAAAACCTGACGGTAAAGTTACAAGCACAAACTCTTAAGCTCTTCTCAATATAATTAACAACAACCTCTCAGAAACGAATCTCTGGTTTAAAGATGTCTGAAAAATTTTGATTTTTGGCGACTTTTATAGTCACGTAAATATTTGATGTATCGATGTTTCTATAAAAATTGTGAAGTTTTGAACGTTTAAACGTTATTTCGGTTTCTCACTTGTCCAAAAACAAAAGTAAATTGGACCAACATCTTTTCCTTGTTCAAAAATATGCACGTAATTAGAAAAATATACACATCTTAGAAAACTTCTAACCAAGTCGAAGCATCGATGTACATATATAGCGAAACAAATGTACATATACCTTGCATCAAAGACCCATCGATTTATTTTTGCCATTGGTGACTCCAGCATAGTTTAGCTCAATAAGATAACGGTAACTTTCTCGAAATGATCATTACCAAATGATTAGTGTTATGCTTTTAAAAAGTACAAATCATAAGTCATTCTCAATCGTAATTTTTACATGTGCAGTTTGTAGCCCGAAAATGTCTGAGAATATTTCTGTTGTTACCTCTAACAAGGGGAAAATTTGAAAAGACTTTGTATTGGAAAATGGTTGAAAAGGTCTTGGTAAGAGGTAAGGAAGTGATAAATAATTGTATACTGTCATAAAACACGTTGTTAAATTCAAATTTCCGAAGTTTTACATTAAGCATCCAAATTTCGACCTTTTTCGGTCATTTGCATTTTTTCGACATCTTTTTTTCGGTCAAAAATCTCTTCGGTATTTTAAAATTTTTTTAAATTCGGTCTTGGAAATTCGACATTTTTTTTTGGACATATCGTACGGGACCCGAAAAGGGTCTGGTACGATATGTCGAAAAAAAAGAAGTCGAAACTAAAAATGTCGAAAAAAAATTTGCCGAAAACACAAAAGGTCGAAAAAAAAAATGTCTCGAAAAAAAATGTCGAATGAAAAAATGTCGAAAAAAAAATATATAAGATGTAGAAAATTCGCGCGAATTTTACACATCATTCATTACATTGTTTCTACATCTTATATATTTTTTTTTCGACATTCTTTCATTCGACATTTTTTTTCGAGACATTTTTTTTTTCGACCTTTTGTGTTAGTTTCGACTTCTTTTTTTTCGACATATCGTACCAGACCCGTAAAAATTAGGGTCCCGTACGATATGTCGAAAAAAAAAATGTCGAATTTCCAAGACCGAATTTAAATGTTGAGTATTATTTTTCTAGTGTTTTGCAATAGCTATTGCAAGCAAATATAAAACCTGACGGTAAAGTTACAAACACAAACTCTTAAGCTCTTCTCAATATAATTAACAACAACCTCTCAGAATCGAATCTCCGGTTTAAATATGTCAGAAAAATTTCGAATTTTGGCGACTTTTATAGTCACGTAAATATTTGATGTATCGATACATCGATGTTTCTATAAAAATTGTGAAGTTTTGAACGTTTAAACGTTTTTTCGGTTTCTCACTTGTCCAAAAACAAAAGTAAATTGGACCAACATCTTTTCCTTGTTCAAAAATATTCACGTAATTAGAAAAATATACACATATTAGAAAACTTCTAACCAAGTCGAAGGATCGATGTACATATATAGCGAAACAAATGTACATAGACTTCGCATCAAGGACACATCGATTTATTTTTGCCATTGGTGACTCCAGCATAGTTTACCTCAATAAGATAACGATAACTTTCTCGAAACGATCATTACCAAATGATTAGTGTTATGCTTTTAATAAGTACAAATCATAAGTCATTCTCAATCGTAATTTTTACATGTGCAGTTTGTAGCCCGAAAATGTCTGAGAATATTTCTGTTGTTACCTCTAACAAGGGGAAAAGTTGAATAGGCTTTGTATTGGAAAATGGTTGAAAAGTTCTTGATAAGAGGCAAGGAAGTGATAAATAATTGTATACTATCATAAAACACGTTGTTAAACCCAAATTTCCGAAGTTTTACATTAAGCATCCAAATTTCGACCTTTTTCGGTCATTTGCATTTTTTCGACATTTTTTTTTTCGGTCAAAAATCTCTCCGGTATTTTAAAATTTTTTTAAATTCGGTCTTGGAAATTCGACATTTTTTTTTCGACATATCGTACGGGACCCGATTTTTACATGTGCAGTTTGTAGCCGGAAAATGTCTGAGAATATTTCTGTTGTTACCTCTAACAAGGGGAAAATTTTAATAGGCTTTGTATTGGAAAATGGTTGAAAAGTTCTTGGTAAGAGGTAAGGAAGTGATAAATAATTGTATACTGTCATAAAACACGTTGTTAAACTCAAATTTCCGAAGTTTTACCTTAATCATCCAAATTTCGACCTTTTTCGGTCATTTGCATTTTTTCGACATTTTTTTTTTCGGTCAAAAATCTCTTCGGTATTTTACAATTTTTTTAAATTCGGTCTTGGAAATTCGACATTTTTTTTTCGACATATCGTACGGGACCCGAGGAAAAAATATACCCTTCTTACTTCACCGTGGATACCTGAAGAGTCTTTTGTGTTTCCCATTATAGGAAACAGGAATTTAAAGTTCCAACATCATTGGCTGAAAAGGTATTAGTATTAATACCATTAATGCCATATTTAAGTTTAAATAATTTTTGCAATTTTTAGATATGAATGGCTGGTTTATACGCAAGCCAAAGGGACAGGTGCTTTATGCAAATATTGTGTTCTGTTCTCCAAAGAATGCGCTGGAAAAGGCAATCACCGACAGTTGGAGTCATTTGTGTTCAAACCATTCACCAGATGGAAAAATGCCATTGAAAGCTTTGAAGCGCACTCAAAATATGAGTATCATGCTACTAACATTATTTATGCTGACAATTTTTTAAAAACCTGGACAAAGGCGGCACCTGATATACGTTCCCGAATTGTGACTGCACGTATGGAAAAAGTCAAAGCGAACAGAAGTAAGTTAGTAGCCATTATTGAGGTGATTAAGTTGTGTGGTCGGCAAGAACTAGCCTTGCGAGGAACAGACGACTGTGGACCGCTTGGCGAAGAACCAGAGCAGAATGACGGTAACTTCCGTGCACTTTTGCGTATGCGATGATGGTGATGTGATTGGATATAAAGTAATAAAAAGAAAAAAATCATTGGAAAAAAATTAAAAAAAATAAACAAAAGCCAAAAAAAAAATTATAAAAAAACAAAAAAAAAATAAAAAAAAAAATAATAATAACAATAATAAAACAAAACAAAATAAAAAGGCAAACCACTAAAATTAAATAAAATAATTAAAACAAAAATAAACTAAAATAGAATCAAATGAAATAAAGAAAAATAAGTTGAAATAATAGATATTAATATTAAAAATGAAATCTTTTTTTCAAAATTTAAATTTAGCTAAAATAACAAAAAAAAAAAAAATAAAATATAAAAATTTCAGAAAATGCAAAAAAAAAATTAAAATAAAAAAATTATGAAATTCTACCAACAGAATGGCCCATCTCAAATACGAAATTTATTGCTAGGTACACATATTTTAAGTACATACTCGATAAATCCGATGCTGCCAGTAGATGATGATGTGATTCCGTTTTTTTTGGGTAATTTTTTGTTGGAATGTGAAATTTGTTATTTTTATAATCTCATTTTTGCCACTTTCGTCATTTGGGAGGTTTTGCTCCCGGTAGATAGGTGGTATTGCATAGGCATCGACGATATATATAAAATAACAGAAATAATATAATAAAATTAAATAAAAAAATATATAGAATTACTCAAAAAATAAAATTTCACAAAGGAAAGAAAAAGAATTACTCAAAAAATAGTGCAAAGTTTACAAAAAATTTGAGTTTTTATAATGTAAAACCCTCCCCCCCCCGAAAAAAAATCCTGGCTACGGCCTTGAGTCCAGGTAAATATAACAAAATTATCTTATATATAAATGCGCAATGTTCAAAAGTGTTTCCCCTTTTTTGCAATAACCACAATTCTAAGGTATAAAAAATTTGATATGTATCGATAGGTCTCCCCGAGCAGGGTGTGCGTCAACAAACCAAAAATTAAAACAATTGTTGTAGGTGCTAAGGGTTCGAGAGCGCCGTTGTAAAGGCCTTTACCAGATCCTCCAACTCCCCTACTGATGAGGGGACTTGTGGGGGCAGTGCTGGTAGGTCCCTAGATAGTATTTCATTGTGTAGCTGCCAGTTAGTCTTACGTGCACAGAGCAAAAACTCACATAAAATGCCCTCTAAATAAGAAGGATTTCTCTATGATATTTTTCCAATAAGATGCCCGTCTTAATTTGACTGGGTGTCTCTTTTTAATAAAACTGAGTAGATAATCACATAATATTAAGAAGATTTTCTTTTTAATATTTCAAATTAAAAAAAAAAAATGAACGCTCAACCCAGATGTCTAGTCAGTTAATCTAATCACACTACCATGCCATCGTATACTTAACTTGCCAACGTCTAATTACACCTTTGTTCTTTTTGCCTCACCACATGTCCACTTGCATTATTGCCTTCACCGCGAATCGAACTAAGAATTATTAACTGCTGAACGGAGATCTCTACCATGATGCTATCGTGTGCTTGTGCTTGGTAGCGTCGAATTACACATTCGAAGAAGGCATACCTGAATTTGCATTAATAAGGGATCTTCTAAAAATATATAGTTTTCCTTTTCAATAAATTCAATATGAATCTAGAGAAAATAAGAGGATTTTCTCATTAATTTACTTTAAACAGGTTTTCTCATAAAAACAAGCAGATTTCTTCTAACTTTTGACAAAAGTACATAAAAAATTCATAAATAAGAAGCTATCTCCTTGTTTTTAGCCGATTTCGTTTTCAATAAATTTGAGAAGAAATTCAAGCTAAAATTTAGAAGATTTCCTAGCACAAATTTCTTCAAATTTGTCCCCACTCGCTCTCCCCGGCCAAAAAGCTTTTTTAGACGTCGATCTCTTTGATTATAGGTGAACTTTTTGGCTCTGTGTGGGTTGCGTTTCATAACCGGCTGCTCAACACAAAAATTCTAGAACTAATTCTATGTACCGGTGGTCGGAGAATGAATGTTCATCGAGAACACGCCATTTTCTGACCCACTCATAAGCGCCTTCGCTGCAAATAGTGAGATCTATGACCTCCCTACGGGTTTTAGTAATAAACGTAGGTTCGTTACCCACGTTACCAACTACCAGGTTAGTTGTTAACAATTAGTCAAACAACGACTCTCCTCTAGCATTGATATCGGAGCTTCCCCACTGGACGTGATGAGCATTAGCGTCAGTTCCGATAATAAGATGGCCCATGGAAAAATTTGCCACCAGGTCTTTTACCTCCCTCTGTGGCGGAGGTTCTTTGGCGTCGTAGGGCATACAGACCGACGCCATCGTCAGGCTGATACTGTCGACTGTTAACCTGGCAGTTGTAACGTCACCATTGGTATAGTTGGGCAAGAGAAAGGCGTTCAGCTCAGACTTAACCAAAATACAGGCTCTAACCCTGCCCCCCTCGCTGGCTCGGATAAGGTTAAAACCCTTAGTCCCTAAATCGCAAGTCCTTGAGCTGTTGACCCAGGGTTCTTGGATGAGGACCACATCTACGTCGCCTCTAGACAGACGACTGATTAAGGCAGCCGAGGCTGCTTTAGATTTGTGGAGGTTTATCTGAATCACCACCAACATGAGAGCACTCAGACTTCCCTGCCTCCGCCGTATCGTCGAGTTCCACCTCGTCTGGAGGCTTATCTTTCAACGACGATTTGTTCAGATCACGATTTGGCGTGGTGGAAACCCTACTAACTGTGGCAGTATCAACATTAGTAAGCTCAGGACTAGCTGCTATCACTGTGACGTAAGAGTAACTTTACAAAAAAAGTTGTTTAGCCTTATTTGTAGCCCGCTCAATTTCCTTTATGATATTTGCATTCTTGAGAATTTTTTAAAGAAAAAATGGGAAATCGAAAAAACGTGGTAATTTTTGAGGCTAGAAGTTAAGAAACTCTTTTTTGCTAACTTTTTTACCAAAATATTTGTTTTTACTACATACAGCATATCTCTATGCTATAAACGACAAGAAAAGACAAAATCCTCACAGTTATGTTTTTTGTTGTTGCCCGTGTACTTTTAGTGATTTTTAGATCAAAAGAATGTAAATTAACGGTAACGCTTAACATTTATTATGGGTACACTAAGCTACAAATCAAATTTTTACATTGATGAAAGATTGGGAAATACATAGTATAATTTTTTTAAATAGTATATACATATCGCTTCCCTGGTTCTTCATATAATGACGCAATTGTAAAATATTAACTTTTGGTGAAGCAAGTTTCAATATTTGTGTGCGCATTTGTTATGGACAATTGGAACAACTTCGCAAGCGTCTAGCGCGGAAACTTTTGGCAATACAATTATAAAATTTATACACAGCAAATATTATTACTTCTAAAGCTTTTGCGCACGTTATCTCGAAACATGGAAATTAACAATTGCGTCATTATAGAACCAGGGAAGCGATATGTATTTGTTTTGTATGTGGTGCATTATCTATATACTAGGATCGCCCGTGGGCGAAATTCGACCATCTTAAATTTTCTTCAACTCTCTCTTAATATACATATCTCCCGTTCACAACAAAACCAAGTAAGTGGCTCCCCCGTGACAAATGCAAATTTGGATTAAGTGATAACATACATTAGGGTGGTGCAGCAAATTAGTACAACAGAATAGCTGACGACAATACATTAGGATACATCTACAACAGATTTATATGCACAAAAACCCGGTATGGGCTTATAATATTTCGATATATAATGGTACTTTTTTATCGTAACCTGGTGGAATTTTACTTTTAAAAATATCATATCGTTAAAAATATAAACTTTTTAATGGACAAAAAACAAAATATAGAAGTGCTCTGCGAAAAACCTTGGATTATGTGAATTATGTGATTATGTGAATGATGATGGTGTGAACATTGTGTATCAGTACAAGTGTGGAATCTTCTGCATAGACGTCAAATTTTCAAAGTGAGTTTAACACCTGATGATTAGAGTTGCTTTTTTTGGAAAATAGTATCATTTATCGCCGAGTTGCATTCGATTGCGTAAAAAAATTAGTAGTAAATAAAGGGGTAATAGTTCTCTAAATTTATAAAATAAGGTGAAAAATAATGGTTTAAAGCTTCTTAAGTCTGGTTTTCTTTAGGTAAAATTTTTATAATTTCTATCGACTTTATCGAAATAAGCGGTAATTGTATACTTTAGCTGTCAACTAATGTAAATACAACAATAACAGGAAAACTCGATTGCAAATATCTCCTCAGAGAAGCAAAACATTAAATAAGCGTTTCCGGATTCGTGATCCTGAGGAAAATTTCCGCCTTTTGAGCCCCGCCCCATAATCTCGATAAAGTCGATGAAATTTGTCACCTTTTGACCTAATGAAAATCAGCCTTTAGAGTTGTAATTTATAAAGTTTATTTTACATTTTCAACTTGTAGCACTCTCTTTTCATAAATTATTTGCTACTTCTTAGAATTTGTAAAGATATAAAAACGTACTGCAAAAGGCAACAAAAAAATGAAAGCTGCTAACAATATTTCACGGCAGGCCGATTGCATTATGCTGGCGAAATTCAACAGCTTTAATGTTGGTACTTGGTTTATAAATGATAAACAATCTATCTAAATAAATTGTGTTCTCATTTTCTGGTTTCTTATTTAATCGTTTTAATTTTTGTATTTTTTTGCAAAATATAATAAAAGTGTGAGCTGAAACATTCGCTTAAAAATTTCCCTACAAATTGGAATGAAAAAGTTGTGCAACACAGCAACACTTTTTTGCAAACAAGAACCCTCTCTCATTGTTTTATGGTCCTGCACAAAACCCTGGTTTGCAGAAACCACAATAGCAACCCATATTTTTGACATGGATGTGTGTTTTGATTGACGTTGAAGTGTGTTTTGACATTTCTGTCAAAGCTACATTTCACACTTTATGTTATACACAATGGGTGTGAAGATGGCGAGGATGCAATGATATTTATATGATTTGGTACATTTTTTTTTTCTTTGGTACAAAAATGAAGGCAAGTGGCAGCTGCCTGAATCGCTGTATACTTATGTACGTTCATGTGAGAGTAATGAGCGCGAAAAGTGATGGGAGTAGTTTTCGAAGCACAGAGTTTTTGCGGGAGAGTGTTTGTCGGAGTTTCGATGACTGTGCAATTTGCAAGGAACCGTTTTTATTAAAATGTTTTTATTAGGTCGCTTTCGTCGTTCTTGTGCCCGGATTTTTGCATTCGATTTTGAACCAACTTCCTGTTGTGCTAGGGTCTTGAAATTTTCACCACAGTTCAGGTCGCGGTGACAATGCAATATTATGGAGAAAAAAAATTCCGGTAGGTGGCGCGTGGGTCGCTATATTTTCAAAAATCGCATTTATGGTCCGATTTGGCTGAAATTCGGAACATGTATTACTACTATGAAAAGAAATATTTTCCTAAAAAAAAATTCCGTTAGGTGGAGCTGAGATCGGGGTAATAAAAACTGAAAATCCTAATTATGGACCGATTTAGGTGATATTTAGCGTGTGTATTACTTAATCAATTTCCAAATGTTAAAAAAAAATTGCACCCGCTAGGTGGCGCGTGAGTCGCTCTATTTACGAAATGCGAAGGTCTGTTTTCGGTGTCGATTAATTTGTTTTTCAACGAACTTCCCGTTGGAGTCGAATCTTGAAATTTGCATCGTCGCTTAGTTTTCTGGCCCCACGCAGTATAACAAAAAAATAATTCCGATAGGTAGCGCACGGGTAGAGATATTTGAAAAGTTTCATTTCCAGAGATTTTGCTTTGGATTTTGAACTAACTTCCCATTGACCTGGGGTTTTGAAATTTTCACCATCGTTCAGGTTTCGCTGACAATGCATTATACAAAAAAAAAAATCCAAAATATTGCTTTAATTGCAAAAGTCCCATTTATCGGCCTATCTTCCTTATTGCTATCTGAATATTTCGTACACATGCTATAATGCACATGCTATAATGCGTTTTCAGCGCCATAAACAGCCTCGAAATTTCGAATATTTCATCTGCATACATTTAGCCGCAGTCACTGTTGCACAAAGGAAAGATAATGTGCTTTATAATGCTTAAAAAAGAATAATTTTATTAATGTAACCATAGACACACCGCGTAAAGCGTGTAAACGTAGAAAATTGCCGAATGCGTAAATGAACTGTCAAAATTTTATGGAACGAAGCAAGGCGAATTCATACAGGTGTACTCGAGCGAATTCAGATCTACACGCACGCACACACTCCTTGTGGCTGTAAATGTCAGACAAAGCAACAACATAAGCAATTTGACAGCTACGATTTGATTTTCAGGGAAGAAGAAGAAACCATATGGTGGGAGGATGCCACCTGTAATGAATTCGCCTTGGAACGAAGTTTACACAAATCCGGTAAACTTCCGCGAGGAGTTTAGTGTGTAAACACCTCGAAAAATTACCCAATTCGATTACGCTGTTCGACATGCAGTTTTTCAAAGCAGTCAATGCACACTAGACAAAAATAGAAGAATATGCTAAAAAATGGGTCAAAAATTAAATTAATAAGAATTTCAAAATAAAAAGTATTCACATAAATTTATCTATATCGTTCATCTAACTGAGCTGTTAAATGTATATATTTACGCTTTTGTTAAGTTATATGGTTACATGAGTACCACTAATATGACACAGAATATCCAATTACAATCTTAGAAATTTTCACAGACTCACAACTAAAAAGTATAAAATAAAAAATAGAATAAAAAATATTTTTAATTTAAAATGTTTTTAAAATGAACTAAAAACTGGAAAATAATTTCCCCTCTGCCTACATAGATTCTTCACCACGTAAAGCTTATCTGGAACATTTGTTAGTGGGAATTCTTATAGGTATTAAATAGTTTTTGGAGTTTGAAATGTATAAAAACATTTGGCGCTTGCTATATCGTGAAAAGATGTTTTTTTTTAGAAAAGCTCATATCGGTAATAAGATTGTTAGAAATTAATGCGAACCATCTTTAGCGTGCGCCAATGTTTTTATACATTTCAAAGTCCAAGTACTATTTAATACCTATAAGAATTCACACTCACAAATGTTCCAGATAAGCTTTACGTGGTGAAGAATCTATGTAGGCAGAGGGGAAATTATTTTCCAGTTTTTAGTTCATTTTAAAAACATTTTAAATTAAAAATATTTTTTATTCTATTTTTTATTTCTCCTTGCTTCACGCATACATATCTATATATATATGATGTTTGAGAATTTAAGTTTTTTTTTGAAAATTACAATTCTGGTGTTGCGAACAAAATTTTTAATTCTATATACCTAACTTCACTTTAGTTTGAAAAATACATTTTCTGCTTAGAAAATATACTTTTCCAATATTTTTCTCCTTTAAAAATTACATACGTGGAAAAAATAAATGGAAAAAGCTTAGCACATCGAAATATAAAAGTAGAAAAGGTGTTTTCATACAAAAAAGTGGAGTTACTCATTTAAAACGGTACTTTAATCAAAGTTCGTATGGTATTTCCCTCCAAAAAATGCGATTAGTCCAGGGTTAATCGCAAAGCAATAGTAGACTACTATTTTTTTAGTCTCTTTTAGATGGAATAAATTGGTCGCATTTGTTCAAGCATGTCCTATGAAGAGACTAATTATACCCTTTTTATGCCAGAATTGGTATAAGTGTATACTTCTTGCAGGACACCTGAATTCGATTCTCGGCGAAGGCAAAAATTTAAAAAGGTTTTTTTTTTTTTTAATTTTTATGTTTTTAAGCAAGGGAAAACTAAAAAAATCAGAGTTCTGACAATCGAGGTGTCTACCATGACGCCAGCAACTACTTATACTTGTCAGCGTCTAATTACAGTTTTGCTCTAAATGAGACAATTGGGGATATTTTTCTGGCCAATCTTCAACTGTATGAAAAGTATATTTTCTGCTTATAAAGCATATTTCTAACCCCCTAAAAATTTCATAAGTGTAGTGCAGTAAAGTAGTACAACAGAGTTAGGGTATTAATATATAGATACTGCAATTTTTCCTAAGGTGATGAAAACATGCACCAACTGAAATTATTATGTTTCGGCTTGTAGTAATGCTACAGATTTTTTTTAACAACATTTGAAAGCTAATAACCTGCTTTACATTCCTGCGCATGAATTTTAATATTTTTCTTTTAAACACATTTTTTTTAAAGCTATTTTTTGAAAATTACAATTCTGATGTTGGGATCAAAATTTTTAATTCTATATAACTAACCTCACTTTTTTGTATGAAAAATACATTTTCTGCTATGAAGATATACTTTTCCAATATTTTATTTCCCTAAAAATTTCATAAGTAAAAAAACTATTTAAAAATCGAAAAAGCTTAGCACATTAAATTATCAAAGTAAAAAATGTGGTTTCATACAAAAAAGTGGAGTAACTTATGTAAAAAGGTGCATTAGTAAAAGTTCGTACACAGCTAAAAATTTGAACCTAAATTTTAAACGTTTTTGGACTACATATATGACCAAACCTAATTTGGATTCAAATACAATCTAGACCAGTTTTCATGAAAATTGGCTAAATGAATGGGGTTTTAATTATAAACAAGAAATGTTTTAACAATTTTTTAAAGATAAAATAAATTTTTTGTCCGTTGGCGGGAATTCGAACCAAGACTCCCCGCATCATGCCCGTCTGCTCTACCACTAAGCTACATCGCACACATAAATGTTGTTGCCAAAATTCAATCTTGAATAAGCTTTCAAAAATAAATTTGAATTTTCAAACCCAAAAGTTTAAATTTTAGACCGAAAAGTTTTAAGAATAAAATAAAACTAAACAAGTAAGGAAGTCTAAGTTCGGGTGAAACCGAACATTACATACCCAGCTGTGCACATAAAGTGGGCGTGATCGTTCACCGATTTTTCTTATTTTCTGTGGTAGTACTCTACATAAACATAACATGCCTGGTACCTAGTTTCGTAAATCTATCTCACACCGTTCTGAAGTTGTTAGCAGTCGAATTTAAAAATTGCTTGACTCATAAGTGGGCGGTGCCACGCCCACTTTCCAAAATTTTGAAAAAATTATGTAAAGAATATGAAAGTTGATGTATGTACCAAATTATATTATTATAGCGAAATCAGTTAATTAGATATGGACTTTTCAATATTTCCACCTCCTTTCAATATAACTTTTATGAAAAAGTAGGCGTGGTCGCGAAGCGATTTCGTTTATTTTCTATAGCTGAATTTACCACAACAATAGTATGTCCTCTACGAAATTTCGTTATACTAGCATAAACTGTTCTGAAGTTATTAAGAGTCAAAATTTTAAAATTTCTTAAAATATACGTGGGCGGTACCACGCCCCCTTTTCAAAAATTTTTATAAAATCGGCCTTAGAACATCTAAATCAATACATATTGCAAGTTTTATCATTGTAGCTGCTTCTAATATTGAATTAACCCATTTTATACGTTTTTCGAAATTTTCGATATCGAAAAAGGGGCGTGGTTATGGTCCGATTTTACCCATTTTCAATAGCAATCTATTCTGAACCCAAATAAGTACGCATGCCAAATTTGGTGAAGATATCTCATTATTTGCTCAAGTTATCGTGTTAACGGACAGACGGACGGACGGACAGACGGACGGACATGGCTCAATCAAATTTTTTTTCGATCCTGATCATATTGATATATGGAAGTCTATATCTATCTCGATTCCTTTATACCTGTACAACCAACCGTTATCCTAACAAAGTTATAATACCCTGTGTACAAGTACAGCTGGGTATAAAAATGTGGCAGCTGGCAGGATTCGAACGAAAATGCTCAGGAGTCACAGCCGACTAATCTACCGCTGAACTATGACGCACGTGAAGTTTATGTGTGCAAAATTCAATTACATTCAAACAAACCAAAAATAAACAAGTAAGGAAGTCTAAGTTCGGGTGAAACCGAACATTACATACCCAGCTGTGCACATAAAGTGGGCGTGATCGTTCACCGATTTTTCTTATTTTCTGTGGTAGTACTCTACATAAACATAACATGCCTGGTACCTAGTTTCGTAAATCTATCTTACACCGTTCTGAAGTTGTTAGCAGTCGAATTTAAAAATTGCTTGACTCATAAGTGGGCGGTGCCACGCCCACTTTCCAAAATTTTGAAAAAATTATGTAAAGAATATGAAAGTTGATGTATGTACCAAATTATATTATTATAGCGAAATCAGTTAATTAGATATGGACTTTTCAATATTTCCACCTCCTTTCAATATAACTTTTATGAAAAAGTAGGCGTGGTCGCGAAGCGATTTCGTTTATTTTCTATAGCTGAATTTACCACAACAATAGTATGTCCTCTACGAAATTTCGTTATACTAGCATAAACTGTTCTGAAGTTATTAAGAGTAAAAATTTTAAAATTTCTTCAAATATACGTGAGCGGTACCACGCCCCCTTTTCAAATTTTTTTATAAAATCGGCCTTAGAACATCTAAATCAATACATATTGCAAATTTTATCATTGTAGCTGCTTCTAATATTGAATTAACCCATTTTATACGTTTTTCGAAATTTTCGATATCGAAAAAGGGGCGTGGTTATGGTCCGATTTTACCCATTTTCAATAGCAATCTATTCTGAACCCAAATAAGTACGCATGCCAAATTTGGTGAAGATATCTCATTATTTGCTCAAGTTATCGTGTTAACGGACAGACAGACGGACGGACGGAAGGACGGACAGACGGACGGACATGGCTCAATCAAATTTTTTTTCGATCCTGATCATATTGATATATGGAAGTCTATATCTATCTCGATTCCTTTATACCTGTACAACCAACCGTTATCCTAACAAAGTTATAATACCCTGTGTACAAGTACAGCTGGGTATAAAAATTTATACTGCTTTTTCATTTAGATTTTAAATCGAAACCAAAAGAAATTGAAAATCTTTGTAGGTATTTGGACGGTTTGAAATATTGTACAAAAAAGTTTGAAAAATTGATTAAACTTTATACGGGTTTAAATTTTAGGTTCATTTTTGTAGCCGTGTATGGTATTTCCCTGCAAAAAATACGATTAGTCCGGGATCAATCCAGAGGAAAAGTCGACTACTACTTTTTTAGTCTCTTTTTGATGGAATAAATTGGTCACATTTGTTCGAGCATGTCCTATGAAGAGACTAATTGTTTTTATACCAGAATCAGTATAAATGTTTACTACTTGCACGGTTAAAAATTTGAACCTAAGTTTTAAACTTTTTTGGACTACATATATGACCAAACAAAATTTGGATTCAAATTCAAACTAGACCAGTTTCCATGAAAATTGGCTAAATGAATCGGGTTTCAATTATAAACAAGAAATGTTTTAACAATTTTTTAAAGATAAAATAAATTTTTTGTCCGTTGGCGGGAATTCGAGCCAAGACTACCCGTATCATGCCCGTCTGCTCTACCACTGAGCTACATTACACACATAAATTTTGTTGGCAAAATTCAATCTTGAATAAGCTTTCAAACACAAAAATTTAAATTTTAGACCGAAAAGTTTTAATTTTCAAACTGAAAAATCCTTAGTTTAAAACGAAAAGTTTTAAGAATAAAATAAAACTAAAAAAATGTGGCAGCTGGCAGGACTCGGACGAAAACGCTCAGAAGTCACAGCCGACTGCTCTGCCGCTGAGCTATGACGCACATGAAGTTTTTGGGGGCAAAATTCAATTATATTCAAACAAACCAAAAATAAAAAATTTAGACTGCTTTTTCATTTTGATTTTAAATCGAAACCAAAAGAAATTGAAAATCTCTGTAGGTATTTGGACGGTTTGAAATATTGTACAAAAAAGTTTGAAAAATTGATTAAACTTTATACGGGTTTAAAATTTAGGTTCATTTTTTTAGCCGTGTGCAGGACACCTATATTCGATTCTCGGTGGAAGCAAAAATTGAAAACTGTTTCTTTTTTTTAATTTTTCGTTTTTATTTTATTTTTTAAGCAAGGAAAATTGAAAAAAATCAGAGTTCTGTCAATTATACTTATACTTGCCAGCGTCTAATTACAGCTTTGCTTTAAATGAGACGATTGGAGATATTTTTCTGGGCAATCTTCAACTGTATGAAAAATACATTTTCTGCTTAGAAAATATAATTTTCCAATATTTAACCCCCTAAAAATTTCATAAGTGAATTAAACTTAAAAAATCGAGAAAAGCTTAGAACATCAAATAATCAAAGTAAAAATGGGTATTTGTTTCCTTTAGGTGTCAACTGCTAATAAATTAGCTAAAATTATGGGAGATAGCTCAAAAGACGGGGTTTGGCCTCAGGATCACGAATCCGGAAGCGCTTTTTAATATTTTGCTTCTTTGAAGAGATATTTGCAATCAAAGTGGCAAGCTTTCATGTGGTTGTTGTAATTTTATTAGGCTGTACCTAAAAACGTGCGAAAAAATGCGTGCCGTGGGTCATTTTTCGATTTTTTGACCATAACTTTCCATAGAAACAAAAAATTAAAAAAGCGCTTCCGGACTCGTGATCCTGAGTCCAAAACCTGTCTTTTGAGCTATCTCCCATAATGTTAGCTAATTTATTAGCAGTTGACCCATAAAGGAAACAAATACCCAAAAATGTGTTTTTCGTAAAAAAAAGTAGAGTTATGGTGATTTCGTTTCATCAAAAAATGCGCATTTTTTTTTTTGGGTGTGAAGCGCAGTTTCTGTAGATTTCCCTTTGGTGTATGCATGCTGATAGCTACAAATCAGGTTGATATCAATAGTAGTAGTAGTTTTGAGCACAAAGGATGAGAGACTGATCGGCCTATAGTCCTTGGACTCGTAATGAGACGCCTTCCCCGCCTTAGGAATAAACACTACGGTGGCACTTCTCCAGGAGCACGGAATGTAGCTAAGGGCCAGGTAGGCTGTATAGAGAAATACCAGCCATTTGGCTGATGTCTCCAGCGTGTTTATGAGTTGTGCGGGAATAATCCCGTCTGGCCCGGCAGCCTTGAACGGTTTGAAGCTTTTAACCGCCCACCTAACCTTTTCCTCCGTGATGGGTATGTATACAGCCAGGTTTGCTGTAGGTGCTAAGGGTTCCTCATGCAAGTTCCCTGGGAAGTGCGTATTCAAGACCAGCTCTAGGGTTTATCTAATTTAATTTAATTTAATTTTAATTCATTTTTTTTTTTTTCATTTTATCTTACTTTTTATTTTTATTTTTTTACCTTTTTTATACTTTTCAATCTTTATACCAATTGTTATCCAATTCGGTCAAGCAGTTTCCGAGATATAAGGAAAGATAAATAAAATGGGGTTAGGTGGCAATGCTAGGTGGCAATCCTTCTTGAACTTGTCATATTTGAAACTCAGCCAAAAATACGTTTCATTTGATACCCATATTGTCATTGTTGCTCAATATTTATAAAGATTAGATAGGTCGATTATCGACATCGGAAACAAAACAAATAAACAACTTTTTGTTAGAAAATATTCTAAGTCCAGGTAAATATAACAAAATTATCTTATATATAAATGCGCAATGTTCAAAAGTTTTTCCCCTTTTTTGCAATAACCACAATTCTAAGGTATATAAAATTTGATATGTATCGATAGGTCTCCCCGAGCAGGGTGTGCTCGTCTAATTACAGCTTTGCTTTAAATGAGACGATTGGAGATATTTTTCTGGGCAATCTTCAACTGTATGAAAAATATATTTTCTGCTTAGAAAATATACTTTTCCAATATTTAACCCCCTAAAAATTTCATAAGTGAATTAAACTTAAAAAAATCGAGAAAAGCTTAGAACATCAAATAATCAAAGTAAAAATGGGTATTTGTTTCCTTTAGGTGTCAACTGCTAATAAATTAGCTAAAATTATGGGAGATAGCTCAAAAGACGGGGTTTGGCCTCAGGATCACGAATCCGGAAGCGCTTTTTAATATTTTGCTTCTTTGAAGAGATATTTGCAATCAAAGTGGCAAGCTTTCATGTGGTTGTTGTAATTTTATTAGGCTGTACCTAAAAACGTGCGAAAAAATGCGTGCCGTGGGTCATTTTTCGATTTTTTGACCATAACTTTCCATAGAAACAAAAAATTAAAAAAGCGCTTCCGGACTCGTGATCCTGAGGCCAAAACCTGTCTTTTGAGCTATCTCCCATAATGTTAGCTAATTTATTAGCAGTTGACCCATAAAGGAAACAAATACCCAAAAATGTGTTTTTCGTAAAAAAAAGTAGAGTTATGGTGATTTCGTTTCATCAAAAAATGCGCATTTTTTTTTTTTTGGGTGTGAAGCGCAGTTTCTGTAGATTTCCCTTTGGTGTATGCATGCTGATAGCTACAAATCAGGTTGATATCAATAGTAGTAGTAGTTTTGAGCACAAAGGATGAGAGACTGATCGGCCTATAGTCCTTGGGCTCGTAATGAGACGCCTTCCCCGCCTTAGGAATAAACACTACGGTGGCACTTCTCCAGGAGCACGGAATGTAGCTAAGGGCCAGGTAGGCTGTATAGAGAAATACCAGCCATTTGGCTGATGTCTCCAGCGTGTTTATGAGTTGTGCGGGAATAATCCCGTCTGGCCCGGCAGCCTTGAACGGTTTGAAGCTTTTAACCGCCCACCTAACCTTTTCCTCCGTGATGGGTATGTATACAGCCAGGTTTGCTGTAGGTGCTAAGGGTTCCTCATGCAAGTTCCCTGGGAAGTGCGTATTCAAGACCAGCTCTAGGGTTTATCTAATTTAATTTAATTTAATTTTAATTCATTTTTTTTTTTTCATTTTATCTTACTTTTTATTTTTATTTTTTTACCTTTTTTATACTTTTCAATCTTTATACCAATTGTTATCCAATTCGGTCAAGCAGTTTCCGAGATATAAGGAAAGATAAATAAAATGGGGTTAGGTGGCAATGCTAGGTGGCAATCCTTCTTGAACTTGTCATATTTGAAACTCAGCCAAAAATACGTTTCATTTGATACCCATATTGTCATTGTTGCTCAATATTTATAAAGATTAGATAGGTCGATTATCGACATCGGAAACAAAACAAATAAACAACTTTTTGTTAGAAAATATTCTAAGTCCAGGTAAATATAACAAAATTATCTTATATATAAATGCGCAATGTTCAAAAGTTTTTCCCCTTTTTTGCAATAACCACAATTCTAAGGTATATAAAATTTGATATGTATCGATAGGTCTCCCCGAGCAGGGTGTGCGTCAACAAACCAAAAATTAAAAAAATTGTTGTATGTGCTAAGGGTTCGAGAGCGCCGTTGTAAAGGTCCAGATCCTCCAACTCCCCTACTGATGAGGGGACTTGTGGGGGCAGTGCTGGTAGGTCCCTAGATAGTATTTCATTGTGTAGCTGCCAGTTAGTGCTACGTGGGTTGCGTTTCATAACCGGCTGCTCAACACAAAAATTCTAGAACTAATTCTATGTACCGGTGGTCGGAGAATGAATGTTCATCGAGAACACGCCATTTTCTGACCCACTCATAAGCGCCTTCGCTGCAAATAGTGAGATCTATGACCTCCCTACGGGTTTTAGTAATAAACGTAGGTTCGTTACCCACGTTACAAACTACCAGGTTAGTTGTTAACAATTAGTCAAACAACAACTCTCCTCTAGCATTGATATCGGAGCTTCCCCACTGGACGTGATGAGCATTAGCGTCAGTACCGATAATAAGATGGCCCATGGAACAATTTGCCACCAGGTCTTTTACCTCCCTCTGTGGCGGAGGTTCTTTGGCGTCGTAGGACATATAGACCGACGCCATCGTCAGGCTGATACTGTCGACTGTTAAACTGGCAGCTGTAACGTCACCATTGGTATAGTTGGGTAAGAGAAAGGCGTTCAGCTCAGACTTAACCCAAATACAGGCTCTAACCCTGCCCCCCTCGCTGGCTCGGATAAGCTTAAAACCCTTAGTCCCCAAACCACAAATCCTTGAGCTGTTGACCCAGGGTTCTTGGATGAGGACCACATCTACGTCGCCTTTAGAGAGACGACTGATTAAGGCAGCCAAGGCTGCTTTAGATTTGTGGAGGTTTATCTGAATCACCACCAACATGAGAGCGCTCAGACTTCCCTGCCACCGCCGTATCGTCGAGTTGCACCTCGTCTGGAGGCTTATCTTTCAACGACGATTTGTTCAGACCACGATTTGGCGTGGTGGAAACCCTACTAACTGTGGCAGTATCAACATTAGTGCGCTCAGGACTAGCTGCTATCACTGTGATGTAAGAGTAACTTTCCAAAAAAAGGTTGTTTACCACGGTTGCCAACTTTGTGACAGTCGAAAACCGGACATTATACAAAGAAACTTGTTAAGAAGCGAGATGGGGAAGAGGTGGTTTATTTTTGACCTACTGCATTTAATTTTCTAGAAAAAGTGTACCACTGTTGATTTTTCTCAGCTCTATCCTGGGCTTGTGTGTTCGTTTCACAAAATATTTTCTAACGAGTAAGCAAAACGACACCACTACCTAGAAAATGAGCCAGGCTACCAAGATAAGGAGTTATAATTTAAGAGGGTAGCAACAGGGTAACATTTTTTCTAGAAAAGAAAACGCCATTAGATAGTGAAGTAAAAAACTATTTGTAAAGAGAAACCAAGCTCACGAAAAATTTATTAACGTAACCAACAAAAACATTACAAAACAATTTCAATTTTAACAAACAACAAGTAAGGAAGTCTAAGTTCGGGTGAAACCGAACATTACATACCCAGCTGTGAACATAAAGTGGGCGTGATCGTTCACCGATTTTTCTTATTTTCTGTGGTAGTACTCTACATAAACATAACATGCCTGGTACCTAGTTTCGTAAATCTATCTCACACCGTTCTGAAGTTGTTAGCAGTCGAATTTAAAAATTGCTTGATTCATAAGTGGGCGGTGCCACGCCCACTTTCCAAAATTTTGAAAAAATTATGTAAAGAATATGAAAGTTGATGTATGTACCAAATTATATTATTATAGCGAAATCAGTTAATTAGATATGGACTTTTCAATATTTCCACCTCCTTTCAATATAACTTTTATGAAAAAGTAGGCGTGGTCGCGAAGCGATTTCGTTTATTTTCTATAGCTGAATTTACCACAACAATAGTATGTCCTCTACGAAATTTCGATATACTAGCATAAACTGTTCTGAAGTTATTAAGAGTCAAAATTTTAAAATTTCTTAAAATATACGTGGGCGGTACCACGCCCCCTTTTCAAAAATTTTTATAAAATCGGCCTTAGAACATCTAAATCAATACATATTGCAAGTTTTATCATTGTAGCTGCTTCTAATATTGAATTAACCCATTTTATACGTTTTTCGAAATTTTCGATATCGAAAAAGGGGCGTGGTTATGGTCCGATTTTACCCATTTTCAATAGCAATCTATTCTGAACCCAAATAAGTACGCATGCCAAATTTGGTGAAGATATCTCATTATTTGCTCAAGTTATCGTGTTAACGGACAGACGGACGGACGGACAGACGGACGGATATGGCTCAATCAAATTTTTTTTCGATCCTGATCATATTGATATATGGAAGTCTATATCTATCTCGATTCCTTTATACCTGTACAACCAACCGTTATCCTAACAAAGTTATAATACCCTGTGTACAAGTACAGCTGGGTATAAAAATAAAATGGAACAATATTTAAATTCAGAAAATGGAGAACTTCCCAGGTCTGCTAGAATAGTTGAAAGGGAATGTGGGGCTAGCACGTTACGTACAATTGCCGCAGTCTTTGTCCTTCCACAATGAAACTTCGATGCTACCTTTGAGTCTGGAAACAGATGTGGGGCCAATTTATTTCCGCAGTCTTGAGAAAGATAGCTGTGGTGATGCTTTACTCCATGGTAAGTTGATAACAGCTCAGTAAATGAAATTTTGTTTTCTTCATCACTACAAGGCTTAACAAAGAAATTAAATAGCACCGATGAACCTTCAACCGACTTAGAATTTGTTGAATGCTGATCAGTTTTCTTGTGGTTTTTTAGTGCCTTTATACCATCAAATTTGATAGAAATTTTGGTTTTACAATATTTGCAATATGCTGTTTTATCATCTTCTTTTAATAGCCAAAGCTTAAAATCTTCGTTCGAAAGCCAATCATTGTTAAAATTGCAATACCGCCTCGCAACTTTTTTAGGAATTTCACTAATTTTATCACAACAAATATTTAGATAAATTTTACAAATAATGAAATCAAAGCAAAACCGAAACATTGAACAGCTGATCGAGCGTCGTTACCACCATTGTATAAACAATGGTTACCACCTTCAATTTAGTAGCATATATTAGGCGAATTCCCGTGGGGTATATCGCTCCGGTTCACTCAAATGTAACATGTAAATGCAACAACAATTATGCATGCGGTGCTACAGGGGGAATGGCTATTTGCACAATGCTAAAAATTCGAACCTAAATTTTAAACTTTTTTGGACTACATATATATGACCAAACCAAATTTGGATTCAAATTCAATCTATACCAGTTTTCATGAAAATTGGCTAAATGAATCGGGTTTCAATTATAAACAAGAAATGTTTTAACAATTTTTTAAAGATAAAATAAATTTTTTGTCCGTTGGCGGGAATTCGAACCAAGACTCCCCGCATCATGCCCGTCTGCTCTACCACTGAGCTACATCGCACACATAAATGTTGTTGGCAAAATTCAATCTTGAATAAGCTTTCAAAAATAAATTTGAATTTTCAAACCCAAAAGTTTAAATTTTAGACCGAAAAGTTTTAAGAATAAAATAAAACTAAACAAAATGTGGCAGCTGACAGAACTCGAACGAAAACGCTCCGGAGTCACAGCCGACTGCTCTACCGCTGAGCTATGACGCACATGAAGTTTTTGTGGGCAAAATTCAATTACATTAAAACAAACCAAAAATAAAAAATTTAGACAGCTTTTTCATTTAGATTTTAAATCGAAACCAAAAGAAATTGAAAATCTTTGTAGGTATTTGGACGGTTTGAAATATTGTACAAAAAAGTTTGAGAAATTGATTAAACTTTAGACGGGTTTAAAATTTAGGTTCATTTTTTAGCCGTGTATAGTGGCCAGGCACGCGGCAAAGCGCGTGGTGTAGGATTCATGGTGGGGAAGAGACTTAGCCGCCAAGTATAAGCGTTCACTCCTGTGGACGAGCGTCTCGCTGCGATCCGCATCAAGGCGAGGTTTTTAACAGAACATTTATCTGCGCCTATGCGCCGACTGAGGAGACGGACCGCGCAGAGAAGGACTCCTTCTACGATAAACTTGAACAGACTTATGATCGCTTCCCCCAGCATGATATCAAAATCGTGCTCGGCGACTTTAATGCCAAGGTGGGCAAGGAAGGAGTCTTTGGTCCTACAGTTGGAAAATTCAGTCTCCACGATATAACATCCCCCAACGGCACTAGGTTGATTGACTTCGCCGCTGCTCGCAATATGGTCATCAGTAGTACCAGGTTCCAGCACAAGCGAATACACCAAGCCACATGGTTGTCCCCTGATCAAAGAACTAGAAACCAGATTGATGATGTCATGATCGACGGCAGACACAGCTCCACAGTTCCGGACGTGCGTACCCTACGTGGTCCCAATATCGACTCGGACCATTATCTTGTTGCATTGCGTACCGCCGCTGAGGCCACTATAGGGTTCCGCGAGAATACTGGTATAAAACAAACCAAAAATAAAAAATTTAGACAGCTTTTTCATTTAGATTTTAAATCGAAACCAAAAGAAATTGAAAATCTTTGTAGGTATTTGGACGGTTTGAAATATTGTACAAACAAGTTTGAGAAATTGATTAAACTTTATACGGGTTTAAAATTTAGGTTCATTTTTTTAGCCGTGCACATGACCGTATACGGATCCGTATAAATACGGGAGCAGCCGTAATTATACAGTCATGTGCAAAAAGACACTTCTTTTCGGAAAACCGGACATTTCAATGTTCGGGTAACCATCAAAACCGGACACGAACATTTACCTCAAAAACCGAACTGTCCGGTCGAAAACCGGACAGTTGGCAACCCTGTTGTTTACCCTTTTTTGTAGCCCGCTCAATTTCCTTTGAGATATTTGCATTCTTGAGAATTTTTTAAAGAAAAAATGGGAAATCGAAAAAACGTGGTAATTTTTGAGGCTAGAATACTAGTTAAGGAACTCTTTTTTGCTATGTTTTTTACCAAAATATTTGTTTTTACTACATACAGCATATCTCTATGCTGTAAAGGACAAGAAAAGACAAAATCCTCACAGTTATGTTTTTTTGTTGTTGCCCGTGTACTTTTAGTGATTTTTAGATCAAAAGAATGTAAATTAACGGTACCGCTTAACATTTATTATGGGTACACTAAGCTACAAATTAAATTTTTACATTGATGAAAGATTGGGAAATACATAGTATAATTTTTTTAAATAGTATATACATATCGCTTCCCTGGTTCTTCATATAATGACGCAATTGTAAAATATTAACTTTATTTATTTATTTATTTCTTCAAGTAGTACAAAGGAAGACTTAAGTCTTTTAACCTAAATTTTAAACTTTTTTGGACTACTTATATGACCAAACCAAATTTGATTTCAAATTCAATCTAGACCAGTTTTCATGAAAATTGGCTAAATGAAACGGGTTTCAATTATAAACCAGAAAGGTTTTCACAATTTTTTAAAGATAAAATAAATTTTTTGTCCGTTGGGGGGAACTCGAACCAAGACTCCCCGCAGCATGCTCGTCTGCTCTACCACTGAGCTACATCGCACACATAAATTTTGTTGGCAAAACTCAATCTTGAATAAGCTTTCAAAAATAAATTTGAATTTTCAAACCCAAAAATTTAAGTTTTAGACCGCAAAGTTTTAAGAATAAAATAGAAGTAAAAAAATGTGGCAGCTGGCAGGATTCGAACGAATACGCTCCGGAGTCACAGCCGACTGCTCTATCGCTGAGCTATGACGCACATGAAGTTTTTGTGGGAAAAATTCAATTACATTCAAACAAACCAAAAATAAAAAATTTAGACTGCTTTTTCATTTAGATTCTAAATCGAAACCAAAAGAAATTCACCCCTATTACGGTTGTCAACATTATCAAAAATAGTGTCGATGCGTCCGCATTGGTATTGCCGTCGTCAAAGTCGATAACTTTTGGCAGCTCTTGATACTATTTTGGTATTGACGACAACAATAGTGATATTCTATTGACGGTTGCCAACATAAAAATTGTCAACACAGTTTTTGGTGACGACAAGCGCGCAATTAAATATTCTGCTGTAAAAATTTGGTAAAATAACTCAGAATTATACCTTTTTACACACTTTATTTGTTTAGTTTTTATTTAATTTAGGAAAATGAAAAAAAAAAAAAATGAAAATAACAAGCAACAACCAATTTGCGCAGCTTGTTTTAGAACTAAAACAAAATCCTGCGCTTACAAAAGGCTTTTCCAAAGGAGCAGTTCCCAATAATTTTAAGTCGCAACAGGGCGTAGAAATTTTCTATAGGAGGATGCTCCGAAGGTTGTGACTTTTGACAGTTTGGTATTTGTTTACTTTAGGGGTCAACTGCTAACAAATTAGCTAAAATTATGGGAGATATCTCAAAAGACGGGGTTTGGCCTCAGGATCACGAATCCCCAAGCGTTTTTTAATATTTTGCTTCTTTGAAGAGATATTTGCAATCAAAGTTGCAAGTTTTCATGTGGTTGTTATAATTTTATTAGGCTGTACCTGTAGCTATCTCCCATAATTTTAGCTAATTTATTAGCAGTTGACCCCTAAAGGAAACAAATACCGACAGTTTTTATGAAATATTCAGCTGTTGAGAGCCAATAAACAATTGTCAAAATAAATGATCGTAGTTTTGCTATAAAATTATCGATAACACGTCAACGTCAACACATTGATGAAGTAAATACCAGAACTGCATTCATGCGACGTTGATATTGATACGACTTGATGTTGATATTGATACGAAGTGGCAATTGATATTGACAACCATAATAGGGGTGATTGAAAATCTTTGTAGGTATTTGGACGGTTTGAAATATTGTACAAATTGTAGAAATTGATTAAACTTTATACGGGTTTAAAACTTAGGTTCATTTTTTTAGCCGTGTATCAAACGAAAATGGAAGTCCAGAGCTTTCGTTTGGACTGCTGTATTTTTCGATATATTTATCGATAATTTCATAGGACATTTGACTAAAAAGTAAAAAATAAATATAGTTTAAAAAAACTAAAACTCACGCTTTTAGAGAGTATTGAACTAAAAAGTTGAAACTAATTTTAAAAACCCTACACAGTACACGGCTAAAAAAATGAGCCTAAATTTTAAACCCGTATAAAGTTTAATCAATTTCTCAAACTTCTTTGTACAATATTTCAAACCGTCCAAATACCTACAAAGATTTACAATTTCTTTTGGTTTCGATTTAAAATCTAAATGAAAAAGCTGTCTAAATTTTTTATTTTTGGTTTGTTTTAATGTAATTGAATTTTGCCCACAAAAACTTCATGTGCGTCATAGCTCAGCGGTAGAGCAGTCGGCTGTGACTCCTGAGCGTTTTCGTTCGAGCTCTGTCAGCTGCCACATTTTTTTTAGTTTTATTTTTGTTCTTAAAACTTTTCGGTCTAAAATTTAAACTTTGAAAATTCAAATTTATTTTTGAAAGCTTATTCAAGATTGAATTCTGCCAACAACATTTATGTGTGCGATGTAGCTCAGAGGTAGAGCAGACGGGCATGATGCGGGGAGTCTTGGTTCGAATTCCCGGCAACGAACAAAAAAATTTATTTTATCTTTAAAAAATTGTTAAAACATTTCTTGTTTATAATTGAAACCCGATTCATTTAGCCAATTTTCATGAAAACTGGTCTAGATTGAATTTGAATCCAAATTTGGTTTGGTCATATATGTAGTCCAAAAAAGTTTAAAATTTAGGTTCGAATTTTTAGCCGTGTAGTATTGTGGAAAAAGCGTGGTCCGCTTTGTGCCATAATTTTTGTATATCGAGCGCTCGACGCTTTTCCCACATAATGCTAGTTTCTTTACTACGCTTTCATTAGCTTTACTTGTACCTACATACATTCATATGTGTGTTTGCTTGTTTGTATGTAACTCTATTTCAGTCTACCCGATAGTGGCATATGACTGTCAGAAAAACCTTGAAATGTGCCTTCAATATGGGTGTCAAACGATAGGAGGTTGCATTATGACTTCGATATATTTATCGATAACTAAGCTATCGGTCATAATGCTTACAATCTGGGTATCAAACAAAAGGGAAGTTCTACAGGTTTCTATTGGATTTTGGAATATTTCGATATATTTATCGATAACTGACTTATCGGTCAAAATGAGGTTGTCCAATAATATTCAAAATTGCCTACAATATGGGTATCAAACTAAAGTGGAACCCTAGAGGTTTCGTTTGCACTGCGGTATATTTCGATATATTTGTCGATTACTTCATAACACATTTAACTAAAAAGTAAAAAATAAATATAGTTTAAAAAGCGAAAACACGCGCTTTTAAAGAATATTGCACTAAAAAGGTAAAAATAATTTAAATAAAAAACGAAGATTATGGAACAAAGCGGACCACGCTTTTTCCACAATACTACTGTGTAGGGTTTTTAAAATTATTTTCAACTTTTTAGTTCAATACTCTCTAAAACCGTGAGTTTTAGTTTTTTAAACTATATTTATTTACCACGCTTTTATTAGGTTCACTTGTATGTTTGATTGTTTGTTTGTTTGTTTGCTTGTTTGCTTGTATGTATGTGACTCTCGTTCGGTGTAAGCCCCAGTGGCCCAAAAACCGTAAAATGTCCCTACAATATGGGTATCAAACGAAAGGGGGAGACCCCAGGTTTCATTTGGACCTCGATATATTTCGATAAATTTATCAATAACTAAGTTATCGGTCAAAATGTGATTGCCCAAAAACCTTAAAATGTCCCTACAATATGGGTATCAAACGAAAGGGGAAGACCTGAGGTTTCATTTGGACCTTGATATATTTCGATAAATTTATCGATAACTGAGTTATCGGTCAAAATGTGGTTGCCCGAAAACCTTAAAATTTCCCTAAAATATGGGTATCAAACGAAAGGGGAAGAGCGCAGGTTTCATTTAGACCTCGATATATTTCTATAAATTTATCGATAACTGAGTTATCGGTCAAAATGTGAATGCCCAAAAAACTTAACATTTCCCTACAATATGGGTATCAAACGAAAGGGGAAGAACCCAGGTTTCATTTTGACTTCGATATATTTCGATAAATTTATCGATAACTGAGTTATCGGTCAAAATGTGATTGCCCAAAAACCTCAAAATTTCCCTACAATATGAGTATCAAACGAAAGCGGAAGACCGCAGGTTTCATTTGGACCTCGATATATTTCTGTACGGCCAAAATCCCCTAGGCGGGTAAAGGCTATTTTAAGTAAGTGAGTAAGTATATTTCGATAAATTTATCGATAACTGAGTTATCGGTCAAAATGTGGTTGCCGGAAACCTTAAACTTTCCCTACAATATGGGTATCAAACGAAAGGTGAAGGCCCCAGGTCTCATTTGGACATCGACATATTTCGATAAATTTATCGATAACTGAGTTATCGGTCAAAATGTGGTTGCCCGAAAACCTTAAAATTCCCTACAATATGGTTATCAAACGAAAGGGGAAGACCCCAGGTTTCATTTGGATTTACCCAAAAACCTCAAAATTTCCCTACAATATGGGTATCAAACGAAAGGGGAAGAGCGCAGGTTTCATTTGTACCTCGATATATTTCGATAAATTTATCGATAACTGAGTTATCGGTCAAAATGTGATTGCCCAAAAACCTCAAAATTTCCCTACAATATGGGTATCAAACGAAAGGGGAAGACCGCAGGTTTCATTTGGACCTCGATATATTTCGATAAATTTATCGATAACTGAGTTATCGGTCAAAATGTGATTGCCCAAAAACCTCAAAATTTCCCTACAATATGGGTATCAAACGAAAGGTGAAGGCCCCAGGTCTCATTTGGACATCGATATATTTCGATAAATTTATCGATAATTGAGTTATCGGTCAAAATGTGGTTGCCGGAAACCTTAAAATTTCCTTACAATATGGGTATGAAACGAAAGGTGAAGGCCCCAGGTCTCATTTGGACATCGACATATTTCGATAAATTTATCGATAACTGAGTTATCGGTCAAAATGTGGTTGCCGAAACCTTAAAATTTCCCTACAATATGGGTATCCAACGGAAGGGGAAGACCTTAGGTTTCATTTGGACCTCGATATATTTCGATAAATTTATCGATAACTGAGTTATCGGTCAAAATGTGGTTGCCCGAAAACCTTAAAATTTCCCTACAATATGGGTATCAAACGAAAGAAGTAGACCCCAGGTTTCATTTTGACTTCGATATATTTCGATAAATTTATCGATAACTGAGTTATCGGCCAAAATGTGATTGCCCAAAAACCTCAAAATTTCCCTACAATATGGGTATCAAACGAAAGGGGAAGACCGCAGGTTTCATTTGGACGTCGATATATTTCGATAAATTTATCGGTAACTGAGTTATCGATCAAAATGTGATTGCCCAAAAACCTCAAAATTTCCCTACAATATGGGTATCAAACGAAAGGGGTAGACCGTAGGTTTCATTTGGTCCTCGATAAATTTCGATAAATTTATCGATAACTGAGTTATCGGTCACAATGTGGTTGCCCGAAAACCTTAAAAAGTCCCTACAATATGGGTATCAAACGAAAGGGGAAGACCTCAGGTTTCATTTGGACCTCGATATATTTCGATAAATTTATCGATAAATGAGTTATCGGTCAAAATGTGGTTGCCCGAAAACCTTAAAATTTCCCTACAATATCGGTATCAAACGAAAGGAGACGACCATAGGTTACATTTTGACTTCGATATATGTCGATAAATTTATCGATAACTGAGTTATCGGCCAAAATGTGATTGCCCAAAAACCTCAAAATATCCCTACAATATGGGTATCAAAGGAAAGGGGAAGACCGCAGGTTTCATTTGGACCTCGATATATTTCGATAAATTTATCGGTAACTGAGTTATCGATCAAAATGTGATGCCCAAAAACCTCAAAATTTCCCTACAATATGGGTATCAAACGAAAGGGGTAGACCGCAGGTTTCATTTGGTCCTCGATATATTCCGATAAATTTATCGATAACTGAGTTATCGGTCAAAATGTGGTTGCCCGAAAACCTTAAAATGTCCCTACAATATGGGTATCAAACGAAAGGGGAAGACCTCAGGTTTCATTTGGACCTCGATATATTTCGATAAATTTATCGATAACTGGGTGTACCCTACCGACGATGCTGTAGGAGTTGCAAAGATGATGAAGAGGAGGAAACGGTGGAGCATCTCATCTGCAACTGCCCGGCTTTAAGCGGCGCGAGAAGGCGCTTTTTCGGAGTTCCCTTCCTGGATAGCCTACGCCAGGTAGCGGAGCTGGTCATAAAGGACTTGATGGCTTTCATCAAGTCATCTAAATGGTTCGAGGAGGTGTAACGGTGTCGGTTTTAGCAGTGTCAGCCCCGGGATTCTGCTATGTGGAGAGTCCCAATAGCACTGGGATTTTCCATATGGCCGGGTCCCGGGACTGACTTTCCTAATGTTGATGGTATCACAACGGGCCTTTTAATACTGCCCTAGGTGTGCCTTTGCGGCAGCCACTTCTACCTAACCTAACCTATCGATAACTGAGTTATCGGTCAAAATGGTATTGCCCAAAAACCTCAAAATTTCCCTACAATATGGGTATCAAACGAAAGGGGAAGACCGCAGGTTTCATTTGGACCTCGATATATTTCGATAAATTTGTCGATAACTGAGTTATCGGTCAAAATGTGGTTGCCGGAAACCTTAAAATTTCCCTACAATATGGGTATGAAACGAAAGGTGAAGGCCCCAGGTCTCATTTGGACATCGACATATTTCGATAAATTTTTTCGATAACTGAGTTATCGGTCAAAATGTGGTTGCCGGAAACCTTAAAATTTCCCTACAATATGGGTATGAAACGAAAGGTGAAGGCCCCAGGTCTCATTTGGACATCAACATATTTCGATAAATTTATTCGATAACTGAGTTATCCGTCAAAATGTGGTTGCCGGAAACCTTAAAATTTCCCTACAATATGGGTATCAAACGAAAGGGTAAGGCCCCAGGTCTCATTTGGACATCGACATATTTCGATAAATTTATCGATAACTGAGTTATCGGTCAAAATGTGGTTGCCCGAAAACCTTAAAATGTCCCTACAATATGGGTATCAAACGAAAGGGGAAGACCTCAGGTTTCATTTGGACCTCGATATATTTCGATAAATTTATCGATAACTGAGTTATCGGTCAAAATGTGGTTGCCCGAAAACCTTAAAATTTCCCTAAAATATGGGTATCAAACGAAAGGGGAAGACCCCAGGTTTCATTTGGATTTACCCAAGAACCTCAAAATTCCCCTACAATACGGGTATCAAACGAAAGGGGAAGACCGCAGGTTTCATTTGGACCTCGATATATTTCGATAAATTTATCGATAACTGAGTTATCGGTCAAAATGTGATTGCCCAAAAACCTCAAAATTTCCCTACAGTATGGGTATCAAACGAAAGGTGAAGGCCCCAGGTCTCATTTGGACATCGACATATTTCGATAAATTTATCGATAACTGAGTTATCGGTCAAAATGTGGTTGCCGGAAACCTTAAAATTTCCCTACAATATTGGTATCAAACGAAAGGTGAAGGCCCCAGGTTTATTTGGATATCGATATATTGCGATAAATTTATCGATAGCTGAGTTATCCGTCAAAATATGATTGTCCAAAAACCTAAAAAATTCCCTACAATATGGGTATCAAACGAAAGGTAAAGGTCCCAGGTTTAATTTGGACATCGACATATTTCGATAAATTTATCGATAACTGAGTTATCGGTAATAATGTGGCTGCCCGAAAACCTTAAAATTTCCCTACAATATGGGTATCAAACGAAAGATGAAGGCCCCAGGTCCATTTGGACATCGACATATTTCGATACATTTATCGATAACTGAGTTATCGGTCAAAATGTGGTTGCCTGAAAACCGTAAAATTTCCCTACAATATGGGTATCAAACGAAAGGTGAAGGCCCCAGGTTTCATTTGGACATCGATATATTACGATAAATTTATCGATAACTGAGTTATCGGTCAAAATGTGGTTGCCCAAAAACCTTAAAAATTCCCTAGAATATGGGTATCAAACGAAAGGTGAAGGTCCCAGTAGTGGAATTCAGTACGCTATTTTAACAAGAGTTGTCATTGTTACGTTGACTTAACAACAATTTTAACGATTTCGCTATTCACTACAAGTTTATTTGACAACGAAATGTCAGCTGTTATTGTTAACGCGAAATAATTGTCGACCTATAATTTGGTGTTGTTTGTTAAAACAACCAAAAGGTACTTTTCTTATATATTTTAGCTCAGACACTTCTATGTTTTGCTTTGTGTTATCTGAGACAATCACCTTTTGTTTCTATGCTTAGCTGAGAATCTGCTACGTTTTGCTATGTTTAACTGAGACAATCACCTATTGGTAGTTGTTAAGGAATATTGGTTCTATGCTTAGCTAAGAATCATCTACTTTTTGCTATAATTCACCTGAGACAATCACCTATTGTACTATAATGCACCTGAGACAATCGCCTATTTTTAATTGTTAAGGAAGAGCTACTGAATCACCGAATCGATAGTGCAAACAACGAAATTGTTAAGCTAACAACCCGTTTCATAGTATTGTTTAAAGTTACTGAATTCCACTACAGGTTTCATTTGGACATCGACATATTTCGATACATTTATCGATAACTGAGTTATCGGTCAAAATGTGGTTGCCCGAAAACCGTAAAATTTCCCTACAAGATGGGTATCAAGCGAAAGGTGAAGGCCCCAGGTTTCATTTGGACATCGACATATTTCGATAAATTTGTCGATAACTGAGTTATCGGTCAAAATGTGGTTGCCCAAAAACCTTAAAAATTCCCTAGAATATGGGTATCAAACGAAAGGTGAAGGTCCCAGGTTTCACTTGGACATCGACATATTTCGATAAATTTATTGATAACTGTGTTATCGGTCAAAATGTGGTTGCCCGAAAACCTTAAAATTTCCCTACAATATGGGTATCAAACTAAAGGGGAAGGCCCCAGGTTTCATTTGGACTTCGATATATTTCGATAAATTTATCGATAACTGAGTTATCGGTAATAATGTGGTTGCCTGAAATCCTTACAATTTCCCTACAATATGGGTATCAAACGAAAGGTGAAGGCCCCAGGTCTCATTTGGACATCGACATATTTCGATACATTTATCGATAACTGAGTTATCGGTCAAAATGTGGTTGCCTGAAAACCGTAAAATTTCCCTACAATATGGGTATCAAACGAAAGGTGAAGGCCCCAGGTTTCATTTGGACATCGATATATTACGATAAATTTATCGATAACGTAGTTATCGGTCAAAATGTGGTTGCCCAAAAACCTTAAAAATTCCCTAGAATATGGGTATCAAACGAAAGGCGAAGGTCCCAGGTTTCACTTGGACATCGACATATTTCGATAAATTTATCGATAACTGAGTTATCCGTCAAAATGTGGTTGCCCGAAAACCTTAAAATTTCCCTACAATATGGGTATCAAACTAAAGGGGAAGGCCCCAGGTTTCATTTGGACTTCGATATATTTCGATAAATTTATCGATAACTGAGTTATCGGTCAAAATATGATTGCCCAAAAAGCTAAAAAAAATTCCCTACAATATGGGTATCAAACGAAAGGTGAAGGCCCCAGGTTTCATTTGGACATCGACATATTTCGATAAATTTGTCGATAACTGAGTTATCGGTCAAAATGTGGTTGCCCGAAAACCTTAAAATTTCCCTACAATATGGGTATCAAACTAAAGGGGAAGGCCCCAGGTTTCATTTGGACATCGATATATTACGATAAATTTATCGATAACTGAGTTATCGGTCAAAATGTGGTTGCCCAAAAACCTTAAAAATTCCCTAGAATATGGGTATCAAACGAAAGGTGAAGGTCCCAGGCTTCACTTGGACATCGACATATTTCGATAAATTTATCGATAACTGAGTTATCGGTCAAAATATGATTGCCCAAAAAGCTAAAAAAAATTCCCTACAATATGAGTATCAAACGAAAGGTGAAGGCCCCAGGTTTCATTTGGACATCGACATATTTCGATAAATTTGTCGATAACTGAGTTATCGGTCAAAATGTGGTTGCCCGAAAACCTTAAAATTTCCCTACAATATGGGTATCAAACTAAAGGGGAAGGCCCCAGGTTTCATTTGGACATCGATATATTACGATAAATTTATCGATAACTGAGTTATCGGTCAAAATGTGGTTGCCCAAAAACCTTAAAAATTCCCTAGAATATGGGTATCAAACGAAAGGTGAAGGTCCCAGGTTTCACTTGGACATCGACATATTTCGATAAATTTATCGATAACTGTGTTATCGGTCAAAATGTGGTTGCCTGAAAACCTTAAAATTTCCCTACAATATGGGTATCAAACTAAGGGAGAAGGCCCCAGGTTTCATTTGGACTTCGATATATTTCGATAAATTTATCGATAACTGAGTTATCGGTCAAAATATGATTGCCCAAAAAGCTAAAAAAAATTCCCTACAATATGGGTATCAAACGAAAGGTGAAGGCCCCAGGTTTCAGTTGGACATCGACATATTTCGATAAATTTGTCGATAACTGAGTTATCGGTCAAAATGTGGTTGCCCGAAAAACTTAAAATTTCCCTACAATATGGGTAACAAACGAAAGGCGAAGCCCCAGGTTTCATTTGGACATCGACATATTTCGATAAATTTATCGATAACTGAGTTATCGGTCAAAATGTGGTTGCCCGAAAACCTTAAAATTTCCCTAAAATATGGGTATCAAACGAAAGGGGAAGACCCCAGGTTTCATTTGGATTTACCCAAAAACCTCAAAATTTCCCTACAATATGGGTATCAAACGAAAGGGGAAGAGCGCAGGTCTCATTTGGAAATCGACATATTTCGATAAATTTATCGATAACTGAGTTATCGTTCAAAATGTGGTTGCCCGAAAACCTTAAAATTTCCCTACAATATGGGTATCAAACGAAAGGCGAAGCCCCAGGTTTCATTTGGACATCGACATATTTCGATAAATTTATCGATAACTGAGTTATCGGTCAAAATGTGGTTGCCCAAAAACCTTAAAAATTCCCTAGAATATGGGTATCAAACGAAAGGTGAAGGTCCCAGGTTTCACTTGGACATCGACATATTTCGATAAATTTATCGATAACTGTGTTATCGGTCAAAATGTGGTTGCCCGAAAACCTTAAAATTTCCCTACAATATGGGTATCAAACTAAGGGGGAAGGCCCCAGGTTTCATTTGGACTTCGATATATTTCGATAAATTTATCGATAACTGAGTTATCGGTCAAAATATGATTGCCCAAAAAGCTAAAAAAAATTCCCTACAATATGGGTATCAAACGAAAGGTGAAGGCCCCAGGTTTCAGTTGGACATCGACATATTTCGATAAATTTGTCGATAACTGAGTTATCGGTCAAAATGTGGTTGCCCGAAAAACTTAAAATTTCCCTACAATATGGGTAACAAACGAAAGGCGAAGCCCCAGGTTTCATTTGGACATCGACATATTTCGATAAATTTATCGATAACTGAGTTATCGGTCAAAATGTGGTTGCCCGAAAACCTTAAAATTTCCCTAAAATATGGGTATCAAACGAAAGGGGAAGACCCCAGGTTTCATTTGGATTTACCCAAAAACCTCAAAATTTCCCTACAATATGGGTATCAAACGAAAGGGGAAGAGCGCAGGTCTCATTTGGAAATCGACATATTTCGATAAATTTATCGATAACTGAGTTATCATTCAAAATGTGTTTGCCCGAAAACCTTAAAATTTCCCTACAATATGGGTATCAAACGAAAGGCGAAGCCCCAGGTTTCATTTGGACATCGACATATTTCGATAAATTTATCGATAACTGAGTTATCGGTCAAAATGTGGTTGCCCGAAAACCTTAAAATTTCCTTAAAATATGGGTATCAAACGAAAGGGGAAGACCCCAGGTTTCATTTGGATTTACCCAAAAACCTCAAAATTTCCCTACAATAAGGGTATCAAACGAAAGGGGAAGAGCGCAGGTTTCATTTGGACCTCGATATATTTCGATAAATTTATCGATAACTGAGTTATCGGTCAAAATGTGATTGCCCGAAAACCTTAAAATTTCCCTACAATATGGGTATCAAACTAAAGGGGAACACCTCAGGTTTCATTTGGACCTCGATATATTTCGATAAATTTATCGATAACTGAGTTATCGGTCAAAATGTGGTTGCCCGAAAACCTTAAAATTTCCCTACAATATGGGCAACAAACGAAAGGGGAAGACCCCAGGTTTCATTTCGATTTCGATATATTTCGATAAATTTATCGATAACTGAGTTATCGGTCAAAATGTGATTGCCCAAAAACCTCAAAATTTCCCTACAATATGGGTATCAAACGAAAGGGGAAGACCGCAGGTTTCATTTGTACCTCGATATATTTCGATAAATTTACCGATAACTGAGTTATCGGTCAAAATGTGATTGCCCAAAAACCTCAAAATTTCCCTACAATATGGGTATCAAACGAAAGGGGAAGACCGTAGGTTTCATTTGGACCTCGATATATTTCGATAAATTTATCGATAACTGAGTTATCGGTCAAAATGTGATTGCTCAAAAACCTCAAAATTTCCCTACAATTTGGGTGTCAAACGAAAGGTGAAGACCCCAGTACCCCGATTCCCTAACTTTTAACCACTCGCCAAGCGTTTAGGTTTTCGCCAGGGTTTGGCGTTTGTTCTTAACGAAACTGTGATTCTCCAACTTGCCTTTAACGAATTTCCATATTTTCAATATTTCGCACCAAATAAAGCGCCACAAACTCAAAAGACATTTTTATTGCAATTTAAATTTATTATTTTCTCTTAAACACTTTTAAACACCATCAAATTAATCCGCAATAACTAGCTACAATAAAAGTGTTACCGAAAACAGCTGATCGAGCTTATCGACTTTTAGTGTGGTTAGCACTTAGAGAATAAGAAAAAGCGATACAAATGGCGTTAAACGGAATTAACGCTAACACCCTGCAGGTCTCATTTGGACATCGACATATTTCGATAAATTTATCGATAACTGAGTTATCGGTCAAAATGTGGTTGCCGGAAACCTTAAAATTTCCTTACAATATGGGTATGAAACGAAAGGTGAAGGCCCCAGGTCTCATTTGGACATCGACATATTTCGATAAATTTATCGATAACTGAGTTATCGGTCAAAATGTGGTTGCCGGAAACCTTAAAATTTCCCTACAATATGGGTATCCAACGAAAGGGGAAGACCTCAGGTTTCATTTGGACCTCGATATATTTCGATAAATTTATCGATAACTGAGTTATCGGTCAAAATGTGGTTGCCCGAAAACCTCAAAATTTCCCTACAATATGGGTATCAAAGGAAAGGGGAAGACCCCAGGTTTCATTTGGATTTACCCAAAAACCTCAAAATTTCCCTACAATATGGGTATCAAACGAAAGGGGAAGAGCGCAGGTTTCATTTGGACCTCGATATATTTCGATAAATTTATCTATAACTGAGTTATCGGTCAAAATGTGATTGCCCAAAAACCTCAAAATTTCCCTACAATTTGGGTATCAAACGAAAGGGGAAGACCGCAGGTTTCATTTGGACCTCGATATATTTCGATAAATTTACCGATAACTGAGTTATCGGTCAAAATGTGATTGCCCAAAAACCTCAAAATTTCCCTACAATATGGGTATCAAACGAAAGGGGAAGACCGTAGGTTTCATTTGGACCTCGATATATTTCGATAAATTTATCGCTAACTGAGTTATCGGTCAAAATGTGATTGCTCAAAAACCTCAAAATTTCCCTAGAATTTGGGTGTCAAACGAGAGGTGAAGACCCCAGTACCCCGATTCCCTAACTTTTAACCACTCGCCAAGCGTTTAGGTTTTCGCCAGGGTTTGGCGTTTGTTCTTAACGAAACTGTGATTCTCCAACTTGCCTTTAACGAATTTCCATATTTTCAATATTTCGCACCAAATAAAGCGCCACAAACTCAAAAGACATTTTTATTGCAATTTAAATTTATTATTTTCTCTTAAACACTTTTAAACACCATCAAATTAATCTGCGATAACTAGCTACAATAAAAGTGTTAGCGAAAACAGCTGATCGAGCTTATCGACTTTTAGTGTGGTTAACACTTAGAGAATAAGGAAAAGTGATAAAAATGGGGTTAAACAGAATTAACGCTAACACCCTACAGGTCTCATTTGGACATCGACATATTTCGATGAATTTATCGATAACTGAGTTATCGGTCAAAATGTGGTTGCCGGAAACCTTAAAATTTCCCTACAATATGGGTATCCAACGAAAGGGGAAGACCTCAGGTTTCATTTGGACATCGACATATTTCGATCAATTTATTCGATAACTGAGTTATCGGTCAAAATGTGGTTGCCGGAAACCTTAAAATTTCCCTACAATATGGGTATGAAACGAAAGGTGAAGGCCCCAGGAGCTGTAAGAAGTTGGCACCCCATTGGTCGAAATTTGAAAAAGATTTTATGCCAAATAATTGGTCATAATTGGTCAGCAGGTTTCAGTAATTGGTCAGCCATAGGAAAAAATGTATGCCACTTTAAAATTTTCCGAGGTGGCCGTAAGATGTTGGCACCCCATTGGTCGAAATTTGGAAAAGTTAGTATGCCAAATAATTGGTCACTAATTGGTCATAATTGGTCAGCAGGTCTCACTAATTGGTCAGCCATAGAAAATTTTTTATGACGTTTTTAAATTTTCCAAGGGAAAAGTCATTTACTTCCGCAGGCACCCTGTATACTTTAAATTTCAAACAACAAATATGCCAAATAATTGGTCACTAATTGGTCATAATTGGTCAGTAGGTTTCACTAATTGGTCAGCCATAGAAAATTTTTAATTAATTTTTTTAAGTTTTTTGAGTGTTATCGATTAAGATGTTGGCACCCCATTGGTCGAAATTTGGAAATGTTAGTATGCCAAATAATTGGTCACTAATTGGTCATAATTGGTCAGCAGGTCTCACTAATTGGTCAGCCATAGAAAAATTTTTATGACGTTTTTAAATTTTCCAAGGCAAAAGACATTTACTTCCGCAGGCACCCTGTATACTTTAAATTTCAAAAAACAAATATGCCAAATAATTGGTCACTAATTGGTCATAATTCGTCAGCAGGTCTCACTAATTGGTCAGCCATAGAAAAATTTTAATTAATTTTTTTAAGTTTTTTGAGTGTTATCGATTAAGATGTTGGCACCCCATTGGTCGAAATTTGGAAATGTTAGTATGCCCAACAATTGGTCACTAATTGGTCATAATTGGTCAGCAGGTCTCACTAATTGGTCAGCCATAGACAATTTTTTATGACGTTTTTAAATTTTCCAAGGCAAAAGACATTTACTTCCGCAGGCACCCTGTATACTTTAAATTTCAAAAAACAAATATGCCAAATAATTGGTCACTAATTGGTCATAATTGGTCAGTAGGTTTCACTAATTGGTCAGCCATAGAAAATTTTTAATTAATTTTTTTAAGTTTTTTGAGTGTTATCGATTAAGATGTTGGCACCCCATTGGTCGAAATTTGGAAAAGTTAGTATGCCAAATAATTGGCCACTAATTGGTCATAATTGGTCAGCAGGTCTCACTAATTGGTCCGCCATAGGACATTTTTTATGAAATTTTAAAATTTTGCAAGGCAAAAGTAATTTACCTTGATCATCCACCAATTACTGACGTTGACATGTTATCGATTCTTTCCCAAGAAGATGTGCGGTCTCTACAATTACGTGAACTACTGTGCACACAGATACAATCACTTCAACATCACTCATTAGGCATCAATTTGAACATGCGACTGTGGTCCAGGCGTTAGGCATTCCGATTATCAAGGCGGGTGACTTAAGTTCGATGCTGGTTAGGGTAAGTGTTTTTTTTTTTTTTTGATAATTTATAAGTCATAAGTATTTATTTAAAAAAATGCATTCCTGTCTTCTTATTATTTTTTTTTTTTTATTTTGAAACATTATTTACAACTAGCAGGGACCCCGACGTTGTCCGGGTGGATCTGTATTTTAGGGTGGTACTAATTTCTTTTGAACAATTTTTTCGCTTTTGCCAAACTTATTCTCGGGCCCACTTCCTCTTCATCAACCTCTTTTCCTCGGCTTTCTTTCCTATGTCATATTCCTTTCTGTCACATATGTTTGGGTTAAGCCCCAATCTAATGAATGAATAGATTTAAAAATTGTATTTCCCAAATTTTTTGGTACGCCACTGTACCTATACAATTGATTTTTGATTTAGCTAAAATTGAAAAAAATACTAAACAAAAATTTGTGAGAGGCACGCTTTGTTATTTTTTTGAAAAACAAAGTGAATTTTTCTTCATAGAAATCTATTTACAAAAAAAAATTTCAAAGGTACCTCACTTAAAATGACTATATCTTTTTTGTTTATTGGGCGATTTTGATAAAATAAAGTTTAGGGCTCCTTCTAAGCTTCAAGCTGTCCACCAGAAAAAGTCTCATTATTGTCCAGACAGACAATAATTCTAAAAATGGTTGAGATGGACTCTATAACATTCTTCAAGTCATCCCCAGTCATTTTTTCAAAGAAATTTTCAATGTACAGACACGACTTTTCTACAGTTTTATTATAGTATAGATTATCTCTTGACAGGTATAAAAATTAAATATTTGCGTATATTAATCCCACTCCCGGAATTTTGAACGTATTTTAAAAAGCAACTATTTTAGTAAATTGCAAACAAAAAGTGCAAAAGTGTGGAGCCGCTAAAGGGTCAAATACATAAAGCTTTGTTAACCTCGCCTGAAATTTGCTACCTCAAAACTTTACGTCCTACTTCAGAGGAATGCTACAACGAACGCTTTGACGCTTTTCTTTTATACATTTGTTTTCGTTATTTCTTTCTTTGTATGCAGAATGTTTTGGTTAATATATTAATTTAATAGAGAAAACATGAATAAATTATTATTTCCTCCAAATTTTTATTCTCTAATTAAAGCAAAGTCATCAACATCTGATTGTCAAAGCAAGGAAAGCAAGCAAAATTTGAGAGTTTGCCAAATTTTAACCTTGCTTCAACTTTGAGGTCTTCAATTTGCCATGCTTCGTTTAAAAACGCATACTGAACTTTTCTGTCAAAGTCAAAGTTCGAGGTAAAGTCAAAATAAAGCTTTATGTAACTGACCCTTAAGAGTTATTTTTTTTAATCACGGCGGCCAAGTCAAAAAATTGTTCTGCAAATACCATGGATCACGCGCCCTATCCGGGAACCAAGATTAAACTTATTATTTACCTCTTTAGAAACCCCAAATATAATAATTTTGCAAAAAAAAAATATTCCAAATAATGAACCTTGAACCTTGACCACTCGCGTTGCAATCGCAATGCTTATCACCTACGCTAATGCACCATGTACTAAAATGCTGTCAAAAAGCTTACTTCAGGTTGAAGCAGTGTTTCGCCTATCTTTAATTAGGTTAGCTGGTGTTAACACGTGCAGGGTGGCCAGATAATTAAAGCAAAAGGCCCGAATATATATAAAAAAAAAGCACTTCAAGAAACAATATTCCCAATTCCAATAAAACAAATTTTGGCATAGTCAAAGTCAAAATTATGTTCATTGCTCTTGAACTTTTTTTGCTGATATCCTATACCAGATAAATATACTTTTTTATAGTAAAATACCACGGCAGAAAATTTAAACGAATTTGACCAGCCTCTATCTGATGTATAGAAATTCGCCCACACTTATGAATACTTAACTGCCACCTCTAATTGTGAGCGCTAACGTATGGCGGTACGCAACATACCGAAAAAACTGGTTTATGGCTATCCTGGGCCATATTTTACATATTTTTTTTTGGAAGATCTTCTGCAAATTTGGTTTTCAATAATTTGTGACATTAGTTTTTTTATTTCTTTGGCCGAGTTGGCCGTTTTAAGGATTTACGCCTTTTTCAGGGTAAACCTGTTTTTTTTCATGCCTCTAAGGTCCGGTTTTTCAGTGCAAGTTTAAACTTCAGAGTGAGTTTAAACGGCCGATTTGTATGGAATAAACTCTAGTCAACTTTGTCTGTGGTTTAAATCTGCACTGAAAAACCGAGCCTAAATCATTATTCGTGCACTGAATCTTGTATTTTTGTATACATATAGTGGTTTTAGAGGTATTTGATAAATCACACTTATCAGTTGCATTTGCGACCAAACAAAATTTTTACCACATCCGGGCATAAACATATTTTTAGTACTAGAAACAGAGAGCTTTTTTCATTAACTTCTAAACTCGAAGAGATATTTAAAAATGGCAAACGCAGAACTGCCAGGAATGGATAGTGCTAATTAAATGAAGCATCATCGCGAATAACGTTCTAAGTTACAAAACCAGAATTTGACAGGAGGGCAAAAAAACGCTAAAGTCATATTTTTTATTTCTTTTATACCTTTCATATTATCAGTTTATCACCTTTCTTATGAGCTTCCAGTGCCATTACGAATCACTTTCGACGCTTCTATGCAAAATAATGTATGTCACTTTTAATTACCGTACTATTTTAAATGCATTTTTACAGTTTTGGTGTGTCAAATTTTAGAAAATTGTTATATGCAATAAAACACTTCGAACGTTATTCGAGATGGTGCACGGCTAAAAAAATGAACCTAAATTTTAAACCCGTATAAAGTTTAATCAATTTCTCAAACTTTTTTGTACAATATTTCAAACCGTCCAAATACCTACAAAGATTTTCAATTTCTTTTGGTTTCGATTTAAAATCTAAATGAAAAAGCTGTCTAAATTTTTTATTTTTGGTTTGTTTTATACCAGTATTCTGTAATTTTGTCTCATATCAAGTCACTAAATTTGAGATATTTCATTAGAAACAATTTTTGTGACTTGAGATGATTCCGGTATTCTATAAGAGAAAGTCACAAGAAATCTACCATAGTCTCTCTCTCGCTCATTTTAAGGTGTGGTGAATACAAAAATTGCATAAATTTTAAGAAACACATTTGACACTCGCCCTGTAATTGTCGATGTAGCCCAGGCGTTAAGCGTCCGGACTATCACGCGGGAGGTCGCAGGTTCAAGTGCCGGTCCGCGAACAGTAAATTTTTATTTTTTTATTTAAATTTTAGTTTAATAAACTTTTTTTTTAAACATATAAATACTTCTAATTCGTAAATTCACATTTTTTATAATTTTTTTAATTTTTTATCCAATATTCTTTAATTAATTTCGTTTGTTACCTGCCTACAAGCAGATCACAAATTAGTGACTCTTTATTGAGACTAGAGATGTGAGGCAGCTTACTGAATACCAAATTGTATCAAATATGAAATAGACCACGAAATGTCTCTATTAGTGACTAGATACACCTTACAGAATTCCACCATTAATGTAATTGAATTTTGCCCACAAAAACTTCATGTGCGTCATAGCTCAGCGGTAGAGCAGTCGGCTGTGACTCCTGAGCGTTTTCGTTCTAGTTCTGTCTGCTGCCACATTTTTTTAGTTTTATTTTATTCTTAAAACTTTTCGGTCTAAAATTTAAACTTTTGGGTTTGAAAATTCAAATTTATTTTTGAAAGCTTATTCAAGATTGAATTTTGCCAACAACATTTATGTGTGCGATGTAGCTCAGTGGTAGAGCAGACGGGCATGATGCGGGGAGTTTTGGTTCGAATTCCCGCCAACGGACAAAAAATTTATTTTATCTTTAAAAAATTGTTAAAACATTTCTTGTTTATAATTGAAACCCGATTCATTTAGCCAATTTTCATGAAAACTGGTCTAGATTGAATTTGAATCCAAATTTGGTTTGGTCATATATGTAGTCCAAAAAAGTTTAAAATTTAGGTTCGAATTTTTAGCCGTGTGCTTAAAATGTAGAATACAAATTTTTTGAGAAAAAAATTAATATCTGTTATGGGACGCATCGACGATAAAGCGGTTCACACATATCTTCAAAAAATATATTCCACACACCTAACACTTAATTTGTGTTTCGAAGCTAAAATTTTGGGAAATATTTTCTTTAAAACTGAATGCGTTTGGAGGAAAACATCTCCCAATATCAAACAACGCCACTGGCGCTTATTCAAATTTCAAAGCTCAAAAATCCAGCAAAAAGCGTCAAATCTGGCCACCCTGGTTTCAGCGGCAGAAAATTAGTGCCACTGTTTAGTGGTTAATTCGTCAAGTGAAATACAGTTATCTCTTATTTCATTTGGTGCATTCACAGTTTGCTGTAACATTGTGTAATTCCTCTGCTTAAAGATATTATGCATAATTTTTCGAGGAAAACACCATTTGGAAAAACTTGCAAATATTTTTATTAAAGCAAAGAATGCAACAATGCAGAGTTAAAACAAAGGAACAGATCTTTTGCGATATTCGTTTTTAAGGGATTTTATACAGCTTGGGTATGGTAGGCTTATACCTATTTGCCAAAGTACCCACACCGACAGATACCTAGTAAAATGTGTTGAGTATGCCAAAATACCCACATCTACAGGTACCTAGTACAAATGGTCCTTCATCTTGTTGTTATTTGTCTTTCATCGATGTTCTGATAGAGCTCTACGACCTTGCCCATATTTTCAGTTATGGGCTGTTATGGGTATTTCCATGTTGTTGCGGCATATTTGTGTCATTCATGTTGTTGTTGTTTGTCTTTCATCGATAATCGATGTTCTGAAAGAACTCTACGAACTTGTCCATATTTTCAGTTATGGGCTGTTATGGGTATTTCGATGCTGTTGCGGCATATTTGTGTATGTATGTGTTTATTTCTACGTTATTTCAAGCAAGATGAGTTTGCCTGCCGGCATCTGGAAAAAGACTGAGTCGCGCTATACAAAAAAGGGGATACAGAACTATGGTGTTTCACCATAATCCCATATCAAAAACGTTTATTATATTGAATAAAATGGTTATGTTAGGGTATAGCGCAAACCGAAGACTAATTTAACCCTTAATTAGTCGCATGAAGAAAATCACACAAATAGTCGCGTGGGGTCTCTGGTGACCCCAAACAAAACTTAGAAAAATAATTATAAAAACTAAATAAAACGATTTAGAATTTTCATAAATATAACCATACTTTATTATTAAGTATTTCAAACAACTAAAAAATTTGTTTTATTGGAATTGGGAATATTGTTTCTTGAAGTGCTTTTTTTTATATATATTCGGGCCTTTTGCTTTAATTATCTGGCCACCCTGCACGTGTTAACACCAGCTAACCTAATTAAAGATAGGCGAAACACTGCTTCAACCTGAAGTAAGCTCTTTGACAGCATTTCGCGATTGCAACGCGAGTGGTCAAGGTTCAAGGTTCATTATTTGGAATATTTTTTTTTGCAAAATTATTATATTTGGGGTGTCTAAAGAGGTAAATAATAAGTTTAATCTTGGTTCCCGGATAGGGCGCGTGATCCATGGTATTTGCAGAACAATTTTTTGACTTGGCCGCCGTGATTAAAAAAAATAACTCTTAAGGGTCAGTTACATAAAGCTTTATTTTGACTTTACCTCGAACTTTGACTTTGACAGAAAAGTTCAGTATGCGTTTTTAAACGAAGCATGGCAAATTGAAGACCTCAAAGTTGAAGCAAGGTTAAAATTTGGCAAACTCTCAAATTTTGCTTGCTTTCCTTGCTTTGACAATCAGATGTTGATGACTTTGCTTTAATTAGAGAATAAAAATTTGGAGGAAATAATAATTTATTCATGTTTTCTCTATTAAATTAATATATTAACCAAAACATTCTGCATACAAAGAAAGAAATAACGAAAACAAATGTATAAAAGAAAATCGTCAAAGCGTTCGTTGTAGCATTCCTCTGAAGTAGGACGTAAAGTTTTGAGGTAGCAAATGTTAGGCGAGGTTAACAAAGCTTTATGTATTTGACCCTTTAGCGGCTCCACACTTTTGCACTTTTTGTTTGCAATTTACTAAAATAGTTGCTTTTTAAAATACGTTCAAAATTCCGGGAGTGGGATTAATATACGCAAATATTTAATTTTTATACCTGTCAAGAGATAATCTATACTATAATAAAATTGTATAAAAGTCGTGTCTGTACATTGAAAATTTCTTTGAAAAAATGACTGGGGATGACTTGAAGAATGTTATAGAGTCCATCTCAACCATTTTTAGAATTATTGTCTGTCTGTTTGTCTGTTTGTCTGATTGTCTGTTTGTCCGTTTGAACGTAAGGATCTCGGAAACTAAGAAACGGATTTTAATGAGACTTTTTCTGGTGGACAGCTTGAAGCTTAGAAGGAGCCCTAAACTTTATTTTATCAAAATCGCCCAATAAACAAAAAAGATATAGTCATTTTAAGTGAGGTGCCTTTGAAATTTTTTTTTGTAAATAGATTTCTATGAAGAAAAATTCACTTTGTTTTTCAAAAAAATAACAAAGCGTGCCTCTCACAAATTTTTTTCAATTTTAGCTAAATCAAAAATCAATTGTATAGGTACAGTGGCGTACCAAAAAATTTGGGAAATAAAATTTTTAAATCTATTCATTCATTAGATTGGGGCTTAACCCAAACATATGTGACAGAAAGGAATATGACATAGGAAAGAAAGCCGAGGAAAAGAGGTTGATGAAGAGGAAGTGGGCCCGAGAATAAGTTTGGCAAAAGCGAAAAAATTGTTCAATAGAAATTAGTACCACCCTAAAATACAGATCCACCCGGACAACGTCGGGGTCCCTGCTAGTTGTAAATAATGTTTCAAAATAAAAAATAAAAAATAATAAGAAGAGAGGAATGCATTTTTTTTAATAAATACTTATGACTTATAAATTATCAAAAAAAACACTTACCCTAACCAGCATCGAACTTAAGTCACCCGCCTTGATAATCGGAATGCCTAACGCCTGGGCCACAGTCGCATGTTCAAATTGATGCCTAATGAGTGATGTTGAAGTGATTGTATCTGTGTGCACAGTAGTTCACGTAATTGTAGAGACCGCACATCTTCTTGGGAAAGAATCGATAACATGTCAACGTCAGTAATTAGTGGATGATCAAGGTAAATTACTTTTGCCTTGAAAAATTTTAAAATTTCATAAAAAATGTCCTATGGCGGACCAATTAGTGAGACCTGCTGACCAATTATGACCAATTAGTGGCCAATTATTTGGCATACTAACTTTTCCAAATTTCGACCAATGGGGTGCCAACATCTTAATCGATAACACTCAAAAAACTTAAAAAAATTAATTAAAAATTTTCTATGGCTGACCAATTAGTGAAACCTACTGACCGATTATGACCAATTAGTGACCAATTATTTGGCATATTTGTTTTTTGAAATTTAAAGTATACAGGGTGCCTGCGGAAGTAAATGACTTTTCCCTTGGAAAATTTAAAAACGTCATAAAAAATTTTCTATGACTGACCAATTAGTGAAACCTGCTGACCAATTATGACCAATTAGTGACCAATTATTTGGCATACTAACTTTTCCAAATTTCGACCAATGGGGTGCCAACATCTTTATCGATAACACTCAAAAAACTTAAAAAAATTAATTAAAAAATTTCTATGGCTGACCAATTAGTGAAACCTACTGACCGATTATGACCAATTAGTGACCAATTATTTGGCATATTTGTTTTTTGAAATTTAAAGGATACAGGGTGCCTGCGGAAGTAAATGACTTTTCCCTTGGAAAATTTAAAAACGTTATAAAAAATTTTCTATGGCTGACCAATTAGTGAGACGTGCTGACCAATTATGACCAATTAGTGACCAATTATTTGGCATACTAACTTTTCCAAATTTCGACCAATGGGGTGCCAACATCTTAATCGATAACACTCAAAAAACTTAAAAAAAATTAATTAAAAATTTTCTATGGCTTACCAATTAGTGAAACCTACTGACCAATTGTGACCAATTAGTGACCAATTATTTGGCATATTTGTTTTTTGAAATTTAAAGTATACAGGGTGCCTGCGGAAGTAAATGACTTTTCCCTTGGAAAATTTAAAAACGTCATAAAAAATTTTCTATGGCTGACCAATTAGTGAGACCTGCTGACCAATTATGACCAATTAGTGACCAATTATTTGGCATACTAACTTTTCCAAATTTCGACCAATGGGGTGCCAACATCTTAATCGATAACACTCAAAAAACTTAAAAAAATTAATTAAAAATTTTCTATGGGTGACCAATTAGTGAAATCTACTGACCAATTATGACCAATTAGTGACCAATTATTTGGCATATTTGTTTTTTGAAATTTAAAGTATACAGGGTGCCTGCGGAAGTAAATGACTTTTGCCTTGGAAAATTTAAAAACGCCATAAAAAATTTTCTATGGCTGACCAATTAGTGAGACCTGCTGACCAATTATAACCAATTAGTGACCAATTATTTGGCATACTAACATTTCCAAATTTCGACCAATGGGGTGCCAACATCTTAATCGATAACACTCAAAAAACTTAAAAAAATTAATTAAAAATTTTCTATGGCTGACCAATTAGTGAAACCTACTGACCAATTATGACCAATTAGTGACCAATTATTGGGCATATTTGTTTTTTGAAATTTAAAGTATACAGGGTGCCTGCGGAAGTAAATGACTTTTCCCTTGGAAAATTTAAAAACGTCATAAAAAATGTTCTATGGCTGACCAATTAGTGAGACCTGCTGACCAATTATGACCAATTAGTGACCAATTATTTGGCATACTAACTTTTCCAAATTTCGACCAATGGGGTGCCAACATCTTAATCGATAACACTCAAAAAACTTAAAAAAATTAATTAAAAATTTTCTATGGCTGACCAATTAGTGAAACCTACTGACCAATTATGACCAATTAGTGACCAATTATTTGGCATATTTGTTTTTTGAAATTTAAAGGATACAGGGTGCCTGCGGAAGTGAATGACTTTTCCCTTGGAAAATTTAAAAACGTCATAAAAAATTTTCTATGGCTGACCAATTAGTGAGACCTGCTGACCAATTATGACCAATTAGTGACCAATTATTTGGCATACTAACTTTTCCAAATTTCGACCAATGGGGTGCCAACATCTTAATCGATAACACTCAAAAAACTTAAAAAAATTAATTAAAAATTTTCTATGGCTGACCAATTAGTGAAACCTACTGACCAATTATGACCAATTAGTGACCAATTATTTGGCATATTTGTGTTTTGAAATTTAAAGGATGCAGGGTGCCTGCGGAAGTGAATGACTTTTCCCTTGGAAAATTTAAAAACGTCATAAAAAATTTTCTATGGCTGACCAATTAGTGAGACCTGCTGACCAATTATGACCAATTAGTGACCAATTATTGGGCATACTAACATTTCCAAATTTCGACCAATGGGGTGCCAACATTTTAATCGATAACACTCAAAAAACTTAAAAAAATTAATTAAAAATTTTCTATGGCTGACCAATTAGTGACACCTACTGACCAATTATGACCAATTAGTGGCCAATTAATGGGCATATTTGTTTTTTGAAATTTAAAGTATACAGGGTGCCTGCGGAAGTAAATGACTTTTCCCTTGGAAAATTTAAAAACGTCATAAAAAATTGTCTATGGCTGACCAATTAGTGAGACCTGCCGACCAATTATGACCAATTAGTGACCAATTATTTGGCATACTAACATTTCCAAATTTCGACCAATGGGGTGCCAACATTTTAATCGATAACACTCAAAAAACTTAAAAAAATTAATTAAAAATTTTCTATGGCTGACCAATTAGTGAAACCTACTGACCAATTATGACCAATTAGTGACCAATTATTTGGCATATTTGTTTTTTGAAATTTAAAGGATACAGGGTGCCTGCGGAAGTAAATGACTTTTCCCTTGTAAAATTTAAAAACGTCATAAAAAATTTTCTATGGCTGACCAATTAGTGAGACCTGCTGACCAATTATGACCAATTAGTGACCAATTATTTGGCATACTAACTTTTCCATATTTCGACCAATGGGGTGCCAACATCTTAATCGATAACACTCAAAAAACTTAAAAAAATTAATTAAAAATTTTCTATGGCTGACCAATTAGTGAAACCTACTGACCAATTATGACCAATTAGTGACCAATTATTTGGCATATTTGTTTTTTGAAATTTAAATGATACAGGGTGCCTGCGGAAGTAAATTACTTTTCCCTTGGAAAATTTAAAAACGTCATAAAAAACTTTCTATGGCTGACCAATTAGTGAGACCTGCTGACCAATTATGACCAATTAGTGACCAATTATTTGGCATACTAACTTTTCCATATTTCGACCAATGGGGTGCCAACATCTTAATCGATAACACTCAAAAAACTTAAAAAAATTAATTAAAAATTTTCTATGGCTGACAAATTAGTGAAACCTACTGAGCAATTATGAACAATTAGTGACCAATTATTTGGCATATTTGTTTTTTGAAATTTAAAGTATACAGGGTGCCTGCGGAAGTAAATGACTTTTCCCTTGGAAAATTTAAAAACGTCATAAAAAATTTTCTATGGCTGACCAATTAGTGAAACCTGCTGACCAATTATTACCAATTAGTGACCAATTATTTGGCATACTAACTTTTCCAAATTTCGACCAATGGGGTGCCCACATCTTAATCGATAACACTCAAAAAACTTGAAAAAATTAATTAAAAATTGTCTATGGCTGACCAATTAGTGAAACCTACTGACCAATTATGACCAATTAGTGAACAATTATTTGGCATATTTGTTTTTTGAAATTTAAAGTATACAGGGTGCCTGCGGAAGTAAATGACTTTTCCCTTGGAAAACTTAAAAACGTCATACAAAATTTTCAATGGCTGACCAATTAGTGAGACCTGCTGACCAATTATGACCAATTATTTGGCATACTAACTTTTCCAAATTTCGACCAATGGGGTGCCAACATCTTACGGCCACCTTGGAAAATTTTAAAGTGGCATAAAATTTTTCCTATGGCTGACCAATTACTGAAACCTGCTGACCAATTATGACCAATTAGTGACCAATTATTTGGCATAAAATCTTTTTCAAATTTCGACCAATGGGGTGCCAACATCTTACAGCTGGCCCCAGGTCTCATTTGGACATCGACATATTTCGATAAATTTATTCGATAACTGAGTTATCTGTCAAAATGTGGTTGCCGGAAACCTTAAAATTTCCCTACAATATGGGTATCAAACGAAAGGGTAAGGCCCCAGGTCTCATTTGGACATCGACATATTTCGATAAATTTATCGATAACTGAGTTATCGGTAAAAATGTGGTTGCCCGAAAACCTTAAAATGTCCCTAAAATATGGGTATCAAACGAAAGGGGAAGACCCCAGGTTTCATTTGGATTTACCCAAAAACCTCAAAATTTCCCTACAATATGGGTATCAAACGAAAGGGGAAGACGCAGGTTTCATTTGGACCTCGATATATTTCGATAAATATATCGATAACTGAGTTATCGGTCAAAATGTGATTGCCCAAAAACCTCAAAATTTCCCTACAATATGGGTATCAAACGAAAGGTGAAGGCCCCAGGTCTCATTTGGACATCGACATATTTCGATAAATTTATCGATAACTAAGTTATCGGTCAAAATGTGGTTGCCGGAAACCTTAGAAATTTCCCTACAATATGGGTATCAAGCGAAAGGTGAAGGCCCCAGGTTTCATTTGGATATCGATATATTGCGATAAATGTATCGATAACTGAGTTATGTGTCAAAATATGATTGCCCAAAAACCTAAAAAATTCCCTACAATATGGGTATCAAACGAAAGGTAAAGGTCCCAGGTTTAATTTGGACATCGACATATTTCGATAAATTTATCGATAACTGAGTTATCGGTAATAATGTGGTTGCCCGAAAACCTTAAAATTTCCCTACAATATGGGTATCAAACGAAAGGTGAAGGCCCCAGGTCTCATTTGGACATCGACATATTTCGATACATTTATCGATAACTGAGTTATCGGTCAAAATGTGGTTGCCTGAAAACCGTAAAATTTCCCTACAATATGGGTATCAAACGAAAGGTGAAGGCCCCAGGTTTCATTTGGACATCGATATATTACGATAAATTTATCGATAACTGAGTTATCGGTCAAAATGTGGTTGCCCAAAAACCTTAAAAATTCCCTACAATATGGGTATCAAACGAAAGGTGAAGATCCCAGGTTTCACTTGGACATCGACATATTTCGATAAATTTATCGATAACTGAGTTATCGGTCAAAATGTGGTTGCCCGAAAACCTAAAAATTTCCCTACAATATGGGTATCAAACTAAAGGGGAAGGCCCCAGGTTTCATTTGGACTTCGATATATTTCGATAAATTGATCGATAACTGAGTTATCGGTCAAAATATGATTGCCCAAAAAGCTAAAAAAAATTCCCTACAATATGGGTATCAAACGAAAGGTGAAGGCCGCAGGTTTCATTTGGACATCGACATATTTCGATAAATTTGTCGATAACTGAGTTATCGGTCAAAATGTGGTTGCCCGAAAACCTTAAAATTTCCCTACAATATTGGTATCAAACGAAAGGCGAAGCCCCAGGTTTCATTTGGACATCGACATATTTCGATAAATTTATCGATAACTGAGTTATCGGTCAAAATGTGGGTGCCCGAAAACCTTAAAATTTCCCTAAATCAAACGAAAGGGGAAGACCCCAGGTTTCATTTGGATTTACCCAAAAACCTCAAAATTTCCTTACAATATGGGTATCAAACGAAAGGGGAAGAGCGCAGGTCTCATTTGGACATCGACATATATCGATAAATTTATCGATAACTGAGTTATCGGTCAAAATGTGGGTGCCCGAAAACCTTAAAATTTCCCTAAATCAAACGAAAGGGGAAGACCCCAGGTTTCATTTGGATTTACCCAAAAACCTCAAAATTTCCTTACAATATGGGTATCAAACGAAAGGGGAAGAGCGCAGGTCTCATTTGGACATCGACATATTTCGATAAATTTATCGATAACTGAGTTATCGGTCAAAATGTGGTTGCCTAAAAACTTCAAAATTTCCATACAATATGGGTATCAAACGAAAGGTGAAGGCACCAGGTCTCATTTCGTCATCGACATATTTCGATAAATTTATCGATAACTGAGTTATCGGTCAAAATGTGGTCGCCGGAAACCTTAAAATTTCTCTACAATATGGGTATCAAACGAAAGGTGAAGGCCCCAGGTCTCATTTGCACATCGACATATTTCGATAAATTTATCGATAACTGAGTTATCGGTCAAAATGTGGTTGCCGGAAACCTTAAAATTTCCCTACAATATGGGTATCCAACGAAAGGGGAAGACCTCAGGTTTCATTTGGACCTCGATATATTTCGATAAATTTATCGATAACTGAGTTATCGGTGAAAATGTGGTTGCCCGAAAACCTTAAAATTTCCCTACAATATGGGTATCAAACGAAAGGAGAAGACCCCAGGTTTCATTTTGACTTCGATATATTTCGATTTCGATAAATTTATCGATAACTGAGTTATCGGTCAAAATGTGATTGCCCAAAAACCTCAAAATTTCCCTACAATATGGGTATCAAACGAAAGGGGAAGACCGCAGGTTTCATTTGGACCTCGATATATTTCGATAAATTTATCGATAACTGAGTTATCGGACAAAATGTGATTGCCAAAAAACCTCAAAATTTCCCTACAATATGGGTATCAAGCGAAAGGGGAAGACCGCAGGTTTCATTTGGTCCTCGATATATTTCGATAAATTTATCGATAACTGAGTTATCGGTCAAAATGTGATTGCCCAAAAACCTCAAAATTTCCCTACAAAATGGGTATGAAACGAAAGGGGAAGACCCCAGGTTTCTTTTGGACCTCGATATATTTCTATAAATTTATCGATACCTGAGTTATCGGTCAAAATGTGGTTGCCGGAAACCTTAAAATTTCCCTACAATATGGGTATGAAACGAAAGGTGAAGACCCCAGGTTTCATTTGGATATCGATATATTGCGATAAATTTATCGATAACTGAGTTATCCGTCAAAATATGATTGCCCAAGAACCTAAAAAATTCCCTACAATATGGGTATCAAACGAAAGGTGAAGGCCCCAGGTTTCATTTGGACATCGACATATTTCGATAAATTTATCGATAACTGAGTTATCGGTCAAAATGTGATTGCCCAAAAACCTCAAAATTTCCCTACAAAATGGGTATGAAACGAAAGGGGAAGACCCCAGGTTTCTTTTGGACCTCGATATATTTCTATAAATTTATCGATACCTGAGTTATCGGTCAAAATGTGGTTGCCGGAAACCTTAAAATTTCCCTACAATATGGGTATGAAACGAAAGGTGAAGGCCCCAGGTTTCATTTGGATATCGATATATTGCGATAAATTTATCGATAACTGAGTTATCCGTCAAAATATGATCGCCCAAAAACCTAAAAAATTCCCTACAATATGGGTATCAAACGAAAGGTGAAGGCGCCAGGTTTCATTTGGACATCGACATATTTCGATAAATTTATCGATAACTGAGTTATCGGACAAAATGTGATTGCCAAAAAACCTCAAAATTTCCCTACAATATGGGTATCAAGCGAAAGGGGAAGACCGCAGGTTTCATTTGGTCCTCGATATATTTCGATAAATTTATCGATAACTGAGTTATCGGTCAAAATGTGATTGCCCAAAAACCTCAAAATTTCCCTACAATATGGGTATCAAACGAAAGGGGAAGACCCCAGGTTTCTTTTGGACCTCGATATATTTCTATAAATTTATCGATACCTGAGTTATCGGTCAAAATGTGATTGCCCGGAAACCTTAAAATTTCCCTACAATATGGGTATGAAACGAAAGGTGAAGACCCCAGGTTTCATTTGGATATCGATATATTGCGATAAATTTTTCGATAACTGAGTTATCCGTCAAAATATGATTGCCCAAGAACCTAAAAAATTCCCTACAATATGGGTATCAAACGAAAGGTGAAGGCCCCAGGTTTCATGTGGACATCGACATATTTCGATAAATTTATCGATAACTGAGTTATCGGTCAAAATGTGATTGCCCAAAAACCTCAAAATTTCCCTACAAAATGGGTATGAAACGAAAGGGGAAGACCCCAGGTTTCTTTTGGACCTCGATTTATTTCTATAAATTTATCGATACCTGAGTTATCGGTCAAAATGTGGTTGCCGGAAACCTTAAAATTTCCCTACAATATGGGTATGAAACGAAAGGTGAAGGCCCCAGGTTTCATTTGGATATCGATATATTGCGATAAATTTATCGATAACTGAGTTATGTGTCAAAATATGATTGCCCAAAAACCTAAAAAATTCCCTACAATATGGGTATCAAACGAAAGGTAAAGGTCCCAGGTTTAATTTGGACATCGACATATTTCGATAAATTTATCGATAACTGAGTTATCGGTAATAATGTGGTTGCCCGAAAACCTTAAAATTTCCCTACAATATGGGTATCAAACGAAAGGTGAAGGCCCCAGGTCTCATTTGGACATCGACATATTTCGATACATTTATCGATAACTGAGTTATCGGTCAAAATGTGGTTGCCTGAAAACCGTAAAATTTCCCTACAATATGGGTATCAAACGAAAGGTGAAGGCCCCAGGTTTCATGTGGACATCGACATATTTCGATAAATATATCGATAACTGAGTTATCGGTCAAAATGTGATTGCCCAAAAACCTCAAAATTTCCCTACAATATGGGTATCAAACGAAAGGTGAAGGCCCCAGGTCTCATTTGGACATCGACATATTTCGATAAATTTATCGATAACTGAGTTATCGGTCAAAATGTGGTTGCCGGAAACCTTAGAAATTTCCCTACAATATGGGTATCAAGTGAAAGGTGAAGGCCCCAGGTTTCATTTGGATATCGATATATTGCGATAAATTTATCGATAACTGAGTTATGTGTCAAAATATGATTGCCCAAAAACCTAAAAAATTCCCTACAATATGGGTATCAAACGAAAGGTAAAGGTCCCAGGTTTAATTTGGACATCGACATATTTCGATAAATTTATCGATAACTGAGTTATCGGTAATAATGTGGTTGCCCGAAAACCTTAAAATTTCCCTACAATATGGGTATCAAACGAAAGGTGAAGGCCCCAGGTCTCATTTGGACATCGACATATTTCGATACACTTATCGATAACTGAGTTATCGGTCAAAATGTGGTTGCCTGAAAACCGTAAAATTTCCCTACAATATGGGTATCAAACGAAAGGTGAAGGCCCCAGGTCTCATTTGGACATCGATATATTACGATAAATTTATCGATAACTGAGTTATCGGTCAAAATGTGGTTGCCCAAAAACCTTAAAAATTCCCTACAATATGGGTATCAAACGAAAGGTGAAGGTCCCAGGTTTCACTTGGACATCGACATATTTCGATAAATTTATCGATAACTGAGTTATCGGTCAAAATGTGGTTGCCCAAAAACCTTAAAAATTCCCTACAATATGGGTATCAAACGAAAGGCGAAGCCCCAGGTTTCATTTGGACATCGACATATTTCGATAAATTTATCGATAACTGAGTTATCGGTCAAAATGTGGGTGCCCGAAAACCTTAAAATTTCCCTAAATCAAACGAAAGGGGAAGACCCCAGGTTTCATTTGGATTTACCCAAAAACCTCAAAATTTCCTTACAATATGGGTATCAAACGAAAGGGGAAGAGCGCAGGTCTCATTTGGACATCGACATATATCGATAAATTTATCGAAAACTGAGTTATCGTTCAAAATGTGGTTGCCCGAAAAACTTATAATTTCCCTACAATATGGGTATCAAACGAAAGGCGAAGCCCCAGGTTTCATTTGGACATCGACATATTTCGATAAATTTATCGATAACTGAGTTATCGGTCAAAATGTGGTTGCCCGAAAACCTTAAAATTTCCCTAAAATATGGGTATCAAACGAAAGGGGAAGACCCCAGGTTTCATTTGGATTTACCCAAAAACCTCAAAATTTCCCTACAATATGGGTATCAAACGAAAGGGAAGAGCGCAGGTTTCATTTGGACTTCGATATATTTCGATAAATGTATCGATAACTGAGTTATCGGTCAAAATGTGATTGCCCAAAACCTCAAAATTTCCCTACAATATGGGTATCAAACGTAAGGGGAAGACCCCAGGTTTCTTTTGGACCTCGATATATTTCTATAAATTTATCGATAACTGAGTTATCGGTCAAAATGTGGTTGCCCGAAAACTTTAAAATTTCCCTACAATATGGGTATCAAACGAAAGGGGAAAACCCCAGGTTTCATTTTGACTTCGATATATTTCGATAACTTTATCGATAACTGAGTTATCGGTCAAAATGTGAATGCCCAAAAACCTTAACATTTCCCTACAATATGGGTATCAAACGAAAGGGGAAGATCCAGGGTTTCATTTTGACTTCGATATATTTCGATAAATTTATCGATAACTGAGTTATCCGTCAAAATGTGATTGCCCAAAAACCTAAAAATTTCCCTACAATATGGGTATCAAACGAAAGGTGAAGGCCCCAGGTCTCATTTGGACATCGACATATTTCGATAAATTTATCGATAACTGAGTTATCGGTCAAAATGTGGTTGCCGGAAACCTCAAAATTTCCATACAATATGGGTATCAAACGAAAGGTGAAGGCACCAGGTCTCATTTCGACATCGACATATTTCGATAAATTTATCGATAACTGAGTTATCGGTCAAAATGTGGTCGCCGGAAACCTTAAAATTTCTCTACAATATGGGTATCAAACGAAAGGTGAAGGCCCCAGGTCTCATTTGCACATCGACATATTTCGATAAATTTATCGATAACTGAGTTATCGGTCAAAATGTGGTTGCCGGAAACCTTAAAATTTCCCTACAATATGGGTATCCAACGAAAGGGGAAGACCTCAGGTTTCATTTGGACCTCGATATATTTCGATAAATTTATCGATAACTGAGTTATCGGTGAAAATGTGGTTGCCCGAAAACCTTAAAATTTCCCTACAATATGGGTATCAAACGAAAGGAGAAGACCCCAGGTTTCATTTTGACTTCGATATATTTCGATTTCGATAAATTTATCGATAACTGAGTTATCGGTCAAAATGTGATTGCCCAAAAACCTCAAAATTTCCCTACAATATGGGTATCAAACGAAAGGTGAAGGCCCCAGGTCTCATTTGGACATCGACATATTTCGATAAATTTATCGATAACTGAGTTATCGGTCAAAATGTGGTTGCCGGAAACCTCAAAATTTCCATACAATATGGGTATCAAACGAAAGGTGAAGGCACCAGGTCTCATTTCGACATCGACATATTTCGATAAATTTATCGATAACTGAGTTATCGGTCAAAATGTGGTCGCCGGAAACCTTAAAATTTCTCTACAATATGGGTATCAAACGAAAGGTGAAGACCCCAGGTTTCTTTTGGACCTCGATATATTTCTATAAATTTATCGATACCTGAGTTATCGGTCAAAATGTGATTGCCCGGAAACCTTAAAATTTCCCTACAATATGGGTATGAAACGAAAGGTGAAGACCCCAGGTTTCATTTGGATATCGATATATTGCGATAAATTTTTCGATAACTGAGTTATCCGTCAAAATATGATTGCCCAAGAACCTAAAAAATTCCCTACAATATGGGTATCAAACGAAAGGTGAAGGCCCCAGGTTTCATGTGGACATCGACATATTTCGATAAATTTATCGATAACTGAGTTATCGGTCAAAATGTGATTGCCCAAAAACCTCAAAATTTCCCTACAAAATGGGTATGAAACGAAAGGGGAAGACCCCAGGTTTCTTTTGGATATCGATATATTGCGATAAATTTATCGATAACTGAGTTATGTGTCAAAATATGATTGCCCAAAAACCTAAAAAATTCCCTACAATATGGGTATCAAACGAAAGGTAAAGGTCCCAGGTTTAATTTGGACATCGACATATTTCGATAAATTTATCGATAACTGAGTTATCGGTAATAATGTGGTTGCCCGAAAACCTTAAAATTTCCCTACAATATGGGTATCAAACGAAAGGTGAAGGCCCCAGGTCTCATTTGGACATCGACATATTTCGATACATTTATCGATAACTGAGTTATCGGTCAAAATGTGGTTGCCTGAAAACCGTAAAATTTCCCTACAATATGGGTATCAAACGAAAGGTGAAGGCCCCAGGTTTCATGTGGACATCGACATATTTCGATAAATATATCGATAACTGAGTTATCGGTCAAAATGTGATTGCCCAAAAACCTCAAAATTTCCCTACAATATGGGTATCAAACGAAAGGTGAAGGCCCCAGGTCTCATTTGGACATCGACATATTTCGATAAATTTATCGATAACTGAGTTATCGGTCAAAATGTGGTTGCCGGAAACCTTAGAAATTTCCCTACAATATGGGTATCAAGTGAAAGGTGAAGGCCCCAGGTTTCATTTGGATATCGATATATTGCGATAAATTTATCGATAACTGAGTTATGTGTCAAAATATGATTGCCCAAAAACCTAAAAAATTCCCTACAATATGGGTATCAAACGAAAGGTAAAGGTCCCAGGTTTAATTTGGACATCGACATATTTCGATAAATTTATCGATAACTGAGTTATCGGTAATAATGTGGTTGCCCGAAAACCTTAAAATTTCCCTACAATATGGGTATCAAACGAAAGGTGAAGGCCCCAGGTCTCATTTGGACATCGACATATTTCGATACATTTATCGATAACTGAGTTATCGGTCAAAATGTGGTTGCCTGAAAACCGTAAAATTTCCCTACAATATGGGTATCAAACGAAAGGTGAAGGCCCCAGGTTTCATTTGGACATCGATATATTACGATAAATTTATCGATAACTGAGTTATCGGTCAAAATGTGGTTGCCCAAAAACCTTAAAAATTCCCTACAATATGGGTATCAAACGAAAGGTGAAGGTCCCAGGTTTCACTTGGACATCGACATATTTCGATAAATTTATCGATAACTGAGTTATCGGTCAAAATGTGGTTGCCCAAAAACCTTAAAAATTCCCTACAATATGGGTATCAAACGAAAGGCGAAGCCCCAGGTTTCATTTGGACATCGACATATTTCGATAAATTTATCGATAACTGAGTTATCGGTCAAAATGTGGGTGCCCGAAAACCTTAAAATTTCCCTAAATCAAACGAAAGGGGAAGACCCCAGGTTTCATTTGGATTTACCCAAAAACCTCAAAATTTCCTTACAATATGGGTATCAAACGAAAGGGGAAGAGCGCAGGTCTCATTTGGACATCGACATATATCGATAAATTTATCGATAACTGAGTTATCGTTCAAAATGTGGTTGCCCGAAAAACTTATAATTTCCCTACAATATGGGTATCAAACGAAAGGCGAAGCCCCAGGTTTCATTTGGACATCGACATATTTCGATAAATTTATCGATAACTGAGTTATCGGTCAAAATGTGGTTGCCCGAAAACCTTAAAATTTCCCTAAAATATGGGTATCAAACGAAAGGGGAAGACCCCAGGTTTCATTTGGATTTACCCAAAAACCTCAAAATTTCCCTACAATATGGGTATCAAACGAAAGGGAAGAGCGCAGGTTTCATTTGGACTTCGATATATTTCGATAAATGTATCGATAACTGAGTTATCGGTCAAAATGTGATTGCCCAAAAACCTCAAAATTTCCCTACAATATGGGTATCAAACGTAAGGGGAAGACCCCAGGTTTCTTTTGGACCTCGATATATTTCTATAAATTTATCGATAACTGAGTTATCGGTCAAAATGTGGTTGCCCGAAAACTTTAAAATTTCCCTACAATATGGGTATCAAACGAAAGGGGAAAACCCCAGGTTTCATTTTGACTTCGATATATTTCGATAACTTTATCGATAACTGAGTTATCGGTCAAAATGTGAATGCCCAAAAACCTTAACATTTCCCTACAATATGGGTATCAAACGAAAGGGGAAGATCCAGGGTTTCATTTTGACTTCGATATATTTCGATAAATTTATCGATAACTGAGTTATCCGTCAAAATGTGATTGCCCAAAAACCTAAAAATTTCCCTACAATATGGGTATCAAACGAAAGGTGAAGGCCCCAGGTCTCATTTGGACATCGACATATTTCGATAAATTTATCGATAACTGAGTTATCGGTCAAAATGTGGTTGCCGGAAACCTCAAAATTTCCATACAATATGGGTATCAAACGAAAGGTGAAGGCACCAGGTCTCATTTCGACATCGACATATTTCGATAAATTTATCGATAACTGAGTTATCGGTCAAAATGTGGTCGCCGGAAACCTTAAAATTTCTCTACAATATGGGTATCAAACGAAAGGTGAAGGCCCCAGGTCTCATTTGCACATCGACATATTTCGATAAATTTATCGATAACTGAGTTATCGGTCAAAATGTGGTTGCCGGAAACCTTAAAATTTCCCTACAATATGGGTATCCAACGAAAGGGGAAGACCTCAGGTTTCATTTGGACCTCGATATATTTCGATAAATTTATCGATAACTGAGTTATCGGTGAAAATGTGGTTGCCCGAAAACCTTAAAATTTCCCTACAATATGGGTATCAAACGAAAGGAGAAGACCCCAGGTTTCATTTTGACTTCGATATATTTCGATTTCGATAAATTTATCGATAACTGAGTTATCGGTCAAAATGTGATTGCCCAAAAACCTCAAAATTTCCCTACAATATGGGTATCAAACGAAAGGTGAAGGCCCCAGGTCTCATTTGGACATCGACATATTTCGATAAATTTATCGATAACTGAGTTATCGGTCAAAATGTGGTTGCCGGAGACCTCAAAATTTCCATACAATATGGGTATCAAACGAAAGGTGAAGGCACCAGGTCTCATTTCGACATCGACATATTTCGATAAATTTATCGATAACTGAGTTATCGGTCAAAATGTGGTCGCCGGAAACCTTAAAATTTCTCTACAATATGGGTATCAAACGAAAGGTGAAGACCCCAGGTTTCTTTTGGACCTCGATATATTTCTATAAATTTTTCGATAACTGAGTTATCCGTCAAAATATGATTGCCCAAGAACCTAAAAAATTCCCTACAATATGGGTATCAAACGAAAGGTGAAGGCCCCAGGTTTCATGTGGACATCGACATATTTCGATAAATTTATCGATAACTGAGTTATCGGTCAAAATGTGATTGCCCAAAAACCTCAAAATTTCCCTACAAAATGGGTATGAAACGAAAGGGGAAGACCCCAGGTTTCTTTTGGACCTCGATTTATTTCTATAAATTTATCGATACCTGAGTTATCGGTCAAAATGTGGTTGCCGGAAACCTTAAAATTTCCCTACAATATGGGTATGAAACGAAAGGTGAAGGCCCCAGGTTTCATTTGGATATCGATATATTGCGATAAATTTATCGATAACTGAGTTATGTGTCAAAATATGATTGCCCAAAAACCTAAAAAATTCCCTACAATATGGGTATCAAACGAAAGGTAAAGGTCCCAGGTTTAATTTGGACATCGACATATTTCGATAAATTTATCGATAACTGAGTTATCGGTAATAATGTGGTTGCCCGAAAACCTTAAAATTTCCCTACAATATGGGTATCAAACGAAAGGTGAAGGCCCCAGGTCTCATTTGGACATCGACATATTTCGATACATTTATCGATAACTGAGTTATCGGTCAAAATGTGGTTGCCTGAAAACCGTAAAATTTCCCTACAATATGGGTATCAAACGAAAGGTGAAGGCCCCAGGTTTCATGTGGACATCGACATATTTCGATAAATATATCGATAACTGAGTTATCGGTCAAAATGTGATTGCCCAAAAACCTCAAAATTTCCCTACAATATGGGTATCAAACGAAAGGTGAAGGCCCCAGGTCTCATTTGGACATCGACATATTTCGATAAATTTATCGATAACTGAGTTATCGGTCAAAATGTGGTTGCCCAAAAACCTTAAAAATTCCCTACAATATGGGTATCAAACGAAAGGTGAAGGTCCCAGGTTTCACTTGGACATCGACATATTTCGATAAATTTATCGATAACTGAGTTATCGGTCAAAATGTGGTTGCCCAAAAACCTTAAAAATTCCCTACAATATGGGTATCAAACGAAAGGCGAAGCCCCAGGTTTCATTTGGACATCGACATATTTCGATAAATTTATCGATAACTGAGTTATCGGTCAAAATGTGGGTGCCCGAAAACCTTAAAATTTCCCTAAATCAAACGAAAGGGGAAGACCCCAGGTTTCATTTGGATTTACCCAAAAACCTCAAAATTTCCTTACAATATGGGTATCAAACGAAAGGGGAAGAGCGCAGGTCTCATTTGGACATCGACATATATCGATAAATTTATCGATAACTGAGTTATCGTTCAAAATGTGGTTGCCCGAAAAACTTATAATTTCCCTACAATATGGGTATCAAACGAAAGGCGAAGCCCCAGGTTTCATTTGGACATCGACATATTTCGATAAATTTATCGATAACTGAGTTATCGGTCAAAATGTGGTTGCCCGAAAACCTTAAAATTTCCCTAAAATATGGGTATCAAACGAAAGGGGAAGACCCCAGGTTTCATTTGGATTTACCCAAAAACCTCAAAATTTCCCTACAATATGGGTATCAAACGAAAGGGAAGAGCGCAGGTTTCATTTGGACTTCGATATATTTCGATAAATGTATCGATAACTGAGTTATCGGTCAAAATGTGATTGCCCAAAAACCTCAAAATTTCCCTACAATATGGGTATCAAACGTAAGGGGAAGACCCCAGGTTTCTTTTGGACCTCGATATATTTCTATAAATTTATCGATAACTGAGTTATCGGTCAAAATGTGGTTGCCCGAAAACTTTAAAATTTCCCTACAATATGGGTATCAAACGAAAGGGGAAAACCCCAGGTTTCATTTTGACTTCGATATATTTCGATAACTTTATCGATAACTGAGTTATCGGTCAAAATGTGAATGCCCAAAAACCTTAACATTTCCCTACAATATGGGTATCAAACGAAAGGGGAAGATCCAGGGTTTCATTTTGACTTCGATATATTTCGATAAATTTATCGATAACTGAGTTATCCGTCAAAATGTGATTGCCCAAAAACCTAAAAATTTCCCTACAATATGGGTATCAAACGAAAGGTGAAGGCCCCAGGTCTCATTTGGACATCGACATATTTCGATAAATTTATCGATAACTGAGTTATCGGTCAAAATGTGGTTGCCGGAAACCTCAAAATTTCCATACAATATGGGTATCAAACGAAAGGTGAAGGCACCAGGTCTCATTTCGACATCGACATATTTCGATAAATTTATCGATAACTGAGTTATCGGTCAAAATGTGGTCGCCGGAAACCTTAAAATTTCTCTACAATATGGGTATCAAACGAAAGGTGAAGGCCCCAGGTCTCATTTGCACATCGACATATTTCGATAAATTTATCGATAACTGAGTTATCGGTCAAAATGTGGTTGCCGGAAACCTTAAAATTTCCCTACAATATGGGTATCCAACGAAAGGGGAAGACCTCAGGTTTCATTTGGACCTCGATATATTTCGATAAATTTATCGATAACTGAGTTATCGGTGAAAATGTGGTTGCCCGAAAACCTTAAAATTTCCCTACAATATGGGTATCAAACGAAAGGAGAAGACCCCAGGTTTCATTTTGACTTCGATATATTTCGATTTCGATAAATTTATCGATAACTGAGTTATCGGTCAAAATGTGATTGCCCAAAAACCTCAAAATTTCCCTACAATATGGGTATCAAACGAAAGGGGAAGACCGCAGGTTTCATTTGGACCTCGATATATTTCGATAAATTTATCGATAACTGAGTTATCGGACAAAATGTGATTGCCAAAAAACCTCAAAATTTCCCTACAATATGGGTATCAAGCGAAAGGGGAAGACCGCAGGTTTCATTTGGTCCTCGATATATTTCGATAAATTTATCGATAACTGAGTTATCGGTCAAAATGTGATTGCCCAAAAACCTCAAAATTTCCCTACAAAATGGGTATGAAACGAAAGGGGAAGACCCCAGGTTTCTTTTGGACCTCGATATATTTCTATAAATTTATCGATACCTGAGTTATCGGTCAAAATGTGGTTGCCGGAAACCTTAAAATTTCCCTACAATATGGGTATGAAACGAAAGGTGAAGACCCCAGGTTTCATTTGGATATCGATATATTGCGATAAATTTATCGATAACTGAGTTATCCGTCAAAATATGATTGCCCAAGAACCTAAAAAATTCCCTACAATATGGGTATCAAACGAAAGGTGAAGGCCCCAGGTTTCATTTGGACATCGACATATTTCGATAAATTTATCGATAACTGAGTTATTGGTCAAAATGTGATTGCCCAAAAACCTCAAAATTTCCCTACAAAATGGGTATGAAACGAAAGGGGAAGACCCCAGGTTTCTTTTGGACCTCGATATATTTCTATAAATTTATCGATACCTGAGTTATCGGTCAAAATGTGGTTGCCGGAAACCTTAAAATTTCCCTACAATATGGGTATGAAACGAAAGGTGAAGGCCCCATGTTTCATTTGGATATCGATATATTGCGATAAATTTATCGATAACTGAGTTATCCGTCAAAATATGATCGCCCAAAAACCTAAAAAATTCCCTACAATATGGGTATCAAACGAAAGGTGAAGGCGCCAGGTTTCATTTGGACATCGACATATTTCGATAAATTTATCGATAACTGAGTTATCGGACAAAATGTGATTGCCAAAAAACCTCAAAATTTCCCTACAATATGGGTATCAAGCGAAAGGGGAAGACCGCAGGTTTCATTTGGTCCTCGATATATTTCGATAAATTTATCGATAACTGAGTTATCGGTCAAAATGTGATTGCCCAAAAACCTCAAAATTTCCCTACAATATGGGTATCAAACGAAAGGGGAAGACCCCAGGTTTCTTTTGGACCTCGATATATTTCTATAAATTTATCGATACCTGAGTTATCGGTCAAAATGTGATTGCCCGGAAACCTTAAAATTTCCCTACAATATGGGTATGAAACGAAAGGTGAAGACCCCAGGTTTCATTTGGATATCGATATATTGCGATAAATTTTTCGATAACTGAGTTATCCGTCAAAATATGATTGCCCAAGAACCTAAAAAATTCCCTACAATATGGGTATCAAACGAAAGGTGAAGGCCCCAGGTTTCATGTGGACATCGACATATTTCGATAAATTTATCGATAACTGAGTTATCGGTCAAAATGTGATTGCCCAAAAACCTCAAAATTTCCCTACAAAATGGGTATGAAACGAAAGGGGAAGACCCCAGGTTTCTTTTGGACCTCGATTTATTTCTATAAATTTATCGATACCTGAGTTATCGGTCAAAATGTGGTTGCCGGAAACCTTAAAATTTCCCTACAATATGGGTATGAAACGAAAGGTGAAGGCCCCAGGTTTCATTTGGATATCGATATATTGCGATAAATTGATCGATAACTGAGTTATCCGTCAAAATATGATCGCCCAAAAACCTAAAAAATTCCCTACAATATGGGTATCAAACGAAAGGTGAAGCCGCCAGTTTTCATTTGGACATCGACATATTTCGATAAATTTATCGATAACTGAGTTATCGGTCAAAATGTGGTTGCCCGAAAACCTTAAAATTCCCTACAATATGGGTATCAAACGAAAGGGGAAGACCCCAGGTTTAATTTGGATTTACCCAAAAACCTCAAAATTTCCCTACAATATGGGTATCAAACGAAAGGGGAAGAGCGCAGGTTTCATTTGGACCTCGATATATTTCGATAAATTTATCGATAACTGAGTTATCGGTCAAAATGTGATTGCCCAAAAACCTCAAAATTTCCCTACAATATGGGTATCAAACGAAAGGGGAAGACCGCAGGTTTCATTTGGACCTCGATATATTTCGATAAATTTATCGATAACTGAGTTATCGGTGAAAATGTGATTGCCCAAAAACCTCAAAATTTCCCTACAATATGGGTATCAAACGAAAGGGGAAGACCGCAGGTTTCATTTGGACCTCGATATATTTCGATAAATTTATCGATAACTGAGTTATCGGTCAAAATGTGATTGCCCAAAAAAATCAAAATTTCCCTACAATATGGGTATCAAACGAAAGGGGAAGACCCCAGGTTTCTTTTGGACCTCGATATATTTCTATAAATTTATCGATAACTGAGTTATCGGTCAAAATGTGGTTGCCGGAAAACTTAAAATTTCCCTACAATATGGGTATGAAACGAAAGGTGAAGGCCCCAGGTCTCATTTGGACATCGACATATTTCGATAAATTTATTCGATAACTGAGTTATCGGTCAAAATGTGGTTGCCGGAAACCTTAAAATTTCCCTACAATATGGGTATCAAACGAAAGGGTAAGGTCTCATTTGGACATCGATATATTGCGATAAATTTATCGAGTTATCCGTCAAAATATGATTGCCCAAAAACCTAAAAAATTCCCTACAATATGGGTATCAAACGAAAGGTGAAGGCCCCAGGTTTCATTTGGACATCGACATATTTCGATAAATTTATCGATAACTGAGTTATCGGTCAAAATGTGGTTGCCCGAAAACCTTAAAATTTCCCTACAATATGGGTATCAAACGAAAGGTGAAGGCCCCAGGTTTCAATTGGATATCGATATATTGCGATAAATTGATCGATAACTGAGTTATCCGTCAAAATATGATTGCCCAAAAACCTAAACAATTCCCGACAATATGGGTATCAAACGAAAGGTGAAGGCCCCAGGTTTCATTTGGATATCGATATATTGCGATAAATTTATCGATAACTGAGTTATCCGTCAAAATATGATTGCCCAAAAACCTAAAAAATTCCCTACAATATGGGTATCAAACGAAAGGTGAAGGCCCCAGGTTTCATTTGGACATCGACATATTTCGATAAATTTATCGATAACTGAGTTATCGGTCAAAATGTGGTTGCCCGAAAACCTTAAAATTTCCCTACAATATGGGTATCAAACGAAAGGTGAAGGCCCCAGGTCTCCTTTGGACATCGACATATTTCGATAAATTTATCGATAACTGAGTTATCGGTAAAAATCTGGTTGCCGGAAACCTTAAAATTTCCCTACAATATGGGTATCAAACGAAAGGTGAAGGCCCCAGGTTTCAGTTGGATATCGATATATTGCGATAAATTTATCGATAACTGAGTTATACGTCAAAATATGATTGCCCAAAAACCTAAAAAATTCCCTACAATATGGGTATCAAACGAAAGGTGAAGGCACCAGGTTTCATTTGGACATCGACATATTTCGATAAATTTATCGATAACTGAGTTATCGGTCAAAATGTGGTTGCCCGAAACCCTTAAAATTTCCCTACAATATGGCCATCAAACGAAAGGTGAAGGCCACAGGTCTCATTTGGACATCGACATATTTCGATAAATTTATCGATAACTGAGTTATCGGTCAAAATGTGGTTGCCCGAAAACCTTAAAATTTCCCTACAATATGGGTATCAAACGAAAGGGGAAGACCCCAGGTTTCATTTGGATTTACCCAAAAACCTCAAAATTTCCCTACAATATGGGTATTAAACGAAAGGGGAAGACCGCAGGTTTCATTTGGACCTCGATATATTACGATAAATTTATCGATAACTGAGTTATCGGTCAAAATGTGATTACCCAAAAACCTCAAAATTTCCCTACAATATGGGTATCAAACGTAAGGGGAAGACCTCAGGTTTCATTTGGACCTCGATATATTTCGATAAATTTATCGATAACTGAGTTATCGGTCAAAATGTGGTTGCCCGAAAACCTTAAAATGTCCCTACAATATGGGTATCAAACGAAAGGGGAAGACCCCAGGTTTCATTTCGACTTCGATATATTTCTATAAATTTATCGATAACTGAGTTATCGGTCAAAATGTGAATGCCCAAAAACCTTAACATTTCCCTACAATATGGGTATCAAACGAAAGAGGAAGAACCCAGGTTTCATTTTGACTTCGATATATTTCGATAAATTTATCGATAATTGAGTTATCGGTCAAAATGTGGTTGCCCGAAAACCTTAAAATTTCCCTACAATAAGGGTATCAAACGAAAGGTGAAGGCCCCAGGTTTCATTTGGATATCGATATATTGCGATAAATTGATCGATAACTGAGTTATCCGTCAAAATATGATTGCCCAAAAACCTAAAAAATTCCCTACAATATGGGTATCAGACGAAAGGTGAAGGCCCCAGGTTTCATTTGGACATCGACATATTTCGATAAATTTATCGATAACTGAGTTATCCGTCAAAATATGATTGCCCAAAAACCTAAAAAATTCCCTACAATATGGGTATCAAACGAAAGGTGAAGGCCCCAGGTTTCATTTGGACATCGACATATTTCGATAAATTTATCGATAACTGAGTTATCGGTCAAAATGTGGTTGCCCGAAAACCTTAAAATTTCCCTTCAATATGGGTATCAAACGAAAGGTGAAGGCCCCAGGTTTCATTTGGATATCGATATATTGCGATAAATTTATCGATAAATGAGTTATACGTCAAAATATGATTGCCCAAAAACCTAAAAAATTCCCTACAATATGGGTATCAAACGAAACGTGAAGGCCCCAGAACTGAGTTATCGGTCAAAATGTGGTTGCCCGAAAACCTTAAAATTTCCCTACAATATGGGTATCAAACGAAAGGGGAAGACCGTAGGTTTCATTTGGACCTCGATATATTTCTGTACGGCCAAAATCGCCTAGGCGGGTAAAGGCTATTTTAAGTAAGTAAGTAAGTATATTCGATAAATTTATCGATAACTGAGTTATCGGTCAAAATGTGGTTGGCGCAAACCTTAAAATTTCCCTACAATATGGGTATCAAACGAAAGGTGAAGGCCCCAGGTCTCATTTGGACATCGACATATTTCGATAAATTTATCGATAACTGAGTTATCGGTCAAAATGTGGTTGCCCGAAAACCTTAAAATTCCCTACAATATGGGTATCAAACGAAAGGTGAAGGCCCCAGGTTTCATTTGGACATCGACATATTTCGATAAATTTATCGATAACTGAGTTATCGGTCAAAATGTGGTTGCCCGAAAACCTTAAAATTTCCCTACAATATGGGTATCAAACGAAAGGTGAAGGCCCCAGGTCTCCTTTGGACATCGACATATTTCGATAAATTTATCGATAACTGAGTTATCGGTAAAAATCTGGTTGCCGGAAACCTTAAAATTTCCCTACAATATGGGTATCAAACGAAAGGTGAAGGCCCCAGGTTTCATTTGGATATCGATATATTGCGATAAATTTATCGATAACTGAGTTATACGTCAAAATATGATTGCCCAAAAACCTAAAAAATTCCCTACAATATGGGTATCAAACGAAAGGTGAAGGCCCCAGGTTTCATTTGGACATCGACATATTTCGATAAATTTATCGATAACTGAGTTATCGGTCAAAATGTGGTTGCCCGAAACCCTTAAAATTTCCCTACAATATGGCCATCAAACGAAAGGTGAAGGCCACAGGTCTCATTTGGACATCGACATATTTCGATAAATTTATCGATAACTGAGTTATCGGTCAAAATGTGGTTGCCCGAAAACCTTAAAATTTCCCTACAATATGGGTATCAAACGAAAGGGGAAGACCCCAGGTTTCATTTGGATTTACCCAAAAACCTCAAAATTTCCCTACAATATGGGTATTAAACGAAAGGGGAAGACCGCAGGTTTCATTTGGACCTCGATATATTACGATAAATTTATCGATAACTGAGTTATCGGTCAAAATGTGATTACCCAAAAACCTCAAAATTTCCCTACAATATGGGTATCAAACGTAAGGGGAAGACCTCAGGTTTCATTTGGACCTCGATATATTTCGATAAATTTATCGATAACTGAGTTATCGGTCAAAATGTGGTTGCCCGAAAACCTTAAAATGTCCCTACAATATGGGTATCAAACGAAAGGGGAAGACCCCAGGTTTCATTTCGACTTCGATATATTTCTATAAATTTATCGATAACTGAGTTATCGGTCAAAATGTGGTTGCCCGAAAACCTTAAAATTTCCCTACAATAAGGGTATCAAACGAAAGGTGAAGGCCCCAGGTTTCATTTGGATATCGATATATTGCGATAAATTGATCGATAACTGAGTTATCCGTCAAAATATGATTGCCCAAAACCCTAAAAAATTCCCTACAATATGGGTATCAAACGTAAGGGGAAGACCTCAGGTTTCATTTGGACCTCGATATATTTCGATAAATTTATCGATAACTGAGTTATCGGTCAAAATGTGGTTGCCCGAAAACCTTAAAATGTCCCTACAATATGGGTATCAAACGAAAGAGGAAGAACCCAGGTTTCATTTTGACTTCGATATATTTCGATAAATTTATCGATAATTGAGTTATCGGTCAAAATGTGGTTGCCCGAAAACCTTAAAATTTCCCTACAATAAGGGTATCAAACGAAAGGTGAAGGCCCCAGGTTTCATTTGGATATCGATATATTGCGATAAATTGATCGATAACTGAGTTATCCGTCAAAATATGATTGCCCAAAACCCTAAAAAATTCCCTACAATATGGGTATCAGACGAAAGGTGAAGGCCCCAGGTTTCATTTGGACATCGACATATTTCGATAAATTTATCGATAACTGAGTTATCCGTCAAAATATGATTGCCCAAAAACCTAAAAAATTCCCTACAATATGGGTATCAAACGAAAGGTGAAGGCCCCAGGTTTCATTTGGACATCGACATATTTCGATAAATTTATCGATAACTGAGTTATCGGTCAAAATGTGGTTGCCCGAAAACCTTAAAATTTCCCTTCAATATGGGTATCAAACGAAAGGTGAAGGCCCCAGGTTTCATTTGGATATCGATATATTGCGATAAATTTATCGATAAATGAGTTATACGTCAAAATATGATTGCCCAAAAACCTAAAAAATTCCCTACAATATGGGTATCAAACGAAACGTGAAGGCCCCAGAACTGAGTTATCGGTCAAATTGTGGTTGCCCGAAAACCTTAAAATTTCCCTACAATATGGGTATCAAACGAAAGGGGAAGACCGTAGGTTTCATTTGGACCTCGATATATTTCTGTACGGCCAAAATCGCCTAGGCGGGTAAAGGCTATTTTAAGTAAGTAAGTAAGTATATTCGATAAATTTATCGATAACTGAGTTATCGGTCAAAATGTGGTTGGCGCAAACCTTAAAATTTCCCTACAATATGGGTATCAAACGAAAGGTGAAGGCCCCAGGTCTCATTTGGACATCGAAATATTTCGATAAATTTATCGATAACTGAGTTATCGGTCAAAATGTGGTTGCCGGAAACCTTAAAATTTCCTTACAATATGGGTAAAAAACGAAAGGTGAAGGCCCCAGGTCTCATTTGGACATCGTCGTATTTCGATAAATTTATCGATAACTGAGTTATCGGTCAAAATGTGGTTGGCGGAAACCTTAAAATGTCCCTACAATATGGGTATCAAACGAAAGGTGAAGGCCCCAGGTCTCATTTGGACATCGACATATTTCGATAAATTTATCGATAACTGAGTTATCGGTCAAAATGTGGTTGCCTGAAACCTTAAAATTTCCCTACAATATGGGTATCCAACGAAAGGGGAAGACCTCAGGTTTCATTTGGTCCTCGATATATATCGATAAATTTATCGATAACTGAGTTATCGGTCAAAATGTGATTGCCCGAAAACTTTAAAATTTCCCTACAATATGGGTATCAAACGAAAGGAGAAGACCCCAGGTTTCATTTTGACTTCGATATATTTCGATAAATTATCGATAACTGAGTTATCGGTCAAAATGTGATTGCCCAAAAACCTCAAAATTTCCCTACAATATGGGTATCAAACGAAAGGGGGAGACCGCAGGTTTCAGTTGGACCTGGATATATTTCGATAAATTTATCGATAACTGAGTTATCGGTGAAAATGTGATTGCCCAAAGACCTCAAAATTTCCCTACAATATGGGTATCAAACGAAAGGGGAAGACCGCAGGTTTCATTTGGTCCTCGATATATTTCGATAAATTTATCGATAACTGAGTTATTAGTCAAAATGTTATTGCCCAAAAACCTCAAAACTTCCCTACAATATGGGTATCAAAGGAAAGGGGAAGACCCCAGGTTTCATTTGGTTTTACCCAAAATCCTCAAAATTTCCCTACAATATGGGTATCAAACGAAAGGGGAAGACCGCAGGTTTCATTTGGACCTCGATATATTTCGATAAATTTATCGATAACTGAGTTATCAGTCAAAATGTTATTGCCCAAAAACCTCAAAATTTCCCTACAATATGGGTATCAAGCGTAAGGGGAAGACCCCAGGTTTCTTTTGGACCTCGATATATTTCTATAAATTTATCGATAACTGAGCTATCGGTCAAAATGTGGTTGCCGGAAACCTTAAAATTTCCCTACAATATGGGTATCAAACGAAAGGGGAAGACCGCAGGTTTCATTTGGTCCTCGATATATTTCGATAAATTTATCGACAACTGAGTTATCAGTCAAAATGTTATTGCCCAAAAACCTCAAAATTTCCCTACAATATGGGTATCAAAGGAAAGGGGAAGACCCCAGGTTTCATTTGGATTTACCCAAAAACCTCAAAATATCCCTACAATATGGGTATCAAACGAAAGGGGAAGACCGCAGGTTTCATTTGGTCCTCGATATATTTCGATAAATTTATCGATAACTGAGTTATCAGTCAAAATGTTATTGCCCAAAAACCTCAAAATTTCCCTACAATATGGGTATCAAGCGTAAGGGGAAGACCCCAGGTTTCTTTTGGACCTCGATATATTTCTATAAATTTATCGATAACTGAGTTATCGGTCAAAATGTGGTTGCCGGAAACCTTAAAATTTCCCTACAATATGGGTATGAAACGAAAGGTGAAGGCCCCAGGTCTCATTTGGACATCGACATATTTCGATAAATTTATTCGACAACTGAGTTATCGGTCAAAATGTGGTTGCCGGAGACCTTAAAATTTCCCTAAAATATGGGTATCAAACGAAAGGGTAAGGCCCCAGGTCTCATTTGGACATCGACATATTTCCATAAATGTATCGATAACTAAGTTATCGGTCAAAATGTGGTTGCCCGAAAACCTTAAAATGTCCCTACAATATGGGTATCAAACGAAAGGGGAAGACCTCAGGTTTCATTTGGACCTCGATATATTTCGATAAATTTATCGATAACTGAGTTATCGTTTAAAATGTGGTTGCCCGAAAACCTTAAAATTTCCCTAAAATATGGGTATCAAAGGAAAGGGGAAGACCCCAGGTTTCATTTGGATTTACCCAAAATCCTCAAAATTTCCCTACAATATGGGTATCAAACGAAAGGGAAGACCGCAGGTTTCATTTGGACCTCGATATATTTCGATAAATTTATCGATAACTGAGTTGTCGGTCAAAATCTTATTGCCCAAAAACCTCAAAATTTCCCTACAATATGGGTATCAAACGAAAGGTGAAGGCCCAAGGTCTCATTTGGACATCGACATATTTCGATGAATTTATCGATAACTGTGTAGGGTTTTTAAAATTATTTTCAACCTTTTAGTTCAATACTCTCTAAAAGCGTGAGCTTTCGTTTTTTTAAACTATATTTATTAAGTTTGCGATCATGTCGTAACAAATTATAACCATCAATTGAGAGACTGAAATCAGTAAGGTCACTATGAAACCAGGTTACGCAAATAACATCCACTTTAGAACCTTCAAAAATATATCATACATAGTCAAGTTAATCTTGACTAAGACTGCGCGCATTGAAATGTACCACATTAAGTCCGTGATTTTGCTTGCACAAAATATCAATAAGAATTTTTTTGTTATCATTAACCTTGTATTAGTCAAACCCATTAAACAAAGCTGGGCAATAACAAAAACAACCATAGACAAGCACACCTGATATTTGTGTTTGTAACTCATCAAAGCATTTGAGATAGACGAAAAAAGAAGTAAAGAGGAATACAGAACTATACAAATTAATGTTTGCTAGAGAGAAAGAGAGTTGAGTATTTGAATAGGTAACATAAGAGAGGGAGTGTTGTTGATTGAAAGAAGAAAAGAAAAATAATGTGTACAGCCAAAATAAATACATAACTTTCGTTTTTTTTAACCTAAAACCATACAGCTTTATGTTTTGGTGAATCATGTTTCAATATTTGTATGCGCATATGTTATGGACAATTGGAACAACTTCGCAAGCGTTTAGCGCGGAAACTATTGGCAATACAATTATAAAATTTATACACAGCAAAGATTATTACTTCTAAAACTTTTGCGCACGTTATCTCGATACATGGAAATTGACAATTGCGTCATTATAGAACCAGGGAAGCGATATGTATTTGTTTTGTATGTGGTGCATTATCTATATATAAATGCCCAATGTTTAGAAGTTTTCTCCCTTTTTTTCAATAAGCACAATTCTAAGGTATATAAAATTTGATATGTATCGATAGGTCTCCCCGAGCAGGGTGTGCGACAACAGACCAAAAATTAAAAAAATTAATTATAATATGAAATGCTAAACACGTATTCACTCTATAGCAGGTATCGTCATTTCATGACACAGATTGCTATATTCTCTCGTTTTGTCGTAGTAAGAGCGCAAAAGACAACTGACCATCTGCTAGCGTCGCATCGTTTAGTAGCTTGCGGGCAGGCAAATAGACAACATAGTATGCGCATACTTCGTTTTCATGCGCTTTTATACAACGTCGCACAATGTCATATGAAAATATGATATGATGCCCAATGCTTTCGAACAACTTCAATGCTAAGCTATTTCCCCTAAAAGACATTTTGAGTTTTCCCATAAAAACATAAATGAACTAACCCAAACAAAAAATGAAGAATTATTTAGAAAAAAAAATATTTATATATATATATATATATATATATAATTTGAAGGTGTAAGATGTTAGATGTAGGGGGAATGGTGTAAGATATAAGATGTAGGGAGTAGGGTGTAAGATATAAGTGGTAGGGTGTAAGATGTAGGGGGAAGGGTTTAAGATAAAAGATGTGATAATTCTTCCCTTTTAGTTTCGATTAGTTTATTTATGTTTTTATGGAAAAGCTCAAAATGTCTTTTTAGCGGAAATAGCTTAGTACCCGGAAAATAAAGGAAAGGTAAGGTAAGGAAAGGAAAAGAGAGAAAAATCAAAGGCAAGTAAAGGTAGGGAAAGGAAAGGAATGAAAATGGAAGGGAAAGAAAGGAAAGGTAATGAAATTAGAGGAATGAAAAATGAAGAAAAATAAAGAAATTAAAAAAAAGGAAATGAAAGGAAATGAAAGAAAAGAAAAGCAAATACAACCAAAGGAAAGGAAAGGAGAGAAAAGTAAAGGAAAGAAAAGCAAAGGAAAGGAAAAGAGAGAAAAGGAAAGGAAAGAAAGACGAATAAAAACGACCTAAAATAAACATTGAAACTTTTTTACTGAATGGCGTAAAGAGGGAGAAAAAGGCAAAAAGAAGAGGAATGTATAGAAACGGAAAATATAAAAAATAAGGAAATGTAAAGAAAGTTTAAGAAATAGCAAAAAAAAGTGATTGTTAAGGAAACTGATAGTTAGGAAACTGAACTTCAATAAGGTAGAGAAATAAAATAAGGTTTTGTGGTTGAATTTCAAGTAGTAAATATAATTTCGCATAACTTATTATTGTAATATTATTCTGGTTTTTCAATACAGCATTTTGAAAAACCGACTTTTGACGGTACAGAATTTTGACGATGCAAAATTTTGAAAAACAGAATATTGGAAACGGAATTTTATAACACAGAATTTTTTTGCAGAATTTCGTAAACGGATTTTTGTTTCCAAAATTTTGTCCAATAATCATTTCGTGGGTAACCCGAGATAAACTGTAAAAATGTACATAAGTAGATACAAATCTACCGTTATTTCTGATTGTAACATATAGAATGAAATCTGTTCAATATACTTCCTTTTAACTGCAAAGCACGTACTTGGGTAAGCAGAATGAGGTTTTTGAATCTTTATTACATTGTTTTTAGAATAAAAGCAAGTAAGTATTATACTTTCAACAAAAAACAAGGAAGTTTAAAAGGCTTCTCTGAAGAGTATTATTATTATTGTCTTAAAAATTATTTAACAAAGGAAAAGGAAACTGACGAATAAATGGCTTCATTGTGAAATAAAGAGATTGAAAAGAATTATTTACTTTTTTCATTTTACCAGAAACTTTATTAAGCTTGTGGTACGTGTTCCTTGTTTTCCGTCTGGCCTTTTACATATAAGAATATTGTTGTGTTTAAATATGGCCGATAAGTGTTATTTTAGTTGAACATCAATCAAAGATCACGTTTTTTTTGCTGCATATTTACAATATGATGTATTGTTATGTAGACAATTGTTATATGTATGTAAATATGAATGTTTATTAATTGTTAACTCCACTTTCAATGCATCTGAATGACCAAGTTCAAGTTCACTTTTTTTGTAAAGTCAAGATGCTGAAATTCGATATTGCACGTTGTATAATTTATCATTTATCAAGAGTGTCTTACTCTTTCTGGAATTCCTAATTTAGCGACGTTCGTGCATATTACCTGTTAGTAACATAGCACTGCAAAGTGTTAAAGTGCTAATACCCTGCAGGGAAGCCTCAAACTAGTCAGAAAAATACTAGTATATAACTATAATTTTCTGGCAGAACTCATACTAGTCAGGAAATATCCATTTCATACTAGTATACAACTAGAATTTTCTGGCTGAATTCATACTAGTCAGGAAATATCAATGTCATACTAGTATACAACTAAATTTTTCTGCTTGAAGTCATACTAGTCAGTAAATATCCATTTCACAATAGTATACAACTAGAATTTTCTGGCTGAAGTCATACTGGTCAGGAAATATCCATTCCATACTAGTATACAACTCGATTTTTCTGGATGAAATCATACCAGTTGAAAAATACAAAATTTATTCGTTTCGTTTGCTTCTTTTTTCTCTTATAATTCACAGATGCTTTTTCGTGATAGGGTCGCTGCTTTCTTAAGAATAAAAGAATGATAATAAAAGGGTAAGTCATGAAAATTCAGATTGAAATCATACTAGTCCAGGTTCATTACCTTTGGACTAGTATATTTCATAGTTGAACTAGTATGGGACTGGTATTTTACAACTACACCATTTCAAGTTGGATTTTAGAAAATGTCAAGTGGATTTTAGAATGCGTCAATTGGATTTCAGAATAGTCAATTGGATTTTAGAAAGCGTCAGTTGGAGTATAGTATAGTCAATCGGATATTAGAAAGAGTCAATTGAATTTTAGAAACAGTTAATTGGATTTTGAAAAGCGCCAATTGGATTCTAGAAAACGTAAATTGGATTTTAGAAAACTGGAAATTGTTCAGTTGGACTTTAGAAAGTGTAAATTGGATTTTAGCATTGTTAATTAGATTTTAGAAAGCGTCAATTGTAATTTAGAATTGTCAATTGGATTTTAGAAAGCGTCATTTGGTTTCTAGAACAGTCAATTGTATTTTAGAAAGCGTCAGTGGATTTTAGAAAACGTAAATCGGATTTTAGAAAACTGGAAATTGTTCAGTTGGACTTTAGAAAGTGTCAATTGGGTTTTAGAAAGCGTGAATTGGATTTTGGGAAGCGTCAATTGGATTTTAGAAAACGTAAAATGGATTTTAGAAAGCATAAATTGTATTTAAGAATAGTCAATTGGAAATTATAAAGCGTCAATTGGATTTTAGAAAACGTAATTTGGATTTCGGAAAGCGTAAATTTGATTTAAGAAAATTTGTACTGCACAATTTGAATCTGATATATACTTTGCAATAAATTTCAATTTGTTTTGCCGGCATACCCGTGGCGGTCAAGGGTCGGCAGACGTGCTGTGCAGCAGCTTCCTGCAGCCAGAGGGCCAAACTTCCCCTTGATAGGAGCAATCGCAGCATCAGGGATTGTGACTGTTGACAGACAATGAGGCTCATCTAATTCATCTGCTTGCGGTTTATGGGCACATAATATGTTGGACGCGTGGGATCAACAGGGAAATAGCCTTAGAGACTTGGTAGTTGTATGCGACAACGCGCCATGCCATGCAAGCATAGGAGCTGTCATAGAAGAACATACGGGTGGAAGGTCCAAACTTCTACGGCTGGGACCATAAGCACTATGCTAAACCCCACCGAAATTATTTTGGCAAAAGTGAAGATCTACGTGAAAAGCCAAATGGAAGTTCCCATTACAGTACACAGAGCCAAAAATGCCTAATAAAATTAATAAGATTGTCTTCATGATCAGCTTTTGGCAAAGGGGTAGTCGCAACGGTGCAAACGAAGAAAAAACTGTAGGGAAATCTTTTTGGTTTTAAGAAGAAATTCTTATTAAAAAACTATACATTTAGTAAAAAGGTGTAGTTAGACGCTGGCAATTATTAGTATACGGTGGCCGGATGGTTAGCAGCTGGGTTTAGCAATCGAAAAATTGTAAGTTCGATCCTCTCTCTTTTATTCCTAATTAGAAATGTTAAAAAGAAATCTTCTTAAATATATTTATGAGATTTTCCTTTGAAACATTAACAACTCTACACATATCGGTAATTAGAAGCTGGCAATCAAAAGTCAGCGATGGCCTGATGGTTAACAGCTGGGTTTATCATTCCGAAAATTGTAAGTTCGATTCTCGGTGAGGGCAATATCATTTTATTTTTCATTTAAAATATTAAAAAGAAAATCTTCTTAATAACATTAAAAAGACTGTCTCTACAATAATAAGAAGCACATCTTATTGAAGAAAATCTATAGAGATATCTTATGACTTTTGTTCTATTTTATTAGGCATTGTTGGCTCTGTGTAGGCTCCGGAGTACGCGAGCAAAGATTACAGTACTTTGAAACGCTTATAGACGCCGCTAAGGCAACGATAACTGGAGGAGATTGCGGCAGGGCAGTGCAGCACAGCTCCACTTCTTACGCTGCTGCAATGGCAAAAGAGGACTTGCCGTTATATTGCTTGTTCATTACCATGTTGTTGCTATTTATGTATGTATACGCAGCGTGTGAATTAATAAAAATTTACTATTTTCAAAATACAATTGACGCTTTCCAAAATCCAATTTACGTTTTCTAATTTATAATTGCCCTTTTCTAGAATTCAATTGACGCTTTCTAAATTTCAATTGACTATTCTAAAATACAAGTGACACTTTCTAAAGTTCAGTTTACAATATCTAAAATCCAATTGTCGCTTTCCAAAATCCAATTGACAATTCTAAAATACAATTAACACTTTCTTAAGTCCAACTGAACAATTTCCAGTTTTCTAAAATCCAATTTACGTTTTCTAAAATCCAATTAACACTTTCTAACTTCCAATTGACTATTCTAAAATCCAAATGACGCTTTCTAAAATCCAATTGATAATTCCAAATTCCAATTTACGCTTTCCAAAATCCAATTAACAATTCTAAATTCCAATTGACACTTTCTAAAGTCCAACTGAACAGTTTCCAGTTTTCTAAAATCCAATTTACGTTTTCTAGAATCCAATTAACACTTTATAATTTCCAATTGACAGTTCTAAAATCCAATTAACGCTTTCTGAAATCCAATTAACAATTCTAAAATCCAATTAACGCTTTCTGAAATCCAACTTGAAATGGTGTAGTATAATTCTAGTATATCTTGACTAGTAGATGACTGGTATGTTCTGGTCGAAATCTGACAATTGACATTTCGTAGGACATCAACACGTAAAAAATACCAGTTGCTTATATGGAAAAAAGACAAAACACTAATTAGTTGGGCACCAACTAGTTATAAAGTAGTTTTCAACCAGTTGCTTTCGCTGCAGGGTACGTTCATCTCTGTAACAAACACAACATCAAGCATAATACCTGAAAACTTAAAGAATTTAGTGCGAAATGTGTTTTTAACTACTGGACTTTTGTCATGAAATCATTAGTGTGTCAGTATCTACTCTATTGTGCCATTACCCACCTCTTTCACATACATACATAATACGTATTACATATGTATGTACTAAAGTTATTAATAAGCACATACGCGAATTAATTTTGCTTACAGATACATATGTATACACATGTACATTGTACAATGAATACCGCATAAGTATATATATTAGGGTGGTCCTTATGATCGAATGGTCGATTTTTTTCAGTCTCACCCCCTAGATCGGTTCCATTATGGTCAAATATAACGCATATAAATTTTTATCCCGATTGGATACGGTTAAGGGGTGCCGCACGGAGGTCAAAGTTTAGATTACCCTATGGAGACTCTAAAAATAAAAATGATTTTTTTTTTAATCTAACACCCAAAATCGATAGCACAATAGTCGAAAATATTATATTTAAATTTTGGTCCAGATTGGACACCGTTAAGGCATGTCGCAGGAGGGTCAAAGTTCAGATTAGCCTATAAGGTCTAAAAAAAATACAAATTATTTTTTCTCTTATTTCATACCGTAAATTGATAGCACTAAAGTCAAAGTAATCAAATATAAAATTTGGGTCCGATTGGACACCGCTAAGGCATGTCGCACGGGGGTCAAAGTTCAGACTAGGTCTAAAAAATTCAAATTTCTTTTATTTCATACTTTAAATTGATAGCAATAAAATAGTAATCACATATAAAATTTGGGTCCGATTGGACACCGCTAAGGCATGTCGCACGGGGGTCAAAGTTCAGACTAGGTCTAAAAAAATTCAACTTTCTTTTAATTCATACTTTTAATTGATAGCAATAAAATCGAAGTAATTACATATTAGGAGTGTAATGGGGTGTGGTTGCTGAGTGACCGCGCTCAATCCCGACTCTTGCGTCCTCGTTCGTGCACTCTGGGCAACGTTGAGCTACCTAGGCTCGCGGCAGTAAGAGAGGGAGCCCCGGTGGGGCCACTCTGACATACTTGGTTTAAGGGCTCACCGGGGTCTTTTTCGCAGCGTCTGTACACCATGAGGTGCGGCTGTAAGCGGGCGTCTGTCTTGAAGCAAGCGGCTCGCTATATAAATGTGCAAAACTTTTCCCTCCCAATCCAGGGTGTTATGCGATACCGTGCCCATTGGACGTTTGCAGCCTCACTGATACCGGGCCACCTCAGGGAGTAACTATGGTCTTACCGCGGTATGGGGCTCTGCCGCGGCGGACGACACACTTCCCCTTACACTACCCTTAACCCTAAGCTCGCCTTGTCCGGCGAGGGGTCGTACGAACAAGATGAAGAACACACAAAATACAAAGCAATTAACGACTTCGTTTACTCCGCAGCAGAGAAGAACTATGCTGGAGCAAGCGAAAACACAACGCCGGAGGACAAACTCCGCCTCAAAGTTAACTGGGAGGCCGACAGCGATGGAAACTACGGGTCAGTCATCCCCCAAACTGCTATCAAGTAAGAGTGACTTGATGGGAGCAAGCAGCAGTGCGGCTGCCTACGCAGTCAAGCAGAAAACGGCGGACGCTGGTACGAAACCCAATCTCTTCACATCTGGGGCAATGTTCTCACGACCTGGTTTCAGAGTTTCGAAAGAGAAGGACGACGCCGCAAAGGGAGAGACCGCGATGGCAACTACGAGTCTGAATCCCCCCCAAGAGGCATCTCCCCGACGCTTTGCGTACTGGGATAAAAGAAAGGCCGCAAGGATCCTTAAAAAATATGAGGGAGCATCGCAGGAGAAGCTGTCGCCGGAAGAAAGGAAGATGGTGGAGGAAGCGAAAGCTCTGATACCAAATTTCCAGAGGCCCTATGTGCCTAAGAGGGTGAACGGTAATCCCTTCAAACGCCAGAGATCGGACGGAGAGGTAAACCCCCATCCGAAGCGGCATCAGGTCAACCCCGTAGTGGGAAAACTCAGCTTTGCTGAAGTAACCAAGGACAGAATCCTTATAGGTTTCATTGACCGAGGTAACGACCGTTGGTCCATCCCCAAAGACCGGTGTCTGTATGTCCGGAATGAAATGGGCAGGGCCCTCCTCGACTTAATGCATGAGTCTACGGGTAGTCCGCCGCGAGGTACTGACGCGGGCTGGCACCAAGGTCAGATCAAAATATTCGCGTGCGAGGATGCAAGAACTGTCGCACTGTATAAGGCAGCAGATGCAAGGCTGGGTGAAGTCTACCCAGGGGAAAGACTAGATGTCGTCGACTGGAAGGACATTCCTGCTCGGCCAAGGGCAAGGGCATGGATTCCTGCCGTCCCTGCAGAACCCGAGAATATTCTTGAGATGCTGCAGGTCTGGAATCCGTCTCTCCCGACGCAGGATTGGGGCGTCAATCTGGTCGATGACGTGGTTGGGCCCAATAGACAGGTGGTTATCACTCTGAATAAGGAGGCGCTCGAGCCCCTTAAACGGTGCAACGGACGAGTGCATTACGGCTTGGGTCAGATCGTGATCCACGTATACCGTGGCGATGCACAGCGCGCTGCTATTCCGGACGCTCCGGAGGACTCGGAGATCGAGGCATCGGAAGGGGAAGCAGAGGAGTCCGACGCGGAAAGTATGTTATCCGCCACGTCAAATTGCGATGGTGCTGCGAACAACTCGGCGATAGAAGAAAGCCTGCTTGACGAAGAAGGCCTCGACGTCACGATCGTGGCTAAACCTGAGCACACTAACGTTGATGCTGCTCAGACAGCAGGGTTCCCGCCACGCCAAATCGTGCAGGTGCTCTGAACAACTCCTCGTTGAGAGACAGCCCCCGGAACAGGCCAGACCTCGACGACACGCTGGCGGCAGGGAAGTCTGAGCTCTCTCATGTTGGTGGTGCTTCAGATAAATCTGCACAAATCTAAAGCAGCCTCGGCTGTTTTAAGCAGTCGTCTTTCTAAAGGCGACGTAGACGTGGTCCTTATCCAAGAGCCCTGGGTCAATAGCTCTAGGATCTGTGGATTGGGGACTAAGGGGTACAAGCTCATCCAAGCCAATGATGAGGGCAAGGTCAGAACCTGTATTTTGGTAAAGTCTGAGCTAAACGCCTTTCTATTACCCAACTACTCAAATGGTGATGTTACAGCTGCCAGCTTAACAGTCGGCAGCACCAGCCTAACGATGGCGTCGGTCTATATGCCCTATGACGCCGAAGAACCTCCTCCACAAAAGGAGGTGAAAGATCTGGTGGATAATTTCTGTACGGGCCATCTTATTACTGGAGCTGACGCTAATGCTCATCACGTCCAGTGGGGAAGCTCCGATATTAACGCTAGGGGCGAGTCTCTGTTTGACTACCTACTAACAACTAACCTGGTGGTTTGTAACGTGGGTAACGAGCCTACTTTTATAACTAAAGCTCGTAGGGAGGTTATAGATCTCACTGTTTGTAGCGAAGGCGCTTATGAGTGGGTCAGAAAATGGCGTGTTCTTGATGAGCATTCATTTTCTGACCATCGGTACATAGAAATTGTGTTAGACTTTATTGTTGAGCAGCCAGTTATGAAACGAAATCCACGCAACACTAACTGGCAGCTACATAACCAAATATTAGCTAGGGACCTACCAGTATTACCTCCACAAGCCCCCTCATCAGTGGGAGAACTGGATGATCTGGTAACGACCTTTACAACGGCGCTCTCAAATGCCCTAGAGCAGGCTTGTCCAGTACCAAAACCACGCGGTGGTCTTACGACCTGGATTCGTTCCGTATATCATGCAGGAAGCAATTTAACAAGGCCAAGAGCATCGGTACGGAGCCTGAATGGCTCGAATATAAAGCTAAACTGAGGGCCTATAAAAAGGCTCTAAGGCAAGCGAAGAGAACTTCGTGGAGAAATTTCTGCACCGGGGTCGAAAAAGTCGATGATACAGCGAGACTTAGACGAGTGCTATCAAAAACTCAAACAGCCATTAGCTATTTACGGAAGCCTGACGGATCTTGGACCAGCACGGAAGGGGAAACCCTGGAGCTGCTATTGAACACACACTTTCCGGGGAACTTGTATGATGCACCTGTAGCATCTGCAACAAACCTGGCGGTAAACATACCCATTACGGAGGTTCTCTATTCAGCCTGCCTGGCTCTTAATTACATTCCGTGCTCCTGGAGAAGCGCCACGGTAGTCTTTATTCCAAAGGCTGGGAAGGCCTCACACTATGAGCCTAAAGACTACAGACCGATCAGTCTCTCGTCTTTTGCACTTAAAACCTTCGAGAGGATAATTAGCGATTATCTCTCCTCTACTATTGACACTCCTGTATTCTAAGATCTTACAGCTTTCTCCCTCTGAGCACAGATCGGTGTGCGACCACAACAGTCGGAGATTGTTGTTTTAGAATAAACATTCCTAGCAGGGAAGACTGGGAGAACATAGATCGGTGTCCCGCTACTAATGGCGGCACTTTTATATACACCGACGGCTCGAAGTTAGACGGCAGAGTCGGAGGAGGGGTTTACTCAAGGGATTTGGACCTAGAACTCTCCTTTAGACTACCTGATCACTGCAGCGTCTTCCAGGCTGAAGTTTCAGCAATCATGGACGCCGTGACTTGGATAGGTGAACGCACCATCGGACAGGATATCTGTATTTTCAGCGACAGCCAAGCGGCCATCAAATCAACTCTGAACTGACGCTCAGCTGTCGTCGATCTCTTCAAGAGATGGCCCAACAGAACCGCGTGAACCTCACATGGGTCCCGGGACACAGGGACATTGAGGGAAACTGTAGGGCAGACGAACTTGCCAGGCAGGGCACGACCAAGCAGATTCTTCAAGATAAAGAGCGCATAGGTATGCCGTTTGCCACGTGCAAGCTAATGCTGAAGGAGCATACACTCCGCGAAGCCAACGAAAGATGGCTACAAGCCCCAGGGTGCCGGATATCCAAGCAAACCTGGCCAAAATGCGATCTTAAAAGATCTAGACACATATACGTCCTAAAAAGGAAGGAAATCTCCATATTAATAGGTGTTTTAACCGGGCACTGCCTTATTGGTAGGCACGCAGCAAGGCAAGGCGTTAAAAAATCTAGACACATATACGTCCTAAAAAGGAAGGAAATCTCCATATTAATAGGTGTTTTAACCGGGCACTGCCTTATTGGTAGGCACGCAGCAAGGCTAGGCGTTCCCTACCGACGATGCTGCAGGAGTTGCAAAGATGATGAGGAAGAGGAAACGGTGGAGCACCTCATCTGCAACTGCCCGGCCTTAAGCGGAGCGAGAAGGCGCTCTCTGGGAGTTCCCTTCCTGGTTAGCTTAAGCCAGGTCGCGGAGCTAGACATAAGGGACTTGATGGCCTTCATCAAGTTATCAAAGTGGTTCGATTAGGGGTAGCGGTGTCGGTTAGGAGTGTCAGTCCCGGGTTTCGGCTATATGGAGAGTCCCGACAGCACTGGGATTTTCCATATGGCCGGGCCCCGGGACTGACTTTCCTAGTGTTTGGTGGTATCACAACGGGCCTTTTATTACTGGCCTAGGTGTGCCTTTGCGGCAGCCACTTCTACCTACCTACCTACCTAATTACATATTACGAGGGTCAAAATTCAAAATTAGCTTTTTATAACCCAAATCGATAATATTATAGTCGAAGATATCACATATAAAATTTACTTTCGATTGAAAACCGCTTAGCGGTATCGGAAGGGGGTCAAAGTTAAAAGAAAAATAACAATATTTTTAATTACATAACCTTCGAGACCACCTGAACCTATGGAGGGAAATAATACTGAGTAAGAAATGGTCTGTAAAAAGCAACTTTTGGTATTTTTGTCAATATTATAAGCAATTGAATTACAAAAAATTAGTAGAGTTCTCAAGTGGTCGGGACCGTAAGTTAATATTTCGTGTCAATATGGAATCGCGGCAAAAAAAATAAGATATATTTAGTGGGCTTCGCCGAAAGCCAAATTACCGGTGCCAAGCTGCCTTCTAATGGGCAAGTCTTGCGGGTTCTTTTCCACAATGTGAGAAAAACAAAGCTTAGTGTTCATGAGAGTGCATCTCTTGTGGTAAAAGAGACGGAAGTGTTCTGACCGACCCCCACTAGCTTTGGAGGCCCCACCCACCGATGCCAGTGGCACACCCCCTGGAACCCCCATGGCGGGTCACCATACAAACATTTCAAAAAATCGCCGGTTTTGCACTTTACATGAAAAAATCAGCGAAATGCCTATGTTTTTTCTTTATTTATTTATAATAATATTTCTTATTTATTTATAATAATATCTATTTTTCCTCTTAAGAAATGTATTTAGTCAGAACATATGTAAATGAAAAAATTAATTTAAGTGAGTTAAAGAAAAGAAACTAAAAAAAATTATTGTTTGAAGTCTTTTTTTTGCTTTCAAGTCTGGCCAATTTTGCAAGGCTCTCTAATGTCGTCGCCATAACAGCCTCTACATTTTCCGGTATAACCCGTTTGGAATCGCTACATAGCTAGCGATTGAACATTTCGTTCCGTTCCTTGTATGTGTGATAGAATTTTTGGATCATTAAACGGTGGAGGGTCAAAATCTGCCAACTGAGCAAACGTTTTTTCGATGTGCGAGCTTTTTTTGCGCAATAATTTTTTTTCGGTTAACAATCAAAAAAAAAAAGACCCCTATTTTTTTATTTTTCGAAATTCGAATTATTTTCGAAGTTATGGGTATTCGAAATTTTTCAAAGGCCTTTGGATTTTATTTATTTACTCGCGATCGGTTTAACCGATTTTGCTCATATTTGGTACAGTTAAAGAGGATGAATACGTCTCCTCAATAAAATTTTTTTTACAATAAATAATTCAAAAAAAAAAAGTTATTAGCCATTGTTTTAAACAACTAAAAAAAAAAAAACTTCTCAATCGCTTTCAATTGTGTTACTAGTCTTATTTTATTGTGTAATTCATAACAAAAAATAATCTAAAAAAAAAAGTGTTAGTTTACCATACAACGAAAGTTAGAGGCATTTTTCTGCACGCGCATCGTATTTTTCGTATGTAATGGTCATGCGTCGTCGCTACCATGCCCTATGCTGGCCTTACAAGCGCATCAAAATCCATGTTTTTCATACGGATAGCTTTAGGTAGGTGTCATGTTGAGTGCGAAAACCCCAAAATGTATGTATGTATGTATTTGTGGTTTGCATTCAGGCCAATATGATTGTGGTTGGATAGTAGGTAGCTACTTATGTTCTCTGGCAGGTACTTATTTTGAAGGATGCCCATTTAGGACAGCGTTCTATTTATTATATTATACTATTGGGATGCATAGAGCTGCATCCGCATTTCCGTTTTTTTGTTAATAGAGCATTACCTACTTTTAACAAGTTAGCTTAGTGTGACCTTGGATAAAGGATATTTAAACGCGTTGTTATACTAAAATTTTTTAGAACAAATAAGTAGAGCACCAGACGAAGTACAATATGCCGAGAGCTAATTCCTGTTGTAATCCTCTTAATAAAAAAAACCACAAATGTGTATCGAAGAATATTGCACCAGTGAGTGTAAATTGTAATACTAAGTTTGCTGATTTTGTTGGACAGTTCATGTGCAGATCATGTCGAGTCCATATCTATCGAATGCCTATGGACAATTTTCAAGAATCCTTGCAACGTATAAGGGCAGGAGAAAACAAACCGGAAAAAGTAGTCGCAACAAGAGAATATTCCGAATGTGACAGCGACGATGAGAGCCTTGAAGGGAATGACCCAAAATCCACAAAGTTCTTCAACTAAAAAGTGGCCTTCTACAGATTTGGTTAACTCTGCAGAGGCAAGTTGGACAAAGGATCTTAAAAAATCTTTAGACGAAAAAAGTTCCCGTAACGAAAAAATTGGACTTTTGAATACGGTTCCTTTAGAATGGAGTATTCAGAAGATGATGAACGATCTTGGTGTCACCCGAAGGATGGCATTGAATGCTAGAAAATTACGTTTCAGCTGCGGATACGGATCTCAACCTATTCCAAAAGTTGGCCGGAAGTTGCCAACAAATATATTAGAAACAAGTAAGGAAGTCTAAGTTCGGGTGAAACCGAACATTACATACCCGGCTGTGCACATAAAGTGGGCGTGATCGTTCACCGATTTTTCTTATTTTCTGTGGTAGTACTCTACATAAACATAACATGTCTGGTACCTAGTTTCGTAAATCTATCTCACACCGTTCTGAAGTTGTTAGCAGTCGAATTTAAAAATTGCTTGACTCATAAGTGGGCGGTGCCACGCCCACTTTCCAAAATTTTGAAAAAATTATGTAAAGAATATGAAAGTTGATGTATGTACCAAATTATATTATTATAGCGAAATCAGTTAATTAGATATGGACTTTTCAATATTTCCACCTCCTTTCAATATAACTTTTATGAAAAAGTAGGCGTGGTCGCGAAGCGATTTCGTTTATTTTCTATAGCTGAATTTACCACAACAATAGTATGTCCTCTACGAAATTTCGTTATACTAGCATGAACTGTTCTGAAGTTATTAAGAGTCAAAATTTTAAAATTTCTTCAAAGATACGTGGGCGGTACCACGCGCCCTTTTCAAAAATTTTTATAAAATCGGCCTTAGAACATCTAAATCAATACATATTGCAAATTTTATCATTGTAGCTGCTTCTAATATTGAATTAACCCATTTTATACGTTTTTCGAAATTTTCGATATTGTAAGAAATGGTGAGCGAATCCAGGTACAGAAAAGATTACTTCTGCTTAATCTCAGCACAAGAATTACCAAGAAAAGTATCCAGAATTTCAAGTGTCATTGTCATCATTTGTACGACGTCGACCTCGTGAATGCATCTTAACAGGACCGTCCGGAACACATAATGTGTGCGTGTGTAAAATACACGAAAATATGAGGTTAAAATTCGTTGGCATCAAACAAGAACTACAAGAGAAAGGTTTCAGATTTGATATAAAATATCGAGATTCTTTTAAAGAGATGCTCTGCGAGACTTCTGAACTAGATTGCCTTTTTTCAAATTGTGGCTCCTGTCCCGGACCCATTGTGATTTTCAACAAACTCAAGCGCATATTAGAAGCCAATAATGTATCATTGATAGAGTTCAAAGAATGGTCAAGTACCGATAGGTTCGTTTTTTATCACTAAATTTGTTTTTATTAGTTTATTTATCTAAATTACTATTAAAAATTTTATTTTTGGTAGGTGTGAATTAATGCTTCGATCTTTGCCCACAGAAGAGCTTCTTAAGGTCCTCATAGATGATCTGCCTGCAGTTGTGAAACATGATTTTTTAACCAAGGTCCAAAATGATTATTTCGCTCACACGAAAAATTCACTAAAGAAGGGAGAGTTTTTAATTGCATTGGATTTTTCTGAAAATTATACTTGCCAAGTACAGGATGCCATACAATCCCAACATTGGGCGAATGTGCAGGCTACAATACATCCATTCGTTATATACTTCCGGGAAAATAATATGCTCAAAAACATTAACTTCGTAGTTATTTCTGATCACCTACTTCACGATGCAAATGCAGTGCATTATTTCAACACAAAATTGATCACTCAATTAAAAACAAAATTTGGACCACAAAATATTAAAAATATATATTATTTCTCTGATGGCGCTGCCTCGCAATATAAGAATAAGTATAATTTGATTAATTTAACCAAACATAAAGAAGATTTCGGTGTCGAGGCTGAATGGAATTTTTTCGCTACCTCCCATGGTAAAGGTGCATGTGATGGAATTGGCGGCACCGTTAAAAGACATGCCTACAGGTCGGCTTTACAAACCAGGCATATAACAACACCAAAACTCTTATACGAATGGGCAATAACGTTTTTTAAAAAAATTGAGTTTAGCTACTCCACAACAGAAGAGCACAATGCGCATAGCAATATCCTAGAATCAAGATACCGACTGGCGAAAACGGTGAAAAACACCCGATCATACCATTGTTTTTTTCCACTAAGTGGATCATTAGCATGTAAACTATATTCAAGTTCAGCCAAATTTGTAAAAGAAAGTGTTTTTAAAAAGAGGCTTAATAAAAATTAGTTTAAGTTTTCATGAAAAATATATACGAAATATAAAACATAAGAAATATATGTATAGATATTAAATTAAAACAAAACAAATAGCGCTTATTAATTTTTTGTAAGTAGGTATTGTCAGGTATTATTAAAAAACTGAGATCCCCATAGCTATACTCTGTAATTAACGTCAATCCGTGACATTCCTGCATTCCCATCAATAGAACTCTGTCCTAAATGAGCATCCTTCGAAATAAGTACCTACCTACTATCCAACCATAATCATATTGGCCTGAATGCAAACCACAAATACATACATACATACATTTTGGGGTTTTCGCACTCAACATGATACCTACCTAAATCTATCCGTATGAAAAACATGGATTTTGATGCGCTTGTAAGGCCAGCATAGGGCATGGTAGCGACGACGTATGACCATTACATACGAAAAATACGATGCGCGTGCAGAAAAATGCCTCTAACTTTCGTTGTATGGTAAACTAACACTTTTTTTTTTAGATTATTTTTTGTTATGAATTACACAATAAAATAAGACTAGTAACACAATTGAAAGCGATTGAGAAGTTTTTTTTTTTTAGTTGTTTAAAACAATTGCTAATAACTTTTTTTTTTAAATTATTTATTGTAAAAAAAATTTTTACTGAGGAGACGTATTCATCCTCTTTAACTGTACCAAATATGAGCAAAATCGGTTAAACCGATCGCGAGTAAATAAATAAAATCCAAAGGCCTTTGAAAAATTTCGAATACCCATAACTTCGAAAATAATTCGAATTTCGAAAAATAAAAAAATAGGGGTCTTTTTTTTTTTGATTGTTAACCGAAAAAAAATTATTGCGCAAAAAAAGCTCGCACATCGAAAAAACGTTTGCACAGTTGGCAGATTTTGACCCTGGATCATCTTGATTTAAATATTCTTTCAATGTATCGTACGGAATGCTTCCCGTGAATGGTGGTTCAAATACGATATTTATATCGTTCAAATTGATCATTTCCGTATAACTTGTGCAATTAAAGTTTAATATCTGGTTTTTTATAAACTCTAAGTTCCATTGGCTCGCCAACATCGGTTCGATAGCGTAGAATTTTCTTGATGGCACAGTCGCGCTTTTCTTTCCTATCATCAAACAACATTGATAACAAGATATTTTCCGAATGCGCATAATATGAATTATCTTTAATTACTTGATTGACAATTTTGCGTAAACGAGGTTGTAGAAATCGTGACCAACCATTGAACTTGAAAAATAATGCACTGCCGTACACGACAGAGCTGTAATACTTGATATTGAAGTACATTGGCACATAACATTTAATTATAAATTCAACGAGAATTCTTAAATTTGCATCTGGATTTTCCGTTGTCACATATAATCACAATAATCTAGCGGCCTTGGTGAGCCACCGAGAATGTACCCTGTTCCCTGGTTTGATGTTAGCCAGATCCATCGGAACCACGCCGCTAGAAATTGAATGGGCCATGTCGTATAAGTACTTCGAATCGGTGGAAAATTTAATTTTTTCTCGAGCAGGGGGCATATTTTGCAACTCAATTTTCTGGAAGCCGTCCACCACCTGAAAATATATAATAATAAAATAATTAAAAATGGTTGACAATTATAATAAATGAGTGATAGCAATAACTTACCGGAAGAGTTTCACAAGTTTCGATTTGACGGCTCAGTTTTCCGGTTGCCGATCTTGGTCCAGCGCTGGTTGATTTATCCAAAGCTTCAAACAAATGCCGAAACGGAAGTTCGTTGAAGTGTAGAAAGCAAACGAACCAATGCAATGGTATTTTTAACAGCAATTCGAATCGTCATATAATTCCACCGTGTGGGCCAGTGTTTGCATTTCGCTGATTTTTCCATGTTAAGTTCAAAACCGGCGATTTTTTGAAATGTTTGTATGGTGAACCCCCAGGGGGGCTCCAGGGGTTTGCCACTGGCATCGGTGGGTCGGGCCTCCAAAGTTAGTGGGGGTCGGTCATACATTTGGACTCGATTGGAGCACTCTAAACGGGTCAAAATGGGATTTTTCAAAATTTGCCCCTACCCAAAAGTTCGACCCAAATTGGGGGACATCAGAATTCGTTTTAGAGATATGGTTCCTTCGGCAAAGTTTCTTATTTTGATCCCTAGAATACGATTTTCACAGAGCAATGAGCGATTTTTATATCGACCCGCCCTAATGTACAGTATACACCTCCACACTATAATTTACATTATACATATGATTACTACTAAAAAACGTTTTTTTTTTCAAAAATTTTAATGATTTTAATTTTAAGAAAGGTGAAAAGGCAAACCATTGTTGTAAAACACCATTTACTTGAACATATTTTTGTAGGAAATTGAGTCCCCTACAAAAGTTGCCTAGACTGAAAGTTTCTCAGACTAGCCGTTTTCTATGTTGTATTCTAGCCTCAAACATTGGAATGTTTTTTTTTTGTTTTTCCAAATTTGGTTTGAAAATTTGTCAGAAATGTAAAAATCAACATGAAATAAAGGGGATCAGAAATTGTTTCGCGTGAAATTAAATTTTATTTTGTTTAATTTAATTTTTATTTAATTTAGTTTTATGAAGTTTTATTTATGGAGTAAAACCAATGTATATATTTATACGTTAATTTTGTAATTATAGGTTTTAGAAAGAATTGAACACAAAATTTTATACAGCGGAATGGTAATTCACTGACTAGTTTTCCATGCGACCAAGCATTTCGACGTAGTGTTTTATCCGGTCTAGCTGGCATCGAACCTACCAGACTGCATTGGCATTGCGTTGTCTTAACGCTAGAGCTGGAAAACTATCGATGGCACTATCGATACTATCGATCGTTTTTTTGGTGAGGCACTATCGATGGTTTTTTTTCGATAGCAATATATCGACCATTTTGAAAGTATGCACATTTCTAGCGTCACTTGTTGGAATTTCAAAAGTTTCACAAAAATTTGCTAAAATTATGGGAGAGGGATCAAGAGGCGTGTTTTGGCCTCAAGATCACGAATCAGGAAGCGCTTTTTCAATTATTTGTTTAAGTGAAAAATTATGTTCAAAAGACCGAAAATTGACCCGGGTCCGCTCCCAATTTGCTTCGGGATACATTGTATTTGTGGGCAGAACACCTTTCTGAGTTGGGGACCCTCAGCCGGTCCAACACCGGCTACGCCATCCCCAGTATTCCTCCGCAGAACACCTTTTTGCAAATTTTTAGGGACAATTTCGATTGCAAATATCTCTTCACAGGAGCAAAATATTAAAAAGCGCTTCCGGATTCGTAATCATGAGGTCAAAATACGTATTTTGATCCCTCTCCCATAATTTTATCCAGTTTTTTAACAGTTGGGTGCTAAAGGAAACCCATACCTGTTGTCGATATTTGAATTGCTATTTATACGGTGGCACGACAAAAAATCGACCCGTGCAAATCAGCCGTTATTTGAAGCCATTTGAATTTTGTCGATACTATCGATAGTCAATTTTGAAAATATCGAAAATATTGCAAGGCGGCAATATCGATAGTTTTCCAGCTCTACTTAACGCTTTGAGAAATGTGCCCTGCATGCAATCTTGCATTTATATTCTTTCTAATATTTGCCATGTGTTTTCTTACTTTATAGACTTCTTGTACACCCTATGATCTAAGGCGATTACGGGAAGCAAGTAAATTTGTATATGGCGCGCTTTTTGAAGCTATTTCCTTCCTACCATGTGAACCACGGGTGTATATTTCCGGTTTTTTTTTGGTTCTTGTACATGGGGAGCGGCAATGTTTGTATGTACATATATGAAGTTTTATTTGTGGAGTAAATCCAATGTATATATTTATACGTCTTTCTAATACCTATAATTACAAAATTAACGCATAAATATTAGGGTGGTCCTTATTTGTATGGAGACAAACCGAACATGAGATATCCTTAGTCTCACCCCCTAAATCAATAGTAATATAGCCAAGGATATCACATATAAATTTTTAGCACGATTGGAGACAGTTAAGCGGTGCCGCACGACGGTTAAAGTTTAGATTACCCTATGGAGACTCCAAAAATAAAAAGGATAATTTTTTTAATCTAACACCCAAAATCGATAGCACAATAGTCGAAAATATTATATTTAAATTTTGGTCCCGATTGGACACCGTCGCAGAAGGGTCAAAGTTCAGATTAGCCTATAAGGTATAAAAAATACAAATTATTTTTTCTTTTATTTCATACCGTAAATTATACACTAGACTAGCACTAAAGTCAAAGTAATCACATATAAATTTTGGGCCGATTGGACACCGCTTAGGCGAGTCGCACGGGGGTCAAAGCTCTGACTAGTTCTAAAAAAATTCAAATTTCTTTTATTTAATACCTTAAATTTATAGCACTAAAGTAGAAGTAATGACATATTAAATTTAGTTTGTGTTGGAGACCGGGGTGAAGGTTATGGCTACTAAAAAAATTAAAATATATTTTTATACCCAAAATCGATATTATTATAGTTGAAGACATCATACATAAAATTTACTTTGAAGTCCTATGAAGCCCCAAAACAATTCAATAATTTGTTACTATTTTTATTTTAATATTTTTCCATCTTGTTCACTAATAATAAAAACATAGAATAATTTAAGAAAAATTATTCCCAAACGGTCAAAAGTCCACCAAAGTTTCAAAAATTTTTGATCATAAAAAATATAATATTTACTTCAATTCATTTATTTTACATTCAAATTAAACACTAAATTACAAAATTTGATATGGTTCCGATAAGGATTGCTTGGTTGCGTTAGGGTATTTTTCCCTATAAAATTTAACTACTTGCAATATATATTGTTTGTCCACCTCATTTTTGGATAAGATTTTGTTATACTCTTCTACAAGTTTAACTCCTCTCTCTGCCGTGTCGTTAATTTTAAGTATTTTAAAAGGAAAAATACCCCTCAGTTCCTTCAAATAGGAATGATTTAGCCATCTGCAATTCCAAACACACATTCAAAATTTATTTAACATGAGATCTGTTCATTTAAAAAAGCAAAAATTCGAAAATTGCAGTGCCACATTTATGGGGAGGAGCGACAATCGCCTCCATCGCCCTTCCTTTGGATCCGCCAACACACAGAATATGTTTTACCTTCAGCTACGTCTACATCGAAGCTCTTACTAGCAACTTTCCGACTTTTAGCACTATTTGCGCAAAATTCTGCGCCTAGTCTTCCTTTCCTCCTCTGATTGATGAGAAACTCTCTATCTTTTTTGTTGCTGATAGAGTTCAATGCTTTTTCGTGAGCAATATCAAACAAATTTTCCAACTCCTCGGAAAATTTCGCGTCTTTCGCTTTCTGATGAGTGGAATTGCGTTTACTGCTTTTTACAAGCAAACGCCACTTCGCATATAATGCTTTCAACTTCACAACACTATGCTGCTTAGGCCTGAGGGGAATGCGAGCTTTTGCCAGAACACTTCCGTCTCTTTTACCACAAGAGATGCACTCTCATGAACACTAAGCTTTGTTTTTCTCACATTGTGGAAAAGAACCCGCAAGACTTGCCCATTAGAAGGCAGCTTGGCACCGGTAATTTGGCTTTCGGCGAATCCCACTAAATATATCTTATATTTTGTCGCGATTCCATATTGACACGAAATATTAACTTACGGTCCCGACCACTTGAGAACTCTACTAATTTTTTGTAATTCAATTGCTTATAATATTTACAAAAACCCCAAAAGTTGCTTTTTACAGTATTATTTCCCTCCATAGGTTCAGGTGGTCTCGAAGGTTATGTAATTAAAAATATTGTTATTTTTTCTTTTAACTTTGACCCCCTTCCGATACCGCTAAGCGGTTTTCAATTGAAAGTAAATTTTATATGTGATATCTTCGACTATAATATTATCGATTTGGGTTATAAAAAGCTAATTTTGAATTTTGACCCTCGTGCCACATGCCTAAACGGTGTCCAATCGGACCCAAATTTTATATGTAATTACTTCGATTTTATTGCTATCATTAAAAGTATGAAATAAAAGAAAGTTAAATTTTTTTAGACCTAGTCTGAACTTTGACCCCCGTGCGACACGCCTTAACGGTGTCCTCGTGCCACATGCCTAAACGGTGTCCAATCGGACCCAAATTTTTTATGTAATTACTTCGATTTTATTGCTATCAATTAAAAGTATGAAATAAAAGAAATTTGAATTTTTTTAGACCTAGTCTGAACTTTGACTCCCGTGCGACATGCCTTAGCGGTGTCCAATCGGACCCAAATTTTATATGTGATTACTCCGATTTTATTGCTATCAATTAAAAGTATGAAATAAAAGAAATTTGAATTTTTTTAGACCTAGTCTGAACTTTGACCCCCGTGCGACACGCCTTAGCGGTTTCCAATTGGACCCAAATTTTATATGTGATTACTTCGATTTTATTGCTATCAATTTAAAGTATGAAATAAAAGAATTTTGAATTTTTTTAGACCTAGTCTGAACTTTGACCCCCCTGCGACACGCCTTATCTGTGTCCAATCGGACCCAAATTTCATATGTGATTACTTCGATTTTATTGCTATCAATTTAAAATCTGAAATAAAAGAAGTTTGAATTTTTTTAGACCTAGTCTGAACTTTGACCCCCGTGCGACATGCCTTAGCGGTGTCCAATCGGACCCAAATTTCATATGTGATTACTTCGATTTTATTGCTATCAATTTAAAATCTGAAATAAAAGAAGTTGGAATTTTTTTAGACCTAGTCTGAACTTTGACCCCCGTGCGACACGCCTTAGCGGTGTCCAATCGGACCCAAATTTTATATGTGATTACTTTGACTTTAGTGCTATCAATTTATAATTTGTATTTTTAGACCTTATAGGCTAATCTGAACTTTGACCCTCCTGCGACATGCCTTAACGGTGTCCAATCGGGACCAAAATTTAAATATAATATTTTCGACTATTGTGCTATCGATTTTGGGTGTTAGATTAAAAAAAAAATTATTTTTATTTTTGAAGTCTTCATAGGGTAATCTAAACTTTGACCTCCGTGCGGCACCCCTTAACCGTATCCAATCGGGATCAAAATTTATATGCGTTATATTTGACCATAATGGAACCGATCTAGGGGGCGAGTCTGAAAAAAGTCGCACATTCGATCATAAGGACCACCTAATAAATATATATCAACACGTGGTTCATATGGAAGGAAGGAAATAGCTTAAAAAAGCGCGTTATATACAAATTTACTTGCTTCCCGTAATAGCCTTAGATCATAGGGTATACAAGAAGTCTCTAAAGTAAGAAAAACACATGGGAAATATTAGAAAGAATATAAATGCAAGATTGCATGCAGGGCACATGGCTCAAAGCGCCAGACCGGGTAAAATACTACGTCTAAATGCTTGGTCGCGTGGAAAACTAGTCAGTGAATTTCCATTCCGCTGTATAAAATTTTACATTCAATAATTTAGTTTTATTTAATTTAATTTTATTTTATTTTTTATATTTTTTCATTTAATGTAATTTAATTTAATTTTATTTTGGTTGATATTATTTTGTCTTATTTTATTATATTTTATTAATTTTTATTCAATTTAATTTATTTTAATTTGTTTTTTTTTTTGTTTTGTTTTGTATGATTTTATTTTATTTTATTTTAGATGTATTATTACTTGAGCTGAAGGCCTATTTTATATAAATAAAACACTTGATTTTGTGTAATTATTTAATTTATTCAATATTTCGACCTTATTCTAAGGTCATCCTCAGGACAGCAAAACAAAAACAATACAAAAACACTAGTTAATTTTCAAATATTAACATTATTAACATAACGCATTTTCACATATAAACAACATATAAACATATTTAGCATAACTCATTAGCACGACTTACGTATTAACAGGGCCGCCGTAACCGGGCGTGTAAGGCGTGCACTGCACGCGGGCGGCACGTCGAAGGGGGCGGCAAATCGAGCGATTCATTACATATTATTTAAAGCAGCGACGCTCAAAAGCTAGCACATGTGCGGAGAGTTTTATTGATCTCACACCGATAAGCGCACACGTACAAGGCAAGCACTCTCTATGCAGTGCGAGAAGAAGGTACATATGTATGTTTTGTAATCAGTTGTTTGACGACTGCTCAGCGAAACATCGCAAATATATGTATGTAAATAACATAAAATAAAATGAAATAAATAAAATAACATAAAATAAAATAATATAGAGACAATAGTCACTGAATTACCATTCCAATGTTGTAAAATTTTGCACATATGTGCTTTCTAATACATAACAACAAATTTTCGTATAGATATGTACATGGATACATATTCCGAATAAATAAATCTTGAAATAAAATAAAATAAAATAACAAAATAAAATAAAATGAAATAAAATAAATTCAAATAAAATAAAATAAAATAAAATAAAGTAAATAACATAAAATAAAATAAAATAAAATAAAATAAAATGAAACGAAATGAAATGCAGGAATCCAGCGTTATATTTATACAACAAGCGTCATGAGTACCTGGTCTTTTTTTTAAGAAAATTTTGTTAGCAAACAGTTTTGCCAACCTTTTCCAATGGCAGCCGATCATTTTGTCGGTCTATGCTTTCGTTCAAAAACGAAAAGACTTCCTTTCTTTTTGAACCACGGAGCTGACCGGATGTCTTCGATCATACCCACCTATATCATCATGTAAGTACCTAAATCGAAAGTTATCCAAATTTTTAAGTGACACCATTGGTGTCTTAATACCCCTCATTTACCTTTTGCTATTTTTTTATCATTCTCCATTTATTCTTGGTCATATCTTCGACCTAAATTCCCAATAAACGAAAATAGAGAAAAATAAAACTGAGTTGTACCTAATTTTTCTATATTCTTCTTCTTGCCTACGTAAAAAAAAACAAAAACAAAAAAAAAAAAACCTGCAAAAGGTAAATCACCTAACTCTTTCAATCCTGTTCCTGTTCTATAATTATTGCTCAAAAACATTTTCATTTTCCTATCCACTAGTATATGGCAAACAATAAGACCAAAAAGGCGAGAATTTTCCTCCCACGCCAATGCTCTCTCAACCCCCAAACCAGCATGCTGCATATTCAGTCACCAGTCGTGGCAGTGAAAAACAACAAACATTAAAAAAAAAAAAGAAAAAATATTGAATTTGAATTCAAAATTTGTAAATCTAATTATTAGACTGCGGATGTTTATGCAAAAAAATTAAAATATTTTAATCAGTGTTTCAATAGTTTACGACAATAAGTTCACATATAAAAATTAATTTTAAGCTACCCTTAACGATATGCAACATATATGCAAGTTATATGCAAGTTGTATGCAAGTTATATGCAAAAATTAAATGGGACACAAAATAAGAAAATTTGCTTGTAGTTAAGACAAAAATATACTACAATGGTTTTCTCCAGATTTTCAATGGATAAGTTGTGACGCTTATCCGTTAAAATTAGCTTGTATGCCGAAAAGGAACGCTCAACATCACAAGATGTGACCGGAGCAAATTTAAATTTGCTCCAAAAGTGGCCGGGAATATGTATCTCAATTGCAAGCGTTTTTTCCCCTGAAAGTATATTCGCCACTTTTACCATGTCCTCGAAAGCAGGGTCCATTTTCAACACCGCATCAATTTTGGTGGCTATTACTTGACTTGCGAATAATAAAAAGTTTTTAGACAGCATTCTTAGATAAAAAAATTCAAAGTACACGGAGGGAAATCTATGGATGGAACATCCATAATTATTGATATCACATTAAATAAAAATTGATAATTCTGTCCCATCAATGAATATGGATTTTTCATCAATGCTTTTTTGATAAATCACTATTGAAATGGTATCCATATAAACTATTGATAAGTTCTAAATAGTTTAAAAAAACAAAATTTTTTATAAGTTAACATCTGGTTTCAGTAAGATTCGAACCCTGCTCCTCTGGCACGTTAGCCCAGTATTCTACCATTCGGCTACGGCATTTTATAAAATTTTTAGAAAAATGTTCAATCATAAGAAATTCAAAAAATTTTGAAATTAAAAAAAACGCTCGAACAAGTTGTAATATTGTTAGAAAGTCCATAGTAAAAATTGTTGAACTATTATGATTATGCGTCCCAGAAAAATTTACATTTCGTCCATATATATTAATACGCTGTCTCTACCATTATTACTATGCAGTAAATATGGATATGGATATACCGACAATAGAAATTCATATCACGACCATAGATATGGACATGCCGTTCAAATATATTAGTATTCTATCCATAAATATAAAAAATAGTATATCATATCGAAAAGGTTGACATGTCATTTTACTTTTTATTGGGAGCAAGTAATATTTGATAACTCGCTCATTCTAAATGAATATTGCATCAAACTCGTCGCTATCAATAGCGATATTGTCACAACATTCAATGCATTTCTCTCAGTGTATGTATTGCACAGAGCATTTTTTTTCATTATGTGCACCGTCGTATTCGTTTATGCGAAAAATAAAAAAATATGCAAGTAATATGGAATATATGCAATTTATATGCAATATGTCAAATATGCAAAAATAAATATACCTATTAAGAATATTTGACTAAAATCATGCACTTTTATCTTTATAACCATAGCTCTATCTCTTTTCCTTAAAAATATGCAATTGCATTAACATCCGCAGTCTACTAATTATTAAAAAACAAAAAGGGAAGAAAAAAAAGTAGTGCAAGTGGTTTTTGCCTTGCCTAGGGAAAATTCCATACCGCTAAATGTTTCAACTTTTAAAAAAATATTTTTTTTAAGTTTCAAAGTACTAAGTTTAACAAAAAAAAAAATATAGGAAATTTAGTGCAAGACAAAAAAATTATAAAATTTAAAAACAGAAAAGTTACAAAAGTTACAAAAAAAAGAGAAAACTACAAATTTTTCAAATATTTGAAAAAAAAGGATCTATATATATATATTATAGGTATGGTTTAGATGCCTAAAGGTACATATATATATCGTAAAACATAAATTCCAAAACAAAAAAAAAAATAAAAAAATTTTGCAATTAGCCAGTGTTACATTTATTGCCATATGGTATAGATGTACATAAAAATATACATACCATACAGAATATATAAAGTGAAAACAAAAAAAATCAGAAATAAATGGCAATAAAACAAACCCAAAATAAAACCCAACTAGTTACCAAAAAAAAAAAAACACATACACATGATCGTGAAAATGTTATCATACTATGATAACGTAGTCGAGTAAAAGCAACATAAAAAAAAAAAAAAACCATCATTAAAACTTTGCAGCAGCTGTACCCGCTCTACAACGACCTGCGAAAGGCCTTTCAACGAGTTGCTGTGGATCGGTAAGTGCTCTCCTTTCTTTACGTTTTATGTTGCTTTATCGTTATCTGTACTGAGTTATCATTTGATACGTAAGCGAGAGTATTCGCATTGTTTTTTTTGCCAATCGGGGTGATCTCTCATCCCGCTCAAATGACAAACTCAGAAAATCAGATGTAAACATAACAATTTCTTGCATTACGTTTGTATCTACATATCTTATTATGTTGCGAGTTATAATTTAGGTCGCATGACATTTTTTAATGCGTAAGCATATTTCTTTGGGTAATCAGCTAAAGTAAATACGCCAAAACATATAATTTAATAAAAACATAATACGGCCGGGTGAATTAGTTACGATTAACCCTTTCCTCCGAAAATTTTTTTTTTCACTTAGTTTTCTGAAAAAACATCATATTTCTTTAAAAAAAAAAAAAAAAAAAAAAATCTAAGATTTCAAAAAAAAAAAATGGAACAAACACAAATTTGTTATGGAATTTTTTTTTTTATAAAATTATATAGTCACATAAATGTAAAACTATTTTTAAAGTTCACCATTTTTGCATTAAAGATATTTTGTCATACCAATATTGAAAACAATGAAATGAAATCGGTTTGGCTTATTTTATGGAAAGGCATAATGAGTGAGTAGGCGCTACTGCTATAGTTTCCTCGGGCTAAGGTGAGTTAAATAAACGATGTGATGCTGTATTCTCTTGGGGTTTTCCACAAACAATATTCGGTTAAGGAAAACCATGGTTCCACCTTGATTTAGATTTCTTATTTCAGGCTTTGTTGAGACCTTCAAGTCTAGAGTCCTAGTGTTCTATCTTGTTATTTTTCTTGGTTCCGGTTTTAATTGAGTTGTATTGAGATTAAAGTTAGTTTTTTTTTTGGTTGTCAGGGACTCTATAATAAAATGTAGTCGTGGGGATAGTGTGTAGATTGGCCAAGAACCTCCCCAGCCGCTGAAGCCTAGCCTTGATCAATGGGTCCCGACTGGCTTTTCTGCTCGCTATTAACTTTATTTTCATAACCTTCCCCACGTGGTAGAGAATAGCTTTGTCTGTTTTAATTCCTTTTTTTTTGGAGTTAGAATGGCAATGTTAGTCTTTACCAACCCTATTCATGAGTGGTTACATTTTTGGCGTCCAACGTGGGGCTAAGCAAGATGGTTGTCTACACTTAACGTTTGATTACTTATTAAAAATAATTTAAAAAATAAAAAATAAAAATTAACAAAATTTCAGCTTGACAATTACTTGTTTTGTTCCAATTTCCGATATGTAAATTTCAAGAAATTGTTTGTTATTTTCTACCATTCGAAATTTCAATTTAGTTATAGGGCAGGATTTACAAGCTCTTGGGGGGGAATCCGAGATGCTTGTCCGCTTTCTTTCTATTTGTGATTAGTTCGGAAGTTAGTTTTCATTTTTTTGGACGTAACTGCGCATCTCAGATTTTATTAATTTGTTGAAGGTATTCAACTGGATTTTTTTTGGCATTTTTGGTTCGAAACCCATCGATGTCCACCGCTGAATGCAGCACTTCATTTTTGCTATATAAATTTTTTTTTAGTTCTAAACACTTCGGATAGCACTGTGATACCAAATAAACGTTCATCTATTACGTAGAATAGCGTTGCACAGTGTAATTATCAGTAATGGTTTATTTCCCAAAAATTTTTTTTTGTTTTACTTGGAAGCCTGGATTACAGATCTTAGAGGTTCTACCGAGCTAAGCTCTGTCCGATTTCCAAGGGTTTGTAGTTTTTTTTTTGCAGTTGCTTCTGAGCTTAGTTAGAAATAGCCAAATTTGTATTTTCCTATCTCAACAAAGCCTACTGAACAGTGAAATGAACGTGTACACGAGTGGATTGAAATGAATGAATTGAATCTTTATTTAGTAAAAACTTAGCCTATTTATAGTAACTAGTATATCCCGTGGTCGAAATTCGACCAATTTAAAATAGTTGAACTTATTCAAACATCTCATCAACTTTTTGTCAATAGCTGCCTTTAGGACCCGTGGCCGAACCTCGACCAACTTAAATGTATACATTAAAAACTCATCTATAGGCAAAATGAGGCCATCAAAGAATTTAAAAAATAGCGGCTGTTATTATATAATAAAAATATTAAATTACAGCAGCCCTTTCCAAAATTATTTATAGCAAATGCCATGCAAATACTCGGTTTTCGAGATTTTATGTTGCACTTGAATAATCGGATGATGACATTGTGCTTAACAAATAGCCACTAATTTATGCGATCGTTTTGAGCAGGTGAAGAACAAAAAAATATTAGGTTGAAAATTAAGTAAATTGTAATAGTTAAGATTAAAGGTTTTTTAATATAAAAAAAAACATAATTTAAGAAAAAAACGGAATATTCCGCAACCGGGTCTTGCAACTGTGCACACCGTATTCTATACGCTCACCGCCGCGCCATTACCTTATGCACAAAGCAGTTTAAGAATTAACAATATACCAACAACAAAGTTAGACTATTAATATAAATAATGGACCAAAGTACTCAATGAGCGAGGGAATGAAAATAATTTCTCTCTCATAATAGGACGTGTTTAATGAGGGAGAGAATGAAGATAAAGAGTGGTTTCCTTTGAAGTTCAGCCAACTTCGAAATATGAGTTTGACGCTATTACTCTAACTCTCAAAGAGCGAGAGAATCAAAATATTTCCATTGCTGGTATTTTACACACATATACAAATTTCTCAAAATAAGCGTGGTACTCCAACAACAGTAGCCATATTGAATTATTATTTTATATTTTTTTGAAACATTTTTTTTGTTTGGTGGTACGCAAGCCAACTTTGATTGCGACATATTTTTTTCAAATTAAAAGTTTGACCATGGTTGCCCTATTTCACATTTTAATAATGGTGTTATGAGAACATAAAACTTTGTAGAATTTCATTTTAAACAAATCTATTACATCGGAATTTTTCCGAGCAGTTCTAGCGGTTTCAAGATATCCAATTCAGCCTGCAACTTCTCATGCCCTTGGTGTCTTGTCCATAATCAATTCCTTGAATAAATTTTTTTAATATGGAATTCTACAATTAAGTGAAGCTTTATTGGGCTTTTGAATCTCTATTTAGATATACATATATACATACATATTAGAGCTTTATGGATAAATATAATTTTGATAACGTTTTCCCAAAAAATTGTATAGTTAAATTACATTTTATTATAAGTATATGTAATTGAAAATTTAATTTTTTCATGATTTTATGGCACAACAATATAACATTTTTAGTTTTTCATTTGTTTATTTAAACTTTGGAATATAAGGCGACGATAGTTATCTCATTTTTATTATAGAATTCTACGAAAAAGATGTTTGATTTTTATTTTTTTAAAAAAGCAAATTTTCATATTATATAGAATTGACGGCAATGGGTGTATCTATTTCAATCTCATTCTTTTTTTTTTTTTTTTTTCTTGATGAATTTCAATACAGAAAGTTAAAACATTGATTGCTTCTTTCGTAAAAATTTTATTTTTAAACTATTTTCGTTTATAATAAAGCGTGCGAGATATGAGAAAAACAAATTGTCACTTTTTTTTAATCCTTTGGTACATAACAACACATATTGGGGCAACTCTCATGCGGAAACAAATTGGCTATTCGCGCCGACGCCATCTATTTGGAGTGTAACATTTCAATATACATATGAGTTCAACGCCGAATCTACTGTTTGAACTCAATGAGCGAGAGAATTGGAGTGTTTACGCATATATGTATATGTGTATATAAATAGATATGAGTATGAAATTGGTTTGACGTTTATTTTGAAGGGGTGGAAATTTGGAAATATGAGTTCGTGTAATATTAAAGAGTATTAATGAGCGAGAGAACGAAAATAGAGAAGTATGGGTTGTATTTAAAAAAAATGTATTATACATGGCGTGGTTTTAAAACTTTTTAGTGGGGGTAAATTACAAATTCGGGTTAGGTCAAAAAAAGTGTGAGGGTTTTCTAGCTTTTTTCTTTAACCATAACTTAGCAATATTTAAAAGACACTTTATATGGATTTTTCTTTTGATTTAAAGAAAAAAAAATGTATATTGATTTTTAAAAAAATTCAATTCAATTTGGTCTAGACTTGTTTGGGGCTCGGGTTGCAAATCTGCCCTTTTAAAAGTTAATACATATATACATTTGAAAAGAAATTATTTGTTGTCTTCAGTAAAATTATCACTTGGTTTAGTTCAAAATAATGTAGTATCCATAAAATATTTTGTCGATTTTTATACTTTAAATAAGGAATTTGTCAGCAACTCTATCTCAATCGATAGAATTTGAAAAAAAAATTCGCAAATTGCAGCTTTCATCTTCAAAAATTTGAGCAGTCAGACTTATATTAATGGTAATTTTTTGAAATAATTACCAAAAAAAAAAAAAACAAAAAGAAATTGTATAAGCGGTTATAGCATTTCTATAATGGGTGGTATGTATGTATATTTATGATATAAAATTATTATTTCACATGGCTTTCCGTAAACTAAAAATATTCGCACCAAATTTTTTTCTTCTCGAAAATAGAGATCACAAACATAAAAATATTGTTTATAAAAATATTAAAAAGTCAAGATTAGAAATATAAAAATATATAAAAAATATAAACAATTTTCAATGACAAAAAAGAAAAAAAATGTTGGCCTATAGCTGTGTAACTAACTGTACTCGAACCATCACCCGCTCGACCACTACCCACTAACGCTTCCCACTGGGCTATCGCTTTATTTACAAATTGATTGTCAGATAACCAATTTAAGTTGCATGAAAAATTTTCATTCGCTTATTACAGATAAATGAAGCAGTATTGGTTATATATTAGATAATTGTGCACTGCCTTAGAGGTATGCCAACAAATAAATATGCATTTCATAAATATTTATGCATATTTAGTATGGGTTTAAGCTTGGCAATGGTTTATATGTAAAATTTGTTAGCCTATTAATATAATAGATTCTTAACTCTAACACTGACGTAAATATTCTTATTTACTAGATACATATTTACATCTATGTCTTACAAACTAAACCTAAGCAAGGCACACACTTGCCCACATGCACATGCATTCATATGTGCATAGCTCGGTACCTTACTCAAGGCATATGTCAGTGCAATCACTCATACTAACATATCTAACGTGGGACTGCGAGTAATGCAGTCACACACATATGTACGTACACTAAGCATGGAGACGCTGGCAGTGCTGCCGCACATATCTACATATATAGAGCCAGCGTATACAATTGATACAACTCCATGACTTGTGCTGCAAATATACTTAGCGTGTTACGTTATCAAATCCACAGCTAGCCGCTTAGAAGTCAGCTTGTGACTTTGTTGTTGTTAGTGAGTTGCTCTGACATACTACACCACCCATCCTAAAAAAAAATCGTGAATACATATGAACGATTTTAGAGCTGTGACATATTTAAGTGGTTTATTTTCTTTCTTTTGTACATTTCCGCAAATAATTTATGAGCATGAGTTTCATTTGATACTCTTAACATTTTTATTGTTTGTTGTTAGTTTACAAAATTTTTCTTGTGGTGCAATGTTTTTAGGTTTTTTTATTTATTTCAAGTGGTTGAACAATAATCTCATATTTTTAAATGTTTCTAGTTGTTTGTTTATTAATATGATACTTTTCTTGGTTTCGTATTTAGATTTTCCTTTGATAAAAGTCGGCTTTTTGCTTATGATATTTATGACTTAGAACTATTTTGTGTACAATTAATTCTTACAATCGTAAAACTTAAAGTGAATAATTTATGTGAATAATATAGGAGTGTAATGGAGTGTGGTTGCTAAGTGACCTTGCTTAATCCCGACTCTTGCGTCCTCGTTCGTGCACTCTGGGCAACGGGAGCTACCTAGGCTCGCGGCAGAAAGAGAGGGAGCCCCGGTGGGGCCACTCTGACATACTTGGTTTAAGGGCTCACCGAGGTTTTTGCGCAGCGTCTGTTCATCATGAGGTGCGGCTGCAAGCGGGCGTCTGTCTTGAAGCAAGCGGCTCGCTATATAAATGTGTAAATATTTTCCAAAAACCCCGAAACGGGTTGTGCGCTGGGTTTGGGACCCGCCACGTAAAAAATTTAGTCCAATGAAAAATAAATTAAAGCCTCGGATGAGAACCCCCTTTAATGTTGACGACCCGGCAAAACGAATAAGGCATAATGATTTGGATATTAGGGCATGTACCGGGAATGTCCGGACCCTTTCAAGGGACGGTACCGCTGCCCGACTGGTTGATGTCCTCGTTAACGCAAAGGCTGACATCACCGCCCTGCAGGAAATGCGATGGACGGGACAAGGAAAGACGACCATCGGACCTTGTGACGTATACTACAGTGGCCAGACACGCGGCAAAGCGCGTGGTGTAGGATTCGTGGTGGGAAAGAGACTTTGCCGCCAAGTACTAGCGTTCACCCCCGTGGACGAGCGTCTCGCTGCGATCCGCATCAAAGCGAAATTTTTCAACATAACATTTATCTGCGCCTATGCGCCGACTGAGGAGACGGACGACGCAGAGAAGGACTCCTTCTACGATAAACTTGAACAGACTTATGATCGCTGCCCCCAACATGATATCAAAATCGTGCTCGGCGACTTTAATGCGAAGGTGGGCAAGGAAGGAGTCTTTGGTCCAACAGTTGGAAAATTTAGTCTCCATGATATAACATCCCCCAACGGCACTAGGTTGATTGATTTCGCTGCTGCTCGCAATATGGTCATCAGTAGTACCAGGTTCCAGCATAAACGAATACACCAAGCCACATGGCTGTCTCCTGATCAAAGAACAAGAAACCAGATTGATCATGTCATGATCGACGGCAGACATAGCTCCACCGTTCTGGACGTGCGTACCCTTCGTGGTCCCAATATCGACTCGGACCATTATCTTGTTGCAGCCAAGATACGCACACGCCTCTGTGTAGCAAAGAAAGTGCGCACAGTAACGGAAGGAAAGTTTGACGTCGAGAAGCTGCGCACGACACAGACAGCTGACAATTTCTCCACTCGACTCTCACACCTGCTATCGGAGAGCAATCCTCGACCTAACGATGCAACCGAGCAATGGAAGCATATCTCTCACTCATTACGTACCGCCGCTGAGGCCACTATAGGGTTCCAGCGAGCCCGCAAAAACAACTGGTACGATGAGGAATGCAGCACTGCCTCGGAAAAAAAGGACGCTGCCTACAGGGAGACGTTGCGAACGGGCGCAACCCGCAGTGTATGGCAACGCTATCGTGAGGCAAAGAAGGAAGAGAGACGCCTTTTCAGAAAAAAGAAACGTGAGGCCGAAAGGCGTGAGTGTGAGGAGCTTGAGATGCTGGCTGACAGGAATGATGCCCGAAAATTCTATGAAAAGATCCGGCGGATGACGGAAGGTTTTAAGACCGGGGCAAGTTCCTGTAAGGACAATAATGGCGACCTGGTAACCGACGTACAGAGTGTACTTAAATTATGGAGGGAGCACTTCTCCTCACTGCTAAATTGCGAGGGAGACGTCGAACCCGATACCCCAATCCCTGACGATGGAAAAGTCGTCACACCACCTGACTATGATGAAGTGAGGATAGCTATATCCCGGCTGAAAAACAACAAAGCGCCTGGAAAAGACGGACTGCCCGCCGAGCTGTTCAAACACGGAGGCGAAGAGCTGGTAAAAAGCATGCATCAGCTCTTATGCAGAATATGGTCAGACGAGTGCATGCCTCCAGATTGGAATTTAAGTGTGCTCTGCCCAATCCACAAGAAAGGCGATCCCGCTAACCGCACCAACTACCGCGGAATCAGCCTTCTTAATATCGCGTATAAGGTTCTTTCTAGCGTATTGTGTGAAAGACTGAAGCCCATCGTAGACAAGCTGATTGGACCTTATCAGTGTGGCTTTAGACCTGGTAAGTCTACCATCGACCAGATTTTCACGATACGCCAAATCCTGGAGAAGACCCATGATAAAAGAATCGACACACACCATCTCTTTGTCGATTTCAAAGCCGCTTTTGACAGCGCAAAAAGGAGTTGCCTGTATGCCGCCATGTCTGAATTTGACTTCCCTGCAAAGCTTATACGGCTTTGCCAAATGACGTTGAGCAATACTAACAGCTCCGTCAGAGTCGGGAAGGACCTCTCTGAGCCATTTGAAACCAAACGAGGCTTCAGACAGGGCGACTCCCTTTCGTGCGATTTCTTCAACCTGATGCTGGAGAAGATAATTCGAGCAGCAGAGCTAAACCGCAATGGTACAATCTTTTACAAGAGCGTGCAATTGCTGGCGTATGCCGATGATATTGATATCATTGGCCTTAACAACCGCGCCGTAAGCGCTGCCTTCTCTGGACTGGATAAAGAAGCGAAAAAAGTGGGTCTTGCGGTCAACGAGGACAAGACGAAGTATTTGCTGTCATCAAAGAAAGAATCGGCGCACCTGCGCCTTGGCAGCCACGTCACTGTTGATAGTTACAAATTTGAAACTGTGAGGGACTTCGTCTATTTGGGAACCAGCATTAACACCGAAAATAATATCAGTCTAGAAATCCAACGGAGAATCACTCTTGCGAACAAGTGCTACTTTGGACTGAGTAGGCAATTGAGAAGTAAAGTCCTCTCTCGAAGAACAAAGATCGCGCTCTATAAGTCTCTCATCATACCTGTCCTGATGTATGGCTCAGACTCATGGACAATGTCAAGAGAAGATGAGATGGCCCTTGGAGTATTTGAGAGAAAAGTTCTCCGGAAGATTTATGGTCCTTCCCGTGATGCCGACGGCGAGTATCGAAGGAGATTTAACGATGAGCTGTACGAGCTTTACGCAGATCTGACCATAGTCCAGCGAATTAAAGCCCAAAGGCTCCGCTGGCTGGGTCACGTCATGCGAATGGACAAAGAAGCTCCAGCCCAGAAGGTTTTCCAATCGTCACCCGAATTCGGCAGCAGAGGAAGGGGGAGGCCTCGACTGAGATGGAAACAACAGGTGGAGGATGACTTGAACTTCCTTGGGGTTTCCAATTGGCGTCAGTTATCGCTAAAAAGGAATGACTGGCGTGCTTTGATAGGCGACGGCCAAAATCGCTTAGGCGGTTAAGCGCCAATAAATGATGAATGATGAATAATTTATGGATTAGTGGAATTTATGACATATGAAATTTAACGGTTGTTGTAAAAATGAATTGACTTACTCAAATAGCTTAAGTCTATTTTTATGAATTATAATTTTCTTAGTTTTATCATTTAACTGATTATTTAAATCTACATTTTCTATATTATAGAGGATTAAAGTATAATTATTGTTTCTATCTATATTTATTACTTTGTAGGGCCCTTTATACTTATTGTCTAACTTATGTCCTGCTTCATTCTTAACTAACACTAAATCTCCTATTTTAATTTCCTTAAATTGAAGATTTTTATCGTAATGAATTTTTTGTTTTTCTTTACTTTCTTTAACTAATTTATTAGCTCTTTGTTGCGCTAATTGTAATCTAAATTTAATTTCTTTTTCATAAGCCTCATAATTATAAACTGGGCTAATTGTATTTTCTTGCAAAAATTCGTATGTCAAGGGTATTTTTCCAAAAACTAACTCGAATGGGCAATAACCATGAACCGTAGATGGTGTTGTATTATAACAATATGCAAAATATTTTATATACTCATCCCAATCATCTCTGTTAGTGGAAATATAAGAACGGATATATTCATTAAAAGTTCTGTGGCTACGCTCAACCGTGCCTAAAGTCTGATGGTGATATGGGGTAGAAGTTCTGTGTTCAATTTTCAAAAGGTTACACAATTCTTCAAATACGCTGTTTTTGTATTCGGTTCCCATATCTGTTATGATTGTTTTCATACAACCATAAATCAAAATAAAATTTTCAAAAATTGCTTTGGCAACTGTTTTTGCGTGCTTACTCGCAATTGGAATTGCGATCAGATATTTAGTAAGGTCACATACAATAGTTACCGCATATTCATTTCCTTTTACCGATTGTGGCAATGGACCAATTGTATCAATTTGTACTGTATCAAACGCTTTCGTGGGCGTTTCAGTTATTATCATTGGTTCTTTCAAATTTTTATTTACTTTGTTTTTACTGCATTCAATGCACTTTTTGATATGAATTCTTATGTAATTTTTCATGTTTTTCCAATAATATTTCTGTTTTATTTTATTTGTTGTGCGATTGATTCCTGGGTGGCCACCATTAACAGGATCATCGTGATATTTTTGTAATATCTTTTTAATTACTTCCTTATCTGTCACGTGCACAACCTCCGGAGTTAATGCAATAGTTAAGTTTTTGAGAACCTTGGTACCAACTTCTTTAAATTTATCTACTCGAGTATAATTATTTTTAAACAATTTGTCTCCTAAGGACAACTGTATTTTATTTATTTTCAAATTGTCGGCCTCTTTCATTAGGATTGACCTGAATCAATCTTCGCCTCAACAATTAAATCATTAATGTCTATTTTGCTACAAATTTTCTTTCCCTTTTTGAACTGTAGTTTCGGGGGGTCGAAAATGAGCTGAGCTAGCTTTTTTACTTCATATTTATTAAGCGCTTCATTTTAATGTTCTCTTCGTGACGTTTTTCGTTGATGTTTTTATTATTGGAATTTTTATTATTAGAATTTTTATTATTAGAATTTTTATTGGTTTCCGATCTAGTCGTAACCCTCGTTATTTGACATGTTTTTATTGACATTTCCTTTAAATCATTTATATTGATGCGTGAAAGCGCATCCGCGACATAGTTTTCTTGTCCAGCTATGTACTCCACCTCAAAGTCATATTCCTCTAATTCCAGTCGAACTCTAGTTAATTTTGATGAAGGGTTTTTCATCGAAAATAAATATGTTAAGGGGCGATGGTCTGTTTTAATCAAAAATTTTCGGCCATAAACATATGGTCTAAAATAAGTTATAGCCCAATGGATTGCTGCCAACTCTTTTTCAATTGTGGCTTTATTGCTTTCACCTTTTGTGAATGCTCTTGACGCATAGGCAATTGGTAATTGTTTGCCTTCATATTCTTGACTAAGAACTGCGCCGCAGGCAAATCCACTGGCATCTGTTGTTATACAAAATTCTTTATCGAAATCTGGATATTGCAAAATATTTGGGTGTACCAATGCCTCCCTCAAATAGACAAAAGCTTTTTGACATTCCTCTGTCCACTCAAAAGAAACATTCTTTTTACACAATCTCGTTAAAACTCTAGAATGAGCTGCAAAATTGGGAACAAATCTTCGGTAATAGTTACAAAATGCGACAAATCGCTTAACTTCATCAGCACTTTTGGGTATTGGATAATTTAGAACAGTCTCATATTTACTTGGATCAGGTAAAATTCCTTTATTTGTGCATTTATGTCCAAGATAAGTAACTTCCTGGTTAAAAAATAAACATTTATCCGGATGTAATTTTAAATTATATTTTCTGCAGGTAGAAAATACATCTCTCAAATTTGTAATCATATGTTTTTCGGAGCATCCTAATACTACTAAGTCATCCATATATAGAAAAGCTTGAGATGGCTTAAGGCCTGCAAATGCTAGTGTCATCATTCTTTGAAATGAGTTAGGGGCCACTTTCAAACCATATGGTAATCTTTTAAAACGATATGTGCCATCCTCTGCCGTAAACGATGTGATGTCCCTAAAGTCTTTATGTAATTCAATTTGATGAAAGCCAGACATTAAGTCTAGGCATGAAAAATATTTAGCTCTACCCAATTGATCTAGGATATCATCAATTCTTGGTAATGGGAATTTATCTGCAGTTAATTTTTTGTTTACTTGTCGGTAATCGACTACTAATCTCCATCTTTTATCATTTTTCCCTGGTAACGGTTTTTTCGGTACCAGGAGAATTGGGCTATTATATTCTGACATAGACGGCTCTATTATGTCATCTTCAATTAATATATTAATTTGCTTGTTAATTTCCCCTTTTTGAGCTTGAGGTAATCTATAATTTTTAATGTAAATAGGTGTGCTATCTTTCATGTGTAATTTTTGTTTATAAAAGTTATTAGCAGTAATTGGTTCGGTATCTAATGAAAATATATCAATAAATTCGGAGCATAATGTGTTAAGTAATTTACTAGCGAAAGGTGGGAAATTCATATTTAATCTTTTTAATTTTTCCTTACTATTTTCTATTGGTTCTAATTTATTTTTTATTATTGCATAATCATTTAAATTTTCTGTGTTGATATTAAAATTTTGAATGGTTGCATTTTTATCTGTTGTATTAATGACTCTAATGAAAGTTTGTTGTGAATTTACTAAGGTGTTTGCAATAAAAATGCCATCAGCTAATTTTTGATGAGGTATGAATTATTATTTTCAATATGGACTTGTCGGATTACTTCCGACCTTGCAGGTATTGTTATGCAATTAACAGATGGTCTGTTTGTCATTTCTATTATAATATTTTCAGGAAAATCATATGGACGTAGTATTAGGCTGTCCCCATTTTTACTGTAATCTAAAATACAATTATATTTTTTAATAAAATCCAGTCCCAAAATTCCATCGCAGGGAATTGGAAAATTATCTTCAACTATGTGAAATTTATGTGCTATTTGTAAGTAATCAAACCTTTAAATCTGCCTTGACTGTTCCAATAGTGCTTGTTAAACCTTGACCAATGCCCTTTAAATCAGTTTTTTGTGAATAATTAATTGTGACATTATTGTCAATTTGACCCTTTTTTATTATTGAGATATCTGCTCCTGTATCGATCAGGAGGGTTGAAATTGCGTTATTTAGAGTTGTTTTAGAGGATATATAACTATTTAGGTGTAAATTGAAAACATATAATTTTTTGTTTATTGAGAGACTCCACCTCCTGTTGATTAACATTTCGCACTGTTGCTGTATTATTACGGTTCGAACTTCGGGATCCGAAGTTACGCCTCGATCTTTGATAATTTGATCGATTATTATTATTATTTGAATTATTATATCTTGTAGGGTATGTACGCCGCTGGTTATTTCTATAATTGTTAGGTTGATAGCCTCTACGGTAATTACCGCGAAAATAATTTTGTTGGCGTATATGAAGTAACGAGTTAGGGTTACCCGTTATTTCAGTGCAACTGTTGGTAAATTTTGACACTGCTTCATTCATCGTGGTGAACGTTCCAGCTTGCATAATTGTCTTTACTTTGTCATTGGAGCAGTTTTTACACATAGCTTTGACAGCTGTTTGTGTAGCACACTTAGTTGCGAGGTCTGTTGTTAGACCGTCAGATATGTATGCTCCTTCCAATGATTTTGTGAGCTTTTCAATTTCGGCAGTGTACTGATTTGCAGTTTTACTACGCTGTTGGATATTTAAGAGTTTTGCAGTTAAAACTTCTACTGACTCACCCTTTATTTTGCTCTTTAATGTTTGTTTAATTTCCTGTATGGTGGCTTCAGCACCTACGAAATTTCTGGCTGTGCCTTTAAGTTTTGTCTTTATCATGGATACTGCGACAGCCTCATGCGTTTCCTAGATTTGCTCCAGAATGTCAAGGGCATCCAAAAAACTGGATAAGTTTTCCGGTTTGCCATCGAATTCGGGCAATATCGAAGAAGCAGTTTTAATGAACGCTACCATTGTTTGCGCCATGGTTGTGTTTGTTTGGGAATTCTGGTCTGTGTGAGATACAATAGTGCTTGGATGAACTGTTTCTTTTGCTTCTTGTTCTCCCTCAGTATCTCACGCACCTTCGAACAACCAAGTGTCGAAATCGATATCGATATGTTGCTCGTAGGAGGTTGGCACTTCAACGTCAACGTTATACCTGGATAACGAGGATACCAATTTATCTCTAACGCTCGAAAATACCTGGTAGGCTTCTACCTGGTGAGCTTTTGTTAGAGTGTTATTTACCTTTCTTATGATTTTTCCAAGATTATTTAATGCTGACAGTAGAACATTTAAATGTTTCTTTACTGTTTCAGTTTTTATTTTTGTGTTTTTACATATACACTTATACGACTTTTTCGCGTTTATTTTATTTTCAGCGAACTCATTCGAAATTTCTTCCCACTTTCCCATTAGACTTTACAAAATTATGCGTTATTCAAACCGTCTGCACGGCTTTGATATTTCTTTTTCAGAATTTTATTGTGGGTTGCATAGAATCTCAAAAATAAGTTCACTGAATTAATGACTACAATAACTATAAGGTAAATTTTGATTGCATCTAAAGCTTCAGTATGATCGATAATTTTAACCTATTTACTACGTTGGCATTCGGGTCAGAAACTTTAGATTCTTTACCTCCCATTTTTATTTATTATTTCTGTGTTAGCTTTGATTTATAGCATCAATAAAATTTTATTTCCATTTAAAATCGGCAAGTGGAAATTACTCAGAATTTGCAATACTTACGCATCAATCTACAAATTTCGTCTTTATTTGTGGTTTTTTTTTTTTTTTTTTTTATTTTAACATCCACAGGGTTCAAATCCAGCCTTTCGCATGGCTCTTACGGTTTCCTCTTCAAAGGTGGTGGGATGAAGGACATCTTCCATGGTCGGTACTCTTGGCATTTCAAGATACTGCCAATATTTAGTTAACCAAGCTAATTGTTTTTAATAATCTGGGGTTTCAATTACAATTGTACGGTTCAGGTTCTCCCTTGGAGAATAGTCCCCTTTGGGTAAATCCCTAGGAGGCATGGAAAAATCCCCAGGCATTATTAAATTAAGTAAATCAACTTTTAATTATTATTTCTTTATTTCCGCTTTTAAAAATTCATTACAATAATTCATTACCACTTTCTTAATAAGACAATTCTATTTGATAACTCCTGCCTTTCCTCAATTGTTTTGGCAAAGTTTAATGCTCTATATGAAAGCGCCAATTCTTTTTTTCTTTCTGTATTTTTTTACCGCCTCTAGTTTGTTTCCTTCTTTTTAACGGCCGAGGAATTTTTGGTTTCACCGTTTTTTGTGTTTTGTTCCGCTGCCAATACTCTTCAATTGTTATTGGCTGCGGACCCTGTCTTACAGCTGTAGAGGTTTGAGGAACCTCTTCAGTGACACAGGCAGGACTTTCATTCACTTGCGCAGCTTCTAGTGCCAACTGCACGCATCTATCGAAAGTAGCATGAAATTCCGCTTGCATCGAAAAATTTTTAATTTTCAAATAAAATCAATTAAAAAACCGCTTTTATCAAGAAGTATATTCACATTTACAACTTTGCAATTTTCTTAAACTACCCTAAGCAGAAAAATAATCTGCTACTTGGCCGGCGCCGATATGACGCCGAAGAGTTCTAGGTATACTTATTCCACTATCCGAGTGGCAGCCGTGTTTCAAAATAGCCGAATCCTTGTTAATGTTCCTTAATGCTTTGTATTGAAAAGGTACTTCTGCACTGTTGGAATCTCAGCAGTCTGCTTCCTTTTAAATAGCAGACTACTGAATAGTTTCCAACAGGATCAAGCCAGTCTGCTTCCTTTTTAGCAGCAGCCTGGAAGGATCTTCCGATTTGGCATGATCGCCATGAAATGAACGTGTACACGAGTGGATTGAAATGAATGAATTGAATCTTTATTTAGTAAAAACTTAGCCTATTTATAGTAATTCTTAACTCTAACACTGACGTAAATATTCTTATTTACTAGATACATATTTACATCTATGTCTTACAAACTAAACCTAAGCAAGGCACACACTTGCCCACATGCACATGCATTCATATGTGCATAGCTCGGTACCTTACTCAAGGCATATGTCAGTGCAATCACTCATACTAACATATCTAACGTGGGACTGCGAGTAATGCAGTCACACACATATGTACGTACACTAAGCATGGAGACGCTGGCAGTGCTGCCGCACATATCTACATATATAGAGCCAGCGTATACAATTGATACAACTCCATGACTTGTGCTGCAAATATACTTAGCGTGTGAAAATGTTTACGTTGCAGAATGTTTATCAAATCCACAGCTAGCCGCTTAGAAGTCAGCTTGTGACTTTTACAACAGCATCATATCTTTTATTACCAAAAGCCAGTTACGAGGAAACTTCGTTATAATTTAAAAAAAAAAAAAAAAAAAAATTTTCTACTATTTTGTTTTATGCAAAAGTTTAAATAATTCAAGTCACAATGCCACTACAACACAGTACAGAAAATATTCCGCAATTGTCGGCCGTTTCCGACGATTGTCCCTGTGCCATTTGTCAGCAAGTAATGCAGACTAAGCAAGATTGCCTAATAACCCCATGTAATCACGTATTTCACAAGCAATGCATCGACACTTGGTTACATGAACAACATGAATGTCCTTGTTGTCGCAGACTGTGTCATCTTAAATCACAAAAATATTTGGTAATTTTGGAAATCGCCAGCAAACACGTCGAGGTCAGGGTCGTAAGCCCGGAACGAGAAGCTAAACCAACTCACGGAAAAATCTTTTAGCTTCATTTAGGGAGATGAGCGCAGACAATCACCAACATCAGTTCTTACCACAAAATGAAACCATGCCTTTGATCGACGTAGGCGAACTTGACGCAAGTCATCAAGCGGGTATTCAACAGCCACCTTTCGTCACATCCGTTGATTATGGGCGGGTATCTCAAATGGTCGAAGAAAGTGTTTCACGTTTGCTTTCACAATTAAATGCCAATATAGCCCAAAACACTGTATTTAATCAACCCCCTAACTCTCAAAGAAGATCCGTTAATGATCTAAATTTCAATCCCCAAACTTTTTCTCACTTCCGACCGGATAAAACTATAACCATTATCCAGAATTGGAATGTGAAGTATGATGGTTCCGCAGATGGGTTAACGGTCGATGAATTTATTTATCGCATCAGCTCCCTTACTCAAACTCATTTAAATAACGACTTTTCTTTGCTTTGCAAAAATATTCACATGCTCCTTAACGGACGAGCGCCCGATTGGTATTGGCGATACCACAAGCAAACCGAAGTTGTAGAATGGCAAGGTTTCTGTGCGGCACTTAAATATCAATTTAAAAATTATCGTTCTAACTTTGATATTCGGGAACAAATACGCAGTCGCAAACAGAAGCCCGGCGAGTCTTTCGAGACATTCTACGACGCCATTTGTGTTATGTGTGTTATGTGTGATCGCCTTGGTTGGCGAAAACCCTCAGGCTGAACCCTCCAAGAGGGTGCCGACCGGTAAATGGATACCACAGTGTTCCGTCTGTGATTGGGGCTTTAGTACTTGTTTCTGTAGTACCTGTCTATGCGGAAGGTATCCAGCTGAGGTCAGGAACCATAGCTATGCGCCTTGACTCTTCAATAGTCCTGGCGTATGGACACGGCTCCTGGCTATGGCCTCGAGGTAACCCTACGAAGACAGACATCTTAAAGCGGTGTGGGGGTTATTGTCGACGCATTCGATACAGACTGGCGGGGATGATGTGGTCTAGACCAGGTCAACCCGGGCAGACTGCATAGTATGAGGCGGCAATAACTAGAGCTGTCACCTCCTAATCCAGGGTGTTATGCGTCACCGTGCCCATTGGATGGTTTGCAGCCAGGAGGTCTACAACACCGGCTGTATTCGAACGGCGCCTCCTCGATACCGGGCCACCTCGGGGAGTAAGCATGGCCTTACTGCGGTATGGGGCTCTGCCGCGGCGGACGAGATAAGTTCCCCTTTCAAATGAATTGAGTGCGATGCTCGCCACGTCGAGCTAGTGGTCGTAAGACAAAAAGAATGAACAACAACAACAACAACAACAAAAAACAATCAAAAAACGATGAGAAGGAGGAGAGGGGTGTGGGAAGGGCGCGAGGTAGCGGACGACGTCCGGGACGGAGCCACTCGCTCAACCGTTACGAGGGCCTTTCGGCAGTGGAGCGAGAGCTCTTCGAAGAGTTCGACAGGGACGACGACGGTCCAACAACCAGCCTCAACCTGCGAAGGCTAATCGCCGCAAGGGCAGCTCAACGAGCCCACAATGCGGACCGGCAGCGTGACGGACACGCGAATACCGCACTTGATGCGGGCAACGAATCATCGGGCAAGGAAAAACCGATACAAGGAAAGGATAAATCCTGTACCAGCACAGTGGTTCCGACTGGCGGATCCAAATACAGCGGTCAGGTACCTGAAAAGAAGAGTTCGCGAGCGCGCTCACCACCTAGAACGGGAAGTGGTACGGGTCACGCACCCTATGAGCAAAGTGCTGTAAAAAAGACATATGGAGAAGTGGCAAGAGGTAACCCCCCCGAGGGGACAAAGGCGGATAACCGATCAAATGCAGATCGGGCTCAAGAGCGCCACAGAAGAAGTCGCCATTCCGAACACGGTGGTAAGTCCCCAGAAAGAAGGCACCCGTCCTCCAGCAGTTCGGAGCAACATAGCTCTCCCAGAAGGAAGAATGCGATGCCGGCGAGGTGGAGAGAGCAGGAGACAGATAGGGCCGGCAAGAAAAAGTCGCGGGGCAGGCCACCCATAACACCGAGCTTGGGCGAGCCAGGAGGCTGGGATGACCCAAATAGAAGGGGCCTGAGTGGGTCCGGATGCAAGTGGTACCTTCGCCACCTGCAACAAGGGAAGACCCCTGAAGTAGCTAGGCAGAAAGCTTACCTTCACATGGAGGTAAGCAAACAGGCAGCACCACAAGGATCAGGCGGAAGCAGTGGTCAAGGTGGGAGAGTTGAAGACAGACCAGGTGGCCCGCAGCCTGCTAGCGCAACTGGGCGCGTCAGCGGGACGTCTGCGGGAACAAGTACCACCGCGGCCGAGAAACGTAGAGGTGGGCAGAGCACACCGGAAGAGACACCAAACTCGAAGAGGCATATGTCTAAGCAGCAGGCACCGACTAGGACTGCGACCACTAGGGTGCGAGAGGCTCCGGCTGGGCCGGGGTCCGCGAGGGATGGGCCGAGACAGCAGAGCTATTCGGATGCCGCCAGAAGCATACGAATGGCTGTGCTGTCTAGGGACTATCCGGCGGGGGCTCTGACCCAGGAGGACCTCTCCAGGCTGCAAGAGGCGATAATGGAGGAGATAGTGCGAGAGTTCAGAGCAGGGACGAACACCGGCGTATCCTTCATGGGAGTGTTCTTTAGGCCGGGAATCCTACTGGTAGACTGCTTCGACGAACACTCTGCAGAGTGGCTGGCTAGGACTATCCCCAGCCTACGAGGATGGTCAGGACCGCCCCTCGACACTAGGAGGGGGGACCGCCGACGCACACCGTCACGATATTCCTCCCAAGAAGTGCCGAGTGGGAAACGGAGTTTGTTCTGGACCTCATTGGGGGCCAGAACGTGGGACTCAACACCAGACTCTGGCGGGTATTCGGAAGGACCATTGAGGATGGGGGACTGAGGCTGAACGTGGCCATCGATGACGAGTCATTCGGGGTCATCAGGAGGGCATCCTTCCGACTATTTTATAGGTTCAGCCCCATCCCCGTAAAACCCTGGAAGCAGAAAGCTCCAGGTAATACAAATGCTGCGGAAGAGGAAGGCGAAACCGTGGAAGGCGGGGCTACTGAAGTAGCGGTTGAGGCACCCGCACAGGCTGCAAATACCGGCGTGGCCACTGAGGAGCCCAATACGGGCGCGGAGGCGGCCAGTGCGGGAACTGGGACACAGGACCTGCTGGAGGGCATGGACTTCCAGAACCTGGACCTGGAAAGCAAAGAGGGTGACGACGCGCGGCTGTCCGATGAGGACGAGCCGATGGTCGACAAACAATGATGGGCCCCAACACCATGAACGTGGCCCAGATAAATCTCCACCATGCAAAGGCGGCCTCGGCTGTCCTTGCGCATAAATTCGCCTCGGAGGATCTGGGCATAGCGCTCATTCAAGAGCCTTACACCGTGAAGGGGCACATCAGAGGACTGAAAGACCGGAAGAATGAGGTAATATGGGATCTTTCTCAGGAAAGACCCAGAGCGTGTATAATGATAAAGAAAGGTATTAACTATTTCTGCATTACAGAGTACATGGGAAGAGACCTAGTGGCACTGCAGGCAACAATGAGCACGGGAGGACGAACCGTGAACATTGTATTTGCTGCGGCCTACTTTGCGGGAGACGGCGACATCCCGCCTGCGAACGTGACAAAATTGGTGTACTATTGCAGGAGGGCGCGACTTCCGCTAGTCATGGGTTGCGATGCTAACGCCCACAATGAGATATGGGGGAGCACAGATACGAACGTAAGGGGTGAGTACCTTCTCGAATATATAATAAGTAACGACCTAAGTATTTTTAACGTGGGGAATACACCCACCTTCGTAACTAGGGTCAGAGCTGAGGTACTAGATATAACTCTAGGTAACAATCCGTCTGATGACCTGATCTCGAGATGGAGAGTTTCTACTGAACCCTCCCTCTCGGGGGGACAAAATACAAGACCCCTTGGTGGTCAAAAAAGCTCTCTGATTTGCGGAGCATGGTGCGAAAGATGTTCAATAGAGCAAGGCGCACTGGCCACTGGGAGGAGTACTCGACGCTTCTAACTGAGTACAATAAAGAAATAAGAAGTTCCAAACGAAGTAGCTTCAGGAACTTCTGTGAGAAAATAGAATCCACTCCAGAGGCCGCTAGGCTCCACAAAGCCATGGCCAAGGAACAAGTGGACACAAAGATGGCGCTGAAACTCCCCACCGGGGTGCAGTTAAGTGGGCTATATCCTCCTTTGATAGCTTCAAATCCCCTGGGGTGGATGGCATATATCCGGCATTCCTGCAGCAAGGGGAAGCTCTGATCCCATATCTGTCGGGCATCATGAGGGACAGCTTAGCACTAGCCTACATACCGACAATATGGAGACGAGCAAAAGTGGTATTTCTACCAAAAGTAGGAAAAAAGGATTACTCGATAGCGAAATCCTTCAGACCAATCAGTCTAACCTCCTTCGTCCTTAAGACAATGGAGAACGCTCTAAGGCACGTGCCTTTACATGCAGGTCAGCACGCATACAGAGCGGGGAGATCGACGGACAGAGCCCTATACCAGCTGTCCGAGGAAATCAACAACGCGTTCGACTGCGGAGAGGTGGTATTATGCGCCTTCTTAGACATAGAGGGGGCCTTCGACAACACGTCTCACGACAGTGTGGGTCGGGCATTGGAGAGAAAGGGAGTTCAGGGACCCATAATACGATGGATAAGGGCCCTGCTCAAAACAAGACTAGCGGAAACTCAGGTCGGTGACCGCACGGTTCAAATTCGAACCACGAGGGGTTGTCCGCAAGGGGGGGTCCTATCACCCCTCCTGTGGAGCATAGTAGTAGATGAACTGCTGGATGTACTAACCCAAAACGGCATCAGATGCCAAGGTTATGCGGACGACATAGTAATCATAGCAAGAGGCAAATTCGAGAGCACTCTATGTGACATAGTACAGAGGGGACTAAACCTCACCAAGGAATGGAGTGCGGGGGTGGGCCTCAACATAAACGCCAGTAAAACGGCCATAATCCCCTTCACAAGAAGAAGATCCCTTCCGGGACTGAGAACTATCGCACTAGGCGGGGAACACCTGGTGGCTGTTTCCGAAGTAAAGTACCTAGGGGTCACCTTTGACTCCAAGTTACTATGGAGGAAACACATTGATAACACGACAGCGAAAGCCACCAGGGCAATAATGGTGTGCAGAAGAATTGCAGGAAAATCCTGGGGTTGCAGCCCCAAGATGCTGACCTGGATGTACGCCGCCATAGTCAAACCTGCAATAACATACGGAGCGGTGGCATGGGCACCCAGATCGGCCTTAGGCACACTGAGGAAATCACTCACTAAAATCCAGCGTCTGGCCTGCGTATGTATAACGGGAGCCATGCGTACATGCCCGACGGCGGCAATGGAGGTGCTGCTTGATCTGAGTCCCCTGCACACAGTGATCGAACAGGTAGCCAAACGTACCTTGCTAAACATAGCAAGGGAAGGAACTGGCAGAGGAAAAGTCATCTCGTCTACTGGAGCGGACAAACTGAGGAAACAACTCCCGATATGTCAGCTCCCTAGGGATGACATCGCTAAAACAACGAGATTCGAAAAAAGATTTAGGATAGAACTAGGTGACAAGACCACCTGGGACGCCTCCAAAGTGGAAAGATTCCACCAAGACAAACATCTGGTATGGTACACTGACGGGTCAAAGACACCCGAAGGGATCGGAGCGGGAATAACAGGTCCCCGCGTAAACGAGTCAATACCCCTTGGAGAGTACCCAAGTATATTTCAGGCGGAAGTAGCTGCGATAAGCATATGTGCCCACATAAACCTGCAGCGCGGCTACTTTAAGGAAAACATAACGATATTAAGCGACAGCCAGGCGGCAATTAAAGCCATCTGGGCCAGTGAGATAAGATCAAAACTGGTACTTGAGTGCGTCGACAGGCTGAACGAGTTGGCGTCTCGAAACAGGGTATGGCTGGTGTGGGTCCCGGGTCATGCCGGCGTGGAGGGAAATGAGCGAGCTGACCAACTTGCTCGTGTAGCGGCGGCAACGAAGCCCATAGGCCCGGAACCTTTCCTGGGCATCGGCCCTCACACCATAAGCGATATACTGAGAAAGGAAGAGCTAGTTTTGAGAGAGGAGAACTGGCGGCAGACCACTGGGCTGCGTCAGGCGAAGGTAATGATGGGTGGGTACAACGCTAAGCGATTCGAAGCTGTAATCGGCCTATCCAAGAATAATCTTAGAATCATCACAGGAATTCTTACAGGGCACTGTAGGTTAAAGGCCCATATGCACAGACTGGGCATCGCGTCCAGCAGCCTGTGCCGTTTCTGTGATTATGAGGACGAAACCGCGGAGCACATAGTGTGCAAATGTGACGCTATCTCTAGGAGCAGGCTAAGGATCCTTGGGTCCACAACCCTAGAGGGCAAGCACATACATCAACTAGGGCCGACCTCGATTCTGGATTTCCTGACGGCGATCGGCCTGCTAGATGTGCTTTGAGTACATGAGGGCACAATAGATCACAAGGTCGCAGTGGGCTACCTCTATAACTATTATTATTTATTATTTATTATTATGAGTGATCGCCTTACAGTACCAATTGATGAGGATGAATTTATAGAAATTTTAATAAGAAATCTTAAACCGGAAATACGTCACGAATTGCTTTATGTTAGCGTTCGATCTGTTGCACATTTGCGTAAACTTTGCCAAATGAGGGAAAATCTGTTGGCAGACGAAAACTATCGACGCTCCCAAATTTTCCGCACTTCTCAGCCTGTAGCAGCGCGTCGTAATATTTCAGCGATAGATGATGAAACATGCCTCGAATATATAACAGACGAAGAAAGCCAAGGTAACATAGCTGAAGTGCAACAAGTTTTACCATCGAAATGTTGGAACTGTCAACAAGAAGGTCATCATTGGCAGGACTGTCTTTCAGCACGTACTATATTTTGTTACGGATGTGGAGAGCCGGAAACGTATAAACCACAGTGCAATATATGTATACCACGGCGTATGGAAAACTTGCAAAGGGGTGCATCTCGAACCAAGCGAGTGCACCCGAAATAAATTTTTATACCAACCCTGCAACAAATGACCATAATACCCAGTTTTCTTTACTTAATTCTAATGAAAGCGTTTTATCACCAACCGAAGACTCCCTCCCACGGCACCTAGTACCATACCATGAGAGACTGCGTAACTATATGGCAGTGAAACAGCGAATTTTCGGTGAAAATTCCACAAAAAGAGTCAAGCGAAATACAGGAAGAATTAGGGACTATTTTAAAGAGGTAAAACCTGTTCGCCATGCTTCCTTTCATCAGTCTTTGCAAATAATTCCGATTGAAGATTTTACGCAAAAATTAAGTTTTTAGATTTTGAAGAAGTAGGGTTACTGGATATGGGCGCGAATATCTCTTGCATAGGCTCCAAGTTATCCCAAGAAAATTTTGCTAAGTATAAGGAATTCAAGCCTTTTACAACCAGCGCTAAAACTGCTGACGGTAAATCACACCAAATTACAGGTCACTTAAATGTGCTTGTCGAATATCAGGGCGTTACAAAACGTATAAAATTTTTCTTAATACCATCAATCACCTTACGGTTGATATTATTATATTGAGACCTCCTATGGGAAATCAGTCTATTTCCGTTCGACCATTCCAGCGGCTTTATATTGATATCTTAGGCCCCTATCCCCGCAGCAAAAAGGGATATATTGCATTACTAATAGTGTTAGACCATTTTAGTAAATTTCATTGGTTATGCCCCTTGAAAAAGTTTACCTCCATCACTATTCAAGAATTTCTGCTTAGGGAAATATTTCATTCTTTCGGTGTACCTGAAACTCTAATAAGTGATAATGGGACTCAGTTTAAGTCTAACGACTTTAATGCTTTTTTAACCTCGTACGGAATAAATCATGTTTATACCGCATTGTATTCTCCCCAAAGCAATGCATCCGAACGCGTTAATCGTTCGTTGATTGCGGGAATACGTGCATACATTAAGAACGACCACAAAATGTGGGACGAACATTTAAGCAACATTTCCTGTGCTCTTAGAAACTCAGTTCATGAATCAACACACCGAACCCCCTATGAAACTTTATTTGGATTTCACATGGTAACATACGCGTCCCAATATGGCTTATTACGAGGCTTAGGTATGCTGGAAGAAGTTAACTCTCCTATGGCTTCGACGGACAAAAAGGTGCTTTTAAGAAGTGATATACAAGTTAGCATGAAAAAAGCTTATGAAAGAAATGCTAAGCGATATAATACACGGTCAAGACAGGTGACATTTCAACCAGGGCAAGAAGTGTTTCGGCGAAATTTTGCTCAAAGCGATTTTTCGAAAAACATCAATTCGAAGTTCAGCCAAAAATTTTTGAAACCCCGAGTGACGGAGAAGTTAGGGAACCATTATTATAAACTTGAGGACTTGCAAGGACGCCCCGTTAGAACCTTCCATGCAAAAGACATACGGCAATAAATTTCGAAATTCCATCCAACCTCCTGTAATAGAGATTATCCCAAGGTTGTCCGGTTTTGTAGCATGCCCCAGAGACCTTTCTTTTTATTTAACTTTCAAATATCTTAGTTTCCAAATTAAACTCTTACGGCCGTAACGACTACAAGTTGACCTTTTTTTCTCGCATGCGATTTTGGGCGCTAGAAATAAAACTTGGAAGTACTTACCTTTTGTCAGCAAACAGTTTTGCCAACCTTTTCCAATGGCAGCCGATCATTTTGTCGGTCTATGCCTTCGTTCAAAAACGAAAAGACTTCCTTTCTTTTTGAACCACGGACCTGACCGGATGTCTTCGATCATACCCACCTATATCATCATGTAAGTACATACCTAAATCGAAAGTTATCCAAATTTTTAAGTGACACCATTGGTGTCTTAATACCCCTCATTTACCTTTTGCTATTTTTTTATCATTCTCCATTTATTCTTGGTCATATCTTTGACTTAAATTCCCAATAAACGAAAATAGAGAAAAAACAAAATAAAACTGAGTTGTACCTAATTTTTCTATATTCTTCTTCTTGCCTACGTGCAAAAAAACAAAAAAAAAAACAAAAAAAAAACAAAAAAACAAAAAAACCTGCAAAAGGTAAATCACCTAACTCTTTCAATCCTGTTCCTGTTCTATAATTATTGCTCAAAAACATTTTCATTTTCCTATCCACTAGTATATGACAAACAATAAGACAAAAAAGGCGAGCATTTTCCTCCCACGCCAATGCTCTCTCAACCCCCAAACCAGCATGCTGCATATTCAGTCACCAGGCAACTTTAACCAATGAAACGTCGTGATGTGATACGTGTGCTATTGTGCGTGGTGTCGTGGCAGTGAAAAACAACAAACATTTTAAAAAAAAAAGAAAAAATATTGAATTTGAATTCAAAATTTGTAAATCTAATTATTAAAAAACAAAATCTATAAAAAACCAAAAAGGGAAATTTCCATACCGCTAAATGTTTCAACTTTTAAAATAATTTTTTTTTTTAAGTTTCAAAGTACTAAGTTTAACAAAAAATAAATATAGGAAATTTAGTGCAAGACAAAAAAATTATAAAATTTAAAAACAGAAAAGTTACAAAAGTTACAAAAAAAAAGAGAAAACTACAAATTATATATATATATATATATATATTTATATATATTATTGGTATGGTTTAGATGCCTAAAGGTACATATATATATCGTAAAACATAAATTCCAAAACAAAAAAAAATAAAAAAATTTTGCAATTAGCCAGTGTTACATTTATTGCCATATGGTATAGATGTACATAAAAATATACATTCCATACAGAATATATAAAGTGAAAACAAAAAAAAATCAGAAATAAATGGCAATAAAACAAACCCAACTAGTTACCAAAAAAAAAAAAAAAAACACATACACATGATCGTGAAAATGTTATTATACTATGATAACGTAGTCGAGTAAAAGCAACATAAAAAAAAAAACCATCATTAAAACTTTGCAGCAGCTGTACCCGCTCTACAACGACCAGCGAAAGGCCTTTCAACGTGTTGCTGTGGATCGGTAAGTGCTCTCCTTTCTTTACGTTTTATGTTGCTTTATCGTTATCTGTACTGAGTTATCATTTGATATGTAAGCGAGAGTATTCGCATTGTTTTTTTTGCGAATCGGGGTGATCTCTCACAGAGCCAAAAATGCCTAATAAAATTAATAAGATTGTCTTCATGATCAGTTTTTGGGCAAAGGGGTAGTCGCAACGGTGCAAACGAAGAAAAAACTATAGGGAAATCTTTTTGGTTTTAAGAAGAAATTCTTATTAAAAAACTATACATTTAGTACAAAGGTGTAGTTAGACGCTGGCAATTATTAGTATACGATGGCCGGATGGTTAGCAGCTGGGTTTAGCAATCGAAAAATTGTAAGTTCGATTCTCTCTCTTTTTTTCCTAATTAGAAATGTTAAAAAGAAATCTTCTTAAATATATTTATAAGATTTTCCTTTGAAACATTAACAACTATACACATATCAGTAATTAGACACTAGCAATCAAAAGTGAGCGATGGCCTGATGGTTAACAGCTGGGTTTATCATTCCGAAAATTGTAAGTTCGATTCTCGGTGAGGGCAATATCATTTTATTTTTCATTTAAAATATTAAAAAGAAAATCTTCTTAATAAAATTAAAAAGACAATAATAAGAAGCACATCTTCTTGAAGAAAATCTATAGAGATATCTTATGACTTTTGTTCTATTTTATTAGGCATTGTTGGCTCTGTGCTCATCCCGCTCAAATGACAAACTCAGAAAATCAGATGTAAACATAACAATTTCTTGCATTACGTTTGTATCTATCTTATTATGTTGCGACTTATAATTTAGGTCGCATGCCATTTTTTAATGCGAAAGCATATTTCTTTGGGTAATCAGCTAAAGTAAATACGCCAAAACATATAATTTAATAAAAACATAATACGACCGGGTGAATTAGTTACGATTAACCCTTTCCTCCGAAAACAATTTTTTTTTCACTTAGTTTTCTGAAAAAACATCATATTTCTTTAAAAACAAAAAAAACAAAAAAAAAAAAAAAAAAAAAACTAAGATTTAAAAAAAAAATTGTACAAACACAAATTTCTTATGGAATTTTTTTTTTTATAAAATTATATAGTCACATAAATGTAAAACTATTTTTAAAGTTCACCATTTTTGCATTAAAGATATTTTGTCATACCAATATTGAAAACAATGAAATGAAATCGGTTTGGCTTATTTTATGGAAAGGCATAATGAGTGAGTAGGCGCTACTGCTATAGTTTCCTCGGGCTAAGGTGAATTAAATAAACGATGTGTTGCTGTATTCTCTTGGGGTTTTCCACAAACAATATTCGGTTAAGGAAAACCATGGATGGGGGGCGGTTATGAACCACTAAATCAGATTCCACCTTGATTTAGATTTCTTATTTCAGGCTTTGTTGAGACCTTCAAGTCTAGAGTCCTAGTGTTCTATCTTGTTCTTTTTCTTGGTTCCGGTTTTAATTGAGTTGTATTGAGATTAAAGTTAGTTTTTTTTTTGGTTGTCAGGGACTCTATAATAAAATGTAGTCGTGGGGATAGTGTGTAGATTGGCCAAGAACCTCCCCAGCCGCTGAAGCCTAGCCTTGATCAATGGGTCCCGACTGGCTTTTCTGCTCGCTATTAACTTTATTTTCATAACCTTCCCCACGGGGTAGAGAAGAGCTTTGTCTGTTTTAATTCCTTTTTTTTTTGGAGTTAGAATGGCAATGTTAGTCTTTACCAACCCTATTCATGAGTGGTTACACACTGTTCCTGCAGGGATGTAAATTGCCAAACAGCTGATCGTTTGACATTTTTACAAGAAGTAGTCAGCAATATTTAGTTAGGGAAATCCCCTGTGAGTTTATTTCTCAGTTTGCAGGTTAGCTAGATATTTGTGCATACTACTTGGACGTAATTGGTATGATGGATAAACAGCAACGATCGCACATTAAATTGCAATTATTTTGTCAATAGTTCGTCTGAATTGGGAAAAGGAATAATTATTGATAGTTAAACTTTATTAACGTGGTTATAATCAAAAAAAGTATCACCTGCCAGTGCAAAACAGAAGTGCAGAGTAATCGCGACTATGGTAAGTACTTACCCACGTTTATTTACTATGGCCGTTAATGTTAAGAAATAATTTCAGGAACCGCAGAAAAGGAAACAATTTTCAGGATCAAAATTTCGACAGCAAAAACGAGAAAAGGAGGAACAGAAAGAAAAATTGGCGGGTTCTTTAGTGAAATTTTTAAGCAGGCCAGCAAATAAGGAAACGGAGAGTGAAAAAAATGTTGCCGTTGCTTTATCAGGCACATCTATAAATCAAGAAGCCATGGACGTATCTGAGCAAACAGGAGAGTCCAGTAAAACAACTGAAGAACCTGTGAGAAATGTAGCGCCATCATTAGTAATATGTAGCATTTAGATTGTAGTGATGATCCCGGTTTGTGGCCTGCCAGTATGACTAATGAAATTGGAAATATTTTGGTTAGTCGTGGTGTTAAGCAGCAATTTTCCTATGAATGACGATGGAAGAAAATTCACAGACAATTACTATTATAGAAATCTGGCCAATGGATAAAAAATTAAAAGAGAATGGCTTGTTTACTCCACTTCAAAAGATTCAGTCTATAGTTTTTGTGGTAAAATATTTAGTAAATCTGTTAGTAGTTTGTCTGCTTTGAACGGGTTTTCTGATTGGCAGCATTTATCATAACCCTTAAAAAACATGAAACAAGTGCTTACCACAGTGAAAATGTGAAATCGTGGGTACAATTAAAAATATGTTAAAAAATAAAACTACTGTAAATCAAATGCAACTGCGACTATTAGAATCGAAAAAAAAACAATGGTGTGATGTAATAGAAAGAATTATAGCAGTTATCAAGTTTTTATCCAGACAGTGTCTGGCTTTCCGGGGGTCGTCAAAAACATTATATGAACATAATAATGGTAATTTTCTAAAGGCAATTGAAATGATAGCATCCTTTGATACAGTTATGCGGGAACATATTGACAGAATTCAATCCTCGAAATCAGATTCAAGTCATATGACTCACTATTTAGGAGATCAAATTCAGAATGAAATAATTGATATGCTAGCGGCGACTATAAAAAAATATATATTAAACGAAGTGAGAGAATCAAACTATTTCTCCATTATATTGGATTGTACACCAGATGTAAGTCACACAGAGCAAATAACAGTTGTACTAAGGCATGTTAAATTAACACGATCATCATGTTAAATTAACACGATCATCATGTTAAATTAACACGATCTATCATGTTAAATTAACACGATCATCATGTTAAATTAACACGATCTATCATATTAAATTAACAAGATCAACATGTTAAATTAACACGATCATCATTTTAAATAATAAAAGTACTTATACTTAATAATAAATATACTTATTTTAATCCAATCATTGGCAACTTCTGCATCGAAAACAGCAACAAGCCCCAATCTGAAAATTAAATAAAAATTGTTTCATTGAAAGCTCTTTAAATTATCCAAGCGATTGTAAAACTGGTAGCACACGTCCAATTAATGTAGGGATAAGTATCAAACGACGGCTTTTCTACCCGGTATCCATAATCCTAAAGCGCTTCCATGGTATTTATGTATAGTGCGCGTTGTTTTTAACCTACCCCGACATTTTTGGACGTGTTTTAGCAGGAAGCGTTTACAAAATATGAAAAACAACACAAATTACTTACCCAAAACTTTTTGCAAAACTTCACAACTTATTCGCAAGTTAAGAAACTATAAATTTCACAATATATTAATTATTTATAATATCTACAACTTTTCATCAAGTCGGTATCTACACACTGACTTAAATTCTGTTCTTTTGAGAAAAATTCTGTTCACAAGCTTTGATGCGGAACAGATGATGCTCGAAAACAACACTTGTTCATGTTAAATCAAACCGAATTTATGGTGAGGGATACACACTAATGTAATTCTAATGCAGAAATATTTCATGTTATTTTAACGATAAGATTCATGTTAACTAAAAATGTGAGAAATTTTTCTGTGTGTAATCTTAGAATGAATCATACTATCTATAATGCGAAACATAAATATGTGAAAACATATGGAGATTTTTTTTTTTTTTTTTTTTTGAACGTACCAGCAATGAAAAGTTGCCTTTATACGAGTTATTGAACCCCACAAAATTTTATGGCGATAGGATGACGTTTTGAACTGCCCCCAGCCCCACAAAGTTGAAAGCAATAAGCACGATGTGGCACAAATATGAAATTTCTAAAATTATAAAATCAAAAAACGAAGTATGAATGTTTAAGCGACATAACATGGTTTCGTTTATTTCATCTGCATTACATACTATTTTAATTCGCAGATAATTTCTGGAATATTCGCAGTGGCTATACCATCTGGGGCCCGTGGCAAATTCTTTTGATGGGGCCCCTATCGGTAAAAATCGTCACGTTGTAATCAGTTTAATTTTAATAAACTTCGAGATTTTCAGCGTACTCAATTACACGTTGTATATGTCCCACTGATCCTATTTAAGAATGTAGGTATCTACATATTTTTTCGAAAATAAGTTATTTATATAGGTGCACTCGTCTTGAAAATTCGAGTTTATTCTTGCAAAATTTTTTTGTAATTTGCAAATGAATATAAAGTTATTGCTAAATTAAATTCTGTCTTTTGCAGTATCTACATAGTTTTTCCACAAATCCTAAAAAAAATGTGGGTATCTACAAAACTTTTGCCGTATCTACACTTTTAATAGGAAACCAAGTAAAATAAGAGCTGGTTTCCTATTCAAAGGCGGCGTATCTGCTCTATAATTTGTAGATAACCACAGCTTTTTTTAGCTGAGCTCCTTTTATATTACATACAAAATATGCAGTATCTGCTAATGAAAAGTATTCTAACAATATTTTGCATTGAAAAAAGATTAGTATCTACATTTTGCATACAGAGAAATCGAAATTAATGTTTATTTTTGCATAAATAGAAAGGTTTGGATGTGGACTTTCTAAAATGGTCATTTTTAATTAAAAAATTAATATATGTTGAAAAGTCCAGATAAAAACACATTTTGTTCATTATTTCGGTTTGAGCTAGAATGTAGATACCCACATTCTTAAATAGGACGGCAGCATTGGCCTCCTCACCCGCGTTGCCAACGTACCGCGACAGAATATGTAGAAACCAATGGATGCGTTCTAAAATGAATAGAGATGTGCAATTGACAGTTGTTTGACGGTCATAAGTACGCAAAATTACTCGTCACGGGTAACGTGTACATCTCTAAAAATGAATCATCATCTTTTTGTTTAGGTTGGTTGAAATGCTTACCGATTAACTTGAAATTGTATTATGGAATTTAGTTGTCTCACTTTGGATTTTAAGCAGAAATTATAAAAATATACTTTTCAAACAAAATAAAATACTCAGGTACAATGTAAAAAATTATTTTTGTGCTCGCGGCCTCTACACTCAAAGAAAAAATCGTTCTAAAACGAACGAAACAAGTCCAAAACTGAGAACATTCGTGCACAAAAGACTGTCAGTAACGTTTTGACGTGAACGATGGTCTTATTTTGAGAACGGATTTTTCAAGAACATGTTTTGTGTTCCATGAACAGTTTGGACTTGATTTATGAACATTTTTAACTTATTCTGAGAATGCTCATTTTAGGAACAAAGTAAACAAAAAATCTAAAAAAAATGATTTTTCAGAGTTCTTCTGAATAACAAATTATTTCTCACTATGTTTTGTGGTTTGCCTCCACCCGGAGTCGAGCTCACACTGCTTTGACTGCTGAAAGGAGGGGTTTACCATCAGGCCATCGCGTCCTTATGTTTGCCGGCGTTTAATTGCAGCTATGTTTTATGACAGCAATGACAGTATCTTCACTGTTGGATTTGTTCTGTTAAAGTTGTTTACAGACTAAATGCCTAAAATTATGCAATGATGTTGTAACGTTCTCGTTATGTGTTCTGATGATAACACCGGCCGTTCTATTTTCGACAACATCGTTCTGATGAGAACACCGACCGTTCTATTTCCGATAACTTCGTTCGCCCCTTTTTACCCCCTTACTTTTCATATAAAAATTGTATATGGTGAGGGATACACACTAATGTAATTCTAATGCAGAAATATTTCATGTTATTTTAACGATAAGCTTCATGTTGCTTTACGTACATGAGTGGTTCATGTTGATTCAACATGATTCATGTTAACTAAAAATGTGAGAAATTTTTCTGTGTGTAATCTTAGAATGAATCATACTATCTATAATGCGAAACTTTATCCAAATCAGTTGAGCGGTTCCCGAGATATAGAGAAAAATATATAAAATGCAGTTAGGTGGCAAACCTACTTGAGATTTACATATGTGGAATACCGTCGAAAATATCTTTCATTTGATACCAATATTTGCATACCTTGCACATATTTAAAAAAAAAATTGAGATAAGGGGCAATCCTTTGAACCGCCCTAAGTGGCAACACCCACGCATATAATCTAAGAATGAATCATACCATCTATAATGCCAAATTTTATCTAAATCTGTTGAGTGGTTCCCGAGATATAAGAAAAACGCCTACGCCTGAAAGTCTGCAACATACGCCTGAAGGTCGGCTACAATTTCTATTTCCGTGCCATAACTTCCGTTTCATCGTCATCCATTTTCTCAAATTTTTCTCTCAATCAAAACTTCATGTCGCCGCCTAAGAAGTTAACTTCAAAAATTTTCATATAACACATTTCACACTAATGTGCATTAAGGTGGAGTGAAAACATATGGAGATTTTTTTTTTTTTTTTTTTTTTTTTGAACGTACCAGCAATGAAAAGTTGCCTTTATACGAGTTATTGAACCCCACAAAATTTTATGGCGATAGGATGACGTTTTGAACTGCCCCCAGCCCCAAAAAGTTGAAAGCAATAAGCACGATGTGGCACAAATATGAAATTTCTAAAATTATAAAATCAAAAAACGAAGTATGAATGTTTAAGCGACATAACATGGTTTCGTTTATTTCATCTGCATTACATACTATTTTAATTCGCAGATAATTTCTAGAATATTCGCAGTGGCTATACCATCTGGGGCCCGTGGCAAATTCTTTTGAAGGGGCCCCTATCGGTAAAAATCGTCACGTTGTAATCAGTTTAATTTTAATAAACTTCGAGATTTTCAGCATAATCAATTACACGTTGTATATGTCCCACTGATCCTATTTAAGAATGTAGGTATCTACATATTTTTTCGAAAATAAGTTATTTATATAGGTGTACTCGTCTTGAAAATTCGAGTTTATTCTTGCAAAATTTTTTTGTAATTTGCAAATGAATATAAAGTTATTGCTAAATTAAATTCTGTCTTTTGCAGTATCTACATAGTTTTTCAACAAATCCTAAAAAAAATGTGGGTATCTACAAAACTTTTGCCGTATCTACACTTTTAATAGGAAACCAAGTGAAATAAGAGCTGGTTTCCTATTCAAAGGCGGCGTATCTGCTCTATAATTTGTAGATAACCACAGCTTTTTGTAGCTGAGCTCCTTTTATATTACATACAAAATATGCAGTATCTGCTAATGAAAAGTATTCTAACAATATTTTGCATTGAAAAAAGATTAGTATCTACATTTTGCATACAGAGAAATCGAAATTAATGTTTATTTTTGCATAAATAGAAAGGTTTGGATGTGGACTTTCTAAAATGGTCATTTTTAATTAAAAAAATAATATATGTTGAAAAGTCCAGATAAAAACACATTTTGTTCATTATTTCGGTTTGAGCTAGAATGTAGATACCCACATTCTTAAATAGGACGGCAGCATTGGCCTCCTCACCCGCGTTGCCAACGTACCGCGACAGAATATGTAGAAACCAATGGATGCGTTCTAAAATGAATAGAGATGTGCAATTGACAGTTGTTTGACGGTCATAAGTACGCAAAATTACTCGTCACGGGTAACGTGTACATCTCTAAAAATGAATCAACATCTTTTTGTTTAGGTTGGTTGAAATGCTTACCGATTAACTTGAAATTGTATTATGGAATTTAGTTGTCTCACTTTGGATTTTAAGCAGAAATTATAAAAATATACTTTTCAAATAAAATAAAATACTCAGGTACAATGTAAAAAATTATTTTTGTGCTCGCGGCCTCTACAGTCAAAGAAAAAATCGTTCTAAAACGAAGGAAACAAAACTGAGAACATTCGTGCGCAAAAGTCTGTCAGTAACGTTTTGACGTGAACGATGGTCTTATTTTGAGAACGGATTTTTCAAGAACATGTTTTGTGTTCCATGAACAGTTTGGACTTGATTTATGAACATTTTTAACTTATTCTGAGAATGCTCATTTTAGGAACATTTTGGGTCAAAGTAAACAAAAAATCTAAAAAAATGATTTTTCAGAGTTCTTCTGAATAACAAATTATTTCTCACTATGTTTTGTGGTTTGCCTCCCACCCGGAGTCGAGCTCACACTGCTTTGACTGCTGAAAGGAGGGGTTTACCATCAGGCCTTCGCGTCCTTATGTTTGCCGGCGTTTAATTGCAGCTATGTTTTATGACAGCAATGACAGTATCTTCACTGTTGGATTTGTTCTGTTAAAGTTGTTTACAGACTAAATGCCTAAAATTATGTAATGATGTTGTAACGTTCTCGTTATGTGTTCTGATGATAACACCGGCCGTTCTATTTTCGACAACATCGTTCTGATGAGAACACCGACCGTTCTATTTCCGATAACTTCGTTCGCCCCTTTTTACCCCCTTACTTTTCATATAAAAATTGTATATCAAGTTTAAGAGAATCAAAATACCTATCGAATGGTTTAAAAATATTCGAAATCGGTTTAGTAGTTTTTGAGTAATTGCAATTTAAAAAATGCATAATATGAACTTTCACATTTAATAACTCTTGTTGTTGTTGCTTCCAAAAAAAAAAAATCACAGTAAGACTCAGCTCAACCACGTTTAGCAATCCCCATTCTTAGTTTTATGATTTTATAATTTTAGAAATTTCAAATTTGCGTTGAGCGTTCAAGGTCAATATAAGAACTCTGAAAAATAATTTTTATACCCAGCGTACTAGTACTAGTACAAGGGTATATTAATTTTGTTCACATAACGGTTGTTTGTAACGGCACAAAATAATCGAGGTAGATATAGAGTTCCATATATGAAAGTTCTTAGGATTAAAAGAGGAGTTGATTTAGGCATGTCCGTCCGTCTGTCCGTCCGTGTACACGATAACTTGAGTAAAAATTGAGATATTTGCATGAAATTTTGTATACAGGTTACTTTCTGGCCAAGGTAGGTTGCTATTGAAAATGGGCGAAATCGGATTATAACCACGCCCCCTTTTTCGATATCGAAAATTTCGAAAATCACACAAATTGGCATATCTCGGCAGCTGAAATGGCTAAAATGATATAATTTTGTAGATAAACCCCGCTGCTCATTCTTTTATGATTTTTCCAAAAAAAATTTATAGTGGGCGTGGCACCGCCCACTTTTAAGGGGGAATTTTTGAAAATTCGACTGGGCGTAACTTTTAAACTGATTACGATAGAATGATGTAATTTGGCACAGAGCATACTAGTATCGTTGGGAGTATACCTGATGAAACTGGAAAAAATCGCTCTCCAATCACGCCCACTTTCGATATCGAAAATTTCGAAAATCACATAAATTGACATACTTCGGTAACGGAAATGGCTAAAATGATGTTTGGTAGGATGAACCTCCTAGTCATTCTATTATGATTTTTTGATAAATTTTTAAAAGTAGGCGTGGCGTCGCCCACTTTTCATATTTGAAAATTTCACGGGTCATAACTTTTAAACTGATTACGGTAGAACGATGAAATTGGTACAAGGTATACTAGCATAATAGGGAGCTAACCTGATGTAATTGGACGAAATCGCTTTCCGACCACGCCCACTTTCGATATGGAACATTTCGAAAATCTAATAAATTGACATAATTCGGTAACGAAAATGGCTTAAATGATATAGGCTGGTAGGATGAACACCTCAATTAATCTATTATGATTTTTGATAAATGTTTAGATGTGGGCGTGGCAACGCCCACCTTTAAGGAAGGCATTTGGAACATTCGACTGGTCAAAACTTTTAAACTTATTACTTCAGACTCATGAAATTTGGCAAAACATATACTAGCAATATAGGTGATGAAATTGGACGAGATCTCTTCCCGACCACGCCCACTTTCGATATGGAAAATTTCGAAAATCACATAAATTGACATAATTCGGTAAGGTAAATAGCTAAGATAGTAAAAACTTTAGGTAAATCCTCCTAGGGCCTATATCTTTGTTATCCCGTTCCGAAAATTACCGCTGGGTATATAATGTTCGGTTCACCCGAACTTAGACTTCCTTACTTGTTTTAAATTAGAAACTCACCACCCCTTAAAAATGAAACCAAAACGTTTTTGGAATAAGAATAACAAACTAATCCTAAGAATATATTGTTCTTGAAATAGCCCCGAGCGTTCTGAAATTCGGACAAAATTATTCTTGAGATAAGAATTTTCGATCTAAGAAAAAAGTTCTGGATATAAGAATTTTGTACTTCGTATAAGAATATTCGGCATTACCGTACTTTCGTGACCAAAATGCTTGATTTGGGCTTGATTTAAGTACAAAACTCTTGTTTTTTGTGTATCTTTTCAAACGGTTCAAAAAATCAAAACGTCGAGTAAAATTTGCTAAACGGTTTAAATGGCTTACTCGCAGAATAGGAACACTAATTGCAAACATAGGTAAGCACATATAAAATAGGTTTGCCAATTTCAAGCAAATTTCGTTATGAATAGTTCAGACGAGGTGCATACTTCTTGTAAATTCTACAGTTTTCTCGCCATAATCACTTTTTTCAGTGTAACATTTCAAAAACCGAAAGTATGAATAACAAAATAATAACACAGTGCTACAAAACAAAAACGTGAATACTCTTTTAAGGCTACCTAGTAGAGAATGTTCATCTGCTGGAATTATACACGAAACACCCTTCGAAAGATTTGTAACACCCCCAAAATCTGGTTTTAAGGTCAAAAACCGGTTTTTCAGTGTCTTAGTTAAAAAAAATTAATTAAAAATCTTATTTTCAACCGATTTCAAAAGTCTCAACGGTTTTGGATAGAAAAATCCTGACACTTTTGAAACATAATAGCGTTTTGTTCTTTTGAAAAAAGTATGACATGTTTTTCACGAGAGTTTTTTGCAACATTTTTTGGTTTTTCCTGTTTTGACATAATTTTTTTGGCACTAATTAAATCGGTAATGAATGATCTTGTTTGGACATATGTATTTCATCGAGAGGCATTCACTACTTAACTTTACCAATTCATTATACCTTTCATGAAGATGAAATGGTATTATAACTTTGGTCCGATGTTTGTAAGTATGAGAAGAAGAAGAGATAGACCCACTAACAAGTACACCGTTATTAGCAGGACGATGAGCTGATTCCATTTAGCCATGTCCATCTGTCTGTCCGTCTGTCCGTCTGTTTGTACGCAAAATAGTCCCTCAATTTTAGAGATATCTCGATGAAATTTGGTATGGAGGCGTTATTTTGTATGAGAATAATGATTTGTCTGAACCAGGAAGATCGGCCCAAAACTACTCATAGCTCCCATACAATCGATTGTTCCGATAAACGGATTTCGGGCTATAACTTCGGTAATTAAAGAGCTAGTAACGTGAAATTTTGTAAGTATTGCTATTTTTATATGCGAAATATCGATGTTGAAAATAATTGAGATGGAATAAATATTTCATATAGCTCCCATACAATCGATTGTACCGATAAACGGATTTTGGGCTATTACTCCTGTAATTATAGAGGTAGAAACGTGAAATTTTGTATTTATTGCTATTTTTATATGTGAAATATCGATGTTGAAAATCATTGAGATGAGATAAATATTTCACATACCCCGAATACAATCCATTGATCCAATAAACGGATTTTGGGCTATAACTCCTGTATGTAATTATATAGGTAGGATCGTAAAATTTCGTAACTATTGCTCTGTTATAATGTGGAATGTCGATGTTAAAAATCAATGAGATTGGACCAATAAAACACATCGCCCCCATAAATTCGCACAGGCTGTACTGGGGTTTCCAATTGGCGTCAGTTATCGCTAAAAAGGAATGACTGGCGTGCTTTGATAGGCGACGGCCAAAATCGCTTAGGCGGTTAAGCGCCAATAAATGATGATGATGATGTACTGGGGATCGAGAAGTGAAAATTGTGACGCTTATTCATGAAAGGTATATAGCCTTCGGCACAGCCGAAGACCGCTTTCCTTACTTGTTTTTTATTTGTGTTTAAATCGACCAGCTGGACAATCTCTTCTAGGTCGCTTCTAAAGTGTAGTAGTTACCGATTTTCTTACTTAAGTTTTTTAAGGAAATTTTCGCATTTAAACACAATTTTTGTAAAAAAAAAATTGGGGCTACGGTCTTGAAAAAAAGTTTGTTTATCATTACTTTGAATTTAATTCACCTGAAAACGAAACTTTTTTTAAGCTTTGAACTCGTGCTAACTAAAAAAATCAGCAAAGCAAATTTAAATATGCAAAAATATTGTTCTTCCACCATAAACATATAAATACATTCAATTGATCAAGCCCTTTTCTTCCGTGCAACCCCAGATTTTTAGCACTCCAAAAGCATACAAGCAATAATTTTGTAAACCCTTTTTTATTAAAAGGAAGTTAGCTAATCTACGTTTAGTGGCCAATAAAGGGATATATTTATCCCCGAATCCTCCTTGCTACCCCACTGATAACTAAAAATTAAGAATTCCATACGCGGCGAAGACCTCTATCAACCAATTCTACTGTTATGTTAGGATATTAAGGCTTATGCAATTCTGATGACCAGCTACAAAATTAGCATTAAATTACTGCAATTCATTCAATTGACTGGTGCCGTTGTCCTTTGTTTTTAAATATATACACTAGGGTGATTCAAATAAAAAAAATTGGTTTTTTTCGGTCTTACCCCTTGAAACTTTAAGTATTGATGAGAAAATAAACCTTGCAAAAAATTAGCGCTCTAACTTAATCCTTAGGGGTGGCTATTTTTTCGCCCTTTCCCATAAATTTTGTATGGGGAAAATGGCATTTTTTTTCAAAGTGAATTTTCTTTTAACTTTTGTAACTTTTTTCAAAATATTTTTACAGACTCTTAAAGCTGAAGCTTTGAAGCTTCCAAAATGGTAAACCATGTCCTTCAAACCCTTCAAATCTCCGGGACTAGATGGTATATTCCCCGCCGAACTACACAGAGCCAAAAATGCCTAATAAAATTAATAAGATTGTCTTCATGATCAGTTTTTGGGCAAAGGGGTAGTCGCAACGGTGGAAACGAAGAAAAAACTATAAGGAAATCTTTTTGGTTTTAAGAAGAAATTCTTATTAAAAAAACTATACATTTAGTACAAACGTGTAGTTAGACGCTGGCAATTATTAGTATACGATGGCCGGATGGTTAGTAGCTGGGTTTAGCAATCCAAAATTGTAAGTTCGATTCTCTCTCTTTTTTTCCTAATTAGAAATGTTAAAAAGAAATCTTCTTAAATATATTTATGAGATTTTCCTATGAAACATTAACAACTATACACATATCGGTAATTAGAAGCTGGTAATCAAAAGTGAGCGATGGCCTGATGGTTAACAGCTGGGTTATCATTCCGAAAATTGTAAGTTCGATTCTCGGTGAGGGCGATATCATTTTATTTTTCTTTTAAAATATTAAAAAGAAAATCTTCTTAATAAAATTAAAAAGACGGTCTCTACAATAATAAGAAGCACATCCTCTTGAAGAAAATCTATAGAGATATCTTATGACTTTTGTTCTATTTTATTAGGCATTGTTGGCTCTGTGTACAAGCAGCGAGCGATCTTCTAAGTCCGCTGCTAACTCAAATCTATAAGGCATGCCTCAACCTGGCCTATATCCCCACGGAATCGACTAAGGCAAAGGTAGTCTTTATACCAAAAGGAGGCAGGACATCCTGCAATAACCCAAAGGATCTCAGACCTATAAGTCTGACCTCTTCCTCCTAAAAATTCTAGAAAGAGTGCTAGATGGCTACATTAGGCGAACGGCAAATCCAGGACTAATCTCCAACAGCCAGCATGCCTACTCCAAAGGCAAGTCCGTAGAGACGGCTCTACATGCTATCACCTCTGGGATAGAGAAGGGACTTGCTTTCAAGGAGTTTACGCTCGGCATTTTTCTTGACATAGAAGGGGCTTTTAACAACGTTCTTCCAACAGCGGTAACGAGCTCCCTGCGTTTGCTGGGAGTGGAAGAGCCTCTAGTGGAGTTCGTTGAACTCCTTCTCCAAAGAGGAACCATTATTTCCGAAATGGCAATTCTTCACTTACAAGGTTTGCCAACAGAGGAACCCCCCAAGGGGGTGTTCTCTCTCCTCTACTTTGGAACCTGACGGTGAACACTCTTTTATCTAGACTAAAGCACACCGGCTGCCAGGTCATTGCCTATGCAGACGACATAGCCCTGACGGCTACTGGCAAGCATCCTTCGGTGCTTAGCGAACTCTTGCAAAATGCGTTGAATCTAACAAAAACCTGGTCTGAGGAATGTGGACTAAGCATCAGCAGTGAAAAAACTGAGATGGTGCTCTTCACCCGCAGACGCAATATACCAGATTTCACCGCCCCATCGCTGAATGGGAGGGTGATCAAACACTCTACCGAGGTTAAATACCTTGGCGTGATTCTTGACGAAAGGCTGGACTGGAGGCGTAATATGGAGGAACGCTCCAGGAAAGCCTACGCCTGTAGGTCGGCAATCGGAAAAAAGTGGGGTCTTCATCCCCACATTGTCCACTGGATCTACACGGCAGTGGTGAGACCTATACTTTTCTACGCTGTCACCATATGGTGGCCGGCTCTCGAGATCGAATCTAACAAAACCAAAGCCACAAAGGTGCAATGGATGGCAGCAATGCTTACTAGCGGTGCCCTCCCCTCCACTCCCACCAAGGCTCTTGAAACCATACTTTTTCTTCTTCCCACTGACCTGTATGGGAAATTTACTGCCAGTTGCAACGCAGCTAGGCTCAACGCACTAGAACCCTGGAGGGACCGCAGGTTTGGGCATACCAAAATCCTAAAGCAACTCCCCAACTCTTACTTAAAGCTCGACCACGCAATACCACTGCCTTGCTGGGATAACAAGTTCGATACGTGGATCCCAGAGAGGAACGAGTGGAAAAATTTCGTGGAACCGGGAAGTCAAGAAATCTCCGTTTTCACGGACGGCTCTAAACTTGACAACAAAGTTGGCAGTGGAATCTTCTCAAGTAAGCTCGACATTAATATGAGCTTACGCCTTCCAGACCACTGCAGTGTCTTTCAGGCTGAGCTTATAGCTAATTGGGAAGGTGCTCGCTATCTGACTGACCTGCCGGTGACTAACTCTATCTCCATCTTTCCCGACAGTCAAGCTGCCATAAAATCCCTGCAAAGTAGTAAGACGTCGTCACTAGTGGCGATTAAGTGCAGGGAAGCCCTAAATATGCTAGCCGATAAGTGCAGCCTGAGTATAATATGGGTCCCAGGCCATAGTTTTGTATCGGGTAACTGCGCTGCCGATGAGCTAGCAAGGAAGGGCACCTGTCTACATACAATCACCTCCGGCAGCTGGGTGAAATAAATACATGCAAGCACTGGCTGCGTTCCCGGTTCATAGAACAAGCCGACGCAAGATGGGCCATGGAGCAGACTTGCAGAACGTCCAGGCAAATTTGGCCCAAACTTAACGAAAAAAGGTCGCAATTGGTAATTCATCTGAATCGCCTATTCATTAGCCCACTAGTGGGCCTTCTTACAGGACACTGTCTTATGGGAACCCATGGCGCTCTCATGGGCCTCTATACAAATGACTTCTGCCGCAGCTGCAGGGACGAGGAGGAGATAGAAAGTGTAGAACACTATCTATGCCACTGTCCCGCTCTGTCGAAAACCAGGTACCGATTTCTCCGCAAACACTCCCTTGGATGCCTTGCGGAGCTAGAATCTGCAAATATAGATGATATTCTGCGCTACATCAGACAAACGCGCTGGTTTAGCTTAACACATGGAACCTTGGGGGATCCGTCTGTCCGTCATCATCATTTAGAGTTGCAACGTATACGTTGTACTTTGTATGGGGGTGACGGACGGGCGGATCCTTTATTATAATTGAAATAATTTATTAAATTTCACAATGTAGTGTGTATCTAGAAAAAATATTTTTCTAAAATAAAGCGAAGGTAAGTAAAATGTAAGTCTAGTTTTTGCATTTTGGCACAGATACTAATAACGCATTTATTTATTTTCATACATAGATGAGCTGCCTATTTAGAAGCTGCAAAATTTCAAGGTTTAGAGCGAAATCCCAGAGCCTAAAAGCCTCACTTATTTTATAATGGATGAAACCAATACCGATCGATAGTCCTCCCCGAATCTAGAAAGAATGTAAGCTGTACCTATGACAAGGGCCTAGGAATAGGGGGTCAAAGTCGGCAAAAAATTACCCTAACTTCACTTATTTTATAATGGATCATTTTCACATATTTGACGTAGATTACCACTCCGCGTCAGTATCAAGTGTTGTTAGAGCCATATCAGTGACAAGGCTCCAGCCAGACACCCACAGTTCGCGGATTTTGCTATGGAAATTTATTCTGTTTTACCAATTTGACGTATTTGGGTCACTTTGGTTGCTTTAACTCCCCAATATTTTCCCATTTTTTGTAGAATACTACCCTCAAGTAGTATCAGGCATTTTTAGACTTCGTCCCATGGCAAATACTTCAGCCAGACAGCTCAAAACTCGGGAAATTTCACTACTTTTCACTGCGCTTTCATATGTTTAAGCGGGTTTGACAAACTTTGGCTACTTTTAAATAGCAGATCTTCACACATGTGTCGTAAAATGCTATCCTTAAGAGGTATCAAGCATTTCTAGACATCATCCCATGGCAAAACTTCAGCCAGACACCCCAAGGTTCGGGCACTTTTATTTTCCTATTAATTTGCTTTCTCTTGTTTGTCCCACTTTTACTGTTTTTAAATGACGGATCTTTTCGTAGGACACTACGCTCAAGTAATTTCAATCATTTCTAGACTTCGTCCCATGGCGAAAACTTCAGCCAGACACCTCAAAGCTCGGGATTTTCACTAATTTTTGAATAGGAAATATAATATTTGAATAGGAAATATAATGAAAAGAAAAATGAAAATGCATCTAAAAAAAATTTAAAAAAAATGACAACATAAATACTAAAAAATGTATTTTAAGTGTTGTTATTCGGTGCTTTTGCTGATGGTCAGTTATATCCGAACTCTTTTTGTTTACAGGTGTAAGAATAAATCCCTAGGGCCGATTTCACAATCTACGCTTAACGCAAACTGGGATTTAATTGACATATTTTTTACGGTTACTGTCAAATTAAACGCAATTAGCATTAACCGGCATTTCGAAAATGGTCCTTAATCTCTCAACACTTAAATCGAGAGGTTTTGTCGCATTAGTACGACGTAAAAGGTTTTTTAAACGTTATTTTTCGGTAAATATGGTTTCTAATACGCATTTTTGAAGCAGACATATTTTTTTTTAACCATTTACAAATTTTAAAGCAGCTTTATGGATCCTATTTTGTAAGTATTTTTACTTTACAAACCATGTTTTTTCCTATATAAAAAATGCCCAAAATTTAAAAAAAAAATTACCAAAAAAATTATTTGTTGAGGTGGCAGCGCTCTGTGATCAACTGGCAAAAGATGCGAATGACAACTAACACAGTTTATGTCAAAGTGAAAATACCTTTATTATACCTTTCATGAACATGAAATGGTATTATAACTTTGGTCCGATGTTTGTAAATATGAGAAGAAGAAGAGATAGACCCATCAATAAGTATACCGAAATGATCAGGATGACGAGATGAGTTGATTTAGCCATGTCCGTCTGTCCGTCTGTCCGTCTGTCTGTCTGTCTGTTTGAACGCAAACTAGTCCCTCAGTTTTTGAGATATTTAGCTGAAATTTGGTATGCGGCCACCATTTTCCAATATAGGAATCATTTGTCGGAACCAGCAAGATCGGACCAATATAACATATAGCTCCCATACAACCGATTATTCCGATAAACGGATTTTGGGCTATAACTCCTGTAATTAAACACGAAGGAACGTGAAATTTTATAAGTGTTGCTATTTTTATATGCGAAATATCGATGCTGAAAATCATAGAGATGGGATAAATATTTCACATAGCTCCCATACAATCGATTATTCCGATAAACGGATTTTGGGCTATAACTCCTGTAATTAAACACGTAGGAACGTGAAATTTTGTAGGTATTGCTATTTTTATAAGTGAAATATCGATGTTGAAACTCATAGAGATGGGATAAATATTTCACGTAGCTCCCATACAATCGATTATTCCGATAAACGGATTTTGGGCTATAACTCCTGTAATTAAACACGTAGGAACGTGACATTTTGGACGTATTGCTATTTTTATATTTGAAATATCGATGTTGGAAATCATCGAGATTGGATAAATATTTCACATAGCCCCCATACAATCGATTGTTCCGATAAACGGATTTTGGTAGATAACTCCTGTAATTATATAGGTAGGAACGTGAAATTTTGGAAGTATCGCTATTTTTATATGCGAAATATCGATGTTGAAAATCATTGAGATGGCATAAATATTTCACATAGCTCCCATACAATCGATTATTCCGATAAGCGGATTTTGGGCTATAAGTCCTGAAAGTAAACACATAGGAACGTGAAATTTTGGAAGCATCGCTATTTTTATATATAAAATATCGATGTTGAAAATCATTGAAATGGGATTATTATTTCACATAGCCCCCATACAATCGATTGTTCCGATAAACGGATTTTGGTAGATAACTCCTGTAATTATATCGGTAGGAACGTGAAATTTCGTAAATGTTGCTATTTTAGAATGTGGAATGTCGATGTTAAAAAATCAATGAGATTGGACCAATATAACACATCGTCCCCATATAATCGATAGCTCCGATAACTTCGGTATGAGCTAAAGTTAAATTCACACAGGCTGTACTGGGGATCAAACAGTGAAAATCGTGACGCTTATTCATGAAAGGTATTTAGAAGACAGCTTTCCTTACTTGTTTTTTTATACCCAGCTGTACTTGTACACAGGGTATTATAACTTTGTTAGGATAACGGTTGGTTGTACAGGTATAAAGGAATCGAGATAGATATAGACTTCCATATATCAATATGATCAGGATCGAAAAAAAATTTGATTGAGCCATGTCCGTCCGTCTGTCCGTCCGTCCGTCCGTCCGTCCGTCCGTCCGTCTGTCCGTTAACACGATAACTTGAGCAAATATTGAGATATCTTCACCAAATTTGGCATGCGTACTTATTTGGGTTCAGAATAGATTGCTATTGAAAATGGGTAAAATCGGACCATAACCACGCCCCTTTTTCGATATCGAAAATTTCGAAAAACGTATAAAATGGGTTAATTCAATATTAGAAGCAGCTACAATGATAAAATTTGCAATATGTATTGATTTAGATGTTCTAAGGTCGATTATATAAAAAATTTTGAAAAGGGGGCGTGGTACCGCCCACGTATATTTGAAGAAATTTTAAAATTTTGACTCTTAATAACTTCAGAACAGTTTATGCTAGTATAACGAAATTTCGTAGAGGACATACTATTGTTGTGGTAAATTCAGCTATAGAAAATAAACGAAATCGCTTCGCGACCACGCCTACTTTTTCATAAAAGTTATATTGAAAGGAGGTGGAAATATTGAAAAGTCCATATCTAATTAACTGATTTCGCTATAATAATATAATTTGGTACATACATCAACTTTCATATTCTTTACATAATTTTTTCAAAATTTTGGAAAGTGGGCGTGGCACCGCCCACTTATGAGTCAAGCAATTTTTAAATTCGACTGCTAACAACTTCAGAACGGTGTGAGATAGATTTACGAAACTAGGTACCAGGCATGTTATGTTTATGTAGAGTACTACCACAGAAAATAAGAAAAATCGGTGAACGATCACGCCCACTTTATGTGCACAGCTGGGTATTTAATATTCGGTTTCACCCGAACTTAGACTTCCTTACTTGTTTTATATCATGGTGACAGCCATTTAAAATTGACTAAATTTTATACGTGTTACTGTGTATGTGTGTGCAATAGTACAAAACTCAGTCATTTTTAAATTTCTGTAATTATTTTAATAGTTAAAATAATCACACATGGCTTACTATTTTGAAAGCTTCAAAGCTTCAACTTTAAGAGTATGTAAAAATATTTTTAAAAAATTCGATTTGGAAAAAATGCCATTTTTACCCATACAAAATGTATGAGAAAGGGCGAACAAAATAACCACCCCTAAGGGTTAAGTTAGAGCGCTAATTTTTTGCAAGGCTTATTTTCTCATCAATACCTATCTTTTTAGGGGGTAAGACCAAGTCGACATTTTTTTTGAATCACCCTAATATATACATTCCTTTTTCGAATATTGCATTCCTTTTGCTTCGGATATTTGACTGTGAAGTTACTTTCTTATGCAATAATTTTACTCGAACGAACGTTACACGAATTTATAATTACATAATGTTAATATAATAAATCTGCTCAAGTGCAATTCTGAAGACTCTGTAGTAAACCGACGACAGAGCACAAGTTATATGTGAACCATAATGGCTATTACCTGCCACAGCCAGTGCACTGCAGTAGTAAGAAGTGGGAATAATAGCTTCCACCAAAACAATTGCTCAAGTTCGTTGACCTTTACAACTCCTTCAAAATGTACTCAATACAACATTTTTTTTTTTTATTTGACAACAGTTACAACATCACAAACGCCTTCATATCACCAATTGTTAATCACTTCATAAGAACAATAAATTCAACAATGAACATTTATTGTAACAATAACAAATAAATGTACATATATGTATACGTGATGAATTTTGTATATTTTAAATCACTGTGTACATATTACATACCTAAACTAATTTAATTTGATGTTTTAAAAACAAACGTTTTTTAAAGAGTAATTATCTGGTATGCCAGAAAAAGAAGTTTGTTAGTAATCATTACTTTAGGAATTAAATTACTCCCAATTCCCCATTACACGTAATTGACAAAAAGGAATTGATTACATTTCAATTCTTAAAAAAAAAAAATACCAAACGTACTTCATCGTTTTGACGCTCAAGTACAAAATGTAATTGACGCGCCATTACTTTTGAAGGGAATTGGAAATGTAATTGAATTTTTTCAATTACATTACAAGGAATGGAAAATGTACTTCAGAATTTCCAATTCCTCAAAGGAATTGCAAAAGTAAATGAACTTCATTACTTTTTCAATTACTTTTGCAATTCATTTTGGGGTCATATAGGGATCTTATCGGGGTCATTTTGGGATCATATTGGGATCATTTTGAGGTCGGTTTGAAGTCATATTGATGATGATCCCAAAATAATCCAAAAATTATCCCAAAACGATCTCAAAAGACCCTAAAATGATCCCAAATGATAATGAAATGGCCCCAAAATTATCCCAAAGTGACCCCAAGTTGAACCCAAAACGAGCCCAATATGGCCCGCAAATTCCATTTACATAAATCGCAATACGTTTTTATGCACCAACTAGCAGACCCGCAGTCGTTGTCCTGCCAAAAATTTATCTGCCTGCATTCTTATCCCCACATCCTTATCCCTATCCTTAATTTTACTCTTGGGTTCAGATGAGCCTGATGTTTACTTTTAGCAGAAACTATCAACACCTTTTATTTGATAGCTATATTATATGAACACATTCTTTAGTCAGCCTTGGTCCACCTAATGGTCAATATCTTGGAAATGGGTTCACAGATGAACCTGAAAACCACTTCTTGTGATAACTCTCCTCAACACCTTTAATTTGAACCCATTCTTGGGTCAGCCTTGGTCCACCTAATGGTCAATATCTTGGAAACGGGGTCAGAGTTGAATCTGAAAACCGCTCCTTGTAATAACTCTCATCAACACCTTTAATTTGAACCCATTCTTAGGTCAGCCTTGGTCCACCTAATGGTCAATATCTTGGAAACGGGTTCACAGATGAACCTGAAAACCGCTCCTGTGATAACTCTCATCAAAACCTTTCATTTGATACCCATATCGTATAACCACATTCTGGGTCACCCGTGGTCCACATTTTGGTCAATATCTCAGGACTCCACAAAATTATTTAACTTTTTCTCTCAGTAGGACCTTCCCCTGGCAAAAGCAAATACAATAAAAAAAAAATTGTGAAATCGCTCCATGCGCTCAGGCGTGATGTCGTGACCAAGGAAAATGGGCATTAATTTTTATATATATAGATTAACATTTAGTATTCAATTCCTTTAAAGAATGGAATGGGAAACTCTCAAGTACATTTTCCTTTCCTTGTAATGTAATTGAAAAAATTGCAATTACATTTTCAAATCCTTTCAAAAGTAATGGCGCGGCAATTACATTTTGTACTTGAGCCTCAAAACGACGAAGTACTTTTGGTATTTTTTTAGGAATTTTCTTTTCATGAAAGGAATTTATTACATTTTTCAATTACTGAGGAATGTAATTGTAATTGTAATGGAATTGATTTTACCCAGCTCTGGTAGATAGCAACTGCTGTAGGAAGCGCTATTGGATACTTTATGACAATCTATTTCAAACTCCTTTTGATGTTTTATTATTAATAATTTTGCGAGCATATCTTGGAAGGAATTAAACCGAGTTTCCCTTCCAACTTGTAGTACTCTTTCTAATTTGTCCTACAAGTTGGCGGGGCTTGCAGGTTTTTTACCAAATCGGGAAATTGAAAAAAACATTCCAATGTTTTTGACATGAGCCCCTTAAAGCACTGGTAAAATACTCGAAAAAAAAACAGATATGTTGTATACTGCCGTCCTTAGCAAGAAAGCAGTAAAATCATTTTACTGCCTTTTAGAAAGTTTGGTACCATTATATTACAATCCGCTGATTATAAAATTAATCGGCCATAATGCAATTTTAACAATAAAACAAAGTTTAAAGTATTGATACATCTATAATCTTTGTATTTTTCCAAAGCAAAAAAGCAGTATCAAGGTATTACAGTGTAAAAAGCCAGGGGCGCAGCCAGGGGGTGCTTTTGGGGGTTTAAACCACCCCTGAGATATAAAACTGTATATGTGAAAGCTAGTTTTCATGACATGTTTGCAAAAATTTCGAATGCATGAAAATCGAAAAATGTCAATTCCATAACAGGGGCCTAAGCTTTTGGGCCGTTTGCATAAGAGGGGCGTCACACGCTACATCCATATTGACGCGATCCATGGCTGTTACATCCATAAGCTACAGGGTCATAAGTGTGCAAAGTCTGTAAAATCTAAACTAGCGATGATAGACCTTTAGACATTAATTTAAAAATCTGAAAAAATTACAGTAATTTTATTCAGTCTAGTGTATATGTGTATAATTATCTTTTTTAAATGCTTTCTTTATGCTACTTCTGACTGACGCTATAAAATAATTGGGTGTACCACATTATCCCCAAAAACAAAATCCCCAAATCAAAATCCCCAAAATCAAAATCCCCGAAACCGAAATCCCCTAATTCAAAATCATCAAACTCAGAATCCCCAAAATCAAAATCCCCAACGCGAAATCCACATTTTATGAGTGAAATAAATTCAAATTAGGTTGAAAATCGCGGCGATTTAAAATGGGTATTGAACTATTGGGTGTGCAGGTAATGAGTTGGCTATTTTGCCATTGATACTAATATGCAGCACACAGGCCCAAAAATGCCTAATAAAATTAATAAGATTGTCTTCATGATCAGTTTTTGGGGTAGTCGCAACGGTGCAAACGAAGAAAAAACTGTAGGGAAATCTTTTTGGTTTTAAGAAGAAATTCTTATTAAAAAACTATACATTTAGTACAAAGGTGTAGTTAGACGCTGGCAATTATTAGTATACGATGGCCGGATGGTTAGCAGCTGGGTTTAGCAATCGAAAAATTGTAAGTTCGATTCTCTCTCTTTTTTTCCTAATTAGAAATGTTAAAAAGAAATCTTCTTAAATATATTTATAAGATTTTCCTTTGAAACATTAACAACTATACACATATCAGTAATTAGACACTAGCAATCAAAAGTGAGCGATGGCCTGATGGTTAACAGCTGGGTTTATCATTCCGAAAATTGTAAGTTCGATTCTCGGTGAGGGCAATATCATTTTATTTTTCATTTAAAATATTAAAAAGAAAATCTTCTTAATAAAATTAAAAAGACTGTCTCTACAATAATAAGAAGCACATCTTCTTGAAGAAAATCTGTAGAGATATCTTATGACTTTTGTTCTATTTTATTAGGCATTGTTGGCTCTGTGCATTAGCCACGTCGATAGAGTCTTCGTTTACCACGCAGGGCGTGAGTTCAATGCCTTATCTATGCTCAATATTTTTTAAAATTTGATTTAGTTGGTTTAAATTTTTTTTTAATTAATAAGCTCTTTGTTTTATAGCTGTATTCTGTAGTTCAGTCCCATCTCAAACCACTTAATTTGAGATATTTCCTTATGCCCGTATGACACTACTTTTTTCTTTGTATTTTTCCCTATTTTTGTATATTTTTCATAGAAAAAATAAAGCCACAACAGTTTACAAGAATAAAAAAAAATAAATAAATAAAAAAGTCAAAATAAACATTTGAAATAACAATAATTCCCACACAGAGCCAAAAATGGCTAATAAAATTAATAAGATTGTCTTCATGATCAGTTTTTAGGCAAAGGGGTAGTCGCAACGGTGGAAACGAAGAAAAAACTATAAGGAAATCCTTTTGGTTTTAAGAAGAAATTCTTATTAAAAAAACTATACATTTAGTACAAAGGTGTAGTTAGACGCTGGCAATTATTAGTATACGATGGCCGGATGGTTAGCAGCTGGGTTTAACAATCCAAAATTGTAAGTTCGATTCTCTCTCTTTTTTTCCTAATTAGAAATGTTAAAAAGAAATCTTCTTAAATATATTTATGAGATTTTCCTATGAAACATTAACAACTATACACATATCGGTAATTAGAAGCTGGTAATCAAAAGTGAGCGATGGCCTGATGGTTAACAGCTGGGTTATCATTCCGAAAATTGTAAGTTCGATTCTCGGTGAGGGCGATATCATTTTATTTTTCTTTTAAAATATTAAAAAGAAAATCTTCTTAATAAAATTAAAAAGACGGTCTCTACAATAATAAGAAGCACATCCTCTTGAAGAAAATCTATAGAGATATCTTATGACTTTTGTTCTATTTTATTAGGCATTGTTGGCTCTGTGCACAGAGCCAAAATTTGGTAGAAAGCTAAGTTTCGCCGTCAAGCGGAAATCTTCAATCCTCATCGATCCCGTATGTGCTAAAAGAGCGATTCGGAGGCAGAGGTCAAAATTTTAGGTTTTTTGGAGCCACCTTTTCTCCCTGCATAATTTAAAAGAATAAAAATAAATTTAGTTTATCTTGTAAAACAAAAAATCCCACAGAGCCAATTTTTTTGTCAGGAGCTTAGGTTCGCCCCCTGGAACAAAACTGTAAAAGTTCCCATCAATCCGATTTGTGCGAAAAAAGTTATTCAGGGCGGAAGTCAAGAAAAATCCAAATTTGAGGTTATTTTCTATTTTTCTCCACTTTTAACCCCAAATAACTTTTTTACACGGTAATCTTGTATATTCAAAACATGGGGATTTTATTTTTCGAGATTTTTGTTTTGGGGATCTTGGATTTGGGGATTTTTGTTTTGGGGTTTTTGGATTTGGGGATTTTCATTTTGGGGATTTTGATTTTGGGGGTAATTTTTTTGGGGATTTTTTAAAAGCTGGGTATTATGTGTTTGGGGATTTTGTTTTCGGGGATTTAGTGGCACTCCCAAAATAATTTTGTAAATAGTTGTGCTAGGAAAAAATTAAAAAGAAAAAAGTGAAAACCACCCCAAACATTTTCTTCTGGCTGCGCCCCTGAAAAAAGCAGTATTAATGAAAATATACTGCCTTTATACTCTGATAGGTAAGAATGCTAATTGGAATTTATGGATTAACAAACCAATAAAGCAGTAAACGAATTTTTATTTTTTGGATTTACAGAACAGGTTTTTCTGTATCTCTTCAAAATATAAAGAGTATTGCATTAACTTTGTTTTACTATCCAAAAAACAGTAAATAATATTTTACTGCTTTTCGATTTACAAAGCAGAAAGGCAGTTCGCTGATCCTTTAAGGCCCCAGGGATGATTTTCGCACATTTAGATGCAAATTGTACTTCCTGAAGCCTTTTAATATCCCAATATTCATTTATGTCTGTTATGCAGTCAAATAACTAGTTATTTGGCTCGAACACACCCAAATTTCAACTTCAGTTTTTTCGATAACCAATTTTTATAACATACTGCCTTTTTGCTAAGGAACGCAGTATACATACATGTAAAAATAAGGATGCTCAAGTTTTATTATTTATTGTTTTTTTTTTCACTGTTTACTTTTTAATTAATTTTTTCTAAATTGACTTACATCTAAAGTACTTTAATGCATCAAACGGAACTGATCGAAAAAGAGCTAAGAAGTTGATCCAATTAACTGAGAATATTAATACTATTTCACGCTCAATCACCTTGTCCTGCTCAAATGTAAATAACAACGCTACTTAATTAAAAGAGAACGTGAGTAATCTTATTTGATTTTATTTGGTCGGAACTATATATAGTTTAGCACAGTAAATGATTCTGAACTTTGAGAACAACATTTTTTTAAACTATTTACATTTACATCAGATGTCAATTCTGGGAGAAAAGTACAGAAAGTCGTCACAGTGACAATGATAACATATGGAGTGAAAACATTTGGAGATTTTTGTTTTGTTGTTTTTTTTTGTTTGAGCGTACTAGCAATGAAACGTTGCCATCGAAATCGGTTCAGTAGTTTTTGAGTAATTGCAATTTAAAAAATGCATAGATAATATGAACTTTCACCTTTATAACTTTTGTTGTTGTTTCTTCCAGTAAGACGCAGCTCAACCACGTTTATCAATCCCCATACTTCGTTTTTTGATTATATAATTTCAGAAATTTCATATTTGTTCCAGATAGCATCTATGTACATATGTTTGTATATTAGGGTGGTCCTTATAATCAAATGTAATATTTTTGCAGTCTCACCCCCTAGATCGGTTGCACCACTGTCAACTATATCGCGCAAAAATGTTTATCCCTATTGGAGTTGGTTTAGGCGTCTCGCAGAGGGGTCAAAGTACAGATTGCTCTATGAAGACTCAAAAAATAAAAGTGATTTTTCTTTTTATCGAATACTCGAAATCGGTAGCACTATGGTCGGAGATATTACATGCAAAATGGTTTCGATTGGAAACACCTAAGGCGTGTCGCAAGGGGTATTCTGAACTTAAGCAGTTTAATACCCCTGCGACGCGCCTTAGGAGTTTCCAATCGGTACCAGATTTTGCATGTGATATCTCCAGCCATAGTGCTACCGATTTTGAGTATTAGATAAAAAGCAAAATCTCTTTAATTTTTTAAGTCTTCATAAAGCAATCCGAACTTTGACCCCCCTGCGGCACGCCTAAACCATCTCCAATCGGGATACAAATTTTTGTGTGATATCTTCGACTATATTACTATCGATTTAGGGGTTGAGCCTTTGGAAATCCGATGATAAAATTGTCTCCATACAAATAAGGACCACCCTAATGTATATATAAATACGTCACATGAAAAACTTTAGGAACCTCCTGTGAGCGAACCGTTTGACCGATTTGAATGAAATATGCACCGATGGAAAGGGGCGTCCCCGAAATTTAAGGATGGGGGTACGGGGCTAGCGACTCCACGACCCCCTAAAGATTCTATTGGTTCAATTTTCGATCACAAGCGATACTAGTATATATAATACTTCTACTAGCAATATACTCGCAATGAGTTTTCAGCTCACCATCAAAGGGAGACAGAGCATATAATTTTTGTGAATGTAGTAGTATACGTGCAAAACGAATAAGGAATAATGATTTGGATATTAGGGCATGTACCGGGAATGTCCGGACCCTTTCAAGGGACGGTACCGCTGCCCGACTGGTAGATGTCCTCGTAGGCGCAAAGGCCGACATCACCGCCCTGCAGAAAATGCGATGGACGGGGCAAGGAAAGACGACCATCGGACCTTGTGACGTATACTACACGGCTAAAAATTTGAACCTAAATTTTAAACTTTTTTGGACTACATATATGACCAAACCAAATTTGGATTCAAATTCAATCTAGACCAGTTTTCATGAAAATTGGCTAAATGAATCGGGTTTCAATTATAAACAAGAAATGTTTTAACAATTTTTTAAAGATAAAATAAATTTTTTGTCCGTTGGCGGGAATTCGTCTGCTCTACCACTGAGCTACATCGCACACATAAATGTTGTTGGCAAAATTCAATCTTGAATAAGCTTTCAAAAATAAATTTGAATTTTCAAACCCAAAAGTTTAAATTTTAGACCGAAAAGTTTTAAGAATAAAATAAAACTAAAAAAATGTGGCAGCAGACAGAACTCGAACGAAAATGCTCAGGAGTCGCAGCCGACTGCTCTACCGCTGAGCTATGACGCACATGAAGTTTTTGTGGGCAAAATTCAATTACATTAAAACAAACCAAAAATAAAAAATTTAGACAGCTTTTTCATTTAGATTTTAAATCGAAACCAAAAGAAATTGAAAATCTTTGTAGGTATTTGGACGGTTTGAAATATCGTACAAAAAAGTTTGAATAATTGATTAAACTTTATACGGGTTTAAAATTTAGGTTCATTTTTTTAGCCGTGTGGGGAAGAGACTTCGCCGCCAAGTATTAGCGTTCACTCCTGTGGACGAGCGTCTCGCTGCGATCCGCATCAAGGCGAGGTTTTTAACAGAACATTTATCTGCGCCTATGCGCCGACTGAGGAGACGGATGACGCAGAGAAGGACTCCTTCTACGATAAACTTGAACAGACTTATGATCGCTGCCCCCAGCATGATATCAAAATCGTGCTCGGCGACTTTAATGCCAAGGTGGGCAAGGAAGGAGTCTTTGGTCCTACAGTTGGAAAACTCAGTCTCCACGATATAACATCCCCCAACGGAACTAGGTTGATTGACTTCGCCGCTGCTCGCAATATGGTCATCAGTAGTACCAGGTTCCAGCACAAGCGAATACACCAAGCCACATGGTTGTCCCCTGATCAAAGAACTAGAAACCAGATTGATGATGTCATGATCGACGGCAGACACAGCTCCACAGTTCCGGACGTGCGTACCCTACGTGGTCCCAATATTGACTCTGGCCATTATCTTGTCGCAGCCAAGATACGCACACGCCTCTGTGCAACGAAGAAAGTGCGCACAGTAACGGAAGGAAAGTTTGACGTCGAGAAGCTGCGCATGACACAGACTGCTGAAAATTTCTCCACTCGACTCTCACACCTGCTATCAGAGGGCAATCCTCGACCTAACGATGTAACCGAGCAATGGAAGCATATCTCTCACTCATTGCGTACCGCCGCTGAGGCCACTATAGGGTTTCAGCGAGCCCGCAAGAACCACTGGTACGATGAGGAATGTAGCACTGCCTCGGACAAAAAGGACGCTGCATACAGGAAAACGTTGCGAACGGGCGCAACCTGCAGTGTATGGCAACGCTATAGTGAGGCGAGGAAGGAAGAGAGGCGCCTTTTCAGAAAAAAGAAACGTGAAGCCGAAAGGCGTGAGTGCGAGGAGCTTGAGATGCTGGCTGACAGGAATGATGCCCGAAAATTCTATGAAAAGATCCGGCGGATGAAGGAAGGTTTAAAGACCGGTGCAAGTTCCTATAAGGACAATAACGGCGACCTGGTAACCGACGTACAGAATGTACTTAAATTATGGAGGGAGCACTTCTCCTCACTGCTAAATTGCGAGGGAGACGTCGAACCCGATACCCCAATCCCTGACGATGGAAAAGTCGTCCCACCACCTGACTATGATGAAGTGAGGATAGCTATATCCCGGCTCAAAAACAAAAAATCGCCTGGGAAAGACGGACTACCCGCCGAGCTGTTCAAACACGGAGGCGAAGAGCTGGTAAAAAGCATGCATCAGCTCTTATGCAGAATATGGTCAGATGAGTGCATGCCTCCAGATTTGAATTTAAGTATGCTCTGCCCAATCCACAAGAAAGGCGATCCCGCTAACCCCACCAACTACCGCGGAATCAGTCTTCTTAATATCGCTTATAAGGTTCTTTCTTGTGTGAAAGACTGAAGCCCATCGTAGACAAACTGATTGGATCTTATCAGTGTGGCTTTAGACCTGGTAAGTCTACCATCGACCAGATTTTCACGATACGCCAAATCCTGGAGAAGACCCATGATAAAAGAATCGACACTCACCATCTCTTTGTCGATTTTAAAGCCGCTTTTGACAGCGCAAAAAGGAGTTGCCTGTATGCCGCCATGTCTGAATTTAACTTCCCTGCAAAGCTTATACGGCTTTGCAAATGACGTTGAGCAAAACCAACAGCTCCGTCAGAATCGGGAAGGACCTCTCTGAGCCATTTGAAACCAAACGAGGCTTCAGACAGGGCGACTCCCTTTCGTGCGATTTCTTTAACCTGATGCTGGAGAAGATAATTCGAGCAGCAGAGCTAAACCGCAATGGCGCAATCTTTTACAAGAACGTGCAATTGCTGGCGTATGCCGATGATATTGATATCATTGGCCGTAAGCGCTGCTTTCTCTGGGTTGGATAAGGAAACGAAAAATGTGGGTCCTGTGGTGAACGAGGACAAGACGAAGTATCTGCTGTCATCAAAGAAAGAATCGGCGCACCTGCGCCTTGGCAGCCAGGTCACCGTTGATAGCTACAAGTTTGAAACGGTTAGAGACTTCGTCTATTTGGGAACCAGCATTAACACCGAAAATAATATCAGTCTAGGCAATTGAGAAGTAAAGTTCTCTCTCGACACACAAAGATCACGCTCTATAAGTCTCTCATAATACCAGTCCTGATGTGCGGCTCGGAATCATAGACAGTGCCAAGAGAAGATGAGATGGCCCTTGGAGTATTTGAGAGAAAAGTTCTCCGGAAGATTTATGGCCCTTCCCGTGATGCCAACGGCGAGTATCGAAGGAAATTTAACGATGAGCTGTACGAGCTTTACGCATACCTGACCATAGTTCAGCGGATTAAAGCCCAAAGGCTCCGCTGGCTGGGTCATATTATGCGAATGGACAAAGAAGCACCAGCACAGAAAGTTTTCCTATCGACACCCGAGTTCGGCAGAAGAGGAAGAGGGAGACCTCGACTGAGATGGAAACAACAGGTGGAGGATGACTTGAACTCCCTTGGGGTTTCCAATTGGCGTCAGTTATCGCTAAAAAGGAATGACTGGCGTGCTTTGATACGAAACGGCCAAAATCGCCTAGGCGGTTAAGCGTCATTATGACGCAAGCCAAGATTAGTAGGATACGTGTGGATTAAAAAGTTTTTTCATAAAATGAAATGTCACATTTTCACAGGTGCGGTTGAAGGTTTTTGTTCAAATTTAGGAACGCGTTTTGGCTGATACTGAATTTCACATACACAAGACAGAGTGCTTGAATAGTCCTACATACCGACATATTTCTCGGCTTGTTAAATCTAATTCTGACGTCCGTTAAACACTTTTTCAAAATTTTAGTATCTAAAATGCAAAAACTCCAAAAATATAAATCTTTGTACAAATTTTGCAATTTATTCCAAGATTTTAGTGTTATAGTGTTAAATGGACCTTGGATCTCATTGGATTTTGTTTTATGTGGTGGGTCCCAAACCCTCGGCACAACCCGTTTCACAAAAGTTAGATTTAAATTATGTACAGAGCAGAGCAGAGCAGATTGGACCTATGTCCAGTAATAGTCACACCGCTATTGGCTCCCATTCGCCGTTGTTAATCTCTTTGGCCTAACCAATTACACCTTCATCTAAACCTGCGTCAGAGCCCCCGTTAACTTCGATTACTGAGATTTCGTCAGCCTCGGTTTCTACAACCACAACTGGTAGTACTGGTGCAATACCTAAAACAACTAGCGTGTCATTCGCGCAGACTTTGTCAGCCTCGGTTGCTACAACCACAACTGTCAGTACTGGTGCTATACCCACAACAATAGTTCACTCCAGGCCTGCTTCAGGAGGGCAATCTGATGCCCCCAGACAAGTGTCTGCCGTACCACCTCGTAGGGTCATTTTTGTAACGAGACTACATTCATCGTTGGTTGAGAGCGATATCATGAACTATGTTTGCTCAATGTTTACAAGTTTAATTTCAGCTATGAAAGAGATATTTCATCATTTCGAATATTTGTTCCTGACGCCTTTTTTGATACGGTACTTTCGTCTGATTTTTGGCCGGAGCATTCTGTTGTACATTTGTTCAGAAAAAAGACGACTGTAACAGAATCAGAAAGTTCAAAAAACTAAATGATCGTCACTGCAAGAGCAGCACAAAAGTAATTTTCGACTCGTCCCGTCTTGTCGTTAATTACCAAAATGTGCGTGGTTTACGATCAAAATTGGTTCCTTTTTATCCTAATAGTTTCACTTTTACTGCACACGTAGTAGCTTTTACAGAGACCTGGTTAAAGCTCGATAATTTTAATTCTGACGTTTTCTCAAATAAATATGTTGTTTATCGGCGTGACCGTAACTCCAGGGCTGGAGGCGTCCTCATTGCCGTGGACTCAAGCCTGTCATTTGAGTTGATATTATTGGACATTGGTACTAATACTAAGCAGTAAGACTCGCTCTTGGTTCACTTAGTGCATTTTTTTGTGGTTCATATATGGGCAAATCCTCAAAACTTTTGATAATGCAGAAAAAAAAGAAACAAAAAAGATAGTAGGAGCACACCCTTGAGCTTTTGCTGACACTTTTACTTAGTTTATAAGATTATATTTTGACTCTTGTTAATATGCTAAAGGTGCGGGCGTGGAAATTATGACGTCATCATTGTGAATTTTTTTTACTTTTATTTGCAATCTATTGCCTAGTTTATACGAACGTAAAATCGAATTATTTCAAAACGAATTTCTTACGACACATTTCAAAATCCCTTTGAATTAATAAGTACCTACTTATTTGTACGCAAATTGAACCTTAATTACCAGCGCCACAAAAATAAAAGTGTCGGGGTTGGGAGATCAGACCACCCTTTCCCTATGTATTTTGACGCGCTGAACACGAATCCGATGTCCGTTTTGGTCCAGCACGTCTGAATTTTTTCCTAACCTCAAAAAACCAAAAACCACTAAACATTTGAAAAATTGAAGGTACAAGTAAGCTTTTCACTTTTGATATATGCATGGATCTTTAACGCGCTTTTTTACGTTAATTAAACATATTGAATACTCAAGTTTACAATTAACATGGCATGAAAATATCTGTCAGTTTTTGTGTGCTAACAAAAAAATTGAATTATTTAAAATATTCACAAACCAAACAGTTGATTTATAGTGGCTGCTGTAAGCATAATATGAACAGCACAGCAATCGGATCACGTGTGCAGGGTTTCTTTTTGAGTTAGCATCAAGTATATTTGTTCATTTTTTTGATAATTAAAGGGGGCGCGCAAGTAAATGGCTTAAGTATACCGAAAAATGAAAAGTACAAAAATTTGTTCTCGCATTTTCTTAGCCTTTTAACTTTTAAATGGAACGAAGCACGCACGCGACCTTGTAGCAAAGAGAATATATCAACAAGAGCCACCACTCGTTATGAAAGCAACGAAAAAGATGGATGCCGGTTTCTTTCAGGGTTTCGGTAATTTCGATATAAATATGTTATTGTCTAATCAAAACAAAATGTGTAAAAGAAAATAGACGAGAAATGATATAACACAAGAGTCAAAACAAAAATTTACCAGCTGTCGAATTTACAAAACTGAGGAAAACAAAATTACCGAAACCCTGAAAGAAAACGGGATCCATCTTTTTCCTTGCATTTATAACGAGTGACGGCTCTTGTTGATATATTCTCTTTGCTTGTAGGTTAAGTTTCAGTATGTAGAAAAATACTTGAAAAAACAAAGAGTGGGTCGCAATATTGAGAGGCGCCCTTAAGAAAAGATTAACAGTTCATAAATTTTTGAAAACTCGCACACGTTTTCACAATTTTTTGATTTTGCGAAATTTTTCCTGGATTTATCAAGTATTATTTCATGCTTCTGAGATATTTGAAATGTTGATTTGTATCCATAAATTTAAAAAAAAACAAGTAAGGAAAGCTGTCTTCGGCTGTGCCGAAGGCTGAATACCTTTCATGAATAAGCGTCACGATTTTCACTGTTTGATCCCAGTACAGCCAGTGTGAATTTAACTTAAGCTCATACCGAAATTATCGGAACTATCGATTATATGGGGGAGATGTGTTATATTGGTCCAATCTCATTGATTTTTGACACCGACATTCCACATTCTAAAATAGCAATAGTTACGAAATTTCACGTTCCTACCTATATAACTACAGGAGTTATCTACAAAATCCTTTTATTGGAACAATCGATTGTAGGGGGCTATGTGAAATATTTATCCCAATTCGATGATTTTCAACATCGATATTTCAGATATAAAAATAGCAATACGTCTAAAATTTCATGTTCATACGTGTTTAATTACAGGAGTTATAGCCCAAAATCCGTTTATCGGAACAATCGATTGTATGGGAGCTATATGTAATATCGGTCCGATCTTGCTAGTTCCGACAAATGATTCCTATATTGGAAAATGGTGGCCGCATACAAAATTTCAGCCAAATATCTCAAAAACTGAGGGACTAGTTTGCGTTCAAACAGACAGACAGACAGACAGACAGACGGACAGACGGACATGGCTAAATCAACTCATCTCGTCATCCTGATCATTTCGGTATACTTATTGATGGGTCTATCTCTTCTTCTTCTCATACTTACAAACATCGGACCAAAGTTATAATACCATTTCATGCACGGCTAAAAATTCGAACCTAAATTTTAAACTTTTTTGGACTACATATATGACCAAACCAAATTTGGATTCAAATTCAATCTAGACCAGTTTTCATGTGCTATGTGAAATATTTATCCCATCTCGATGATTTTCTACATCGATATTTCACATATAAAAATAGCAACACTTCCAAAATTTCACGTTCGTACGTGTTTAATTACAGGAGTTATAGCCCAAAATCCGTTTATCGGAACAATCGATTGTATGGGAGCTATGTGAAATATTTATACCATCTCGATGATTTTCAACATCGATACTTCACATATAAAAATAGCAATACGTCCAAAATTTCACGTTCCTATGTCTTTAATTACAGGAGTTATAGCCCAAAATCCGTTTATCGGAACAATCGATTGTATGGGAGCTATATGTAATATCGGTCCGATCTTGCTAGTTCCGACAAATGATTCCTATATTGGAAAATGGTGGCCGCATACAAAATTTCAGCCAAATATCTCAAAAACTGAGGGACTAGTTTGCGTTCAAACAGACAGACAGACAGACAGACAGACGGACAGACGGACATGGCTAAATCAACTCATCTCGTCATCCTGATCATTTCGGTATACTTATTGATGGGTCTATCTCTTCTTCTTCTCATACTTACAAACATCGGACCAAAGTTATAATACCATTTCATGCACGGCTAAAAATTCGAACCTAAATTTTAAACTTTTTTGGACTACATATATGACCAAACCAAATTTGGATTCAAATTCAATCTAGACCAGTTTTCATGAAAATTGACTAAATGAATCGGGTTTCAATTATAAACAAGAAATGTTTTAACAATTTTTTAAAGATAAAATAAATTTTTTGTCCGTTGGCGGGAATTCGAACCAAGACTCCCCGCATCATGCCCGTCTGCTCTACCACTGAGCTACATCGCACACATAAATGTTGTTGGCAAAATTCAATCTTGAATAAGCTTTCAAAAATAAATTTGAATTTTCAAACCCAAAAGTTTAAATTTTAGACCGAAAAGTTTTAAGAATAAAATAAAACTAAAAAAAATGTGGCAGCAGACAGAACTCGAACGAAAACGCTCAGGAGTCACAGCCGACTGCTCTACCGCTGAGCTATGACGCACATGAAGTTTTTGTGGGCAAAATTCAATTACATTAAAACAAACCAAAAATAAAAAATTTAGACAGCTTTTTCATTTAGATTTTAAATCGAAACCAAAAGAAATTGAAAATCTTTGTAGGTATTTGGACGGTTTGAAATATTGTACAAAAAAGTTTGAGAAATTGATTAAACTTTATACGGGTTTAAAATTTAGGTTCATTTTTTTAGCCGTGTGTTCATGAAAGGTATAAATACTGTGCCTGTGTAACGATATCGTGTTCCTTGCTATTGGATGATATTATCCGCCTCGCTCGATGTTAAAAGTTTTGAGGATTTGCCCATATACCGCCTCGATCAGATGTGCATGTGTATGCTTGTCATAGCACGGCTATTTGTAATTTGTACTCTCGGCTACGAGATAATGATCGTCTAGTTGTTGATTTTAACTTTCCTTCATTGAGTTGGCCTAATATTAGTGGTTCGAACCATCTGACACCTACTAGTCAGCATGACTTCGTTAACAGCTTGCTAGATACGTCCCTTTTACAAATTAATAACGTACTTAACAGTAAAAATAAGTTGCTCTATCTTGTGTTTGTCGATGGTTCGGTGGGTACTGCCCTCACTCAAATTCCTCCTTTATCACTTCCTGAGGACCCTCTACATCCTACACTTAGGTTGCGCTTGATGTCATCCATCCCCATCCAACTAATATTAATGAGCGAACCCGTTGTGGGTGCTTGTATAAGGCGGACTTCACCAAGTTAAATGAATTGATAGCTTGCCATGACGGGTCAAATCTTTTCGCTTGCAAAGACGTTGATTCTGCCGTATCGATATTTTACTGTGTCCTCGATAGCATTTTTGATAATTGCGTTCCTTTCCGTTACATTAAAACCGGCAAGAGTAAGCGTCGATGGTTCTCAAAACAGCTTATCAGACTTAACAACATAAGATCTAGGCTTTATAAGCGATTTAAAAAATCTGGGTTATCTGTCGGTCTCTAAATATTTAGTTGCTCATTCCAGATTTAATTTTCTTAATCAACGATGCTATAAGGATTACTTAGTTCTCTGTAAAACTCAGTTTTTTCGCAACCCGAAATGGTTTTACAGCTTTGTTAATTCGATTCATTTACATTTAAAGGGAAAAGTGCCACTACTGATGATGATATTGCAGAACTTTTTTCCAAATTCTTTCAGTCGACTTATTCATCTACACGTTTTCAAAATAGTCCTTATCCGTATCACCTGAAAAGTCCAAAAAGTCCTGTTATCGATAATGGTATTGTTCTTCAGAGTCTTAAAACATTGAAGCCGAACTTTTCTCCGGGTCCCGATGGTGTTCCCAGCTGTATACTTAAGTATTGTGTTGAAAATTTATTTGGGCCCGTCTTAAAATTATTAAAATTATCTCTTGAGTCTGCATCGTTTCCATTACTATGGAAAACATCTTTTATTATACCTTTGTATAAAAAAGGTAGTAGGTCAAATATCGAAAACTACAGGGGCATAGCAAGACAGATGCCACCTGCAGCCGCACCTCATGATCACAGACGCTGCCGATGAAATCCCCTGACAAACCCTTAAACCGATTATTTCTGAGTGGCATTTCCTGGTTGTCGCCTTCTCACATTAGTTCATCACCGAACGGATGTTCAGTGGATATCCAGACGATACACCGCCATTGAAGAATAGCTCTGGGTGTAAAAGTAGGTCGCCTCCCAGTTGGTGCACCCATCGTGCCGAAACGACCCGGGCCGTTTTCTTATATCGACCCGGCCAAGAGCAATACACTCGGGGTCACCCTGTCTGACATTTAGGTAGGGCTACCCCTCGCTACAACAACAACATCAATAGCTCTGGCCATTCCCAGTTGAATAGCGTTCAGAAATTTTCCACCACTTGCGTGGACTTCTGCACATGGCCCCAACCGCTGCGAATATGTGGTGTCTCCAATTTGCGCCAGTTGGCCCAACAAAGAAAAGACTTTCGAGACATCTTGGATAGCCAAAATCGCGGTTAGATGGCTAGTTTAAGTTTAAGTAAGTGTAAAGCTAGATATGGGAAAATTTATTTAGCATAGACTTGACTTGGGAACTGCCAATTAGCGTTCTGTTATATGAAGTTTGCATATAATCGATTACACTTTTTTCAGTTATACTTTGGGTACATTGACTCAATATATCTGTACTGTGATGATTGTGCGGGTGCCCTTTGCTTACTAGCAATATATCTGTGGTCATAAGCAATAACAGCCTAAGTCGACCTAAGAAATTAGACAAGTTGAAATTTTTGCTGGCGAATTTTTGTATCAAAACTGTTTTATAACTAAGGCAAACGTATTGGATTTAATTGTTTGTAAAGAAAGTAGAAAAAGACCAATGAAAGTCTTGAAAAATGTCTCGATGTTGCTATTCAAAATCACCAGCAAAAATTTCAACTGGTCTAATTTCTTAAGTCGACTTAGGCTGTTATTGCTTATGACCACAGATATATATGCCATACCGTGCTATTTTTTCAACTTTGTTGGGCTGGGGTAGGGTTGCCAGATTTCGAAACAGCATATCAGTACATTGGGGTCTGAACATCAGTAGAAAATCAGTAAAAATCAGTACATCAGTAGAAAATCAGTACAAAATCTGTACAAACATTTTATTGGCAAAAAAATTAAAAACAACACCACATAAAGCAAAGTAAACTTACAAACATTTTTGTAAAGCTTTCCGAAATAAACATGACCTTACTAAACGCTGACTTTTCGTTTACAAAAGATTCGAAAGTAATCTTTATATAATAGAAACGACACCTTGGTTGCAAGCTTATACAACGTTTTGACGAAAGCTTAACTTCAAGTTATTCTTAACAACATATGTATGAATAAAAATGTTTTATATATTCTGCACTTAACGAAATAATAAATATAATATAATATATGTAAACGATTTTATTCACTTCATGTTTTTTTAGATATCAAATGTGATATTTATATCGCATGTAAGTTAATTAATACCTATACTTTAGTTTATTTTTATTTTAGTTTTATTTTATATCGTAGAAGATTCGGCTTTATTCAAATTTTTTTGTTTTAATTAAAATATGGGCATATCCCAAATAGTGTTACATTTTAGGATACGCGGAAGCTAAACATCGGTTAATGAATTAAAGCGGGGAAAAAGCGTATGGATATTTAGTTTTACATATTGACTATCTGCTCTAAAGATTTGGATGAAAAAATAATTGGCAATAAGTTTTTACAGAACTTTGAAAGGCGAAAAACGTCGAATTTATCGCTTTTTCGAGTGATACTCGGTATTTGTTCTATAAAATTTTGAGGCATCAATGTATAACCAGGGTGTAGTTTTTGAGACGGAGGTTTTAAAAATGTAAGCGAGGTTAATGTGCTCCTCCAATATTAAATGTCATCATCAGTGATGGATTTACGCCTAGGCCCGTGAGGCCCTGGCCTAGGGCGGCACAATTTGAAGGGCGGCACAATTTTTGAAATGCTAAAATTTTAGAGGCAAAAAAAATTAAAAACTATAAATTTTAAAAATTGGTTTAGATTAGTTTTCATAAAAAAATTTCCAAAACGTAGATTTGCATGTATTGGATATCATTTTGATCATTGTTTAATAATGTAAGGTTAAGCAGTCCGAGACGTTTTCGACACTTCTCGGCTTCATGCTTCCTTGTCTGATTGACAGTGCTACTTCTTTTCAAAATCGTATGAAAATGGTAGTATAAACTAGGGATGTCAATTTTTCGGGTTTTGGCCGTCCCGGGATTTTCGGGATATGCTTTTACAAATCCCGGGATCCCGGGATTAGTCCCGGGATTAGGGATTCGTTATTTCTAACAGGTTTGCTTCAAAAAGACTGGAGAAAATGTTTGTGAAACTGTCAATTTTTAAATAAATAACAAATAAAATTAATTAAATTTATTTATCCCTTATATTTTTTATTTACTTTTAATGTATTTCATTTGAATAAAAAAAAATAACACACTTCAATAGAAAGTTATAAAATATAAATAACTTATTATGTTTAAGTATAAATGCACTTAAACATTTTGATATACGTACATACAAACATTATCACATACAAATATGATAAGGTGCATCAGCCTATCTACACACATAAATATGTAAAACTATAACTATAAATAATCAGTATGCTATTTTAATAAACTAGTTCGTCTTACAAACGCACTCAAATAAGTTGATTTTAATTCAACAAGCTGAACCACTTCCCCCCACCAGTGGGAAGAGGTTGTCAGTTAATAATATTAACATATTAAGTATTCTTTTTTTTTGTAGTTGAACTCCTACATTAATATAAATGTATTAAACGGTTTAATAATGGTAAGTATTAATTAAAAAGTAAAAAAAAATTTGGTACATTCAGCGCGCCTCTTCCCAGCCAGCAAGATACCTTACATTTTACGAACATTGCGTTTTACGAGCTATTCTCGAATCAGCAACAACTAAAAACACAAGCTTTTTTTATTTTGTCAAAAAAAATAAAAATTTAAATTTCAAATTCAATATTTTGAAAATACGAAGTACGTTTATGATCAAAAAACGGACGTATAGAGATTCATAACAGCCTAACCTAATATAAACGCACGGACTGAGTTTTCTGTCAAAAATGTCTCATGCACATACAACTTGTATGGGAGTAGCCGAATTTGAACGCACTGCCTAAAAAAACCTAACTCAATTTTCAATTTTTGTTTTGCGTGACATTTCGATTTGACGTAAACTCTCAGAGCGCACGTCGTTGACATGTAATTCTTCAATTTGATTGCACAGCTGTGACAACCAGCTACTCACGCACGCACATTTGTTTCGGTTAGCAGCAAAAACGTCGTGCATGTTCGTGCGACAAATTCAGTCCGTGCGTTTATATTAGGTTAGGCTGTAAGCGAGTGCTTCTTCGATACATTTACGAAGCCTCGAGGGCAAAAAACATTTTAAAGCGAAACAGTATTCGTATGCGAATCGAAAAAGTATTCGTAAGCGATATTTTATTAGAGTTTTCTTCGAAAAAACATCCATTTACGAACTCGTTTACGATAATTTTGCTGGCTGGGTTCTTCCTCTAATTTTTAAACATTGCTTTTAAAAAATGATCTTAAAACTATTAAAGCGTTTAATGTTTTGTCTGCGAGTCTTGACCTGAACTTATTGCAAATGTAGCCCGCCGTTGAAAAGCATCTTTCCGCCTCAACACTTGTGGGCTGAATTGCAGACAAATATTTATAAGCTTTTTTCAAAAACATGCCTTTCTCTCCCCCATTAGAGAACAAGTCTATTTCTTTAGATAATTGTAAAGCCATACCATATTTTTTTTATTGGGACAAGTTTGTGTACTTTTCATTAAAAGGTTATTTAATTTTGCTTTTAAATCTGTGGGCTCGCTTATAATTATTTCTTCCGTTTCATTATTTTCGACATCGGTGGAAGCTTGACTTAGTAAAAGTATTTGCTTTAACTCCTCTTTTACAGTGCCCATAGATAAGCTTTCACCGAATCTGTTTGACACAGATGTCCATTCGTCAAAAACTACGCAAAATTTTTCACCTTCTTTTACGAGCTTTTCTATTTCATGTAAAAATCCTACTCTAATATTTTCGTAATAGTTGAGTACAATACTTTGTATAGTGTTTCTGGATTTTGGTAAATCGAAGCCATTACCTCGCATTACATCGCGTAGATCTTGTGATTTGGTGAAAGCTGAAAAAGCAAAACCATCAACAGCCGTCATCCTAGCTAAAACAGCTTCCATACTCCTCTCCGTTTTATTACTAAAAAATTTATGCAACTTTTGCTGTTTACAAGGTACAGGATTGGCTTCTGGAGCTTTTGTTTTACGGCACACAACAATATTATGTTTTTTCAAATGCGTGTGCAGCCCTTTTGTTGAGCCACCTTTCGTTAATAATATTTGACTGCATTTTTTGCACTGAGCTGACTCGTCGTTGTCGCGCGCAACTAAAAAATAGAACCACACGGAAGACTCCTCTTCCGCCTTTGTTTTATGTGCAACAAAACCTGTACGAAATAAATTTCAATTTCATTACAGTGATTCTTTATTTAATGAAAATGTAATACTTCGTATAAAAATGGATGAGTGCGAGGTATTCCACTTCACCGAAGTTATATATATATCTATATTTACCTGAAGTGGACGGCTTTTCAGTCATATTTAATTATTCTTATTATTCATCAATCAATTATGCGCGCAAAAATAACAATGAAACCAGCTGATTTCTACGTCAACAGTGTTGTAAACGCAAACCCAAATTTCAGTGTGGTTTCTTTGCTATACAAGAGGGATTTTTCTCACATCCCGAAAATCCCGGGATTGCTGGAACACAATCCCGGGATTTTCGGGAGCTTAAAAAGGGTCGGGATCCCGGGATTTCGGGATCCCGGGATCCCGGGATGACATCCCTAGTATAAACCAATATTCTTGAAACGAACAAAATTACAGCAACACTGAAAGCTTTTGAAGTTTGTTTTATTTTTATTTTGAAAAATTAATTGTCTATTTGGTAAGATTGTTATGAAAATTTATTATTTTAATTTAATAATAGCAATTTTCCTTTTCTGCAGCCTTTTGTCAGCATACAAATACGTTACCTCATCGTTTCAAGCTGAATTGAAATCAAGGAAAAAGCTTCTTACAAGAAAAGAGTCCAGCTTCTTACAAGAAAAGAGTCCAGGACACATTTAGCCAAAATGCAGATTCAGCCCTTGCCCTCCTCGCTGGCTCGAATGAGCTTGAAGCCCATAGTCCCCAATCCGCAGATCCACGAGCTGTTGACCCAGGGTTCTTGGATGAGGACCACGTCCATGTCGCATTTAGAAAGACGACTACTTGAAGCAGCCGAGGATACTTTAGAAATGTGCAGATTTATCTGAAGCACCACCAACATGAGAGGTTGTCTCTCAACGACGAGTTGGCGTAACGGGAGCCCTGCTGCCTGAAGCATCAGAGATAATGCGCTCAGGAGTGGTTGCTACCACCGTGACTTCGAGGCCTTCCCCGTCCAGCAAGCTGTCTTCCATCTCCGAGCTGTTCACATCACTTTGCGAAAGTGCTGTGGCAGATAACATGCTTTTCGCGTAGAACTCCTCCGTTTCCTCTTGCATTACTTCGATATTCGAGTCCCCCGGAGGAGCGGAGATGGCAGCGCGATCTGCCTAGGCATGGTTTACGTGGATAACGATCTGGCCTACACTATAATGCACCAGTCCTTATTCATGGTGAAGACCACTTGTCTGTCAGGCCCTACCGCATCCCCAACACTCCAGTCCTGCGTCGAGAGGGACTGATTCGTTATCTGGACTATCGTGAGAATTCTCTCAGGCTCTGCAGAGATGGCAGGCCCTTGCCCTTGGCCAAGCCGGAATGCCATTCCAGTCGACGACCTCGATTTTTGCACCTTTGTAGACTTCACCCTGTATTGCTGCTGCTACCTTGTACAGTGCGACAGTTCATGCGTCGTCACACGCGACTATTTTAATGTGTCCCTGGTACCAACCCGCATCTGTGACCGCCGCTGTACCACCCGGAGTATTCAAATAAACGTCAATAAGAGCGTTACCGAGTTCGTTCCGGACGTAACGCCACCGGTTTTTGGGTATGGCCAAACGGTCGTTGCCTCAGTCAAGAATGCCTATAAGGATCCTGTCCTTAGTTACTTCGGCAAAGCTTGGTTTGCCCACTCCGGGGTGAGGTTTTAACTCCACATCCGATCTCTTGCGTTTGAAAGGGTTTCCGTTTACCCTCTTTGCCACATAAGTGGTTTGGAAATCCGGTATCAGAGATTGCACCAACGGCGACATCGTTTCCTGCGAAACTTCCTCATATTTATTCAGGGTCCTTGCGGCCAATCGTTTTTCCAAGTACGCAGAACGGAGGAGAGATGTCTCCTGGGAGTCCAGACCCGTAGTTGCCATCGCGGTCGCTCCCTTTGCTGAAAACTCTGGTGTAGCTTTTTTCTCCTTTGTATCTCCGAGGCCAGTTCTTGAGACCGCTGCCACAGACGTTAAGAGATTGTTTTTCACACCGGCGATTGATGAAATCCAATTATAAACCATTTTATATGCTTATTTCGAACATGTTTACTAGGGTTATGATTTTGTATACCTTTTTCTGAATTTCAAAGTTGCTGTGGTGGCATGCGATGAACTTTTGCCTATTAATTACATTACTGGTAATATTTTTGCTAGTTTGTGAAGAAACCTTACGCGCAAGGCGGTTGCATGGCAATATCCAGTGCCTGGTATAACAATCTACAGTAAGAACTCCTTGTCCTCAATTTTTCCATTAAAAACGAAGAGAATTAGATTAAATGCACAAATATCTTTCGCTGTTATAAAATTTAAAACAATTTCGAAGTAAAAACATGTCCAAATGGTCAATTTCCGAACCTTAAGTGGTGGCTTTTTACGTAAATTTCTTTATAATTCCCTTTTTACAAAATTTTCTCAGAATTATTAAAACGCATTTATCATCATATTTTGTCTATTTTCAGACTTTAAACATGTTCGAAAATAAAGAGTCAAATTCATTTGTGGAATCAGGAGCGGAAATATGGAAAAAAAATTTGAAATAAAGTACAAAGCGCCGGCCCATGATTCCTGAAATCAAGAAAGATATGGATGGGGTTATGTGTAAAATGCCTTTACACAGTCATATCGTAGGTAGATTTTTGGGCTTGTCGTTTGAAGCTCATAGAAAGCGAAAGAGCGAAACATTTGAGAAAAACTTGAAAACTCTCTTTGATATCACAAAAGTGACTGGAAACTGGCGGTGCAGTGAAGACACAGAGCTTTATCGGAAGCAAGTCGAATCATCAGGCCGTGTAGGTTACACAACTGAGAAAAAGGCTTCAGCGAAAACAGTTCATCCTTCGAAACGAGTCAGGAAATCAGATAAGTCAACAAGCCAAGTACAGTATTTTACAACCGATGATGATAGTTCTGAGGAAGATAATAGCAGTACCGATTGGAACGATGCGGAAGAGTGCGCCCCCTCGAAACGGAAGTATGAACCAACAAAATCCGCAGCCAAGCTAGTATCAAAATTGCATATCTTAACAAGAAAAGTAGCAACAGTTCTTCAAAATTTAGCTGAAGTCGAAATAAAGGTGCCAAACCCGTCACAATCGGGTATTTGGCGTCGAGTGATCAAGGATGCACAGAATGTAAAAGTCCGGTTTAAAGAGCTTCTATCTGAAGAGGAATTTTGCTTGCATTTTGATGGAAAAAGAATAAAAAATAAGGAATATCAGGCGGTTTGTCTAAAAAGTTCTAAAAGAACTATACAGTTCGGCGTTTTGGCTTGCGACAGCGGATCAGCTAAGGACATCTTTATTCATTTGCGTTTATTGTTGAATGAGTTCGATGCATGGAAAAATATCAAAATGATTATGTCTGACACAACTGCAGTGAATACCGGGATAGTTTCAAAACTCCAAACAGAGTTCCGAAAAATGGGACTAGAGGCACCTCAATTCATAGGCTGTCAACATCACATCCTTGACCTTGTTCTTCGACATCTAATGGATTATTTATTTCCAACAACATCTGTGTCACCCAGCATCAATTATCAATTCGTCGAAGACGTATTGGCCGACTATGATAACATGCAAAATAACTATGTGGGTACCGAAATAACATTATCAATTAAAAACCCGGGATGGAGAGATGATTTTAAGTTTCTTTTCGACCTCTGTGAAGGATACAATTACTACCAGAAGGAAAAAAATGGCCTTTACTCAAATGGCGAAAACTGCCATCCCTTCATAGTGCCAGGTGGAATTCACGAGCAATATTTGCACTGATTGCTTATTTTCTCATTCCCAAATGGAGGGATCAACTCAAATTTAGCTGTGACTTTATAGCAAATGCATGGGCAAAGGCATGGTTTTCAAATCAGCATTATTCAGAGGAAATATATGACGAGTTACATGTTGCTGTCGCTAAACTGCAATGCGCTAAGGCTTTAAAGTCTTTTACTACTCATTGGTCAGCGGAACCTTCTGTGCTCGATGTGCCTCGTTCAAATATGGTGGCTGAACGAGCTGTGAAATTGATGGAAGAGATTCTCACCACTTGCAAAACGGATAAATATCTTAATTATAAGTTCATAAACAGTAATTTAGAAAATTAAAATAACGAACAGTTTAATATTGTAAAACATATTCACTACAGAATAAATGATATCCAAATTTGCCTCATACTAATACAGAACTCGTGGTGCGCGTAAGGTTTTTTCAGAATTTATTGAAATTATAATTATTTTCGTGATTTTTATACAAAAGTTCATCGTTTGCCACTACAGCATTTTAAATCTAAAAAAAATCATAACCCTAATGTTTACTGCTATCCACAAAAAGGGCATGCTTTTTACAGTTAAATTTAAAATTGATTTAATTTTCCTAATAATTTTAAAAAATAAATGTGGAAAAGACAGATTTCCGGGAAAAAAAATCCTGAAATTTTGCGAACGGCGTTCATTCCTTTTCAACTACAATTTTCCTAAAGGGGATTTTTTTTACCCTTTTTGCATCCTTCGTAAATGCAACTCTAATAAGGAAGCTATGCCTTGGCAAATGTCAAAATCTGCTTAACCTTATATAATTTAACAATGATTTTGATATTCATTCAAAAGTTTCAAAACATTTTTTGTTTATAAAAATAATTTTCCATGAAAAATAAATCGCGTCTTTTTCCATATTCAATTTTTTGAACCATAATTGGTAAACAAATTAAAACTCTATGTCAATAAATAAAAAAATTTTTCAAAGAAAAAAAGAAAATATTGAATCAAAATTAATGAATTTTTTTTTTTAAAAAGGGGGGCACATCAAACGGGGCCTAGGGCGGCAGTAAGCCTAAATGCGTTACTGGCCATCATCAATGAAAGTATCGATACTCTGTGTTTGGCCATTTTCAATATTTGTGATTTTGTGCTTATAACTTTTTGAGGCAACGGAGTATTAAAATTTTGGTTGTACGCAATGACAGCCTAATATACAGCAAAACTTTCGGTGGTTTTGAATTTGATGTGCTCCCTTTAGTTTTCAAGGTAGAGGCATAAGTGTCGAGCTACTTTGGTGCGTCACTTTTTTACGGTAGCATGTTTTTTTGTAGGCACAGCTACACTGTTACCTGTATAACGTGTTACACTTTTGTAATTTGTTGGCCTACACTACAGTAGTACAAAACCAAATGCCTCATTTTGAAAGATTGACACAACGAAAGTTATTGAAATTTGTACAAGGGGCAAATATGGATAATTTTCGAGAGATATCAGAAACCGTAAAAAAAATTGGAAAACATGTATTTAACTACCCTGCAGTCAAATTCGGAACTACTCAGCAAACATACTAGTTCATTGACTAACCATTTTGTGGCATATGCATACCAGTTCATTGTTGATTAGTTTTAAAACCAGTCAATGCCAAACTACTCAGCGAAAATTCTAGTTCATTGACTATACATTTTGTGGTGTATTTATACTAGTTCATTGCTGATTAGCTTCAAACCAGTTACGGCCAAACTACTCAGCAAACAATATAGTTCAATGACTATACAGTTTGTGGTGTATTGATACTAGTTCACTTCTGATCACCTTTAAACCAGTCAAGGCCAAACTACTCAGCAAACAATATAGTTCAATGACTATACATTTTGTGGTGTATTCATACTAGTTCACTTCTGATCACCTTTGAACCAGTCAAGGCCAAACTACTCAGCAAACAATATAGTTCAATGACTATACATGTTGTGGTGTATTCATACCAGTTTACTTCTGATCACCTTTAAACCAGTCAGTGTCGATCTACTCAGCAAACAATATAGTTCACTGACTATACATTTTGTGGTGTATTCATACTAGTTCATTTCTGATCACCTTTAAACCAGTCAATGTCCAACTACTCAGCAAACAATATAGTTCATTGACTATACATTTTGTGGTGTATTTATACTAGTTAATTGCTGATTAGCTTCAAACCAGTCAAGGCCAAACTACTCAGCAAACAATATAATTCATTGACTATACATTTTGTGGTTTATTCATACTAGTGCATTTCTGATCACCTTTAAACCAGTCAATGTCGAACTACTCAGCAAATAATATAGTTCATTGACCATACATTTTGTGGTGTATTCATACTAGTTCATTTCTGATCACCTTTAAACCAGTCAAAGTCGAACTACTCAGCAAACAATATAGTTCATTGACTATACATTTTGTGGTGTATTCATACCAGTTCATTGTTGATTAGCTTTAAACCATTCAATGCCAAACTACTCAGCGAAAATTCTAGTGCATTGACTATGCATTTTGTGGTGTATTCATACTAGTTCATTTCTGGTTTCCTTTAAGCCAGTCATTACCAAACTACTCAGCAAACAATATAGTTCATTGACTATACATTTTGTGGTGTATTTATACTAGTTCATTTCTGATCAGCTTTAAACCAGTCAATGTCGAACTACTCAGCAAACAATATAGTTCATTGACTATGCATTTTGTGGCATATGCATACCAGTTCATTGTTGATTAGCTTTAAACCATTCAATGCCAAACTACTCAGCGAAAATTCTAGTGCATTGACTATGCATTTTGTGGTGTATTCATACTAGTTCATTTCTGGTTTCCTTTAAGCCAGTCATTACCAAACTGCTCGGCAAACAATGTAGTTCATTGATTGTACATTTTGTGGTGTATTCATACTAGTTCATTTCTGATTAGCTTTACACCAGTCAATGCCAAACTACTCAGCAACATTATAGTTCTACGCCTAAACATTTTGTGGTGTATTCATACCAGTTAATTTCTGAATACCTTCAAACTAATCAATTCCAAACTACTCAGCAGACACCTAGCTCGTTTACTATACATTTTATGGATGTTTTTAATCAGAAAACATACTAGTATAAAACTATAAATTGCTGGGCGAAATCATACTAGTCACAAAAATCCTGTTTCGTACTAGTATGCAAGTATGTATGAATCTCGGGTTGAAATTATACTACACCTTTTTCAGTTTATATTCAGAAAGTTTTCTGAATATCAATTGTAATTTTCTGAATGTCAATTGTATTTTTCTGAATATCAAATGGAAATCCTGAATATGAATTGTAATTTTCTAAATATAAATTGTTACTTTCTGAATATAAACTGAAAAAGGTGTAGTCAGAAAAAGTCTAATCTATTTTAGAAAAATACTAATTAGAAAAATTCCATTTCATACTATATTATTATTATAAGGCCTTATTACACCGCAACCATTAGTACGATCTATTGTAGTACATGGTACTTTGCAAACATTATTTGAAATTTTTGGTTTGCTTCTTTTTTTCTCTTGTAATTGACAGATGCTTTTTCGTGTTTGGGTAAATACAAATATGATGCTGATGTATATATGATCTAGTATGTCAACTGCTATATTTCTTGTGTATATACACAGAAAAAAGGCACTGGTAAAATCAACAATCTCGTGCTGTTATCCTGAAGTTGATCTAATTTTGGTTGTTTGAACGGTATTTTTTGTTGAAGTAACTGTATTCAGATATTTTATGATCCCTCTAGATCTTTTATAATCCCATTTTGGCCAGGTTTGCTTGGAGTACACACTCCGTCAAGCCAACGAAAGGTAGCAACAATCCCAAGGGTGCCGGACATCCAAACAAACCTGGCCGAAATGGGATCATAAAAGATCTAGAGGCATTCACGCCCTAAGAAGGAGAGAAATCTCCATATTAATAGGTGTTCTAACTGGGCACTGCCTTATTGGTAGGCACGCAGAAGGTGTGCCCTATCGACGATGCTGTAGGAACTGCAAAGATGATGCGGAAGAGGAAACGGTGAAGCACCTCATCTGCAACTGCCCGGTCTTAAGGGCGCGAGAACGCGCTTTTTGGGAGTTCCCATCCTGGATAGCCTAAACCAGACCGCTGAACTGGACATAAAGGACTTGATGGCCTTCATAAAGTCATCTAAGTGGTTCGAGGAGGAGTAACGGTGTCGGTTTAGGAGTGTCAGTCCCGGGCTACTACTATGTGGAAAATCCCAACAAAAATCAAAGCAGCACACTATAAGTTGGAAGAGAAATTCGGCAAAAGTCTCGTTAGAGGTTATGACAACCTGTTGGTATATAACCGCCATTTTTTTACGTTGCGGCATAAACTTGAGTATATTGACAACAACAATATAAATTGACTCTAACAATGCTCCTTTAACTCGAGTGTATGGCCCAGCATGAAAGCAGTCTTACTTTGACTCTTTTTGATGTAAAAATAAGACTTACTTTTATCTATATATACATATGTGGTACCGGAACTCCGCAGTGGACGACAAACTTAACCTTGAGTAACCTTAATTTACCTTACTTAAAAATACAACTCCAAAGCCCCAATTACATAAAACTTTGACAAATGCACGCCTCGTTTTTGAGCATTTGCAAAAATTCCGCTTCGCTTTACGTTTAAAAAACTTTGAATGAAAGTGGATCCTACAAAGTTCACAGAGCCTACTAAATAGAACAAAAATTATAAGATATCTGTATAGTTTTTCTTCAAGAAGATGTGCTTCTTATTATTGTAGAGACAGTCTTTTTAATGTTATTAAGAAGATTTTCTTTTTAATATTTTAAATGAAAAATAAAATGATATTACCCTCACCGAGAATCGAACTTACAATTTTCGGAATGATAAACCCAGCGGTTAACCATCAGGCCAACGCTCACTTTTTACTTACATTACTGATATGTGTATAGTTGTTAATGTTTTCAAAGGAAAATCTCATAAATATCATTGAGAAGATTTCTTTTTAACATTTCAAATTAGGAAAAAAAGAGAGAGAATCGAACTTACAATTTTTGGAATGCTAAACCCAGCTGCTAACCATCCGGCCATCGTATACTAATGATTGCCAGCGTCTAACTACACCTTTGTACTAAATGTATGGTTTTTTTTTTTTTTTTTTTTTTTTTTTTTAATAAGATTTTTGGGTGTCTTTTATGGGGGTGTTCGCGCCTTGCACACACCAGCGCCACCTCAAACCGTCGACTCGTAGGTGCATGCACCCTCCTCCTCCAAGTGGGGGTGGAGCCTCCACGTGGTGACACCCGGTAACGCTTCGGCGGCTAATTCGAGCGGCGACCTCTCCCCTCATCAACACTGCAAGATTGCTCTAGACAAGGCGTGTCCGCCTAAAAAGTTGGCTGAAAACCACAGACCACCCTGGTGGTCGTCCGATCTAGATAATCTCAGAAGGACATGTAGGTCGGCCTTTAACAAAGCCAAACAGGATGGTAGCGCAACATCCTGGGCACTTCACAAAACTAAATTAAGTAACTACAAGAAAGAAATTCGCAAGGCCAAACGGGACTCCTGGGTGAATTTCTGCAACAATATCGAATCAACATCTGCAGCTTCGCGCCTGAGGAAGATGCTCTCAAAATCGCCAGCGACACTGAGCCACATACAAATGCCGGATGGGAATTGGACCGATTCGAGAACTGACACAATGAATCTGCTTCTGGACGCTCACTTTCCGACATGCACAGTCACGGCTACTACTACGGTCGGGAATGAAATGCTTTCGGATCAGCTGATAAAGGAAATAACCGATGATAAAAAGCTGGACTGGGCCTTGGCCAGTCTCAAGCCCTACAAATCGCCAGGACCGGACGGAATATTCCCGGCCCAGTTACAACAAACATCCGAGCTTATTAAGCCCTGGCTGAAGACCATGTTTGTTAGTTGCCTCAGGCTCAACTATGTACCTGCATCATGGAGAGAGGTTAAGGTAGTATTTATCCCAAAATCCGGGAAACCATCCCATTCTAAACCTAATGATTTTAGGCCAATAAGCCTATCTTCATTTCTACTTAAAATTATGGAAAGACTTTTGGAGGACTATGTCAGAAGATCGATAGACTCAACTCATATGTCGCGGGCTCAACACGCCTATAGTAAAGGTAGATCGACTGACACTGCCTTGCATTCTCTGGTATCTGTTATAGAAAAGTCAATTGACACAAAGGAATATACACTGGTGGCTTTCCTTGATATAGCAGGTGCCTTCAACAACGTTCTACCGGAAGCCATCACCTCGGCGTTAACGGGTCTGCGGGTCGATGCCTGCCTTGTGGAGTTTATCCGCAAATTGCTTATTAGCAGATGGATTACAACGGAGCTAGGCGGTAATTCGGTTCACAGACTCGTTAACAGAGGTACCCCGCAAGGAGGTGTTCTCTCTCCGCTCCTGTGGCTGGTTACTGTAAACCAACTACTACGTCTCATGGAAGCTGAAGGCTACCAAGTGATCGCGTACGCCGATGACATCTGCGTTATCATTCGGGGAAAATTTCCTCAAACCCTCTGCAATTTAATGGAAAATGCTCTGACTAAAGTATGCGACTGGGCGAACGCTTCAGGTTTGGAGGTTAACCCCGAGAAACCCGAACTTGTCCTCTTCACTAGGAGGTACAAAATACCGAACTTAATACCACCAAAAATTGGTAATACAACTTTAGTACTCAGTGACAAAGTCAAATATCTAGAAGTTATTCTAGACAGGAAACTACTCTGGAGTGACAATATAGCGGAACGAGTTAAAAAGGCAACATGCGCGTTGTTTACTTGCAAGAGAGCAATTGGTATATCGTGGGGGTTCTCTCCCAAAGTGGTGCACTGGATATACACAGCTATTGTTCGTCCAATTTTACTGTACGGTGTGCTGGTCTGGTGGCCGGCACTAACCAAGAACACGTACCTCAAGCAGATACAAAAAGTCCAAAGGAGTTCAGAACTCTGCATAACCGGGGCCCTCGGCTCCACTCCGACAGAAGCACTCAACACGATGCTGAATCTTCCACCACTCGATCTGGTGGCTAAAGAAATGGCTGTGATTACAGCTCTGCGATTAAGGGAGACCGACGTATGGAAGGGCGGTACATGTGGTCACGCCACAATTTTAGGCTCCCATGCACCTGTGAGCATACCATTACATACTGACTATTGCACGCCAAGCAACGTGTTCGTTAGGAACTACGTGGTGAAAATACCCACAAGACAAGAATGGGATTACCGACCGCATACTGTGCGGAATGCCATGAACATATTCACCGATGGCTCTAAGCTTGAAGGGAAGGTGGGTGGAGGTATCTTTTCACCGGACCTGGGACTAGAGATCTCCTTTCGTCTTCCCGACCACTGCAGCGTGTACCAAGCAGAAATGCTGGCAATACACGGTGCAGTGAAAAGCCTAGCGTCTACGCCCCAAAACGGCAAACGGATATTTATCTTCTCAGATAGTCAGGCCGCGCTAAAGGCACTGAACTCATATGTCGACAACACAAAGTCGCTAACTGAATGCCGCAGATCTCTTAACGAGATGGCTCAGCACTTCAGTATCAGCCTTATTTGGGTACCTGGTCACAGGGATATTGAAGGCAACTGTATAGCGGATGAGCTGGCCAGAAGAGGTACCACCACTCATCTCCTTCCAGGAAATGATCTGGTAGGCATTCCCATGGCATCTTTCAAACTCCGAGCTAGCACAAATACCTTACAAAGGGCAAATGAGCTCTGGTCAGGTCTCTCGACGTGCGAGATATCAAGGCTAACTTGGCCTTCGTACAACAAAGGACGCACTAACTGTCTGCTGTCACTTAATAAATCCGGTGTCTCATCACTTATAAGGGTGTTAACAGGGCACTGCTTAATAGGCACACATGGTGCTAGGATGGGCGTAATAACTCACGATTACTGTCGCAGTTGCAGATGTATTGAAGAGGAGGAGAGTGTTCAACATCTGCTGTGTCATTGTCCTGCACTCAGCAGAAGACGATTGGCTATTCTCGGCCAACCGTTCATCGACGACCTCACGGAGGTTTCAAAAATGGATATTAGGGCTCTATCGAAATTCATTGATTCCACGAGCTGGTTTGATCCTCTAATCCAAGTGTGAGAATGTGAGAGTGTTGATGTTTGTCTCTCGGATATGGGGTGGGTCTTAAGACCGCATAGGGTATCACCAGGGCCGTCGACAGGATTTCCGGGCCCGGGGGGATCGAAATTTCCGGGCCCCCTATATGAAGTAATTTTTTTTTTAGTGAACTCATTTTTTATTTAAAAGTAATACATGTATACAAGAAGGTTTTATACATATGTGGCTAAACTTATAAATTAACTTTTCTTGATTTTTTGGCGGCGAAATTCCGAATTAAAGCATTGTAGTCTAGTTGCCTTGCTAAACGAGATTCTATACAAAGAGTAGCTAGCCCAGAAACACGATCTTGTACAGAGCACGAGCTCTGAAAGTTCTTTATCCTCGCAAGAACACTAAATGAGCGCTCAGCACCAGCAACTGTGACAGGTATTGTGCAAAATAAACGCAGCGCGATACAAATATTTGGAAAAAGCGTTTGTAAATCCTGAGAAAAAATTGCATTCAACAAATTGAATGGTGTAAGGCCTATTTCAAAATTAGTTTCGTATATGTGTTTCAAATGGATTATTTCATCTTCTAAACCCTTTTTAACGTCAAATTCATGTACTTTCACAAAAATCGTAGCATAATTTCGAAGTTCGTCTTCTTCCATCGTTGGGAATTGCCATAAAAAAGCAAATGTTGTATTCAGCTTTTTCATGCCTTCAAATCGACGAGAAATTCCTTTTGAAATCAGTTATGGCATCTCGTTGATGTTCATCTGAAGATATTCGGAGTCTGTTCTTTCTGGTTAAAGGGAAGGATGTTGAAACATCTAATCCGCTGGCTACGTTCTCACATTCACGCAAAATGCTGTCCCATTGGTTACGAATGACTTGTAAATCTGAGAGTAAGCTGTCAAGATTTTTTACTTCAATATCGACAGTGACGTCTGTGCCTTGTAGAATAACGCTTCTTTCATTGATGGAGCTCAAAATCTTGCACCAAATCGACGACATGAGGATACACTCAAACTTGGTTATGTACATTAGGACTCCGTTTATATCACTCCTAGTTTCTGTAGTCAAATCGAATTTAGTTAATTCTTCTAGAGCGTTTTGCAATCCTTTGAGATGTTTTGCAAAGGGTTTGACTGCGTCGATTCTTGCAGACCATCTTGTGTCTGAGAGTTTGTGAAGTGAACCTGGTACATGTTTTTTGAGAATTTCCCAACGTTTTGCACTACTGCTGAATATGTTAAAACACTTTTGAACCACTCCGAAAAAGGTGATTGAGGCTGTACAACATTCTGCAGCTACGACACCGCACAAGTTCAGACTGTGAGCGGCGCAGGGCGAATAAACGGCTTTCGGATTTTTCTTGATAATATGACTTTGTGCACCATTAATTTCACCTTTCATGTTACTACCGTTGTCATATCCCTGCGCACAACATTCTTTCAAAGGAATGTTATATTTTTCCAGAGTATCACAAATCAAATTGGCGATTTCTGCTCCAGTTTTTTTAGTGTAATCGACGAAACACAGAAATCGTTCTTGGATAGTAAAAGTCTTTTTCAAAGAGTTAAAATTAAGGTATCGCAAAACAAAAGTGTTTTGCTCGTCATTACTCGTATCGGTCGTAGCATCGACGATAATAGAAAAGTATTTGGCCTTCTTTCTTTCTTCTAATATTACTGAAATTACGTGTTGAGCACAAATATCTATGAACTCATTCTGAATAGATGCAGAAAGATAATGCCTTGGAGACGTTTGTGTTCTTGTTGAGCGAATCTAACTTTTTCCAAATGCTCGCGAAGTATTGGATCGTAATAGCTGATGTGCTCCAGGATACCCAAAAAATTACCGTTGTTTGGTTCTCCTACAAGATTGCTTCCACCTCTCAAAGCTAATCCTCTTTCACCAAGGAAAATAATGGTGTGCAGAATCCACTGTAAGATTTCTTGCCATTTTTTAGTTTTGCGGATAATATGCTCATCAAGAAGTGTATCAAGTGAGCTGTCATTCTGGATACGACGTTGCGTTGAGCGCCATTGAAGGAAGCACTGGACGTGATCGGGGTTTCTTTCGTGTCCTGGCAGTTTGTCATACAATTTTTTCCATGATTGATGTTTCGAATATCCTTCTGGACTACAAAGCTTAGAACTATGTAGCTTATTAGTATTTAGTAATCGACAAGGTAAACAGTAAAATGCATCCATGCTGCTACTCCATACCAACCAATCGCGATTGACGATTTCACCATTAGGGAAGGTTATGTATAGGAGCGAGAGCGGAAATGGCTCATTTAATCGATCACGTGGAAAAAAAGCAGGCATTTTCGCGTGACCACGACGAACGACTTCGTTTACTATATCGGGCGGCACAAACTCGGTTTTTAAGGTTCCATTATCGTAATCGTAGAGATAGTGTTGATCGTTTTGTGATGCGTCTGGTGAATTTGTTTTTATAGCCTTATCTTCTCCGTCAGAAATTGGCTCTTTTTCACTTTCACTTTCTGCTTAAGTTCTGTCTTCACTCACTAAAAACACACTAATTACTCCACTTGCAGCATACTGAGCTGATAAACACACTCAATTAATTTTCCTTAAAAAATCAAATTTCCAAGGAAATCTAAGTTTGATTTCTAAACTATCAAAAATATGATGCTGAAATATCACGGAATTTATGTACACGGTTGCCAAAGGCCTAAAAGAGAAGATTACCAAGCTGTTGAAAAAAAACCCAAAAAATTACCAAGATGTTCAAAACGCAGGTTCATTGTGTTAACAAAGAAAATAACAATTTAAAAAATATATTTTACTTCGTATGCTTCACATATCAGCTTTTAACTTTAATTCAACGATATCGGCATTACAACATAAAATAACTTTTTTCAAATTATAAACACATCTGCACAATGAAAACTGTTAAATAATTGGAGACACTTCTTTCTAGCGTCACATATTTTTCTGTCAAAATACAAAATTATATGCCCTTTTTATTCAAAGCCGTCTCATACTTGCTACGAAAAAGTTTCAATGCAAGAGCAAAAACAAACTTGACAAGCGAGTAAAATTCTTAGCAATCATATGCAAAGATTCTTAACTCGAAGCGACTTATTCTTAATGAATTTCAAAAAACTCCATATTTTCAAATAAGGGTTTTTGGTTCGTTAAGGATACATTTGTAGTTCAGCTTTATGGTATTGATAGTATGAAATTCAAAATTATTTCGTAACCTAGTTTTAAATAAGCTTAGTTCGAAAAATTTCCGTTCCGCAGTAGCTGAGCTGTGTGAAAAGATTATTAAATAAACGACAAAAAAAACCACCTACTTTGGTACTTAATTACAGAATTTGGCAACAGTGTGCGATTTGATTCGAAATAACGACGAAGCTAGTTTGTGCACTTTTTATCTTGTTTATCTTATTTTATCTGTTTAGTTTATATATTTACCGGAAACAAAGTAAAAAAAAGCGTAGACACAAACTACGGTCGGAAACTCGGATAGATTGTATGGTTGCTATTGGAATAAGAAGTCATTGTATGGTGAGAATATTCCAATATTGCGTGGTGAAATTGCGATTTATAGGGCAAGCATGAACGAATATGGGACAAGTGTTGTACAAAAATAATCGAATTATGCGGCGCTGTTAATTTTTTCCGAGTTATTCAAATTCCCGGGCCCCTAAAAAATGCCGGGCCTGAGGGGTTTCCCCCCTTAGTATGTCCTGCCGCATAGACTGAGCAGTATGTCAACTGGTAGGATTCTGATGTATATATGAACTAGTATGTCAACTGGTAATATTCTGATGCATATATGAACTAGTATGTCAAATGGTATATTTCTGATGCAAATTTGAACTAGTATGTCAACTGATATGATTATGATGCATAAGTGAACTGGTATGTCAACTGGTATGATTCTGATGCATAAATGAACTACTATATCAACTGGTATGATTCTGACGCATATATGAACTAGTATGACAACTGGTATGATTCCGATGATTTTTTTAACTAGTCTGTTAATTGGTATGATTCTGATGCATATATGAAGTAGTCTGTCAACTGGTATGATTCTGATGCAAATAAGAAGTAGTCTGTCAACAGGTATGATTCTGATGCATATATGAACTAGTCTGCCAACTGTTATGATTCTGATGCATATATGAACTAGTCTGTCAACTGGTATCCCTGCAGTCAAATTCCGAACTACTCAGCAAACATACTAGTTCATTGACTAACCATTTTGTGGCATATGCCTACCAGTTCGTTGCTGATTAGTTTTAAAAGCAGTCAATGCCAAACTACTCAGCGAAAATTCTAGTTCATTGACTATACATTTTGTGGCGTATGCATACTAGTTCATTGCTGATTAGCGTTAAACCAGTCAATGCCAAACTACTCAGCAAACAATATAGTTCATTGACTTTACATTTTGTGGTGTATTTATACTAGTTCATTGCTGATTAGCTTCAAACCAGTCAAGGCCAAACTACTCAGCAAACAATATAGTTCAATGACTATACATTTTGTGGTGTATTCATACTAGTTCACTTCTGATCACCTTTAAACCAGTCAATGTCGAACTACTCAGCAAACAATATAGTTCAATGACGATACATTTTGTGGTGTATTCATACTAGTTCATTTCTGATCACCTTTAAACCAGTCAATGTCCAACTACTCAGCAAAGAATATAGTTCATTGACTATACATTTTGTGGTGTATTTATACTAGTTCATTGCTGATTAGCTTCAAACCAGTCAAGGCCAAACTACTCAGCAAGCAATATAGTTCATTGACTATACATTTTGTGGTGTATTCATACTAGTTCATTTCTGATCACCTTTAAACCAGTCAATGTCGAACTACTCAGCAAACAATATAGTTCATTGACTATACATTTTGTGGTGTATTCATACTAGTTCGTTTCTGATCACCTTTAAACCAGTCAATGTCGAACTACTCAGCAAACAATATAGTTCATTGACTATACATTTTGTGGTGTATTCATACTAGTTCATTTCTGATCACCTTTAAACCAGTCAATGTCCAACTACTCAGCAAACAATATAGTTCATTGACTATACATTTTGTGGTGTATTTATACTAGTTCATTGCTGATTAGCTTCAAACCAGTCAAGGCCAAACTACTCAGCAAACAATATAGTTCATTGACTATACATTTTGTGGTGTATTCATACTAGTTAATTTCTGATCACCTTTAAACCAGTCAATGTCGAACTACTCAGCAAACAATATAGTTCATTGACAATGCATTTTGTGGCATGTGGATACCAGTTCATTGTTGATTAGCTTTAAACCATTCAATGCCAAACTACTTAGCGAAAATTCTAGTTCATTGACTATGCATTTTGTGGTGTATTCATACTAGTTTATTTCTGATTTCCTTTAAGCCAGACATTGCCAAACTACTCGGCAAACAATGTAGTTCATTGACTGTACATTTTGTGGTGTATTCATACTAGTTCATTTCTGATTAGCTTTAAACCAGTCAATGCCAAACTACTCAGCAACATTATAGTTCTACGCCTAAAAATTTTGTGTTGTATTCATACTAGTTAATTTCTGACTACCTTCAAACTAATCAATTCCAAACTACTCAGCAGACACCTAGCTCGTTTACTATACATTTTATGGATGTTTTTATACTAGTTCTTTGCTGATTACCCTTAAACCAATCAATGCCAATCTAATCAGAAAACATACTAGTATACAACTATAATTTGCTGGGCCATTAAGGTGTAGATTTATCTTATGGTATATGTGAGGGGTACTTTAGGTTTTGCCTAATCGATATTTGATAAACATCACATCTCTAATATGAAAAAGTAACTTTACCTTCTCTATGAAAAATAACTTGAAATAAGAAGACACGTTTGTACATCTGCTGATGCAGAACTTTTACACTTTTATTAAATAAATATAACCTTAGTATAAACGAAATACCACTTATCTAAATATGGTAGCAGAGGTCTAAGGTTGGAAGTTTCGTGTAAGGTTGAAAGTTTGGTCTATTAGCGAGTGAGAAGAAAGAAAAAAAACTTGTCATCTACAAAAGGAAGAGGCACGTGGCGAAAGTTAAGATGGCGGCGAAAAATGAAATTACTATACCGGTGTTTGATGGAGAAAATTACCTGATGTGGAAGAAAAGAATAACTATGTTTTTGAAGATGAAGAAGTGCGATGTCGTTGTAGAGAGGCAAAAGGTGGAATCGGATAAGGAGGACTGGGACGAAAAAGATTTGCGTGCGATAAATTATATCTACAGTGCAATTTCAAACAAACAATTGGAATTTGTTTGCGACATGGAATCTGCATTTGAAATCATAAAAAAATTCGATTCCCTGTATATGAAAGAGTCCACAGCACTGCAAATAGTTTGCAGGAACAGATTAGAGCGACTAAAATTGAGGGAGTTCTCTGATTCGGCAACCTTTTTTGGCGAGTTTGAGCGATGCGTTAACGAACTGAAAAGTGCAGGGGCAAATGTGTCGGCAAAAGAAAAACTAAATTATATATTAAACACGTTGCCGGAATCGTATAGCTATATTGGCGATTTAATAGATACGCTAAAAGAGGAAGACCAGACGGCTGATTACGTTAAAAATAAAATACAGATGGCTGAACTAAAGAATGTATGTGAAAAAGAAAATGGTGTACGTAAGTCAAATGCATTCGCTGCGAATAAGCGCCAAAATGGGTGGACATGCTTCAACTGTGGTGAAAATGGGCATTTTCAAAGAGAGTGCAAAAATGGACCGAATAAATGGCGATCAAATCGTGGGCAGCAAGTAGTTGGAAGAGGAAGTTATGGCAGAGGTCGTGGCAACTATCATGGCAAAAATACAACAAACAGAAATAATACTAGTCAGAAAAATCCTGGTTCGTACTAGTATGCAAGTATGTATGAAACTCGGGTTGAAATCATACTACACCTTTTTCAGTTTATATTCAGAAAGTTTTCTGAATATCAATTGTAATTTTCTGAATGTCAATTGTATTTTTCTGAAAATCAAATGGAAATTCTGTAACTGCATTCAGATCTTTTATGATCCCTCTAGATCTTTTATGATCCCATTTTGGCCAGGTTTGTTTGGATGTCCGGCACCCTGGGGATTGTTGCTACTTTTCGTTGGCTTGACGGAGTGTGTACTCTAAGCCAACGAAAGGTGGCAACAATCCCCAAGTTGCCGGACATCCAAACAAACCTGGCCGAAATGGGATCATAAAAGATCTAGAGGCATTCACGCCCTAAGAAGGAGAGAAATCTTAATATTAATAGGTGTTCTAACTGGGCACTGCCTTATTGGTAGGCACGCAGAAGGGGTGCCCTATCGACGATGCTGTAGGAGCTGCAAAGATGATGAGGAAGAGGAAACGGTGAAGCACCTCATCTGCAACTGCCCGGCCTTAAGCGGCGCGGGAACGCGCTTTTTGGGAGTTCCCTTCCTGGATAGTCTAAACCAGACCGCTGGGATTTTCCAAATGGTATATAACCGCCATTTTTTTTACGTTGCGGCATAAACTTGAGTATATTGACAACAACAATATAAATTAACTCTACCAATGCTCCTTTAACTCGAGTGTATGGCCCAGCATGAAAGCAGTCTTACTTTGACTCTTTTTGATGTAAAAATAAGACTTAATTTTATCTATATATCATATGTGGGTCCGGAACTCCGCAGTGGACGACTAACTTAACCTTAATTTACCTTACCTAAAAATACAACCCCAAAGCCCCAATTACATAAAACTTTGACAAATGCGCGCCTCGTTTTTGAGCATTTGCAAAAATTTCGCTTCGCTTTACGTTTAAAAAACTTTGTATGAAAGTGGATCCTACAAAGTTGAATGCAATTGGGCCTTCACCTATATAATCAAACTTGACGAACGCGGAATTTGAAAGGAGCCATTGCAAGTAGAATTCAATAATTAAATTAAAAATACAATAAACAACATAATTTAAAAAATATAGAAAAAAAAACTTGTGTTAACTTTACCGAGAATCGAACTCAGAGCCTTTAGCTCATTTTTGGCTGTGTATGAACTAGTATATCAACTGGTATAATGCTGATGCAGAGGCTGACTAGTATACCAATTGGTATGGTGCTGATGCAGAAGAGGACAATTGCTTTTCTTTTTCTCTTGTAACTGCTTCTTTTTTACCTTGTAATTCACAGATGCTTTTTCGTGTTTGGGTAAATACAAATAGTCACTGCTTTCTAAAGAATAAACTGGTATATTGCTGATGTAGAGGCTGACTATGATACTGGTGCATAGACCGACTAGTATACCAACTGGAATGAATGTCAAATTCGTGGACTAGTATGACAAGTGGTACGATCTGAATGCGCATAATGATTAGTATGTCCTGCCGCATAGACTGAGCAGTATGTCAACCGGTATGATTCTGATGTATATATGAACTAGTATGTCAACTGGTAAGATTCTGATGCATATATGAACTAGTATGTCAAATGGTATATTTCTGATGCAAATTTGAACTAGTATGTCAACTGATATGATTATGATGCATAAATGAACTGATATGTCAAGTGGTATGATTCTGATGCATAAATGAACTACTATATCAACTGGTATGATTCTGACGCATATATGAACTAGTATGACAACTGGTATGATTCCGATGATTTTTTTAACTAGTCTGTTAATTGGTATGATTCTGATGCATTAATGAACTAGTCTGTCAACTGGTATAATTCTGATGCATATAAGAAGTAGTCCGTCAACAGGTATGATTCTGACGCATATATGAACTATTCTGCCAACTGGTATGATTCTGATGCATATATGATCTAGTCTGTCAACTGGTATGATTCTGATGCATATATGAACTAGTCTTTCAACTGGTATGATTCTGATGTATATATGAACTAGTCTGCCAACTGGTATGATTCTGATGTATATATGAACTATTCTTTCAACTGGTACGATCCTGACGTATATACGAACTAGTATCTTAAATGGTATGATACTGATGTGTATAATAACAAGTATATCAACTGGTATATTCCTGATGCAGAGGCTGACTAGTCAGCCAATTGGTATGGTGCTGATGCAGAGACGGACAATTGCCATCTCGTAGGACATCGCCGTGTTAAAAATACCAGTTGCTAATATGGAAAAATTACAGAACTCGAACTAGTTGAAGCCGCCTAGCTGACTGGTATTTGATTAGTATAAAACTAGTTAAGTTGACTGCAGGGTATGATTCTGATTCATATATGAACTAGTCTTTCAACTAGTATGATTCTGATGTATATATGAACTATTCTTTTAACTGGTACGATGCTGACGTATATACGAACTATATCAACTGGTATATTCCTGATGTAGAGGCTGACTAGTCAGCCAATTGGTATGGTGCTGATGCAGAGAAGGACAATTGCCATCTCGTAGGACATCGCCGTATTAAAAATACCAGTTGCTAATCTGGAAAAATTACAGAACTCGAACTAGTTAAGGCCGCCTGGCTGACTGGTATTTGATTAGTATAAACTAACTTTTATTTAAGCGTCAGTGACCTAAAACACAAATTTAGTACAGTTATCCCAACAATACAAACATATAAAAAAAAAATTAATTAAAGAAACCACTAACTCTCCCAAAATATTGAATGATACACTGAGAGAAATGCATTGAATGTTGTGACAATATCACTATTGATAGCGCCGAGTTTGATGCAACATTCATTCAGAATGTGCGAGTTATCAAATATTATTTGCTCCCAATAAAAAGTAAAATGACATGTCAACCATTTCGATATGATGTACTATTTTTTATATCTATGGATAGAATACTAATATATTTGAACGGCATGTCAATATCTATGGTCGTGATATGAATTTCTATTGTCGGTATATCCATATCCATATTTACTGCATAGTAATAATGGTAGAGGCAGCGTATTAATATATATGGACGAAATGTAAATTTTTCTGGGACGCATAATCATAATAGTTCAACAATTTTTACTATGGATTTTCTAACAATATTACAACTTGTTGGAGCGGTTTTTTTTTAATTCAAAATTTTTTGAATTTCTTATGATTGAACATTTTTCTAAAAATTGTATAATATGCCGTAGCCGAATGGTAGAATACTGGGCTAACGTGCCAGAGGAGCATGGTTCGATTCTCACTGAAACCAGATGTCAAATTATTAAAAATTTTGTTTTTTTAAACTATTTAGAATTTATCAATAGTTTATATGGATACCATTTCAATAGTGATTTATCAAAAAAGTATTGATGAAACATCCATATTCATTGATGGGACAGAAATATCAATTTTTATTTAATGTGATATCAATAATTATGGATGTTCGATCCATAGATTTCCCTCCGTGTAACTTTACCGAAGTTTTAGTGGCTTTCTTATTTTTGTTGGTTTTTTGATATTTTAAATTCAATGCAATGTCAGTGTCAAGATATATGGTTAATATTTTACTATTTAGAACTTGAATTTTTTTTTTTTAAATTTAGAAAAATTAGAATTTATTCGGTCAGAATTCATTCAAATATCTTTTATTGGGATGCCTTTTGCAATATTCTGAATCAGTTTAAAGGGCCCTTTAGGGAATTTTACGCCCTTCAAAATTGCCTTTGAGGGTTTGTGCATATCTCTCACTGGTTCACCAGTGGAAGTGGTCAAAAAAATTTTTTTAAATTAAACATTTTCGACGATATCTCAAAAACCGGGTTTCGGGTATCAAAAAAAGTTTACCGAAGATAGATTAAATATCTACAAGCTGCTAAACTTTTAACATAATTGGTAGAGAAGTGCCCAAGTTAGCAAAAATATTTAACGATATTCCGGGTTTTACTTTTATCGATATATCCAAAACCGGTTATGGGATATCGACAATTTTTTTTTCAAATCATTCTTCGTTTATGTATCGGTATGTTGCTGAAATTTCAAAATGATCGGAGTGAAAGTGTTAATGTTATTGAATAACCAACTACGCTTTAAAAAATATTTGACGATTTTTCGGGTTTAAATTGTTAACGATATCTCCGAAACCGAGTGGCGGGTATCAAAATTTTGTTGCCTAAATATAACCTTCGCATATCTCTACACGTTGATAAAATTTCAACAAAATCGGTGTAGTAGTGTTTAAATAAATATATATTAAACACTGCGACTTGAATTTATATATATAGTCTTCGATCTATTGACTATATCTTTTTGAGGCATTATGTAAGACAAATTACGCTGATAAATTTAAGCTCCTCTTTATCTAACAATATACCAGAAAAAATAGAGCGAGATCCCAGAGCCTAAAAGCGTCACTTATTTTATAATGGATGAAACCAATACCGATCGATAGTCCTCCCCGAATCTAGAAAGAATGTGAAAATTTTAAAGCTGTACCTATGACAAGGGCCTGGGAATCGGGGGTCAAAGTCGCCAAAAAATTACCCTAACTTCACTTATTTTATAATGGATGATTTTCACATATTTGACGTAGATTACCACCCCGCGTCAGTATCAAGTGTTGTTAGACCCGTACCAGTGACAAGGCTCCAGCCAGACACCCCCAGTTCGCGGATTTTCCTATAGAAAGTTTTTCTTTTTTACCAATTTCACGCATTTGGGCCACTTTGGCTGCTTTTAACTACCCAATATTTTCCCATTTTTTGTAGAACACTACCCTCAAGTAGTATCAGGAATTTTTAGACTTCGTCCCATGGCAAAAACTTCAGCCAGAGATCTCAAAACTCGGGAAATTGCACTAAATAAATATAAATAAATCTGGGTAGTTTTCATAATTCTTACTGTACTTTCGATTGTTTAAGCAGGTTTGTGCAACTTTGACTATTTTTAAAAGGCGAATATTTACACATGTGTCGTAGAACGCAACTCTCAAGTGGTATCAGGCATTTTTGGAGATCTTCCCATGACAAAAACTACATCCAAACACCTCAAAGCTCGAGTTTTTTTTCGCAATTGATCTCTCCATAGGACATGATCAAGCAAATTAGAACAGTTCAGCCCATACAAAGTGTTCAGATGTGGCATTTGTTGCATTTCAGACAGTGTCACTCTTATGTCGCTACCCTGCAGCGAAAGCAACTAGTTGAAAACTACTTTACAACTAGTTGGTGCATCGGGCTTATATGGAACAAAGACAGAACACTGACTAGTTGGGCCCGGTGTTCTGTCTTTTTTCCATATAAGCAACTGGTATTTTTTACGTGTTGATGTCCTACAAGCGGCGGCCGCCGTGGTTTAGCGGTTAAGTGTTCGGCCTTCTACACCAAGTCGTGGCGGTTCGATGCCCGGCAAAAGTAACATCAAAAATTATTTAGAAAAAGAATTTTTCTAAACGGGGTCGCCCCTCGGCAGTAGTTTGGCAAACTCTCCGGGTGTATTTCTGCCATGAGAAGCTTCTCAGCATAAAATTCATTTGCTTTGCAAGTGCCGTTCGGAGTCGGCAAAAAACTGTAGGTCCCGCCAACTTGTAGGAAAACTCAAAAGCAACACACCACAAGTTGGAAAGAGAAGCTCGGCTAAAAATCTCGTTAGAGGTTATGATAACCTGTTGGTATATCGCCGCCATTAGTTTTTTTTTTTTTTTTTTTTTTTGATGTCCTACAAGATGTCAATTGTCAGATTTCGACGAGAATATACCAGTTATTTACTAGTCAGGAAATACCAGTTTCATACTAGTTGTAAGATACCAGTTCCATACTAGTTCATCCTGGACTAGTATAATTTCCAAAAAATGAACTAGTCCAAAAAGGACCAGTATGGAATATAATAGTCAAAAAGAATTTTCCTGGCTTACCCTTTATTTTATCATTTGACTTTATTTTCATGTTTATTCTTAAGAAAGCAACGGCTATTTGTATTTACCCTATCACGAAAAAGCATCTATGAATTATAAGAGAAAACGAAAGGAATGAATTTTGTTTTTTTCAACTGGTATAATTTCATCCAGAAAAATCTAGTTGTATACTAGTATGGAATGGATATTTCCTGACTAGTATGGGTTCAGCCAGAAAACTCTAGTTGTATACTGGTATGAAATGGATATTTCCTGACTAGTATGAGTTTTCGCTGCAGGGAACTCGCTTAAACCTGCACATGTGAAATCGCAGTAAGAATTATGAAAATTCCTCAGTTTTGAGGTGTCTGGCTGTAGTTTTTGACATGGGGCGAAGTATAAAAATACCCGATGCTTCTTTAAGGTGGTCTTCTATGACACATGTGTGTAGATATGCCCTTTACGAACAGCAAAAGTTGGACCAACTAGCTTAAACCTGTGAAATCGCAGTAAGAATTATGAAAATTCCTCAGTTTTGAGGTGTCTGACTGTAGTTTTTGACATGGGGCGAAGTATAAAAATACCCGATACTTCTTTAAGGGGGTCTTCTATGACACATGTGAAAAGATCTGCTCTTTAAAAGCAGCCGAAGTTGGACCAACCCGATTAAACATGTGAAAAAGCAGTAAGAACTATGAAAATTCCTCAGCCTTGAGGTGTCTGGCTGCAGTTTTTTCCATGGGATGAAGTCTAAACATTCCTGATACTACTTGGAGATAGTGTTCCACGACACATGTGTAAAGTTCTGACTTTCAAAAACAGCCAACGTTGGAGAAACTCGGTTAAACATGTGAAAGTGCAGTAAGAATTATAAAAATTCCTCAGTTTTGAGGTGAGGCTGAAGTGTTTGACATGAGGCGAAATCTAAAAGTAACTGATACCACTTAAGGGTGGTCTTCTATAACACATGTGAAAAGATCCGCTCTTTAAGAGCAGCCAAAGTTGGACCAACCCGATTAAACATGTGAAAGCGTAGTAAGAACTATGAAAATTCCTCAGTTTCGAGGTGTCTGGCTGATGTTTTTGACATGGGGCGAAGTATAAAAATAGTCGATCCTTCTTTATGGGGGTCTTCTATGACACATGTGAAAAGATCTGCTCTTTAAAAGCAGCCGACGTTGGACCAACTCGCTTAAACCTTTGAAATCGCAGTAAGAATTATGAAAATTCCTCAGTTTTGAGGTGTCTGGCTGAAGTTTTTGACATGGGGCAAAGTATAAAAATACCCGATACTTCTTTAAGGTGGTCTTCTATGATACCTGTGTGAAGATATGCCCTTTACGAACAGCAAAAGTTGGACCAACTCGCTTGAACCTGTGAAAGCGCAGTAAGAATTATGAAAATTCCTCAGTTTTGGGGTATCTGACTGTAGTTTTTGACATAGGGCGAAGTATAAAAATAGCCGATCCTTCTTTAAGGGGTCTTCTATGACACATGTGAAAAGATCTGCTCTTTAAAAGCAGCCGAAGTTGGACCAACCCGATTAAACATGAGAAAAAGCAGTAAGATCTATGAAAATTCCTCAGGCTTGAGGTGTCTGGCTGAAGTTTTTTCCATGGGATGAAGTATAAAAATGCCTGATACTACTTGGAGATAGTGTTCCACGACACATGTGCAAAGATCTGCCTTTCAAAAACAGCCAAAGTTGGACAAACTCGCTTAAACATGTTAAAGTGCAGTAAGAATTATAAAAATGCTTCAGTTTTGAGGTGTCTGGCTGAAGTTTTTGACATGGGGCGAAGTCAAAAAGTACCTGATACCACTTAAGGGTGGTCTTCTATGACACATGTGAAATTATCTGCCCTTTAAAAGCAGCCAAAGTTAGACCAACGCAGTTAAACATCTGAATTCGCAGCAAGAATTATGAAATTTCCTCAGCTTTGAGGTGTCTGGCTGAAGTTTTTGACATGGGGCGAAGTCAAAAAGTACCTGATACCACTTAGGGGTGGTCTTCTATGACACATGTGATATTATCTGCCCTTAAAAAGCAGCCAAAGTTAGACCAACGCAGTTAAACAATTATGAAATTTCCTCAGCTTTGAGGTGTCTGGCTGAAGGTTTTGTCATGGGGCGAAGTCTAAAAATGCCTAATATTAGTTAATAGTAGTGTTATACGATACAGTTGTAACGATCCGCCGTTTAAAAGCAGCCAAAGTTGGGTAAACCCATTTGACCATGTGAAAGCACATTAAAAATGATGAAAAGTCCCCGTGCTTTGGGTTGTTTGGCTTAAGTTTTTTTCATGGAATGAAGTCCGGAAATGCCTGATACTGTTTAAGGGTAGTGTTATACGACACATGTGTAAAGATCCGCCGTCTAAACGTTTACAAAGTTGGAGAAACCTGCTGAAGCAAGTGAAATCTCTGTAAAAATTAGTGAAAATCCCGAGCTTTGAGGTGTCTGGCTGAAGTTTTTGCCATGGGGTGAAGTCTAGAAATGACTGAAACTACTTAAGGGTAGTGTCCTACGACACATGTGAAAAGATCTATCATTTAAAATTAGTAAAAGTGGGACAAACAAGAGAAAGCAAATTAATAGGAAAATAAAAGTTCTCGAACTTTCAGGTGTCTGGCTGAAGTTTTTTCCATGGGATGATGTCTGGAAATGCTTCATTCTACTTAAGGGTAGCATTTTACGACACTTGTGTAAAGATCTGTTATTTAAAAGAGGCCAAAGTTGGTCAAATCCGCTTAAACATGTGAAAGCGCAGTAAAAATTAGTGAAATTTCCCGAGTTTTGAGATGTCTGGTTAAAGTTTTTGCCATGGGACGAAGTCTAAAAATTCCTGATACTACTTGAGGGTAGTGTTCTACAAAAAATGGGAAAATATTGGGTAGTCAAAAACATCCAAAGTGGCCCAAATGCGTGAAATTAGTAAAACAGAATAAATTTCCATAGGAAAATCCGCGAACTGGGGGTGTCTGGCTGGAGCCTTGTCACTGGTACGGGTCTAGCAACACTTGATACTGACGCGGGGTGGTAATCTACTTCAAATATGTGAAAATCATCCATTATAAAATAAGTGAAGTTAGAGTCATTTTTTGGCGACTTTGACCCCCGATTCCTAGGCCCTTGTCATAGGTACAGCTTTAAATTTTCACATTCTTTCTAGATTCGGGGAGGACTATCGATCGGTATTGGTTTCATCCATTATAAAATAAGTGACGCTTTTAGGCTCTGGGATCTTGGTCTAAAAGGTTATTCTGGTGCTTCGATGTTTCAATTTTTTTTTGGCAAAAATGTAACACTATTTGGGATTTGCCCATATGTTTGCTTGTTCTACAGCTGTTCGCGGTCAGTGTTGTCGCTGTCATTTCAATTGCATTTTTCACGTGACTATGGAATCTTACACTAAAAGGCCTATTACACGATATGTTTTGTCAGCTGTAGGTATATATCAGTTTTTTGTATTATTTTGAATTATAGAAATCAGTATTTTTTCTTAAAAATCAGTACGCGAAAGTCAGTACGAATTCCGCAAAATCAGTACAAAAGCGTACTGATTTTATTTTTCCGCAAAATCAGTACTTTAGAACGACGTCAGTATATGTACTAACAAAGTCAGTACGAATGGCAACCCTAGGCCGGGGGCACCTCTAAACATGCGAGTAGGTCAATAAAATTGTACACGCTTATTTCTTGGCTAGAAAAGTACCGTTCTGGAGGTGAGAGGTCCAAAATTCGCTTTATGCAAAAACACTCCAAAGGTCAATTATAGGCCCGAGCAAGTCTTCTACGGTGACATTTAAATTTTAAAAATCGGACATAGGATAAGGAAAAGGCTTCCAAAAGAAAAATTTTAGCACCAAACATTTTTATTTTTCATAAACTTTCAAATAAAGTTGACACATACTAAATTTTTTTTTTTCGAGACAACCTAATATACACTCTTTATTGACAAAACAAAATATTGGTGCAATCATCTGGCTTATCTGGGATATTTTATAATTTTAACAAAGAATGCGTATTCTCTAATCAAAACTTAAATAAAGAAACTTGGTGTCGAAGAGTTTTTTAAGTTAATTATTTTTCAGATAGCATTTTGAAAGTCGGCACCGTTAAATATTTAGACATGGGGTTTTAATATTGGAGAAGTCCATGATGCAAGAAAGAGGTGCTTGAGCACATTTGGGTGATCTGATTTACATAATTAGTGCACTGAACCAAAAACGAACTTACATGTTTTTTAAGAAAAAAGTTTCATAGAAGATCAAGCTGATATTTCTTAGAATAAAAGAAAAAATTCATACATAGATTCTCAGAAAATTATTTTACAATTTATGAATGAATTCATAATTTCTGAGGATTTGTTTACATATTTTGAGAACAAGTACTTAAATATTCTTAAATTTCCATGAAAAAATTGTTTGGAAAGGTTGTAATAAACAATTCTTGAAATCCATGTACTTTTTCTTTGGAAACATGAACTTTTTGGTTCAGTGTGCTAAGTACTTAATCATATTTTGCGGGAATCGGAACCTGATGAGTTTACAGCTAACTTATTTACCAATTTTTGGTGTGTTTCTACAATTAGAAAAAGAAGCTTAAAATATGAACCACTAATCCTATCCTATCCTACTGATATATAAATGTGATAGTTTGTGAGTGACTAAATTAGTTTGTAAGCCTTTTATATCTAAACTAATGATCCGACCACACGTATTCTTAGGAGTATGGAATAGGTAATAAGGGATATATTTCGATATATGTATCGATAACAGAGTTATCTGCCAAAATGTGGTTTGGCCTAAACTGTGGAATATTCGCACAAAATTGGCATCAAACGAAAGGGGATGACCACAACTTTCATATGGACTTTGGGTCATTTCGATATATTTATCGATAACAGAATTATCGGGCGAAATGTGGTTGCGCGTAAATTTTGGAATATTCGCATAAAATTGATATCAAACGAAAGGGGAAGGCCACAGCTTTCATTTGGACTTGGGTTCAACTCGATATATTTATCTTTGGAATTTTACCACATACATATTTATGTAGGTATATATCGCTCATTTGCTGCAACATCGTCATAACTAAAAAAATGTGATATCACAGAAAACACATTTTTAGTTTTTGAATTGATGAATTTTTATATGGGATATCCCTGCAGCGAAAGCAACTAGTTGAAAACTACTTCACAACTAGTTGGTGCACCGGGCCCAACTAGTCAGTGTTCTGTCTTTTTTCCATATAAGCAACTGGTATTTTTTACGTGTTGATGTCCTACGAGATGTCAATTGTCAGATTTCGACCAGAATATACCAGTTATCTACTAGTCAGGAGATACCAGTTTCATACTAGTTGCAAAATACCAGTTCCATACTAGTTCAACCTGGACTAGTATAATTCCAATAAAATGAACTAGCCCACATACTAGTCAAAAAAGGACTAGTATGGAATATACTAGTCCCATACTAGTCCAAAAAGCATTCAACCTGGACTAGTATGATTTCAACCAGCATTTTCCTGGCTTACCCTTTATTTTATCCCTCGACTATATTTTCATGTTTATTCTTAAGTAAAGCAGCGGCTATTTGTATACTAATATGGAATGGATATTTCCTGACTAGTATGGGTTCAGCCAGAAAAATCTAGTTGTATACTGGTATGAAATGGATATTTCCTGACTAGTAGAGTTCTGCCAAAAGTTATAGTTGTATACTAGTATGAATGGATATTTCCTGACTAGTATGAATTCAGACAAAAAATTCTAGTTGTATACTGGTATGAAATGGATATTTCCTGACTAGTATTAATTAAGACAGAAAATTCTAGTTGTATACTGGTATTGAGTGTATGATCATTCCGAAGATCTTCATCAAGCTCTTCTAACGGAACCCAAGGAAACGTGCAGTTTCAACAGGGTTGAACCAGAGGGACAGTGGGTTAGAATAGTGGGTTCAATTGGATAGTTAAAGAGATGTAGGGCATGTGTTTGAAATGGTACACAGAGCAAAAATGCTTAATAAAATTAATAAGATTGTCTTCATGATAAGTTTTTGGGCAAACGGGTAGTCGAAACGGTGGAAACGAAGAAAAAACTACACAGAGCCAAAAATGCCTAATAAAATAAATAAGATTGTCTTCATGATTCGGTTTTGGGCAAAGGGGTAGTCGCAACGGTGGAAACGAAGAAAAAACTATAGAGAAATCTCTATGGTTTTACTAAGAAATTCTTATTAAAAAAACTATACATTTAGTACAAAGCTGTATTTAGTCGCTGGCAACCATTAGTGCACGACGGCCGGATGGTAAGCAGCTGGGTCCAAAAATTGTAAGTTCGATTCCCTCTCTTTTTTTCGTAATTTGAATTGTTAAAAAGAAATCTTCTCAATTATATTTATGTGATTTTCCTTTGAAAACATTAACAACTATACACATACCAGGGACCGTAACTGTTATAAGTTTAATTATAGAACTCGACATTTGATCATTATTTTCTGATTTTTTTCAATAAAAATCAACAATAACCGTTACACTCAAGTTTTATTTTTTTGATTTAGCGTAATGATCACTTTTTGAGTTTTATTTTTTTGATCAAACGTAAAACTTATTTCATGAGTTTTAGAGAGAAAATAAAACTTACCCTTGAGTTTTATATTTTTGCTTGACAGTAAACGTTATTCTTTGAGCGATATTTTATCGTTCAAGGATAAAAATTAAGTTCTGAGTTTTAAGTTTTTTCGCGGTTCAAAAAACTCAAAAGGCCGCTGCGCCTTTTTGGCAAGTATTTGGTCATAATTATTGGTTGGTATAATGTCGTCAACATATGTACTCAATTATTTAAACATAGTTTAAGCCACATACGTATATATATGTACATTAGAGCGTATCAGCAAAAAAACGTCGGACGTACCTCGTAGATGTCTTAGATGTCGCCCAATTGCATTTTTCTTCATATCTTCGGCATTTATTGTCGGATTTTAAAGTATGATACCCCAACGTACCTCCCCTCATATGAAGTGTTTTTGAAAAACATTTAAAAAAAAAGTTGTATTTTTTTTTCTGGCAACCCTAGAAGTCGCCCAATTGCCTTTTTCTTCATATCTTCGGCATTTTTTTGTCGGATTTTAAAGTGTGATACCACAACGAAACGCATGAGCTCAATGAACTTTCTGGAGAGAAAACCTCCTCTTTGAGACGAAAAAATTGATGCGTCAAACTTTAAAATCCGACAACAAATGCCAAAGATTTGAAGAAAAATGTAAAATGTAATTGGTTGCCACAAAAACAAAAAAAAAATTTTTTTTAAATGTACGGCCGACTTTTTTTTTGCCTGTAAGCCCGAGACGCTGTAATATACATAAATTGGCATGTACGTTGTAAAGGGACATGAAATTAGTACACTATATGTACCAGTCTTGCCGTTGGGGACCCTAAAGGGTCAATTTGACCCTTTTTTAGAGCCAGGACCCCGGACCCTACTTCTTCAAAAAAGTACCATTTTTGACTCTTTTTTTTTTTAAATTCGTGACCCTTTTTGGCCCCTTTTCACTTTCAAACTTCATTTTTGTCGTTTTATTGTTGAAACCAAAAAAAATCTCCTTGTTCCGTTTTTTACTCTTATGTATATCGGGAACTCTTGCCGATTTCCAAATGTCTTTCCTAACTGAAGTCTTACTTCTGGCAACGCTGTATAATGTAAGCATTATGACGAGCTCCGGCATCATATTACTTTGCCGTTTGATCTGCGGAATCATAAGCGGGCTCTAACCGACATCCACACCAAGTCCGTTGATACTTTTGTCAGATCTCGACCTGTGAACCCCGTTCTAAACAGTCTCCCACCCGATATTGCTGAAGAAGAACGCACCTTACCAAGGGAGACAAGAGTGACCATGGCACAGCTTCGTTCTGGATACAGTGTCAGGTTAAACTCTTACTTGTCCAGACTAAATGATACAATTTCAAACACATGCCCTGCATGTGGTAGGCCCCTGATACCCTACCTATCTTCAATTGTCCAATTGAACCTACTCTTCTAACCCCTCTGTCCCTCTGGTCCAACCCTGTTGAAACTGCGCGTTTCCTTGGACTCCCGTTAGAAGAGCTTGATGAAGATCTTCGGAATAATCATACCCTCTAGGCAGGGAAATGCATTGTTAATAACAACAACAACAACAACAGCTACAAAACTACATACTCGAAAAAAATCTAAAAAATTGAGTATAAAATTTTAATTTTTGATGAAAATTGTCCGAATTTTCCTGAATTATCCACAAAGTCGTAAGCCTTAATAAGCAGTACTTGTATTGTATTTTTCACATACTTGAACAAAATGACAGCGAAATTTGTGAAATAAGTAATTTAGTATAAAGTTTTAAGTTTTGATGAAAAAATCCGAATTTTCCTGAGTTTTCCACAAAGTTGTAAACCTTAACAAGCAGTACTTGTATTGTATTTTTACACATACTTGAATAACAAAATAGCGAAATTTGTGAAACAGGTAATTCTTACTGGAATTTGCATTTTTCATGGTGGACAATATTTATTTCATGTCCCTTTACTACGTACAGGACTATTTATGTGCATATACATCTGAATGTGCCTAAAAGTATGTTTAAATAATAATTATTGAGTACATACATATGTTGACGAGATTATACCAACCAATAATAATGACCAAATACTTGCCAAAAAGGCGCAGCGGCCTTTTGAGTTTTTTGATCCGTAAAAAAACTTAAAACTCGGAACTTAATTTTTATCCTTGAGCGATAAAATATCGCTCAAAGAATAACATTTACTGTCGAGCAAAAATATAAAACTCAAGAGTAAGTTTTATTTTCTCTCAAAAAAAAAATAAAACTCAAGAAATAAGTTTTACGTTTGATCAAAAAAATAAAACTCAAAAAGTAATCATTACGCTTAATCAAAAAAATAAAACTCAAAAGTAATGATTAAGTTGTAATTTATATAGGATTCACTCAAACTTTTTTCAATCATTGTAGATTTCGGTTGAGCATGAAGAGACATGCCCATTCATGTACTTGAAACTGTTATACGATAGGAGGAAGCCTTTGAGTTTTTACCTTAAAATTACAAAAATAATCATTATTGGGGGTCCCTGACACATACACAGAGCCAAAAATGCCTAATAAAATTAATAAGATTGTCTTCATGATCAGTTTTTGGGCAAAGGGGTAGTAGCAACGGTGGAAACGAAGAAAAATCTATAGGGAAATCTCTTTGGTTTTAAGAAGAAAATCTTATTAAAAAAAACATACATTTAGTACAAAGGTATAGTTAGACGCTGGCAATCATTAGTATACGATGGCCGGATGGTTAGCAGCTGGGTTTAGCATTCCAAAAATTGTAAGTTCGATTCTCTCTCTTTTTTTCCTAATTTGAAATGTTAAAAAGAAATCTTCCCAATTATATTTATGAGATTTTCCTTTGAAAACATTAACAACTATACACATATCAGTAATTAGACGCTGGCAATCAAAAGTGAGCGATGGCCTGATGGTTAACAGCTGGGTTTATCATTCCGAAAATTGTAAGTTCGATTCTCGGTAAGGGCGATATCATTTGAGGACTGAACAAACAAAACGCCTTATTTCCATTTTTCACTTTTTAGTGTTTTGATGCAATCTGGTGGTTCAGACAACATTACGCATGATGTACTCAATAGAAACTACTAAAGTGTCATATTTCCTAAAAGAAAGATCCGTCAAAATCAAAATTTCGTACAAATCGGAAATATTTCCATCTCACTTGTTTGTGCGTGGAAATTTTTGCACCAAAACAACTGGGCAAGGCTTATATCGTGCAGTAGATGTTGATAGGCCGAAAAAAAATTGAAAGGTCAATATTTAATTTTCCAGCAAAAGTTTATTTTGTTGATTTTTTTTTGGTTTTTTCGGTCTATAAACATCTACGGCCCGATATAAGCCTCACCCAGTTATTTTAACGCAAAAAACCCATCCGATCCCGTATAAAATTGCCTGGTTCAAACAAAAGGGCATATTTCCAAAAGATAAAGTTAAAAAACTACAACTACATAAACAAAAAATTAAAAAAAATTATGACCCCAGTTGGCCGTAGCTGTTTTATTTTAGTCACGCCAAATTAAAATCTTGATACAATTATTTGAATCTGTCAAAGTTTTTTTCGGTTTCTGAAAAATTTTTGAAAGTGGAAATAATGCGTTTTGTTTGTTCAGTCCTCATTTTATTTTTCATTTAAAATATTAAAAAGAAAATCTTCTTAATAACATTAAGAATACTGTCTCTACAATAATAAGAAGCACATCTTCTTGAAGAAAAACTATACAGATATCTTATCATTTTTGTTCTATTTTATTAGGTACCTTTGGCTCTGTGTATATGTGAAAATCTCTATGGTTTTACTAAGAAATTCTTATTAAAAAAACTATACATTTAGTACAAAGCTGTTGTTGATTTGTTGTTGTTGTTGTAACGAGGTGTAGCCCTGCCTAAATGTCAGACAGGGTCACCTCGAGTGTATTGCTCTTGGCCGGGTCGATATAAGAAAACGGCCCGGGTCGTTTCGGCACGATGGGTACAGCACAAGTACTGGTACCGTTCTCGTAGATCCGGCAATACAAGAAACTAAACTAGCCGTGCAGGCTAGTATGTTGTTTGCTGCTATCTTGAGCTGCTAACTGACTTTATTAAGCTCTAACCGAACCTTTATATACATACGTAAAAATAGATGTTAACCATTAGCGAAATCTAATACACATATATATTCTTGAGTCGCACCCTTTAAATGCAGACGTAAACAGATTACGTTCACACGGTTAATGACTGCAGACGCAGACACATTCCGTTCACACGGTTAGTATAGCGCAATTGGAATGCAGACGAAATCCAATGCGGATCATGTTCCGTGCACTGCATTTTTACAGGGTGGAACATTTTTAGACTTCGTTAATAGTTAACATCCTCCCCCCGATGAGCGCAGCTCGATTTCCTGCACTGGCCCGTGAGTTAAACGTTCACCGTGAAGTCCAAAATTTCATTAGAATGTCGGGGCGCTGGAGTAGGTCTTTTGGGTTGCTCGGATGGATTGGTATCCGCAGAGATAGGCAATGATTGATGTTTGCGTGTTTTGCACCTCCCTTTGATTATCGTAAAGACCAGTAGACATACAGCTATAAGCAACGCTGCATAACCCACTGTCATATGGTGTGTATTTTGTGTTTCAAGTTGATGTGGTAGTTCCAACAGATGATGGTTTGCCAATGTGGATTGCAGTAATGTCAAATTTTGGGTGTCAGCTATATATTTCACATCGGTCAACTTGTGAAGAAGAGGTTTTATTTGTTCTACCTTGGCTACTTTGGAGATTTCGCCAAGACTCGTGTAGGATGAACTCAGGCTGCTAGCTAATACCTGATGGGCATGAATGGATACAAAATGTTGTTTTAGTATACAGTTTGGTTGAAGTGACAGCAGTCCGGATCCCTTTAAAGTAATCTGTGTAATATCTGGGCCACATACTACTGTTGCACGAGATGAAACTGGTGTCGCATATATCCATTTGTTGTCATGATGTAGTGGTATCCACGCAAAACCATTTGGCGTTTTTCGCAGTAGACAACTTGATTGCGTATGATTCCGGAAAAGGGCTTCTTCACATGCGCACATGGCCGATCCGTGGCTGTAATGAATCTGAATTTTGGGACAGATAGCTTCCCTGTGTAATGTCCATGCAATATTGAAATTCCAATTCACTCATTGGAAAGAATTGATCACGAGCCATGTTTATAGCCAGTATCGGGGCACATGGATCTATTTCAACCATTGTCCCATTGGTCAAGTTGGGGATCGGTACGATATTGAACAGGTCGAATCTGTCATGTTCCACCAGGGGCAAAGTTATACTGAATATTACATGCTTTTGTGTTACTCCTCCTTTAACCTTCATGAGCTGGTACAACTTCAGTAAATCGTCTTGCTGCACCGGTAGTTCTAATGATGCTGTCAACTGAAGTTTTATCTTGTTTATTTCTTGTTGTAATTGGATTGGTGTTAGGAGCAGGGGACTTATTTTCCCGTGATGAGAATCGGTTAACACGTCCAATATGGATGACTGAATGCGTTGTAAGTTGGCTGAGATAAGTGTCAGTTGCATGGAAAGCGATGAAAACGCTTGAAATATTCTATCTTGGTTTATTTGGCTGAGTTGTTGATCGATGAAATGGAACTTTTTGTCGACCGCGATCTGATCTTGCTTCACAATATTTTTTGTAGAGTCTACAATAGATGTTTGGTTTTTGATGAGATTGAGCAGATGGACTCGTTCTCGTTCACTTGTGATACTGTATTGGACATTTGTTCAGCATACTGTGAGTCCAATATACCAAACAATGAATATGCAACATTTCCAATCGCATTTATTGCTCCTCTTTTTTGCCGATTGGATCTCATCATCGAGGCATCCAAGTGCAATGCGGCTTCAGTCTGTTCAAAGTGCCTTACCAGAGAGTGACAGATGCTCTTTTGGTTCATTTCCTGACATAGGAGGCTTAATGCTTTGGTGCCGTTTGAAAGCGCTGCCAATTCTCCCGAGAACGCTTTCAGGTCGTAGTATATAATGAGGTTCCACTCGGTAGATGATATGGCTGCCGATCCAATCCCCTCAAAATGAATGCCAACTTTTGACCCAAATCTTCTATTTTCAATTTGAATTCCCAAAGCTAGGGGAAGAAGTAACAATGTGATTAGCAGCATTGCGAGTCCATTATGCAAGGCGCGGATGTTGTTCTTCGGTGGAGAATCCTTTTCGTCTGTTTCGGCTGCTTGTGGTTCTCTTTCGTTATTTTCTTCCATGGGTAATGGTGCCAACCGATGAATTGATCTCTTGCACGTGCCAGTTGCGGTTTTTACCTCCGCCACCCGCACGATGTTATCTTGTCCCTTAAACACGTTGAGCACTCGTCCTAATGGCCATTGAAGTACTGGTGTGTTGTCTTCTTTAATGATAACCATGTCACCTATTTTGACATTGTTTTGCTTGTTCTTCCATTTGTTTTTCAACTGTAGCTCTGATAAGTATTCGGTAGACCATCGCTTCCAAAATTCCTGTTTGAGGTAGGAGACCAATTTCCATCTTGTGAGTAGGCTCATTTTTTGTGTTGTGCTGCTTGCATCTAACTGTGCGTTGATTGGTTCTCCAATGAGGAAGTGACCTGAAGTTAGAGCTGTTAGGTCATTAGGGTCGTCGGACATTGGGCTGATCGGTCTAGAGTTGAGGATTCCCTCCACCTCGATGACTACAGTGTCCAATTCTTCGTAAGTCAGTGATGCCGTAGAGGTGCTTCTGACCAGAAGATGCTTGGCTGATTTTACCGCTGCTTCCCATAATCCGCCGAAATGAGGGCTCCTCGGAGGAATAAAATGAAATGTTATTCCTTTTAAAGCGCATTGATTTATGATTGATTTTTGTGATGAATCAGCATAAACCGCTTCAATTCAGCTAGCTGATTTCTTGCCCCTACGAAGTTTGTAGCGTTATCACAATATAGATTCTGGCAATGGCCTCTTCGGCTTATGAATCGCTTTAGTGCTCCAATAAATGCCTGGGTCGTCAAATCGCTAACCAGTTCCAGATGCACAGCCTTCGTTGCAAAACAACAGAACACAGCTATATAAGCCTTATGTGGTTTCTTTCCCCTTATCTTGAAGTGCACTGCAAAAGGTCCACAGAAGTCAACTCCGGAATTGATAAATGGTCGTGCCGGCGTTACTCTTGTTGACGGAAGGTTTCCCATAACCTGGAACAGGAGCCTTGGTTTCGCCTTGTTGCATCTCATACAATTGGCCACGATTGATCGAGCCATAATCCTTCCCTTCACTGGCCAGAATCTCTGCCTTGTAAATGATAAAAGCGCTTGAGGTCCACAATGCCGGTTTTCGTAATGGATTGTTTGCATCAATAACTTGGTTATGATGTTGTTGTATGGGAGCAACATAGGATGTTTGGCCTCGTATGGAAGTTCTGATGCTTGTAGGCGGCCCCCCACTCGGATGATGCCTTCATTGTCCAAAAATGGTGACAGACTGCGATATGGACTGTTTTTCCCAACCTCGTTGAATTTTTTCAATTTCTTTAGCTCGTCATCAAAGTCCAACTGTTGCATTATTTGGACGATTGCCATGAGAGACTTGTATAATTCATGCACGGTCAATGGTATTTTGGCGTCTTCTGATTGTTTTCTCGCCCTGTTGATGAATCGCAACATGTAACCTATAACCTTTTGTAGTGTTTTGAAGGAGCCGTTATGTCGAATATTATAAAGGACGTTTTCTTCAATTACGGGGATTGTAACCGGGATCGATGTCACTTTTCTGCGTTCCATGTTGATGCCCTCGTCGATTGTTGTGTTCGCCTTTGAATATTTTGATGGCCACGTGTCTTCCTCGGTAAGCAATATTTTCGGCCCATTAAACCACAAGCTGCAGGCTTCAAGCTTTCCTGGCGGAAGTCCTCGTGATATAATATCTGCAGGATTGTCTTTCGAACCTATATGCCGCCATTGCTCAGGAATTGTGTGCTCATGAATTGCAGCTATCCGGTTTGCCACAAATGTTTGATATGATGCTGAGTGCGAATTGATCCATGCTAGTACTATCTGGGAATCAGTCCAATAGTATGTAGGAACATCCAGCTTAAGGTCTGCCCTGACTCTAGCGCTAAGTTGAGCTCCCAAAACTGATGCGCATAGCTCAAGCCGCGGAAGAGTTTGTCGCTTCAACGGCGCTACTCGTGATTTCGCACACAACAGCTTTACCATTACTTGTCCATCGTCTAGCTGTGATCTAATGTATATCACAGCTCCATATGCTTTTTCCGACGCATCTGAGAATACGTGAATTTGTACCTTTGCTGCGATGTGTCCTTCAAATACGTGTCGCGGGACCTGCATGTTATTTAGCTTTTCCAAATTGCTTCGGAAAGTTGTCCATGTAGCATTCAATTCGGCCGGTAATGCTTCGTCCCACTCTAGCTTGAGTTGCCATAGATCCTGAATGAAAATTTTCGCCGTGACTACTATTGGTGCTAGTATGCCCAACGGATCGAATAGCCTAGCTATGTCCGCACTAACTGATCGCTTCGTTATGATGTTGTTGCTTGCTAAGCACACCTTTACGCAAAACTTGTCAACTTTAGGCATCCATGTCATACCCAACGTTTTGAAAGTTTGATTGATGTCATTATCAAAATCTATATCGACTTATTGTTCTCCTAAGCCAACATTTTCGAGCAATTGTGGATGGTTGGAACACCACTTTTGCAGGTTGAGACCGCGCTGCTTCAAGATATGTATTAGTTGCTGTTGAATTTCCATGGTTGTAGTTAAGCTATCTGATCCCCCAATTCCGTCATCTACATAAAAGTTTTCTTGTAGGAACTGCGAACCCAATGGATGTGATAGCATATTTTCCTTTGCAATTGTTTGCAAGCATTTCGTTGCCAAATACGGGGCAGATCTGGTCCCATAAGTGATTGTGTTCAATTGATAATGCCTTATTGGCATGCTTGGGTCTTTTCGCCATATGATGAGTTGGAATTTTCTGTCTTCCGGATGCATGAGGATCTGCCTATACATTTTTTCTACATCTGTTGTGAATAGAATTTAGGCATGCGAAAGCGAAGTAAAATGGTGAACAGCTCGCTCTGAACAATGGGTCCAGTATACATGAGGTCGTTCAATGATATTCCAGAGGTTGACTTTGCCGATGCGTCAAATACCACACGCAGTTTTGTGGTACGGCTTTCTGGTCTGGAGATGTAGTGGTGAGGAATGAAATACCTCGGGTGATTTATGGAGTTAATATCCACTTGAGTCATGTGACCCAACCTTTCATACTCTTCCATAAATTGTATGTATTTATCCCTTGTCTCCGGTGATTTTGCCAATCGGCGTTCCAAGGCCAAAAATCGATTGCTTGCAATCCCAAACGATTCCCCTAAAGCCTCCGGACCTTCATGAAAGGGTAGTTTTACCATGAATCTTCCATTTTGAATAACTGTATTTTGAGCAAAGTGAGTTTCACACTGTTTTTCAGATGTTGATAGTTGTTTTCCCAAGGTTGCAACTTCATCAAGTTGCCATAACCTAGCCAATGCTGATTCTAGATTTATATCCTCTTGAATGCAGATTCCACAACTTGCATTTGCACTGTCATTGCCGCCAATTTTTCCGGAAAAGATCCATCCTAGAAGCGTATTTTGCAGAATGGGTAGGTCTTCGGATAGTTTTATTTGTCCGGCTATCATCAACTGATTGTAGAACTCCGCTCCTAACAATATGTCAATTTTGTTCGGATGATTGAATGATGGATCTGCTAGCGTTATATTGCTGGGAATTTTCCATTCGTCGATATTGATGTCTTGTGAGGGCTGTGGAGATATAATGTGCGGTAGTACTGCTGCTTCTAGCCGTGTTGCGAAACTATTGATCCGTGAATGTAACCCAATATTGACTCGATGTCGTACCTTGGTGTTACTGGAGCCGATACCATTAATGGAAATTGATGATGATTTTGTTGAAATACCCAATCTTTTCACCAACCGCTCTGTAACAAAATTCACCTGTGAGCCCGAATCCAGGATTGCACGGCACTGCACTTCTGTTCCATTTCCCTTGACCTTTCCATGGCAGTGCTAAGCAGGACATAAGTATTCGTTCGTGAGTGTTCGGCGGTTGCCAGTGAAGCTGCTTCCTGTTTGGAAGCTGTTGCTTTGGTCGTTGATGGTGTAGTATTTTTCAATGCATGCTTTTCAGTTGGAGTGGTTTCCAATGATGACCTTGCGTTTGCGTCTTCAAAATGTAACAATGTGTTATGCTTTTTGTTACATTTCAAACAACTTCTTAGTGGGCAGTTTACCGCAGCATGCCCCGGTTTAAGACAGTTGTGGCAGTATCTATGCCTTTGTACAAACTGGAAACGAGTAGATGGAGATTGTTGGAGAAATTCCTTGCATGAAAACAATTGGTGTTTTCCCTTTTTGCACATGTTGCAGTTGTCAATATTAGGATTCTTTGACGTGACCGTAGTGCAGACCTTTGAAGTTTGGTTTGTAGTTTTGATACCCATTGCCTCCAGGGATTGAAAGTGCTTTTCGAGAAATTGCAGGAACTCTGTAAGCGTTTGTACTTCTCGTGGTTTCGATAACGATTGCTCGTAGCGCAGACGTGAGGGTTGATCCAATTTCTTTATTAGCAGATGAAGTGTCATGAAGTTTTTTGATGTTGTCCATTGAAGTCCCTCCCGTCGTACTGAGTAGCTCATTTATTAATTTGCTCACCAGCAAGCGTTTATTGTTGTAACGCTCCAAGAGTACCAACCAAGCCGCTTCGAAATTTTCTTCTGTTGAAGCGAAATGCTTAACGAGATTTCCAGCTTCACCCACCACGTGAGTCTTCAGATAGTACATTTTCTGAATTTTTGCTAGTGGCTGACTTATTACCAGTTGCGTAAATAAGTCGTAGAACTCCTGCCATTTCAGGTAGTTCCCGTCAAACTTTGAAATGGTGATTTTTGGCAATGAAACTGAGTGTGGTTTGAATGTTGCACAACCTGTACTTGATGATTGCATAACCCTCACCTCATTATCTGCTGCCTGCAGACAACTCCGCACTCTTTGCTCCAGCACCATGAATTGATCGTAACTGTAACCCTGCTGTGTGGGATTGTCGAACATTTCAAATATTTTGAAGTGAATATCCTCGATGTTTGCCCATAATTTACTGATTACAGGTTGGCATCTTGGTGAAACGGTGTCGTTTAACGCTCGTTCCAATGAAGCCATCATTACTCCTTGCCTGCGTACCAACTTGATGAAACTGTTTGTTTCTGATTCCGGTTGATTCCCCTGTGGTGGTTGTGTTTCAGCCGGCTTTTGTTGAGTTGCAGCTGGCAGCTGGTGATGACTTGCAGCTAGCTGACGCGCTGCAGTTTCGAATACTTCCCTATATTGGACCACTACGTTCATTATGGTGTTGTAGTACTCCTTCGTGAAGTAATCGTGATCCATGGGCAGGTTTTCGAGTACACGAATTTGGGTGTCGGTTGTTTCGAAATTTTCCCATTCGCTGTTTAACCTCCTTAAGCGTTCCTCGTAATATTCCGAGGACTGCTTTCGGGTGGCGGCGTCCTTTTTGAAGTTCCTTATTATGGTTTCAATGTTGGAGCCATATGTTTTTTGTTCGTTGACCAATTCACTGAAAGTTGCCATTTTTTCTTGGGGTCACCAGAATGTTGATTTGTATGTTGTTTGCTGCTATCTTGAGCTGCTAACTGACTTTATTAAGCTCTAACCGAACCTTTATATACATACGTAAAAATAGATGTTAACCATTAGACGTAAACAGATTACGTTCACACGGTTAATGACTGCAGACGCAAACACATTCCGTTCACACGGTTAGTATAGCGCAATTGCAATGCAGACGAAATCCAATGCGGATCATGTTCCGTGCACTGCATTTTTACAGGGTGGAAAATTTTTAGACTTCGTTAATACCCTGCAGTCAACTTAACTAGTTTTATACTAATCAAATACCAGTCAGCCGGGCGGCCTCAACTAGTTCGAGTTCGGTAATTTTAACACGGCGATGTCCTACGAGATGGCAATTGTCCTTCTCTGCATCAGCACCATACCAATTGGCTGACTAGCCAGCCTCTGCATCAGGAATATACCAGTTGATATACTTGTTTTTATATACATCAGTATCATACCATTTAAGATACTAGTTCGTATATGCGTCAGGATCGTACCAGTTGGCAGACTAGTTCATATATACATCAGAATAATACCAGTTGGCAGACTAGTTCATATATACATCAGAATCATACCAGTTAACAGACTAGTTCATATATGCATCAGAATCATAACAGTTGGCAGACTAGTTCATATATGCATCAGAATCATACATGTTGACAGACTACTTCTTATTTGCATCAGAATCATACCAGTTGACAGACTAGTTCATATATGCATCAGAATCAACCAATTAACAGACTAGTTAAAAAAATCATCGGAATCATACCAGTTGTCATAGTAGTTCATATATGCGTCAGAATCATACCAGTTGATATAGTAGTTCATTTATGCATCAGAATCATACCAGTTCACATACCAGTTCACTTATGCATCATAATCATATCAGTTCACATACTAGTTCAAATTTGCATCAGAAATATACCATTTGACATACTAGTTCATATATGCATCAGAATATTACCAGTTGATATACTAGTTCATATATACATCAGAATCATACCAGTTGACATACTGCTCAGTCTATGCGGCAGGACATACTAATCATTATGCCCATTCAGATCGTACCACTTGTCATACTAGTCCACGAATTTGACATTCATTCCAGTTGGTATACTAGTCGGTCTATGCACCAGTATCATAGTCAGCCTCTACATCAGCAATATACCAGTTTATTCTTTAGAAAGCAGCGACTATTTGTATTTACCCAAACACGAAAAAGCATCTGTGAATTACAAGGTAAAAAAGAAGCAGTTACAAGAGAAAAAGAAAAGCAATTGTCCTCTTCTGCATCAGCACCATACCAATTGGTATACTAGTCAGCCTCTGCATCAGCATTATACCAGTTTATATACTAGTTCATACACAGCCAAAAATGAGCTAAAGGCTCTTAGTTCGATTCTCGGTAAAGTTGACACAAGTTTTTTTTTTCTATATTTTTTAAATTATGTTGTTTATTGTACTTTTAATTTAATTATTGAATTCAACTTGCAATGGGTCCTTTCAAATTCCGCGTTCGTCAAGTTTGATTATATAGGTGAAGGCCCAATTGTATTCAACTTTGTAGGATCCACTTTCATTCAAAATTTTTTAAACGTAAAGCGAAGCGAATTTTTTGCAAATGCTCAAAAAAGGCGCGCATTTGTCAAAGTTTTATGTAATTGGGGCTTTGGTGTTGTATTTTTAGGTAAGGTAAATTAAGGTTACTCATGGTTAAGTTTGTCGTCCACTGCGGAGTTCCGGTCCCACATATGTATATATAGATAAAAGTAAGTCTTATTTTTACATCAAAAAGAGTCAAAGTAAGACTGCTTTCATGCTGGGCCATACACTCGAGTTAAAGGAGCATTGTTAGAGTCAATTTATATTGTTGTTGTCAATATACTCAAGTTTATGCCGCAACGTAAAAAAATGGGGGTTATATACCAACAGGTTGTCATAACCTCTAACGAGACTTTTGCCGAACTTCTCTTCCAACTTATAGTGTGCTGCTTTGATTTTTGTTGGGATTTTCCACATAGTAGTATCCCGGGACTGACACTCCTAAACCGACACCGTTACTCCTCCTCGAACCACTTAGATGACTTTATGAAGGCCATCAAGTCCTTTATGTCCAGTTCAGCGGTCTGGTTTAGGCTATCCAGGAAGGGAACTCCCAAAAAGCGCGTTCTCGCGCCGCTTAAGACCGGGCAGTTGCAGATGAGGTGCTTCACCGTTTCCTCTTCCTCATCATCTTTGCAGCTCCTACAGCATCGTCGGTAGGGCACACCTTCTGCGTGCCTACCAATAAGGCAGTGCCCAGTTAGAACACCTATTAATATGGAGATTTCTCTCCTTCTTAGGGCGTGAATGCCTCTAGATCTTTTATGATCACATTTCGGCCAGGTTTGTTTGGATGTCCGGCACCTTGGGGATTGTTGCCACATTTCGTTGGCTTGGAGTACACACTCCGTCAAGCCAACGAAAGGTAGCAACAATCCCAAGGGTGCCGGACATCCAAACAAACCTGGCCAAAATGGGATTATAAAAGATCTAGAGGGATCATAAAAGATCTGAATACAGTTACTTCAACAAAAAATACCGTTCAAACAACCAAAATTTGGTCAAATTCAGGATAACAGCACGAGATTGTAGATTTTACCAGTGCCTTTTTTCTGTGTATATAAGTACACAAGAAATATAGCAGTTGACATACTAGATCATATATACATCAGCATCATATTTGTATTTAGCCAAACACGAAAAAGCATCTGTGAATTACAAGAGAAAAAAGAAGCAAACCAAAAATTTCAAATAATGTTTGCATAGTACCATGTACTACAATAGATCGTACTAATGGTTGCGGTGTAATAAGGCCTTATAATAATAATGTAGTATGAAATGGAATTTTTCTAATTACTATTTTTCTAAAATAGATTAGGCTTTTTCTGACTACACCTTTTCAGTTTATATTCAGAAAGTAACAACTTATATTTAGAAAATTACAATTCATATTCAGGATTTCCATTTGATATTCAGAAAAATACAATTGACATTCAGAAAATTACAATTGATATTCAGAAAACTTTCTAAATAAAAACTGAAAAAGATGTAGTATAATTTCAACCCCAGATTCATACATACTTGTATACTAGTACGAACCAGGATTTTTGTGACTAGTATGATTTCGCCCAGCAAATTATAGTTGTATACTAGTATGTTTTCTGATTAGATTGGCATTTATTGGTTTAAGGGTAATCAGCAAAGAACTAGTATAAAAACATCCATAAAATGTATAGTAAACGAGCTAGGTGTCTGCTGAGTAGTGTGGAATTGATTAGTTTGAAGGTATTCAGAAATTAACTGGTATGAATACACCACAAAATGTATGGTCAATGAACTATATTATTTGCTGAGTAGTTCGACATTGACTGGTTTAAAGGTGATCAGAAATGAACTAGTATGAATACACCACAAAATGTATAGTCAATGAACTATATTGTTTGCTGAGTAGTTTGGCCTTGACTGGTTTGAAGCTAATCAGCAATGAACTAGTATAAATACACCACAAAATGTATAGTCAATGAACTATATTGTTTGCTGAGTAGTTGGACATTGACTGGTTTAAAGGTGATCAGAAATGAACTAGTATGAATACACCACAAAATGTATAGTCAGTGAACTATATTGTTTGCTGAGTAGATCGACATTGACTGGTTTAAAGGTGATCAGAAGTGAACTAGTATGAATACACCACAAAATGTTTAGTCATTGAACTATATTGTTTGCTGAGTAGTTCGACATTGACTGGTTTAAAGGTGATCAGAAATGAACTAGTATGAATACACCACAAAATGTATAGTCAATGAACTATATTGTTTGCTGAGTAGTTTGACCTTGACTGGTTTGAAGCTAACCAGCAATGAACTAGTATAAATACACCACAAAATGTATAGTCAATGAACTAGAATTTTCGCTGAGTAGTTTGGCATTGACTGGTTTTAAAACTAATCAACAATGAACTGGTATGCATAAGCCACAAAATGGTTAGTCAATGAACTAGTATGTTTGCTGAGTAGTTCGGAATTTGACTGCAGGGCAGTCTTACTTTGACTCTTTTTGTTGTAAAAACAACACTTAATTTTATCTATATATACATATGTGGGACCGGAACTCCGCAGTGGACGGCTAACTTAACCTTAAGTAACCTTAATTTACCTTACCTAAAAATACAACTCCAAAGCCCCAATTACATAAAACTTTGACAAATGCGCGCCTCGTTTTTGAGCATTTGCAAAAATTTCGCTTCGCTTTACGTTTAAAAACCTTTGTATGAAAGTGGATCCTACAAAGTTGAATGCAATTGGGCCTTCACCTATGTAATCAAACTTGACGAACGCGGAATTGGAAAGGAGCCATTGCAAGTTGAATTCAATAATTAAATTAAAAATACAATAAACAACATAATTTAAAAAATATAGAAAAACAAAAACTTGTGTTAACTTTACCGAGAATCGAACTCAGAGCCTTTAGCTCATTTTTGGCTGTGTATGAACTAGTATATCAACTGGTATAATGCTGATGCAGAGGCTGACTAGTATACCAATTGGTATGGTGCTGATGCCGAAGAGGACAATTGCTTTTCTTTTTCTCTTGTAACTGCTTCTTTTTTACCTTGTAATTCACAGATGCTTTTTCGTGTTTGGGTAAATACAAATAGTCGCTGCTTTCTAAGGAATAAACTGGTATATTGCTGATGTAGAGGCTGACTATGATACTGGTGCATAGACCGACTGGTATACCAACTGGAATGAATGTCAAATTCGTGAACTAGTATGACAAGTGGTACGATCTGAATGGGCATAATGATTAGTATGTCCTGCCGCATAGGCTGAGCAGTATGTCAACTGGTATGATTCTGATGTATATATGAACTAGTATATCAACTGGTAATATTCTGATGCATATATGAACTAGTATGTCAAATGGCTGAGCAGTATGTCAACTGGTATGATTCTGATGTATATATGAACTAGTATATCAACTGGTAATATTCTGATGCATATATGAACTAGTATGTCAAATGGTATATTTCTGATGCAAATTTGAACTAGTATGTCAACTGATATGATTATGATGCATAAGTGAACTGGTATGTGAACTGGTATGATTCTGATGCATAAATGAACTACTATATCAACTGGTATGATTCTGACGCATATATGAACTAGTATGACAACTGGTATGATTCCGATGATTTTTTTAACTAGTCTGTTATTTGGTATGATTATGATGCATATATGAACTAGTCTGTCAACTGGTATGATTCTGATGCAAATTTTTTTTTTTTTTTTTTTATATATGAACTAGTCTGCCAACTGGTACAATCGTGACGTATATACGAACTAGTATCTTAAATGGTATGATACTGATGTGTATAATAACAAGTATATCAACTGGTATATTCCTGATGCAGAGGCTGACTAGTCAGCCAATTGGTATGGTACTGATGCAGAGAAGGACAATTGCCATCTCGTAGGACATCGCCGTGTTAAAAATACCAGTTGCTAATATGGAAAAATTGCAGAGCTCGAACTAGTTGAGGCCGCCCGGCTGACTGGTATTTGATTAGTATAAAACTAGTAAAGTTGACTGCAGGGCTGCTTTCATGCTGGGCCATACACTCGAGTTAAAGGAGCATTGTTAGAGTTAATTTATATTGTTGTTGTCAATATACTCAAGTTTATGCCGGAGCTAAAGGCTCTGAGTTCGATTCTCTATAAAGTTAACACAAGTTTTTGTTTTTCTATATTTTTTAAATTATGTTGTTTATTGTATTTTTAATTTAATTATTGAATTCAACTTGCAATGGCTCCTTTCCAATTCCGCGTTCGTCAAGTTTGATTACATAGGTGAAGGCCCAATTGCATTCAACTTTGTAGGATCCACTTTCATACAAAGGTTTTTAAACGTAAAGCGAAGCGAAATTTTTGCAAATGCTCAAAAACGAGGCGCGCATTTGTCAAAGTTTTATGTAATTGGGGCTTTGGAGTTGTATTTTTAGGTAAGGTAAATTAAGGTTACTTAAGGTTAAGTTAGCCGTCCACTGCGGAGTTCCGGTCCCACATATGTATATATAGATAAAATTAAGTGTTGTTTTTACAACAAAAAGAGTCAAAGTAAGACTGCTTTCATGCTGGGCCATACACTCGAGTTAAAGGAGCATTGTTAGAGTTAATTTATATTGTTGTTGTCAATATACTCAAGTTTATGCCGCAACGTAAAAAAAATGGCGGTTATATATCAAAAGGTTGTCATAACCTCTAACGAGACTTTTGCCGAACTTCTCTTCCAACTTATAGTGTGCTGCTTTGATTTTTTTTCCTACAAGTTGGCGGGACCTAGTTTTTTTTTTAATTTACAAATCTGTGACTGTTCAAACAGTTGAATGCAGTTAGGTTAGATTAGGTTCAAGTGGCTGCCGCAGAGGCACACTTAGGCCAGTTTTGAAAGGCCCGTTGTGATACCACTAACACTAGGAAAGTCAGTCCCGGTACCCGGCCATATGGAAAATCCCTGAGTTGTTGGGATTTTCCACATAGCAGAATCCCGGGACTGACACTCCTAAACCGACACCGTAACTCCTCCTCGAACCACTTAGATGACTTTATGAAGGCCATCAAGTCCTTTATGTCCAGTTCAGCGATCTGGTTTAGGCTATCCAGGAAGGGAACTCCCAAAAAGCTCGTTCTCGCACCATTTAAGGCCGGGCAGTTGCAGATGAGGTGCTTCACCGTTTTCTCTTCCTCATCATCTTTACATCTCCTACAGCATCGTCGATAGGGCACACCTAGCCTTTCTGCGTGCCTACCAATAAGGCAGTGCCCAGTAGCCCGGATCGGTCCCAATACAAAAAAAAAAGTTTTTCCAGTCCACCCCTAGGATTAAAGATATTTTGAAGGCGATCCCAAAAAAATTTTTTTCTTTTGCCACGAGTATGAATACACCACAAAATGTACAGTCAATGAACTATATTGTTTGCTGAGTAGTTTGACCTTGACTGGTTTGAAGCTAATCAGCAATGAACTAGTATAAATACACCACGAAATGAATAGTCAATGAACTAGAATTTTCGCTGAGTAGTTTGGCATTGAATGGTTTAAAGTTAATCAACAATGAACTGGTATGCATATGCCACAAAATGCATAATCAATGAACTTTATTATTTGCTGAGTAGTTCGACATTGACTGGTTTAAAGGTGATCAGAAATGAACTAGTATGAATACACCACAAAATGTATAGTCAATGAACTATATTGTTTGCTGAGTAGTTTGGCCTTGACTGGTTTGAAGCCAATCAGAAATGAACTAGTATGAATACACCACAAAATGTACAGTCAATGAACTACATTGTTTGCCGAGTACTTTGGCATTGACTGGCTTAAAGCTAATCAGAAATGAACTACTATAAATACCCCACAAAATGTATAGTCAATGAACTATATTGTTTGCTGAGTAGTTCGACATTGACAGGTTTTAAAACTAATCAACAATGAACTGGTATGCATATGCCACAAAATGGTTAGTCAATGAACTAGTATGTTTGCTGAGTAGTTCGGAATTTGACTGCAGGGATATTTATACGATTTTCCTTTGAAAACATTAACAACTATACCCATATCAGTAATTAGACGCTGGCAATCAAAAGTGAGCGATGGACTGATGGTTAACAGCTTAGTTTGTCATTCCGAAAATTGCAAGTTCGATTCTCGGTGAGGGCAATATCATTTTATTTTTCATTTGAAATATTAAAAAGAAAATCTTCTTAATAACATTAAAAAGATTGTCTCTACAATAGTGTGAAGCACATCTTCTTAAAGAAAAACTATACAGATATCTTATCATTTTTGTTCTATTTTATTAGGTACCTTTGGCTCTGTGTATCATTCAGTCTGGATAAGTAAGAGTTTAACGTCACACTGTATCCAGACCGAAGCTGTGCCATGGTGACTCTTGTCTCCCTTGGTAAGGTGCGTTCTTCTTCAGTAATACCGGATGGAAGACTGCTTAAAAAGGGGTTCATAGGTCGAGACAAATGTATCAACCGACTCAGTGTGGATGTCGGTTAGAGCCCGCTTATGATTCCGCAGATCAAACGGCAAGGTAATATGGTGCCGGATCTCGTCATAATGCTTATGGAGTTGGTTCCTTATGTCTTTTGGGGACGGATCTGTGTCCAAATAATGACGGTTTGGATGTCCTGGCTTGTGGCAGTTCAGAAGGAATTGCCTGCTAATCATTTCCGCGTGCTCTCTTACATTGAGCAGTTTTGCCTCTTGATGGAGGTGAGACTCAGGAGACATGAGGAGACATCACGTAGCAGTTCTGATAGCAGTATTTTGGCAGACTTGTAACTTCGTCCAGCTGGTGTTATGCACGTTGGGCGACTGGTCGGCCAATGGCCTTATATGTAGTCAGCAACGTTTCTTTATCTTTTCCCCCAAGTACTGCCGGCAGGCAAGTGATTTGAGGATCTAAAGAACTGTTCAGTACACGCAAAACATCTTATATCATGAAAACCGATATTCGCCGGAAAATAGTTAATACTTTAATCAAAAAAGTGATTCTTAAGCTATAAAAAAAAAGTGAATACAAATTTTATATTTCATTGCTATATATGAAATTTCGAGCATGCCGCTTGATGGACGACATCAAACGTTGAACATCCGGTGTGGTCACTTTGGCATCAAAATTGTTGCACTTAAGACGCATTGATTCAGCTTTGTTGATTAAGCCTTCATCCTCCTTAATTTGTATCTAACAATTGCCAAATATTTTTCCATTGAACGGAGTTGCGGACAATTCTGCGGGTTCAATTCCTTTGGCACTATATCGCCAATTTTTTATTTGTACCAACATTTTAACCAAGGACTGCCCTCGAGTAATGGAAACTCGCTAAGTCTGGCCAACACTTTACTGCATACCGGTTATGACGTATAAACGGCAATATGCAGTTCTGTAGACACTCTTTCATATACAATTCAGTGGTCATTGTTGTTGATGTCACGTACGATCGAGTTTTAAGGCCACAACTGCATATTGCTTGCCAAATGATCACTTTTTTTTGCAAATTTTTCAAAGCTTAGAGTTTCTTTATAACGATTTAATACGCTACAAACAGTTGTTTTTTGATACTTTATAGCTTTCGCTATTTTATTTCCTGACCAAGTTGGATTTTCCACAAATTTGTTCACAATCGTTTTTCGAGCAGCTAATTCCATCGCGTGTAAAATTAATAACTGACAAGCAAATCAAAGCAAATTTTAATCATATAACGGTACTGTCATTGCCTACTAAAATTTATAAAATTTTTTTAGTACCCTATACAAATGGCCTTATAAGAATCTCTTAAATGTGTACCAATTTTGGGTGAACAGTTCTTTAGTTGCGACCTCGTACCTTTGAGACCATTGCAGACACATGACCAGCAAATGAGAAGGTATTATCCAATGTCACCCCCAATAACTTTGAGTGGCTGACAGTTGGTAGCTTAGTGCCATCAACGTAAATGTCTAGTTCGTTTCTCACTTGGTGCGTCCATGTCGTAAAGAGTGTCGCCGTAGATTTAGTCGGTGATATTGTCAGATCTCGTTCGGTGAAAAACCCAGAAAGGTCGCAGAGGTAACTGTTGATTTTCGCACAGAGTTCATCAGTATAGGGGCCCTTCCCCGTCGCCATTATTGTACAGTCGTCGGCATATGAAACGATGGTGACGCCCTCTGGGGTGGGGCATCTTCGCTAGATAGAAGTTAAACAGTGTCGGGGATAGGACACCACCCTGTGGCACCCCCTGTCTAATACGTCTAGGTTTGGATGTAGCGTTTCTAAAGTTTACCGACGCCTGCCGTCCGTTCAGATAATTAGCGGTCCATCTCTTTAAACCATCAGGGAGTTGTCTTCATGGCAATACCGTCGGGGCCGATGGATTTTGAGGGCTTAGCCTGTCTGATGGCTTCCTTGACCTCCGAGGCAGTGATGACAATGGACGTTTTTTGTTTTTTGTATTTACGCGCCTGTCGCATGGTCCTACATTTCGCTGTATCGGGAGGGGAATGCCGTATGAATTGTCGACAGAAGGAGTTCGCACATCCCCTAGGGTCCTTTTCACCCTGTTGCCGAAAGTGATGTCCACTTTATCCTTATGTTTCGTTGGATTAGATAGAGCTTTGACCGTAGTCCATAGTTTGCCAACACCATCGGAGAGGTTGAATTGCTCTTGGCCATTTTGTGTTTATCGACCAACCTACGAATTTCCGCATTGAGATCCCTTATGCGGGGGTCTGCGGGATTGAGACTTCGCACTTCATCTCTTTCTCTACCCTGCAGGAAAAGTATCTAGCGTAAAAGTAACTTTAAGTTGCTTACTAATCAACTAGTGATGTATATTTACTGTAAATTTTCATATACTCGGACTAACTATTTTTGTTGGACGATGGCCGGAATCCGGTCAGTTATGGTTACCTCTGCATGAGATGTTGACCAACTACTAACTTACTACATTTCAACCAAAAAATAGCCAAAAGGTAAATTCATTTCTTTTTATATAATATTTATTTATTTACTTTAAATTTTATTTTATCTTTTCCATTCCTTTTTTGATTCCTCCATTTTACTCTATAGGTTTGTTTATTGGGCTGCTCTAGCTTACGCCAGATTGAGATATTTCACAAAATTGTGTTTAACGAACATTTTTCTTGCTCTAGGTTGCTCTATCTTTTGTTTCATGAGTACGCTCAAAACAAAACTAGAGTAATCCAGATCACAAATTTCTGCTCTAGCTTTTTTTATGGAGTAAGTTAGAGCAGAGAAACAATTGTCAGTCAGGAAAAAATAAATTTTTTAAAACTTCAAAAAAATTAGCTTGCAAGAAAATCAATGTGTATACGTGAATTTGCATTAATTTTGAAGATTTAAATAAAAAACCCAAATAAAAAGAAACTATCGAGATTCAAGTGTTTCATGGCATTTCTGCTCTGAGTTGCTCTAACCCTGCAGCGAAACCTCAAACTAGTCAGAAAAATACTAGTATACAACTATAATTTTCTGGCGGAACTCATACTAGTCAGGAAATATCCATTTCATACTAGTATACAACTATAACTTTCTGGTATAACTTATACTAGTCAGGAAATATCCATTTCATACCAGTATACAACTAGAATTTTTTGTCTGAATTCACACTAGTCAGGAAATATTCATTTCATACTAGTATACAACTATAACTTTCTGGCAGAACTCATACTAGTTAGGAAATATCCATTTCATACCAGTATACAACTAGAACTTTTCTCTTATAACCCTGCAGCGAAACCTCAAACTAGTCAGAAAAATACTAGTATACAGCTATAATTTTCTGGCAGAACTCATACTAGTCAAGAAATATCCATTTCATACTAGTATACAACTATAACTTTCTGGCAGAACTCATACCAGTCAGGAAATATCCATTTCATACCAGTATACAACTAGAATTTTTTGGCTGAATTCGTACTAGTCAGGAAATATCCATTTCATGCCAGTATACAACTAGAATTTTTTGGCTGAACCCATACTAGTGAGGAAATATACATTCCATACTAGTATACAACTAGATTTTTCTGAATGAAATTATACCAGTTGAAAAATACAAAATTCATTCGTTTCGTTTTCTCTTATAATTCATAGATGCTTTTTCGTGATAGGGTAAATACAAATAGCAACTGCTTTCTTAAGAATTAACATGAAAATAAAGTCGAGGGATAAAATAAAGGGTAAGCCAGGAAAATTCTGGTTGAAATCATACTAGTCCAGGTGGATATATATTTTATACTTGTCCTTTTTGGACTAGTTCATTTTATGGGAATTATACTAGTCCAGGTTGAACTAGTATGGAACTGGTATTTTACAACTAGTATGAGACTGGTATTTCCTGACTAGTAGATAACTGGTATATTCTGGTCGAAATCTGACAATTGACATCTCGTAGGACATCAACACGTAAAAAATACCAGTTGCTTATATGGAAAAAAGACAGAACACTGACTAGTTGGGCCCGGTGCACCAACTAGTTGTAAAGTAGTTTTGAACTAGTTGCTTTCGCTGCAAGGAAGTTGCTCTATTTCTATTTTGACAGCTGCCCTGCTCTGCTCTGCTCTAACCTGCTCTGAACTTTTTTTTGGTCATTAAACAAACCGTATGTGTATCAAATTAATTCTTTAGAAACCAGCTACTATTTGCATTTACTCAATACCGAAAAAGCACCTGGAACCCGGCAAAAATCGGGAGTACTCTTTTACCTATCCAAAGAGTACTCCAATTGGAGCATCAGAGTACTCCAAATGCAATCCTTTTTCATATAAAATTAACATTGCGATGTCCTAGGACTGGACCACCTACTCCAACCTTCGCTTTGTTTCTGCTACTCCATGGAGTACCTACTGTCAGAGTACTTTGCAATGTACTCCAATGTTGTTACTCCTTGGAGTATATACTTTCAGAGCGATAGTGTCGTGATTTTCGTCGATAAGGCAGGAGTAATGATCTGCTTTCAAAAAGCTGAAGGTGGTCCGATGAGGTATACAAAGGATTACTATTGGAGTACTCCAATATCAAAAAATTGGAACACATAATCCAACGATGTTTGCAGGGAAATTACAAGCTAAAAGACGGAAGCAAACGAAAAATAAACATATTTTCGGACTCCTCTGCATGACCTTTGCATGACTTGTGGCGTAGTTAGACGCTAGTTATTCCTCAGTGTGCTTAAAATGCACTATTTCCTACAATTGCCACAGAATAGTTATTTATAAGCTAGCTGTTTTTTTGCAATTGACATTTTTTTACTGCAGGGTAGCCATGGCCGGTGCCTCCGTGGGGAAATTTGGACTTATTTGAGATATTCGACCCACAGGAATGAAGCGTTTAGGCCAAGTCAAAGACTTTGCGGAATTCTCGGTCGCCTTTGCGTACGTCCGTAGGTGTGGGTAGAGCAGCCAAGGAGTCGTCCGTGTATGTCTCAAAACTGTCCCAGTCCGCCTTGGTAAAGTTGATGTATGTACCGTGCTCAGGTGTAATAAAGACCGTCGGTCGTTCGATGGTTATGACTATTGAGAGATGGTCTGACGCCAACGTAAGTATGGGTCGCCAATTTGTGTTGTTCAGTAGTCCTGCGCTTACGATAGAAATAGCCGGCGATTATAGCAGTTACCCGATACTCTAGTTGGTGCGTCGCCGTTCAATGTACAGAAACTGTATCATCTATTTGCTCCGCAAGTGCATGGCCTCTATTGTCTGCTGGCAGGTTTGAATGCCACATGTCGTGGTGCGCATTGAAGTCGCCCAGGATCACGCGGTTATCTCCTCGTAGTCGCAGGCTAATGTCCCTCGTGAAGCGTGGACACAATGCTGGAGCAAACGAGAACGCAACGTCGAAGGACAACCTCCATTACAATATCAGCCGAGAGATCGACAGCGATGGCAATTACGGATCGATTAGCTCTGGATAATAAGGGGGCAATGTTGTTGTTGTTGTTGTTAACAGCAAAACACTCCCCGATTTGGTATGACCAGTGGAACCTTCTAGGTCATGTCATCCCTCCATCCGTGAGGAAGAAGAAGATGGGTAATGAGAGGTGAGAGGAATCATATCCGTAGATCAACCATCGAGTAGCACGTCATTACCTATGTGCATATTAGTCGCCTCTTACGACCGGTATGCCTACCTCGGGCATATTCTAAGCCCCTAACCCGCAGGCAATCCCCAAATCAAGCACCGGTACAAAAACAGTGAAGCCAACAACGGCTGATGCTTAACCCCCATTAAGTGCCGGTACCGAAACCAATTCCTTAACGTCTCTGGCAGTGGTCTCACGACCTGGCCACAGAGATCCAAATAAGGGAACTACCGCGATGGCAACTACGGGCCGAAATTCCTCCTAAAAGACATCTCCGAGTCGCACTGAGTACTTGGACAAAACAGCGGCCGCAAGGATCCTGAAGAAATACGAGGGAGTTTCACAGGAGACGCTATCGCCGAATGCCAGACGGTGCAGATAGCTGAAGCCCTGTTGCTGAACTTCCAAGGCAATTATGCGCCAAAGAAGGTTAACGGAAATCTCTTCAAACGCCAAAGATCGGACGTGGACTTAAAACCTCATCCGAAGCGGCAGCAGAACACCCCCGTAGTGGGTATACTTAGCTTTGCTGAAGTGACCAAGAACAAGATCCTCATAGGCGTCATTGACCGAGGTAACGAAATCTGGGCCATCCCTAGGGACCACTGCCCTTCTTGACATTATGGATGAGTGTCCGGGTGCCACGTCTCTCCCGACGCAGGACTGGAGTGTCGATCTGGTTGAGGATGCGGCAGGATCAGGCAGAATAAGGAGGCACTCGAGCCCTTAAACGGTGCAATGAACGAGTGCACTACGGCATGGGTCAGATCGTGATGCACGTATACCGTGGTGATGCACAGCGCGCTGCTATTTCGGCTGCTCTTGAGGACTCGGACATCGCAGTGGTAGAAGAGGAGTCGGAGATGTCCGACTCGGAAAGTATGGTATCTGCCACGTCAAATGGCGAAGGAGCAGTGAACAGCTCGGAGATGGGAGACAGCCTGCTGGACGGGGAAGACCTCAACGTTACAGTGATAGCAGCTAGTCCTGAGCGCACCAATGTCGGTACTGCCACAGTTAGTAGGGTTTCCGCCACGCCAAATCGTGGTCTGAACAATTCGACTTTGAAAAAAAGCCTCCAGACGAGGTAGAATTCGACGATACGGCGGTGGCGGGGAAGTCTGAGCGCTCTCATGTTGGTGGTGATTCAGATAAACCTGCACAAATAAAAAGCAGCCTCGGCTGCTTCAATCAGTCGTCTCTCTAAAGGCGACGTAGATGTGGTCCTCATCCAAGAACCCTGGGTCAATAGTTCAAGGATTTGCGGTCTGGGGACTAAAGGTTTTAAGCTTATCCGAGCCAGCGAGGGGGCAGGGTTAGAGCCTGTACTTTGGTTAAGTCTGAGCTGAACGCCTTTCTCTTGCCCAACTATACCAATGGTGACGTTACAGCTGCCAGTTTAACAGTCGACAGTACCAGCCAGACGATGGCGTCGGACTATATGCCCTACGATGCCGAAGCCAGTGGGGAAGCTCCAATATCAATGCTAGGAGAGAGTCGTTGTTTGACTATTTATTAACAACTAACCTGGTAGTTTGCAACGTGGGTAACGAACATACGTTTAACACTAAAACCCGCAGGGAGGTCATAGATCTCAATATTCTCGGTCCACCGGTATCTAGAACTAGTTCTAGACTTTGCTGTTGAGCAACCCCCGTAACACTAACTGGCAGCTACACAATGAAATATTAGCTAGGGAACTACCAGCACTTCCCCCACAAGTCCCCTCATCAGTAGGGGAGTGGGATGATCTGGTAAAGACCTTTACAACGGCGCTCTCAAATGCCCTAGAGCAGCTTGCACAGTGCCAAAACCACGCGGTAAACATAGGCCGCATTGGTGGTCCTACGACCTGGACTCGCTCCGTAAATCATGTAGAACACAATTCAATAAGGCCAAGAGCCTTGGCACGGAGAATCAATGGCTCGAATATAAAGTTAAACTCAGGGCCTACAAAAAAGCTCTGAGGCAGGCGAAGAGAGTATCGTGGAGAAATTTCTGCACTGGGGTCGAAAATGTCGACGATAGAGCGTGAGTTAGACGAGTGCTCTCAAAAACTCAAACAGCCACAAGCTATTTGCGAAAACCTGGCGGATCCTGGACCAGCAAGGAGGGGGAAACCTTAGAGCTGCTCTTGAATACGCACTTCCCAGGGAACTTGCATGAGGAACCCTTAGCACCTACAAAAAACTGGCTGTAAACATACCCATCACGGAGAAAAAGGTTAGGTGGGCAGTTAAAAGCTTCGCACCGTTCAAGGCTGCCGGGCCAGACGGGATTATTCCCGCACAACTCTTAAACACGTTGGAGACATCAGCCAATATGGCTGGTATATCTCTATACAGCCTGCCTGGCTCGTAGCTACATTCCGTGCTCCTGGAGAAGTGCCACGGTAGTGTTTATTCCTAAGGCGGGGAAGGCGTCTCATTACGAGCCCAAGGACTATAGGCCGATCAGTCTCTCATCCTTTGTGCTCAAAACCTTCGAGAGGATAATAAATGACTACCTCTCCACTACTATTGATAGCAACCTTATCTCTAGCTATCAACATGCATACACCAAAGGGAAATCTACAGAAACAGCGCTTCACAGCCTAGTTTCTGTTATTGAAAAATCGCTGTATGAAAGGGATCACTGTCTCGTGGCCTTCTTAGACATTGAAGGAGCCTTCAACAACATAAGCCCTGATGCTATAAACACCACTTTAACAAGTCTACCTCTCCACTACTATTGATAGCAACCTTATCTCTAGCTATCAGCATGCATACACCAAAGGGAAATCTACAGAAACGGCGCTTCACAGCCTAGTTTCTGTTATTGAAAAACCGCTGTATGAAAGGGATCACTGTCTCGTGGCCTTCTTAGACTTTGAAGGAGCCTTCAACAACATAAGCCCTGATGCTATAAACACCGCTTTAACAAGTCTAGGCATAAGCAGGTCTCTTATTGGACTTATTGATCAACTACTAAGGGGTAGAAGAATAGTTTCTTCTCTGGGAGCGGTTGATTTATCACGCTATGTCACAAGGGGAACGCCGCAGGGTGGTGTTCTCCCCCCGCTTCTATGGAACCTCACTGTCAACTCGCTGCTGCGAGACAAAAGCGGGGGGCGGGAAGGTAGTGGCATATGCAGATGATTTAGCTATTGTATATAGGGACAAATTCCCACAAACCCTGTGCGACTTGATGCAAGTAGCACTGCGGAATGAGCATCAACCCGAACTGGTCCTTTTCACCAACCGCTATAAGAGACCACCGTTAAACGTACCAAAACTGAATGGCGTGCGCCTGAACTTGGCTGACAAGTTCGTAGGCACAGTTCTGGATAGGAAACTAACCTGGAATGTTCTTCAGCGCCAGAAGAAAGCATGTATTGCACTCTACACGAGCAAAAGAGCCATTGGAACGCCACTCGGAAGGGCACCGAGTAGCAGCAGCATCGGACCTGCGTCTGAGGGAAACGTCCAGCTGGGGCGCAAGCTTTACTGGCCACGCCAGTATTTTGGGACCCTACAGCTTTCTTTCGCTGAGCACAGATCGTTGTGCGACCACAACAGTCGGAGATAGCGGTTTTAAAATAAACATTCCCAGCAGGGAAGAATGGGAGAGGACGGATCGGAGTCCAGCCTCTGATGGCGGCACTTCCATTTATACCGACGGCTCAAAGTTAGACGGCAGAGTTGGAGGAGGGGTTTATTCAAAGGACCTGAACCTTGAGCTCTCCTTCAGACTACCTGATCACTACAGTGTCTTCCAGGCTGAAGTTTCAGCTACAAGAGATGGCCCAACAGAACCTCACATGGGTCCCGGCACATTGAGGGAAATTGTATGGCAGACGAACTTGCGAGGCAGAGCACGAACAAGCACGTTCTTCGGGATAAAGAGCGCTTAGGTATGCCGTTTGCCATATGCAAGCTAATACTGAAAGAGTACACATCTTTCGTTGGCTGCAATCTCTAGGATGCCGGATATCCAAAGAAACCTGGCCGGTTTAGGAGCGTCAGTCCCGGTATTCTGCTATGTGGAGAATCCCGATAATAGAGGGATTTCCCATATGGCAGGGTCCCGGAACTGACTTTCCTAGTGTTGGTGGTATCACAACGGGCCTTTTAATACTGGCCTAGGTGTGCCTCTGCGGCAGCCACTTGAACCTAACCTAACCTAGCTGGCTAATGTCGGGGTGATAACCGGAGGGGAAACTTGAGACAGGGGTATGTAGATGATAATGATTTGCATCGATTTGGTCGACATCTCCTGTACGGATGGTTATGCCTTGGCTTTTTTAGATATCATCCGCTCCTTCGATGTCGGTATCAAATAGATCATACTGTACAGAGTTGTGTATTATGTACGCAAGACCACCTCCTAGACCTCCTGTTACTCTGTGACGGTCTTTCCGATGGATGTTATATCCGCCATAGGTAATGAAGTCCGACCTAGGACTAAGCTTGGTTTCTTCAACTGCGGAAAGTTTTATGTCATATTGCGTCATCAGATTAGTTATCTCCGCGATCTTTCCACTTAATCCGTTACAGTTCTGCTGTAAGTTTTGGAAGTGTGCCGGTGGGGTCGATGTCGAGTTCACTGTAGGCGTGAGAGACGAATGTGTTCGCCCAGGTGTTGGTGGGGTAAGACCAAGGCTGGGCCTCAGCCTAGTTAGCTGTGGACCTGGTGTGACCGGGTTGGCTGGCGACGTAGGTTGAGGCGTGTTACAGCATAGTACGATGAACACATCCGTCCAAAGGTTCCTTTGCGAGCACAGAGCATAGATATACGTGGAGGTGTGGAGCTAGAAGGAGTTTGTTCGAAATGGGTCTAAAATGAAAGGTGTTGATGAGAGTTTTTATGGATAATTTTAAGTCCTACTGGAATTAGGATTGGGATAGGGGTAGAGATAGGGATATGGGTATTGGACAAATAGGAAAACAATATGAAGGGAGAAAAGCATATGAAAAGGATGAAGGTGGGGTGGACGGAAGAGAGGATGTGTAGCTGATGATGATAGCATTGTCAGTTGCATCAAAATTAGCACAGTGAGGGGGAATTTTTCTCCGAATAAACAGTTTCTACCAAGGACTATTAAACATGTGTTTTTTTTTTTCAAAACCGTAAATGTTAATTTTATATGAAAAAGAACGAGCCGGAACCCCTTTTAAAACGGTTTTAAATTTGTTTAATGTCTTGTTCATTTAGTTGGCACATTAGGATGGCCGAAAGTATCACACACAACTTTTGGTCGCGATTGGAAACGATTAAAGCGTGCCGCACGGGGGTCAAAGTTCAGACTGCCCTATGGAGACTCAAAAAATTATATAGATTCTTTTTTATCCAATACTCAAAATCGATAGCACTATGGTCGAAGATATTACATACGAAATTTGATTCCGATTGTAAACGCCTAAGAAGTGTCGCATAGGGGTGAAGTTCGGACTACCCCTGCGATCCGTTTTAAGTATCGATTTCGAGTATTAGATAAAAATAAATATGTATCACTTATTTTTTTAGTCTCCTTAGGGAAATCTGAACTTTGACCCTCATGCGACATGCCTAAACCATCTCCAATCGGGATACAAATTTATGTGCGATATAGTTGACCGTGGTGCAACCTATCTAGGGGGTGAGACTGCAAAAAAATTTACATTTGATTATAAGGACCACCCTAGGGCACATAAATATTTTATTTACTAGAGGGTACCCTGAAAAGTTTTCATGAAAGATTGTCGAGCAAGGTTATAAAAGACACGTTTTGACCTCAGTATAACAATTCTGAAAGAGGAAATTTACCTATAGTTGAATGAGGCCAAACAATTCAAGAGATCCGACAAAAATGTTTCGCCTTGTTTCAGAAAGCACCACTCATCTTAACGTTTTTGACGATTTTTTCATTTACGTTCCATTCTTGTCTTTTTCTAATAGAAAAATTAGAGTAATCTTTAGTTTTTTTTTTCATCATGGTCGCAGGAAAAAAGTTGTAAAAATGCAGGCAGGCCTATTTTGCAGCTACATACTTACTTGAGTTTTGTAGTAGTAACATTTTTCTGTGTTCGTGTTTTTATTCGGAGCCGTGACCGTAACCGAAATAAATGTGGAAGAACGAAACCGGAACCGAAGCCGCAACACCTTACATAACTGAAACCGACCCCAAGTTCATAGACCTCTCGACTCCGTTGTGGTATTTACCCTCAGTTGCTACCACCCTATTATGCTATCGTTTCATCTATTAAGTAAATAGTTGTTAGGGTTTTTTAAAATACTTTTGTATAAATAGATGCATAGTTTAAACAAAACACTTTTCCAGAGCTATTTGTAAAATAATTTCTCTAAGCAAGTACACTAACTTGTTTGACAGCTCGATTAATAAAAAATAATTAAAATTTTACTTTTTACTTTCTTATAACATTTTGCTTAGTGGGAAGTGAGGAAGATGCGCATTTCTCAACCCCAATGCAATATATGTATTTTGATTCATTTAAATCGAACAAATGAGCGATGATCAAACAGCGACAATGAGAATTAGTAATAACAAAACTCATTGAAATTATATTCATTTCGTAGAAAGCACGCACTAAGCGGGGAGAGAGGATAATTCAACAAAAAAACTTTTGAGGTGTTGCCGCTTTAAATTAAAAAATTGTACTTGTTTGCAAAAAAAGACACAGCTGAAACTGTTTTATTTTATTGGGATAAATTAATAAAAAAACTCAATTGCTTTTTCTCAAATTTTCAAATACTTTACATTAATTTGTATAAAGAAACTTTCAAAATATGAGAAAAGGCAAAAGGCAAAAAAGAAATTGCTTTTTTTTTATTAATTTATCCCATTGTTTGTTTATGCAACCCCTCAGTTTACGAGTTCAAGGTATAAATACTACCATCGTGGCCACTAACCCTGCAGGAAAAGTATCTAGCGTAAAAGTAACTTTAAGTTGCCTAGCAATCAACTAGTGCTGTATATTTACTGTAAATTTTCATATACTCGGACTTTTTGTTCGACGATGGCCGGAATCCGGTCAGTTATGGTTACCTCTGCATGAGATGTCAACCAACTACTAACTAACTACTTTTCAACCAAAAAATAGCCAAAAGATAAATTAATTTTTCTTTTTATAATTTTTATTTATTTACTTTAAATTTTATTTTATCTTTTCCATTCCTTTTTTTAATTCCCCCATTTTACTATATGTGTATCAAATTTATTCTTTAGAAACCAGCTACTATTTGTATTTACCCAATACCGAAAAAGCACCTGAAAATGACAAGCTAAAAGACGGAAGCAAACGAACAATTAAACATCCCTGCAGGAAAAGTATCTAGCGTAAAAGTAACTTTAAGTTGCTTACTAATCAACTAGTGCTGTATATTTACTGTAAATTTTCATATACTCGGACTAACTATTTTTGTTCGACGATGGCCGAAATCCGGACAGTTATGGTTACCTCTGCATGAGATGTCAACCAACTACTAACTAACTACTTTTCAACCAAAAAATAGCCAAAAGATAAATTAATTTTTTTTTATAATTTTTATTTTTTTACTTTAAATTTTATTTTATCTTTTCCATTCCTTTTTTAATTCCTCCATTTTACTCTATGTGTATCAAATTTATTCTTTAGAAACCAGCTACTATTTGTATTTACCCAATACCGAAAAAGCACCTGGAAATTACAAGCTAAAAGACGGAAGCGAACAAAAAATTAAACATATTTTCGGACTCCTCTGCATGACTTGTGGCGTAGTTAGATGTTAGTTATTCCTCAGTGTGCTTAAAATGCACTATTTCCCACAATTGCCACAAAATAGTTATTTATAAGCTAGATGTTTTTTTGCAATTGACATTTTTTTACTGCAGGGAATATACAACATTGCTCTAAATATAAATCAAAAACGTAGCACACACCTCCAACTGTTGATGCATAATCTTCTTATTATTTCAAAAACCAACGCATTTTAATTATGTTAACTCGGCAACACTAATTATTTCTAAACACTTGAAGACACATACATATGTATAGGCGATTACAGCTCAACTAAGGCGCTTGATGCTCACACATTGGCTGCTGGACACCTTGCTCTCTGATGCCTGCCAGTTGTCTACTGTCCAGCGTTCACTTGTCATTTGTCCCCTGAAATACATCCCATCCTGTCTATCGAGTATAAAAGTATTTGATTAACGTGTTTTTAGATTCAGTCTAGACGAGATCGCGCAAACATTGCAACAGAGCAACGAACAGAGCAGAATCGCTAATCATAACATTGATTTTCGTTTCAATTAATTTTTGTTGTTCTCATTGAAATTTTCAAATTCCGTGCTCGATATTATCATTCATCTAGCCAAGAAAAATAGTGAAAAGTGTTCCGGCACACGCATAACGCTTTCGTTTAGTAAAGATTTTTTGTAGGTCGCTATCTAAAATATATCTGCGAAAGTGCAAATAAACAATAAACGTTCCCGTTCAAACTGAGCCGCGCTTATCATTACTTAGTACGCCGGTGTAACACAATGTGAGTCATCTAATTAACAATTATTCAGTTGATGTGTTCACAAATATGCAAATGTGTCTATGTGTGTGTTTAAACAAAGGTTAAATTATATATGGAGCAACAAAAAATCCAAAAAGAACGCACTTATTTGCCAAGTGCGCCTGTGCGTTTGTTGCATTTTTAACGTTTTCGTGTAAAATAAATATTTCTCAATTTGTGAATCTTCTCACTCTCATATAATTTGTGAGTAAAAATGTATGAAAAGGCGAAACGGTTTGCACCGATTCACTAGTGAAAAATTGTTTAGAATTGGCATGATAATCAGGGGATTTGAGTGAATTTTCAAAAGTCTTGTAAAGCTTATAAACCTTATAAATATTTCACATTTCATACAACCTTATATGAATGCACGTAATAATTAAAATATATAAGTATCTATTATATTAATAGGCTAACAAATTTTACATATAAATATTTGCCAAGCTTAAACCCATACTAAATATGCATAAATATTTATGAAATGCATATGGATTTGTTGGCATACCTCTAAGGCAGTGCAAAATTATTTAATATATAACCAATCCTGCTTCATTTATCTGTAATAAGCGAATGCAAATTTCTCATGCCACTTGAATTGGTTATCTGACAATCAATTTGTACATAAAGCGATAGGCCAGTGGAAAGCGTCGGGGGTAGTGGCGAGCGGTTAATGGTTCAAGTACACCTATCGGCCACATTTTTTTTTTTTTTTTTTTTTGTCATTGAACATTGTTTTTATTTTTTCAATATATAAATATTTCTTATCTTGACTTTTTTAAAATTTTTATGTTTGTGATCTCTATTTTCGAGAAAAAAAATTGCTGAATATTTTTAGTTGACGGAAAGCATATGCATACATACCACCCATTATAGAAATGCGATAACCGCTTATTCAATTTAGGTTTTTTGTCTAATTTTTGATGATATAAGATCGAAGTTGCGAAATTTTTTCAAACACAGTAGTCTATTTATCGGACTTCGGTAGATTACTTCTATAAATTTTAGTGATTTCTACCGTTTGAGACAAAGTTGCTGATAGACTCCCTATTTAAAATATAAAAATCGACAACATATTTAATATGTACTTAAATTTTGAACTAAATCAAGTGGTTAGCGGACGTCTTAAATTTTACTGAAGGCAACAACTGATTTCTATTCATATGTACATATGTATTAACTTTTAAAAGGGCAGATTTGCAACCCGAGCCCCAAACAAGTCTAGACCAAATTGAATAGAAAAATTAATATATATTTTTTCTTTAAATCAAATAAAAAATCCATTAAAATGTCTTAAATATTGCTAAGTTATGGTTAAAGAAAAAAGCTAGAAAATCCTCAAACTTTTCTTGACCTAACCAGAATTTGTAATTTACCCCGTCTAAAAAGATTTAAAAACACGCCTGCATAATAAATTTCTATAAATAGAACTCATTTTCTGCAAAATGAACCTTTCAATCTTTCACTCAACAAGCTCCTCCTTTTATTAGAGAAACTATTTTCATTCTCTCGCTCATTGCCCATACAGCTTAAATTGGTGATTTGACAATAAATTCTTAGATAAGGCAGTAGAGCAGTGGTTAGCGCATCGGATAGCGAGCGAACTGTTGTAGGTTCGAGAACAGCTCCGGGTTACAATTTTTTCTTTCATGGAAAATAGTTTTTTCTAAATTAAAACATCTTTAGAGTATTTCTAATCTTGGTTTTTTATAAGCTCATTAAAATTTCATAAGACATATTTTTATATTTGATACTTTTTTCGGAAAAAACTTACTGCGAATATTTTCATAAATATACATACATACCACCCATTATAGAAATGAGATAACCGCTTATACAATTTGGGCTTTTTGGTAAGTTTTTCCGAAAATTAAAATTTTTTTAAACATACCCTCATATTCATAAAAAATAAAATTGGTTTATAAAGCTTTTTAAAATGACATTTTCATACAAATTTTGAATAATAAGAGCTTAATAAACCTTTTATATTTTTTATGAATAAGGGGGATATTGTTCTGTTTATCGGACTTCGGTAGATTATTTCTATAAATTTTGAAATATAAAAATCCATAATTTTTCACAGGTCCTTAAATTTTGTACTAAACGAAGTGGTTAGAGGTCAACTAAAATATTACTAAAGACAACAACTCATTTCTATTCATCCAGATTTACAAACCGAACACCAAACAAGTCTAGACAAAATTTGACCACTTTTGAATAAAAAAAAAAAATCAATATAAAATGTCTTTTTAAATATTTCTAAGTTATGGTTAATGAAAAAAGCTAGAAACCCTCAAACTGTTTTTCCAAAAAGCTACCTACATATACCTACATTTTTTTTTTTCAAAAATCAAATCAAAAATCAATATAAAATGTCTTATTAAATATTTTCAAGTTAGGGTTAAGGAAAAAAGCTAGAAAACCCTCAAACTGTTTTTGCATAAGGTTAGATTTTGCCCGGTTTAACCACTTTTGAATAACTTTTTTTTTAAATCAACATACCCACATCTTTTTAAAAAATTAAATCAAAAATCGATATGAAATGTCTTTTTAAATATTTCTAAGTTATGGCTAAGGAAAAAGGCTAGAAAATCCTCAAACTATTTTTGAAAAAGGCTACATTTTGCCCAGTTTCACCACTTTTGAATATTTTTTTTTTAAATCAATATACGTACTATTTTTTCAAAAATCAAATAAAAAATCGATAAGAAATGTATTTTTAAATATTTTTAAGTTAAGGAAAAAAGATAGAAAAACCTTTAACAGTTTTTGCAAAAGGTTAGATTTTGGCTGATTTTACCACTTTGAATACATTTTTTTTTTAATCAATATACCTACATTTTTTTTTTTTGAATCAAATCAAAAATCAAATTAAAATGTCTTCTAAATATTGATAAGTTACCCTCGTGAAGGGTGGACACCTTGCCGCGGTACGAGGGCTTAAGTCGATAGCCACAGGGCTACGCTGCCCTTGTGATCATAGCTCCGTACGGCACTTCATCACGAGAGCAGCCTAGCCTCTCTGGCGCGACGACAAAGATCTTCCCCCTCCCAATCCAGGGTGTTATGCGAAACCGTGCCCATTGGACGTTTGCAGCCGGGAGGCAAATCGTGGCTGTATTTGAACGGAGCCTCTCTGACACCGGGTCGCCTCAGAGAGTAAGCATGGCCTTACCGCGGTACGGGGCTCTGCCGCGGCGGACGACACATTTTCCCCTACTCTTCCCTTGACCCTAAGCTGGCCTTGTCCGGCGATGGGTCGTACGAACAAGATGAACTCGAATAACCTGAATAAAAACGAAAAATCTAAAAAACAAACAACGCCAAATTTCACTCCTCAGCAAAGGAGAGCTATGGAGGAGCAGGCGAGGAAGCAACAACAACGCCGGAGGACAACCTCCGTTCCACAATCAAGGGGGGGATCGACAGCGATGGCAACTACGAGTCGGTCAACCAACCCTCTATCGAATAAGATTGACTTGATGGGAGCTAGCACCAGTGCGGTTGCCAACGCAGCTAAGCGGACAACGGCGGATGCTAAACTCCCATCAACCGCTGATATGAAAACCAGTATCTTTACGTCTGTGGCAGTGGTCTCACGACCTGGCCTCGGAGTTTCGAAGGAGAAGGAAGCTGCAACTGAGATGTCGGCAAGGAGAGCGACCGCGATGGCAACTACGGGTCCGCACTCCAGGGAGTGCGCATCTCCCCGCCGCTTCACATACCACGAGAAAAGATTGGCTGCAAGGATCCTGAAGAGGTATGAAGGGGTACCGCAGGAATCACTGTCGCCGAATTCCAGTAAATCTGTAGAGCTAGCGAAAGCTGTGATACCGGATTTCCAAAATTCGTACATGCCAAAGAGGTTAAAAGTTAACCCTTTCAAGCGCCAGAGATCGGATCTGGAGTTTATTCCCCCTCCCAAGCGGCATCAGAATACCTCTGGAGCGGGCAAACTAAGCTTTGCTGAGGTAACCAAGGACAGGATCCTTATAGGCGTCCTTGACCGAGGCAATGACCGTCTGGCCATCCCCAAGGACCGGTGGCGTTACGTGCGAAATGAACTCGGCAACATTCTTCTCAACGTTGCTCCGGAGTTTCCGGGTAGTTCGGCACGAGTAACGGATGCGGGTTGGCACCAGGGTCAAATTAAATTACTCGCATGCGAGGATGCAAAAACCGTAGCACTGTACAAGGCAGCAGCTGCTAAACTGGGTGAAGTCTACCAGGGCGCAAAGATAGAGGTCGTCGACTGGAAGGACATTCCAGCTCGTCCAAGGGCAAGGGCGTGGATTCCGGCCATCCCTGACGAACCCGAGAGAATACTCGGGATGCTACGGCTAATGAATCCGTCCCTCCCAACGCATGACTGGAGTGTCAATCTGGTCGGGGATGCGGTAGGGCCCGACAGACAGGTGGTGTTCACCATGAATAAAGAGTCAATCGAGCCCCTCAAAAGGTGCAATGGCCTAGTACACTACAGCGTAGGCCAGATCGTTATCCACGTATATCGTGGTGATGCTCAGCGCGCTGCCTTCTCGGCTGCTCCGGGGGAACCGGAAAACTTATCACCAGAAGAGGAAGCGGAGGATTCCGATGCGGAAAGCATGTTATCCGCCACGTCTCTAGGCGATAGTGCTGTGAACAACTCGGAGATGGAGGACAGCCTACAGGACGAGGAAGTCCTCGACGTCACGGTGGTAGCAGCCAACGCTGAGCGACTAACATCTAACGCTACAGGCAGTAGGACTCCTGCAACGCCACATCGGGCAGTTAATCGGAACAACTCGTCGTTGATAGGCAACCTCCGGGATGGAGCAAACCTCGACGATATGGGGACGGCAGGGAAGTCTGTGCGCTCTCATGTTGGTGGTGCTTCAGATTAATTTGCACAAATCTAAAGTGGCTTCGGCTGCTTTAAGTAGTCGTCTTTCTAAAGGCGACGTGGATGTGGTCCTCATCCAAGAACCCTGGGTCAATAGCTCGAGAATCTGCGGATTGGGGACTAAGGGCTTCAAGCTCATTCGAGCCAGCGAGGAGAGCAAAGTCAGAACGTGTATTTTGGTCAAGTCTGAGTTGAACTCCTTTCTTCTACCTAACTACACCAATGGTGATATTACCGCTATCAGTCTAACGGTCGACAGCACCCGCCTGACGGTGGCGTCGGTCTATATGCCCTACGACGCCGAAGAACCCCCACCACAAACGGAGGTGAAAGACCTGGTGTCAAATTTCTGCACGGGTAATCTTATTATTGGAGCGGACGCTAATGCTCACCATGTCCAATGGGGGAGCTCCGACATCAATGCCAGGGGCGAGTCTCTGTTTGATTACCTCTTAACAACCAACCTGGTGATTTGCAACGTGGGTAATGAGCCTACTTTTATCACTAAGACCCGCAGGGAGGTCATAGACCTCACTATCTGTAGTGAAGGCGCTTATGAGTGGGTCAGAAAATGGCGGGTTCTGGAAGAACATTCTTTCTCCGACCACCGTTACATAGAAATGGTTTTAGACTTTATTGTAGAACAACCAATCATGAAGCGCAATCCACGTAACACTGATTGGCAGTTACACAATGAAATATTAGACAGAGACCTACCAGTACTGCCCTCACAAGCCCCCTCATCAGTAGAGGAGCTGGAGGATCTTGTTACTACATTTACATCGGCGCTCTCAAATGCTCTAGGACAGGCTTGTCCAGTGCCAAAACCACGCGGTAAACACAGGCCACATTGGTGGTCCTACGATTTGGACTCGCTCCGAATATCATGCCGGAAACAATTTAACAAGGCCAAGAGCTTCGGCTCTGAGCCTCATTGGCATGAATATAAAGCTAAACTAAGGGCCTACAAAAAAGCTCTGAGACAGGCGAAGAGAACCTCGTGGAGAAATTTCTGCACTGGCGTCGAAAAGGTCGACGACACAGCGAGACTTAGACGAGTCCTCTCGAAAAGTCAAACAACCATCAGCTATTTGCGAAAGCCTGACGGATCCTGGACCAGCACGGAAGAGGAAACCCTTGAGCTGCTCTTGAATACACATTTTCCGGGGAATCTGCATGATGCACCACTAGCACCTGCAACAAACCTGGCAGTAAATATACCCATCACTGAGGAAAGAGTAAGGTGGGCAGTTAAGAGCTTTGAACCGTATAAGGCTGCCGGGCCGGACGGGATTATCCCCGCGCAACTTATAAACACGTTGGAGACATCAGCTAAATGGCTGGTATTTCTCTTCACAGCCTGCCTGGCTCTCAACCACATTCCGGGCTCCTGGAGAAGCGCCACGGTAGTGTTTATCCCTAAGGCTGGGAAGGCATCCCACTACGAGCCAAAAGATTACAGACCGATCAGTCTCTCGTCCTTTGTACTCAAAACCTTTGAGAGGATACTAAGCGACTACCTTTCAACGACTATTGATAGCAACCTTATCTCTAGCTACTCTAACACCAAGAGTAAATCAACAGAAACTGCTCTGCACAGCCTAGTATCTGTCATTGAGAAATCGCTGTGTGAAAAGGACTACTGTCTCGTGGCCTTCTTAGATATTGAGGGGGCTTTCAACAATATAAGCCCGGAGGCGATCAACTCCGCTCTAACTAATCTGGGCGTAGATAGACCTCTAACTGGTTTAATTGACCAACTTCTAAGAGGAAGGAAAATAGCTTCTTCACTTGGTACGGTCGAGTTATCACGCTATGTCACAAGGGGAACGCCCCAGGGTGGTGTTCTTTCCCCGCTTTTATGGAACCTCACAGTCAACTCGCTGCTACGTGACACAAGCTGGGGGGGCGGGAAGATAGTGGCATACGCAGACGATTTAGCTATTGCATTCAGAGGCAAGTTCCCACAAACTCTGTGTGACCTGATGCAAGTAGCACTGCGAGAGGTTTCGAGGTGGTCCTCTCGCTGCGGACTTAGTATCAACCCGGGGAAAGTGGAACTTGTCCTCTTCACCAACCGGTACAAAATACCGCCACTAAGCCTACCAGAACTAGATGGCACGCGCCTGGGCTTGTCGGATAAGGCCAAGTTTCTAGGCATAGTTCTGGACAGGAAACTGAATTGGAAGGAGAATGTTCTTCAGCGCCAGAAGAAAGCTTGCATCGCTCTTTACACATGCAAAAGAGCCATTGGCAAAAAATGGGGGCTCAGCCCTAGAGTATGCAGTTGGATCTACACGGCCATCATTCGCCCAATCATGCTGTATGGAGTCGTCGTATGGTGGCCGGCACTGAGCAAGACAACATACCTGAATCTGTTGCGGAAAGTCCATAGATCCAATATGATCTGTATAAGCGGTGCGCTAAGGACAACGCCCAACGAAGCCCTCCAGGCCATTCTGGGCATTTTGCCACTTGATCTGGAAGGGTTTCGGTCAGCGGCGGCATCAGCTCTGCGCCTAAGAGAAACCTCCAGTTGGGGTGCGGGTACTATTGGACACTCCAGTATTCTGGAATCTTACAGCTTTCTCCCTCTAAGCACAGATCGTTGTGCAACCACTACAGTCGGGGATAGCTGCTTCAAAATAAACATTCCCAGCAGAGAAGACTGGGAGAGGACGGATTGGTGTCCCGAAACAAATGGTGGCACTTCCATATACACCGACGGCTCGAAGTTGGACGGCAGAGTTGGAGGAGGGGTTTATTCAAGGGATTTGGACCTTGAACTCTCCTTCAGACTACCTGATCATTGTAGCGTCTTCCAGGCGGAAGTCTCGGCAATCCGGGACGCCGCGGCCTGGTTAAGCAAACGTGTTATCGGAGGAGATATCACTATTTTCAGCGATAGCCAGGCGGCAATCAAATCCCTTGGCTCATACACGTTCAACTCTGAACTGACGCTCAGCTGTCGTCGATCTCTTCAGGAGATGGCCCAACAGAACCGCGTAAACCTCATATGGGTCCCGGGACATAGGGACATTGAGGGAAACTGTAAGGCAGACGAGCTTGCCAGGCAGGGCACGACCAAGCAGGTTCTTCGGGATAAAGAGCGCTTAGGTATGCCGTTTGCCACATGCAAACTAATGCTGAAGGAGCACACACTCCGTCAAGCCAACGAAAGATGGCTGCAATCCCCAGGGTGTCGGATATCGAAACAAACCTGGCCAAAATGGGATCTTAAAAGGTCTAGACGCATTTATGCCCTAACTAGGAGGGAAATCTGCATATTGATAGGGGCATTAACCGGTCACTGCCTCATTGGTAGGCATGCAGAAAGGCTAAGTGTGCCCTACCGACGATGCTGCAGGAGTTGCAAAGATGATGAGGAGGAGGAAACGGTGGAGCACCTCATCTGCAACTGTCCGGCTTTAAGCGGCGTGAGAACGCGCTTTTTGGGAGTTCCGTTCCTAGATAGTCTAAGCCAGATCGCGGAACTGGACATAAAGGACTTGATGGGCTTCATAAAGTCATCTAAGTGGTTCGAGGAGGAGTAACGGTGTCGGTTTAGGAGTGTCAGTCCCGGGATTCTGCTATGTGGAAGATCCCAACAACTCAGGGATTTTCCATATGGCTGGGTCCCGGGGCTGACTTTCCTTGTGTTGGTGGTATCACAACGGGCCTTCAAAACTGGCCTAAGTGTGCCTCTGCGGCAGCCACTTGAACCTACCATTGATAAGTTATGGATAAAGAAAAAAGCTAGAAAAACCTTTAACTGTTTTTGCAAAAGCCTAGATTTGCCCTAACCAGCATTTGTAATTTACCAACACTAAATAATAAATTTCTATAAATAGAACTCATATTTCTACAAAATGAATTTCATTCTTTCACTCAATAAGCTCCTCCTATTATTAGAGAAATTATTTTCACTCCCTCGCTCATTGAGTACTTCGGTCCATTATTATCTATTATATTAATAGGCTCACAAATTTTACATATAAATATTTGCCAAGCTTAAACCCATACTAAATATGCATAAATATTTATGAAATGCATATGGATTTGTTGGCATACCTCTAAGGCAGTGCACAATTATCTAATATATAACCAATCCTGCTTCATTTATCTGTAATAAGCGAATGAAAATTTCTCATGCCACTTGAATTGGTTATCTGACAATCAATTTGTACATAAAGCGATAGCCCAGTGGGAAGCGTCGGGGGTAGTGGTCGAGCGGTTAATGGTTCAAGTACAGCTATCGGCCACATTTTTTTTTATTTTTTGTCATTGAAAATTGTTTTTATTTTTTTAATATATAAATATTTCTTATCTTGACTTTTTTAAAAATTTTATATTTGTGATCGCAATTTTCGAGAAAAAAAATTGCTGAATATTTTTAGTTGACGGAAAGCATATGCATACATACCACCCATTATAGAAATGCGATAACCGCTTATTCAATTTTTGATGATATAAGATCGAAGTTGCGAAATTTTTTCAAACACAGTAGTCTATTGATCGGACTTCGGTAGATTAGTTCTATAAATTTTAGTGATTTCTACCGTTTGAGACAAAGTTGCTGATAGACTTCCTCTTTAAAATATAAAAATCGACAACATATTTAATATGTACTTAAATTTTGAACTAAATCAAGTGGTTAGCGGTCGTCTTAAATTTTACTGAAGGCAACAACTGATTTCTATTCATATGTACATATGTATTAACTTTTAAAAGGGCAGATTTGCAACCCGAGCCCCAAACAAGACTAGACCAAATTGAATAGAAAATTAATATATATTTTTTCTTTAAATCAAAAAAAAATCCATATAAATTGTCTTAAATATTGCTAAGTTATGGTTAAAGAAAAAAGCTAGAAGATCCTTTTTTTGACCTAACCAGAATTTGTAATTTACCCCTCTAAAAAGATTTAAAAACACGCCTGTATAATAAATTTCTATAGGTTAGGTTAGGTTGCGAGGGCAGGACAGAGTGCAGGACCCTGCCCACCACTTAGGCCAGTCAAGTTGGCCCATTGTGATACCCTATGCGGTCTTAAGACCCACCCCATATCCGAGAGACAAACATCAACACTCTCACAATCTCACACTTGGATTAGAGGATCAAACCAGCTCGTGGAATCAATGAATTTCAATAGAGCCCTAATATCCATTTTTGAAACCTCCGTGAGGTCATCGATGAACGGTTGGCCGAGAATAGCCAATCGTCTTCTGCTGAGTGCAGGACAATGACACAGCAGATGTTGAACACTCTCCTCCTCTTCAATACATCTGCAACTGCGACAGTAATCGTGAGTTATTACGCCCATCCTAGCACCATGTGTGCCTATTAAGCAGTGCCCTGTTAACACCCTTATCAGTGATGAGACACCGGATTTATTAAGTGACAGCAGACAGTTAGTGCGTCCTTTGTTGTACGAAGGCCAAGTTAGCCTTGATATCTCGCACGTCGAGAGACCTGACCAGAGCTCATTTGCCCTTTGTAAGGTATTTGTGCTAGCTCGGAGTTTGAAAGATGCCATGGGAATGCCTACCAGATCATTTCCTGGAAGGAGATGAGTGGTGGTACCTCTTCTGGCCAGCTCATCCGCTATACAGTTGCCTTCAATATCCCTGTGACCAGGTACCCAAATAAGGCTGATACTGAAGTGCTGAGCCATCTCGTTAAGAGATCTGCGGCATTCAGTTAGCGACTTTGTGTTGTCGACATATGAGTTCAGTGCCTTTAGCGCGGCCTGACTATCTGAGAAGATAAATATCCGTTTGCCGTTTTGGGGCGTAGACGCTAGGCTTTTCACTGCACCGTGTATTGCCAGCATTTCTGCTTGGTACACGCTGCAGTGGTCGGGAAGACGAAAGGAGATCTCTAGTCCCAGGTCCGGTGAAAAGATACCTCCACCCACCTTCCCTTCAAGCTTAGAGCCATCGGTGAATATGTTCATGGCATTCCGCACAGTATGCGGTCGGTAATCCCATTCTTGTCTTGTGGGTATTTTCACCTCGTAGTTCCTAACGAACACGTTGCTTGGCGTGCAATAGTCAGTATGTAATGGTATGCTCACAGGTGCATGGGAGCCTAAAATTGTAGCGTGACCACATGTACCGCCCTTCCATACGTCGGTCTCCCTTAGTCGCAGAGCTGTAATCACAGCCATTTCTTTAGCCACCAGATCGAGTGGTGGAAGATTCAGCATCGTGTTGAGTGCTTCTGTCGGAGTGGAGCCGAGGGCCCCGGTTATGCAGAGTTCTGAACTCCTTTGGACTTTTTGTATCTGCTTGAGGTACGTGTTCTTGGTTAGTGCCGGCCACCAGACCAGCACACCGTACAGTAAAATTGGACGAACAATAGCTGTGTATATCCAGTGCACCACTTTGGGAGAGAACCCCCACGATATACCAATTGCTCTCTTGCAAGTAAACAACGCGCATGTTGCCTTTTTAACTCGTTCCGCTATATTGTCGCTCCAGAGTAGTTTCCTGTCTAGAATAACTCCTAGATATTTGACTTTGTCACTGAGTACTAAAGTTGTATTCCCAATTTTTGGTGGTATTAAGTTCGGTATTTTGTACCTCCTAGTGAAGAGGACAAGTTCGGTTTTCTCGGGGTTAACCTCCAAACCTGAAGCGTTCGCCCAGTCGCATACTTTAGTTAGAGCATTTTCCATTAAATTGCAGAGGGTTTGAGGAAATTTTCCCCGAATGATAACGCAGATGTCATCGGCGTACGCGATCACTTGGTAGCCTTCAGCTTCCATGAGACGTAGAAGTTGGTTTACAGTAACCAGCCACAGGAGCGGAGAGAGAACACCTCCTTGCGGGGTACCTCTGTTAACGAGTCTGTGAACCGAATTACCGCCTAGCTCCGTAGTAATCCGTCTGCTAATAAGCAATTTGCGGATAAACTCCACAAGGCAGGCATCGACCCGCAGACCCGTTAACGCCGAGGTGATGGCTTCCGGTAGAACGTTGTTGAAGGCACCTGCTATATCAAGGAAAGCCACTAGTGTATATTCCTTTGTGTCAATTGACTTTTCTATAACAGATACCAGAGAATGCAAGGCAGTGTCAGTCGATCTACCTTTACTATAGGCGTGTTGAGCCCGCGACATGTGAGTTGAGTCTATCGATCTTCTGACATAGTCCTCCAAAAGTCTTTCCATAATTTTAAGTAGAAATGAAGATAGGCTTATTGGCCTAAAATCATTAGGTTTAGAATGGGATGGTTTCCCGGATTTTGGGATAAATACTACCTTAACCTCTCTCCATGATGCAGGTACATAGTTGAGCCTGAGGCAACTAACAAACATGGTCTTCAGCCAGGGCTTAATAAGCTCGGCTGTTTGTTGTAACTGGGCCGGGAATATTCCGTCCGGTCCTGGCGATTTGTAGGGCTTGAGACTGGCCAAGGCCCAGTCCAGCTTTTTATCATCGGTTATTTCCTTTATCAGCTGATCCGAAAGCATTTCATTCCCGACCGTAGTAGTAGCCGTGACTGTGCATGTCGGAAAGTGAGCATCCAGAAGCAGATTCATTGTGTCAGTGCTCGAATCGGTCCAATTCCCATCCGGCATTTGTATGTGGCTCAGTGTAGCTGGCGATTTTGAGAGCACCTTCCTCAGGCGCGAAGCTGCAGATGTTCATTCGATATTGTTGCAGAAATTCACCCAGGAGGCCCGTTTGGCCTTGCGAATTTCTTTCTTGTAGTTACTTAATTTAGTTTTGTGAAGTGCCCAGGATGTTGCGCTACCATCCTGTTTGGCTTTGTTAAAGGCCGACCTACATGTCCTTCTGAGATTATCTAGATCGGACGACCACCAGGGTGGTCTGTGGGTTTCAGTTAACTTTTTAGGCGGACACGCCTTGTCTAGAGCAATCTTGCAGTGTTGATTGAAGGAGCTGACGAGGTCGTCTAGCTCCTCTTCCTTTCTAGGTGTTACCAGCTGATTTGACAAATATTTGCGAATAAGCTTTTGGTAGTAACCCCAATTTGTTTTCCTAATATTCTGTATATATTTCGGACTTGTATGTAAATCTACTAAGGAGAAGCTAATGTATCTATGGTCTGAGAAGGAGTGCTCGCCTAACACCCTCCATGATTCTATGAGGTGACTGTGAGAGTCAGTGACCAACGTTATATCGAGGACTTCCTCTCGGTTTCTTGTTACGAAGGTGGGTTCATTCCCCGTGTTACATATACTTAGGTTAGTGCCTAGTAGGTAGTTATAGAGTGACTCACCTCGCTCATTTGTGTCAGTGCTGCCCCATTGGTTGTGATGGGCATTTGCGTCGCCGCCTAGCACGATGATATCGTCCCGTGGTTTTGAGGAACTCACGAACTCTCTAAAGTTGTTTGATGGTAGTGGTCCTTGGTGATCGTGAGCTAGATAGAATGATGCGAACCTGCAACTTCTACCTAGCCCCTCGACGCTTATCGCTGTCAGATCTCCGTCACTAAACTGGGGTAAGAGAAGAGCGTTAATATTTGATTTAACTAAAATACACGTTCGAGGTTTACCTTTACCTGTTGCGCTATAAAGCTTGTAAGTAGGGGTCCTCAAACCACAGATCCTATCTCCAGTGATCCATGGCTCTTGAACCAGGACAATGTCTACTGCGCCTTTTGAGAGCTGCAGTAGTAGTGCGGCCGAAGCAGCTTTACAGTGATGGAGATTAATCTGGAGGACCCTCATCACTTTTTTTTTGCGCTCTCCTCTGTGAGCGTCACGTCCGAGTCGCCGTCGCTCAGAAGCTGACTCTCGGAGTAGAGTCTCCTGAGAGCCGAGCCACCGTCCGAGCTGGACGACGCGAACCCACTCCCTGTGTCAGACGCCACTGACTGCCTGTCATCCGCATCCACCTCCATATCATTTTCACTGGGGGGGGGGGGGAGCTCCACCTCCGGATTTGAGGTGAGGTTGGCTAGGGCCTCGGTATCGGACTTATATACCTTGAGGACCACCTTTTCATAGCCATACCTCACTACGTACTTGCATCGGGCCAGAGCCTCGATGCTTGCCTCATCCAGAAGCAGAACGATCTGCATGGTAGCCTTATCGGTCTTATCCACGTTCACCACCCTCCAGTTTGATGTAGGCAGCTCAGGGTTGTACTCCTGCAGCACATCTAAAATCTCATCTGGTTCCGTGCAACCAACTGGAATCCAAACTCTAGCCCTTGGGCGTTGCGGGATATCAACCGCGTCCACTGCCCTCAAGCGCGCGCCGGGATAAACTTCTCCTATGCGCTGTATGCCAATTTTGTACAGGTCCACGGACCTGCTGTCATCGCAAGCGATCAGCTTCACGTTGCCCTGGTACCAACCCGCATCGGCGTAGTTGGGTGGAGGACCAGGGTTGTCACGTTTGACCTGTACCGCCACTTTTGCGAGCGCGGCCCTGATCCACTTCCACTGCTGCTTGGGGATCCTGCCGTCTACGTTGCTCTCATCTATTACACCAATGATCTTGCGATCCTTGGCAATGTCAGCGAAGGACCTCGTCGGTCCTCCTATTCTGGCCCTTTTCGGTGCCGTAGGGATGGTTTCCTCCAGCGATCGGTTTCGCTTAGAGGTTTCCCCCTTGTTGTTAGCGCCATACAGCTCAACCTTAAAGTCCGGCAATATCCGCCGAGCCCACGCAAGATCGCGCTGGAGCTTCGCCCAGGCCTCTGCCGAAACGTCTTCCTCCCTTATCGGTGAGGTCGCGTTCTTAAACAGGATCCGGGCTGCCGACCGCTTGTCATTGTGGTTGGGCTTGGTGGATTGCCTGCCCGCCAGGTCCTCGACCCTAACGACAGCACCAACATTCCTGGAGCCACCAGCCAAGGGCTCACCAGACGCTTTACGCTGAAAGGCAAGACCACTTGTGGAGGCTACGGGGTTGATAGCCTCGTTTTTGGCCTCCCGATCGGAACCCCTGGAGGAGGCACCGATCATCGGACTACTCAGACCGGTTTTACACTCGGCCCTACTACGTCGAGCTGCAGCAGCAGCAATGAAACGCTGGGGAGTCCTCTCAGCTTTACTGAGGTCCGGCTTGGCCGTGACCTTTTTAACGGAGCGAACTCCTGTTGGCTTTTTTTGAGGAGACCCAGACTCCTTATTTTTGTTGTTGTTGTTGGGAAAATTGTTCATATTTGAACCCACGAGTTGCGGAGAAAGGGGAAGGTCCACCCTGGGCAGAGATCCGCATACCCAGGGTAAGGCTAATTAGAATCGGAGGTCGCCAGGTATCCGAAGCACTCCGTTAGCGACTGGGCTATTTTAGGGCCCCCAGCCAGGCTGATCCTCGGCACGGGTCGTATGACACCTTGATCCAGCCCATTTCAAGGAGGGAAGATAGGAAAGGGGAGGGAGTGGACTGTGATAGAGGCTACGAGTAGCGGAAGGAAAAATCAGGTAAGAGGGGGGGGAGAGGTCGCCGCTCGAATTAGCCGCCGAAGCGTTACCGGGTGTCACCACGTGGAGGCTCCACCCCCACTTGGAGGAGGAGGGTGCATGCACCTACGAGTCGACGGTTTGAGGTGGCGCTGGTGTGTGCAAGGCGCGAACACCCCCATGAAAGACACCCCTTTTATTAGAGAAACTATTTTCATTCTCTCGCTCATTGCCCATACAGCTTGAATTGGTGATTTGACAATAAATTCGTAGATAAAGCAGTAGAGCAGTGGTTAGCGCATCGGATAGCGAGCGAACTGTTGTAGGTTCGAGAACAGCTCCAGGCTTCAACTTTTTTTTTTTTCATTGAAAATTGTTTTTTCTTTTTTAAAACATCGTTAGGTATATGAGTATTTCTAATCTTAATTTTTTATAAGCTCATTAAAATTTCATAAGACATATTTTTATATTTGTGATACTTTTTTCGGAAAAAACTTACTGCGAATATTTTCATAAATATACATACATACCACCCATTATAGAAATGAGATAACCGCTTATACAATTTGGGTTTTTTGGTAAGTTTTTCCGAAAATTAAATTTTTTTTAAACATACCCTCATATTCATAAAAAATAAAATTGGTTTATAAAGCTTTTTAAAATGACATTTTCATACAAATTTTGAATAATAAGAGCTCAATAAACCTTTGATATTTTTTATGAATAAGGGGGATATTGTTCTGTTTATCGGACTTCGGTAGATTATTTCTATAAATTTTGAAATATAAAAATCCATAATTTTTCACAGGTCCTTAAATTTTGTACTAAACGAAGTGGTTAGAGGTCAACTAAAATATTACTAAATACAACAACTCATTTCTATTCATCCAGATTTACAACCCGAACGCCAAACAAGTCTAGACAAAATTGGACCACTTTTTAAATATTTCTAAGTTATGGTTGAGGAAAAAAGCTTAAAAACCCTCAAACTGTTTTTGCATAAGGCTAGATTTTGCCCGGTTTAACCAATTTTGAATAACTTTTTTTTTAAATCGATATGAAATGTCTTTTTAAATATTTCTAAGTTATGGCTAAGGAAAAAGGCTAGAAAATCCTCAAACTATTTTTGCAAAAGGCTACATTTTGCCCGGTTTCAGCACTTTTGAATATTTTTTTTTTTTTAAATCAATATACGTACTATTTTTTTCAAAAATCAAATCAAAAATCGATAAGAAATGTATTTTTAAATATTTTTAAGTTAAGGAAAAAAGATAGAAAAACCTTTAACAGTTTTTGCAAAAGGCTAGATTTTTGCTGATTTTACCACTTTGAATACATTTTTTTTTTTAAATCAACATACCTACATTTTTTTTTAAATCAAATCAAAAATCAAATTAAAATGTCTTCTAAATATTGCTAAGTTATGGATAAAGAAAAAAGCTAAATAAACCTTTAACTGTTTTTGCAAAAGCCTAGATTTGGCCTAACCAGCATTTGTAATTTACCAACACTAAAAAGATGTAAAGAAGCCATGTATAATAAATTTCTATAAATGAACTCATATTTCTACAAAATGAATTTCATTCTTTCACTCAATAAGCTCCCCCTATTATTAGAGAAATTATTTTCACCTCCTCGCTCATTGAGTACTTGGGTCCATTATCTATTATATTAATAGTGTAACTTTGTTGTTGGTATATTGTTAATTTTTAAAATTCTGATTCTCATAAAGCCTAATTGCAGAATTTGATAACTGCTTCGTGCATAAGGTAATGTCGCGAGGGTGAGCGTATGGAATACGGTGTGTACAGGTGCAAGACCCGGTTGCGGAATATTCCTTTTTTTTCTTAAATTATGTTTTTTTTATATTAAAAAACCTTTAATCTTAACTATTACAATTTACTTAATTTTCAACCTAATATTTTTTTGTTCTTCACCTGCTCAAAACGATCGCATAAATTAGTGACTATTTGTTAAGAACAATCTCATCATCCGATTATTCAAGTGCAACATAAAATCTCGAAAACCGCTATTTTTTAAATTCTTTGATGGCCTCATTTTGCCTATAGATGAGTTATTAATGTATACATTTAAGTTGGTCGAGGTTCGGCCACGGGCCTAAAGGCAGCTATTGACAAAAAGTTGATCAGATGTTTGAATAAGTTCAACTATTTTAAATTGGTCGAATTTCGACCACGGGATATACTAGTGCACATTAAACTAGGTTTTTTGGAAAGTCATATTGATTTTATTTTTCATAATTGTGAAAAAAATTAATTTAGAAGCTAGTTTATATTTTGTAGACCTTATCTCATTTTTGGTGGAACTTATCTTCCTCTGTTTTTAAAGAAATTTTAATAATCTAGCCTTAAACATTGGTGTAGTTTAAGTTTTTTTGTTGTTATTGCCCCATTTCTCTACTCAATGAAATACATTTATATTCTTCTAGATCATATAGAATCTATAGTTTATTAATTATATAACGTCGCTCTCTTAATTACCAGAAGAATAATGGCCTGATTTTATAAAACGAAACACGACGCGAAGAGTCATGTTCACCCCAGTGAAACCCAATTCGTAGTTTATAAATCACTTTGTGACTGTAAGTGAATAAGAGTACGTTTCTTACGTTTTTTGGTAACTTATAAGAATGCGAACTGACGCGAACAGTCATTTGTGGGCCGCGTTTGCTGGATTCACTTTATTTATTTTTGATATTTTTTAGCAATTCAAAAATAAAAAATATAATAAAAAAATATTTTTAATTTAAAATGTTTTTAAAATGAACTAAAAACTGGAAAATTATTTGCCCTCTGCCTACATATGTAGATTATACACCACGTAAAGCTTATCTGGAACATTTGTGAGTGGGAATTCTTATTGGTATTAAATAGTACTTGGAGTTTGAAATGTATAAAAACACGCTTAAGATGGTTCGCATTAATTTCTAACAATCTTATTACCGATATGAGCTTTTCTAAAAAAAAACATCTTTTCACGATATAGCAAGCGCCAAATGTTTTTATACATTTCAAACTCCAAGTACTATTTAATACCTATAAGAATTCCCACTCACAAATGTTCCAGATAAGCTTTACGTGGTGTAGAATCTATGTAGGCAGAGGGAAATTATTTTCCAGTTTTTAGTTCATTTTAAAAACATTTTAAATTAAAAATATTTTTTTATTCTATTTTTTATTTTATACTTTTTAGTTGTGAGTCGGTGAAAATTTCTAAGGTTGTAATTGGATATTCTGTGTCATATTAGTGGTACTCATGTAACGATATAACTTAACAAAAGCATAAATATATACATTTAACAGCTCAGTTAGGCGGTCGCAGATGAGGCGCATCGTCATAGACGCGTACTCGTCATTTCACTGAGCACGAATTTCCCTGCGTCTCAAGATCTGCACACGACGCTGCAGAAAAAAAGCACACAAAGAACTGTCAAAATGGCAATTTTAATTAATTAATACATTTTCTGCACATTATTAACACATATTTCCTCCGATTGTACAAATTTTCTATTTTTTCTTTCAAAAGAAACAATTAATTTTATTTGAAAAAAGAAAGCAAAGCCACGGCACACAAAAATCGAAAATGAAAAATGTAAACAAATGCTTCTTCTTCCTCTTTTCTAAGCGTACGACGCCTGGCGACCAGCATTGTCATACGCTGAGCAGCATGTAGCTTTAATGCTTTGCCACTTTCGTGCAGCTGCCGATTCGTGTGCAGCTCTTCATGCAAATATATGTGTTCAGCAACAAAGCGTACAAAAATCGAATGTAGCGTCTAATACGCGTCTATGACGAATCGCTCCGTGTGCGGACACGCTTAGATGAACGATATAGATAAATTTTTGTAAATACTTTTTTTTTAAATTCCCATTAATTTAATTTTTGACCAATTTTTTAGCATATTCTTCTATTTTTGTCTAGTGTGCATTGACTGCTTTGAAAAACTGCATGTCGAACAGCGTCATCGAATTGGGTAATATTTCGAGGTGTTTACACACTAAACTCCTCGCGGAAGTGTACCGAATTTGTGTAAACTTCGTTCCATAAAAATTTTGACAGTTCATTTACGCATTTGGCAATTTTCTACGTTTACATGCTTTACGCGGTGTGTCTATGGTTACATGAATAAAATTATTCTTTTTTAAGCATTATAAAATACATCATCTTTCCTTTGTGCAACAGTGACTGCGCCTAAATGTATGCAGATGACGTTGAAGATTGCATGTTCGAATAAGTTAAATTCAAATATTCGAAATTTCGATGCTGTTTATGGCGCTGAAAACGCATATGCATTATAGCATGTGTACGAAATATTCAGATAGCAATAAGGAAGATAGGCCGATAAATGGGAATTTTGCAATTAAAGCATTATTTTGGATTTTTTTTTGTATAATGCATTGTCATCGAAACCTGAACGATGGTGAAAATTTCAAAACCCCAGCTCAATGGGAAGTTAGTTCAAAATCCAAAGCAAAATCTCTGGAAATGAAACTTTTCAAATATCTCTTACCCGTGCGCCACCTATCGGAATTATTTTTTTGTTATATTGCGTGGGGCCAGAAAACTAAACGACGATGAAAATTTCAAGATTCTACCTCAACGGGAAGTTCGTTGAAAAACAAATTAATCGACACCGAAAACAGACATTCGCATTTCTTAAATAGAGCGGCTCACGCGCCACCTAGCGGGTCCAATTTTTTTTGAACATTTGGAAATTGATTAAGTAATACACACGCTAAATATCAGCTAAATCGGTCCATAATTAGGATTTTCAGTTTTTATTGCCCCGATCTCAGCTCCACCTAGCGGAATTTTTTTAGGAAAATATTTCTTTTCATAGTAGTAATACATGTTCCGAATTTCAGCCAAATCGGACCATAAATGCGATTTTTGAAAATAGAGCGACCCACGCGCCACCTATCGGATTTTTTTCTTTCTTTTTCATAATATTGCATTTTCATCGCGACCTGAACTGTGGTGAAAATTTCAAGACCCTAGCACAACAGGAAGTTGGTTCAAAATCGAATGCAAAAATCCGGGGACAAGAACGACGAAAGCGACCTAATAAAAACATTTAAAAAAAAAAGAAAATAATTTGGGGCATGGGTTAAGCCCTGTATTCACTTCTTTTTGAGCGTGAACGCGGGTGAGCGTGAACAATTTTCTTTTGTGTAATATGTTGATAGTACTCCACTTTTCCAAAAAAATCATGCGTAAGTGGTTAAATACTAAAATATCTTTGATATTAGTGCATTTAAAATTAAGTGAAAGTGTTAAATATGCGTTGAAATGCTTATTTTACCATCTCACAGTGAATTGTGTGCGAACGCAAAGTGACTCAAACGCTTCGCAAGTGAGTGTTGAAATTTGGAATTTGAAATTTTTTGGAGAATTGAACTCGTTTGACAGAAGTGCGTGAACGCACAAAAGAATTGATTTGGAATTCTTTTCCTTTGCGCACGCAATATAAAGTCTCCACTCATTCACGCTCACGTTCAAACGGAAATGTATGAGGGTCTTAATTTGATGATAATAAAGGGTATATTTGTGAAAACCCCCAAACTCCGACAGAACTGAATTTCTATAGTTAAAAAACCACATGTTTTTCATTCTAAACGAATATCTCAAAAACTGGTGGGTCAAATGAAATGAAATGTTGAGAGTATGTTAAGATGAATTTGAACTTTATAGAAATACAATTTTCATCGACTACTTTTTAATAACATTTATTTTTAACAATTTTTTTTCAGTGTTCTCAATCGTGTAAAAACACGTTTGCTTACAAATTCTATTGCCTTATATATTTAATACATATTTTGAAAAAAAAAAAAAAAAATTTGGGATCGCACTTAACTTTGCCTTTTTGCATGTCGCGACAGCGCGAAATTTGGACCTTTGACCCTGAACAACTTTTTTAGAACAGTAGGATCGATTGGGACTTTTTAAGTTTTCATTCTGACGGGGAACCTAAGCTCTCTACAAATTTTAATTGTTTGCAAATTTTTATTTCACATAAAAACACTAATGTGTTATGACATGTTTCAACGCGTTTTGGCGCTTGGTGCTGCTGAGATACTGAAGTTTTCCAACTTCAGCGAAAATGCAGCGAATAAATACTCACAAATGCAAAACAAAAACACTCAAACACAAACAACCCCTCACTATATACTGCATTCAAACAAGGCAAGGGCTTGCTGGCAACAGCTTGCTTTTTAGCGAATGATGGGAGAGAGAGCGACGACGGAAGGGGAATGGTACCGAGTTGCCTGTGCTCGGTCAACACGCTTTGTGTTGCCATTCTTCGCAACTTCGTTATATTAGCTGCAATTTTAAATGGCGTAGTTTCTCATTTTTCTGCAAATTCGCTCTAAATTCTTAATAAGCAGCAGAAATCAGCTACTTAGCACAATAATTTCGAAAAATTTGTGATAAAAACACAGTTTCTCATTAAAAAAAAAATGCAACTCCTTGCCTGTGTATGAAGAGCATCAGCAACACTTGAGCAACACCAAAAGAGAATTGCTGATAAAAGCAACAAAAGTTGCCTCTGTATGAATGCAGACATAGCACTTTTTTCACAAAATTTTATAATTTCTTGCTTTATTATCATTATTCAACAATAAAAACAAGGCAAGAGCCTGTTTACATTTTTGTTTGTGTTCGTTTGCGGAATTGCCACACTACCGCGAACGAAAACTGTCAAATGCAGTGACTGCGCCGTGACTATAGTTTTTTTTTGGCTCTGTGTACGTAACTGGTTGAACGCGGAAACTTACGTGCTTATAAATTACGAACATGAGGGTGAAGGTGAACGTGAGTGACCGCGTCGCGTTTAGTCTCCGTGACTAACGAAATCAGAGCATAAAGCGGGAAACAGAATCAGTCCGCCACGTCAGTTGCGTGACGTACGTCAATCTTAGAGCAAATTCTACTTTGACGTATCCGTCGAATCTGGCGTTACGCATACAAACACCCGCAGACTACTTTGCTGCCAGTTGTTTCAACGTACTGACGAACTGATTCTGCTGAACGCTTAAGAGTGCCAAAATCAAAATTTTGAAAAATCAGTTTAAGCGTTGACGGTTTTCGAAATTCAATTGGGGTATTCTCTCTAAATTGTTTTCATAAAACACACAAGAGAATAACACACTACTGTCAAATTTTTTTCCAAGCAATATCAACAAGAATAAAAAACACACGCATTTTGTTGTTGCATGAAAAAATGTTTGACAATAGTCTAAGAAATGTTTGACAATAGTGTGTTAATTTCTTGTGTTTTTAATTGAAAAAATTTGGAGAGAAGACCACTAATATTTGTTTTTTTGTGGCTTTGTGCAATTTTGGCGAGTTTTCAAACAAAAACGGGAGATCGAAAAAAACATACCAATGTTTGTGATTGAAATACTGTAAAAGAGCCAGTCTGAGAAAACCTCAGTCCAGACCGTGTTTTTTACCATAGTTGTTTGGCATTTCTAACCGACAAATTAAATAAGGTCTACACCATCTAATGCTATGGATACACACACGGAGATTATGCCCAATAAATCTTCTTTAGTTAGACCCAAATTTTACCCTGACAAACACAAAATTGAAGATTAACAATCGGCGCCATCTAGTGCTTTGGTTGTAGTACTTGCGGTTTAAAACTAGATGTCGCTGAGGATTGTTTATTTTTTGGTGACTCTAGTGTCCAGTAGCGGTAAACTCGTAATTTTGGTAGTTGTCCTTGCTATTTTTGTTTATTTATCGATCACAGTAGCGGTCAAATCGTTATGATATCTGCTCAAATCTTCTTAATTTTTTGGAGTTTTTAATGAAGATTATGCTCAAGTTAACTCCCAAAAGCGGAGTTAATTCGGAATTCGGAATTTGCGCTAATGTATCAGCAGTATAACTTTAACAGTGGCTTTTTTTGCCGCTCTGAAAAATAAAATCAAAAAAATTTAATTTATCCCCAGTCTAATGTCATAATTAGGTTCCTATGTAAATATTTATAAAGAAAAGTAATACCCCAAATTGGGTTCATGCAAATCAAGTAAGAGAAACTGATAGTTGAAAATAAACATAAAACACTTCGACGATCCCTTTACCGTTACGGTTTCGCAAACGGCCCAGCAGAGTAGTGGACCGTCAGTAAAGTTTTTTTTATCAATATTTGAATATTATGAAAAGAAATTGACAACGTCGCTGTCTCCATTCTTCTCCTGCATCGATTTTTATTTTTTCGATTCATCGAGCGGGCTTTTTCAACTTTTTTTTACACCGGTCAAAATAGCCTGGTATTTCCTCAATTTCCATACTATTTTCTCCTCTCGAAATTGCATGTTAAACCCTATTCACGTCCACGACCTCACGAAATCGACTGTCAGCCACTCTGAAATCTTGAGTGAGACAGCAACAAAATCCTTGAATTATATGCAGGCACTACTTGTCCCCGGTTAAACGCACCTGTAAAAAAATCATTTGAAGAATTTGCAGGCTAGCAAAAACAAGAGCTAAATCCGCTTGGGTACTCGCAAATCGGTTCTTGTCTCCCCTCGCTTTTCCTAAGTTCTTCAACCATCTCAACCAACAACGGATTTTGACAAACTTAAGTCTGATATAAAAACAAAATCCCTTAGCCGACATAGATATTTATTCCAAATAATGGCAAGTCGGGTTCAATATTCTCTGTCATAAAAACCCGCTTAGTTGGCAAATTGTTTAGGAGACATAGTATGGCACTTTTCAAAAGCCACTTTTTATCCTTTATGCAGATAAATTCTTCAGAATATGGTTTAAAAAAACGAGGTCGGCCTTTCAACTCTTCATCAGCAGATGGTATTCGAAGTTAATATGGCAATTGATCCCTGAAAACGATCACCTTTTATAAATAGCGATTAACTAATTTAATTAATCAATATATTGTGACGAATTCGATGATTCCTTGATTATTTTCCCTGAGTTCGATCACTGTACGTTAAATAAAACACTTCGATTCTGCTTAATAAATAGTACGCTTTATTTACTACTAAAAACCGTAGTACAATATCGCGGGTTAACTCACTGTTCAGTACTTCACTGTACAACACTTGAAAATAAACTGATTGACTTGCGTTGTCTTTGCGCGGTTTATATACCCTAGCAAACAGCAGCTTCACAACCTAGAAATGTCTACACCTTTCTGGTTTATTCGTGCAACAGTGTTCTCGAAGCGTTTATCTATCGTCATCTCCTCTTTGTGCCACATTCGTAAACACGCGAGCTGCCTCTCCCTCTCTCGCTCTCACGTCATGTATGTAAACAGCTGTAGTTGTGGTAGTGACGCTAGTGGTGGAAGATGAGCGATTCTTGATAACATTCGCCACACTGCCCTCCACCTAAGTCTGATCGTCCCGATCAGACACATTTCCCGATCCGAACGTTGCTAGTCTCTCCAGGGGAACCACTTTCATTTTGTTCCGTAGCATTCCAACAGCCTGTATGCGGTAAACAACGTCGTTGATCCGTTTCACAACTCTGTATGGTCCTTCCCAGTTGCACTGAACTTTGGGAGACACACTTTTCCTCCGTTGTGGCCTGTTAAGGAATACTAAATCTCCTTCCAGAAACCCTTCTGTTGCCATTGCTTTGTCGTACCTGGTTTTCATGTTTTTGCTTATAGTTCTGGGGAATGGACCAGCTTCATCCAAGGCAATCCTCTCAACCGGTGCATCTGAGTTGCACTGCCTCCTTCGACCATGACTCGTGGACCTCAGCACCTTTGCTCTGATGCACTCATCGCATTTGGCAATCCACTCCTTTACCGACTGACCGTAACCAACCCAATAAAATGTCTGCTTAATCCTCTCCAAGGTCTTCTTGACTCCTAGATGACCTCCACTTGGATCGTTATGCAGTTCCCTGAGAACATCAGACACCCGCTTCCTTGGAACAACTATAAGCTTCCGAGCGCATTGACCATCCTCACTCTCCCATATTCGATGCAAACAACCGGATACCATTCGTAAACTGTTCCATTGTGCCCAATATGACTTGGCAACTGGACTCGCCGCTGACATTTCTTTTCTTGCTGGTCGTTTGTCTCGCTCAAGCCCTCGGATCACACATGCCAGATCTGAATCTTCCTGTTGACTTCTCCAAATATTCTCAAGCAGGCATTTGTCTATCAAAGCCATTGGTTGAGGAGGTACCTTTGCCTTTCGAGTGTCCCTGTGCCTCATCTCTAATGAAACTCCTTTGGTGTAATATCCAATGTTGTGTCCAAAGATCAGAGGTACTTCTTGGCCATTGTATCTCATAACTCTATTTCTCAGGTTCATGTGAATGTCTCTCACAGCCAAGAAGTCGACGCCAATGATGACTTCGTCCACAATATCTGCCACTAAGAAGTTGTGGTATGTAGTCGCATTCCCAATCGCAACTTTGCACCGCACTTCTCCATGAACCAGCTTACTTTCACCAGTTACTGTCCGCAACTTTGCATCCTGCAATGGTCGTACTCTCTTTTGGACCAAGTCACTTCTAATGATGGAATGAGATGCGCCAGTATCCACAGTGAATAACCGCTCTTTTCCGTCCAAGAAACCTCTAACAGTAACAGTACTTGCTTTCCCTCCGACCTGCGACACAGAAACTATAGGGCATTCATCTTGGTCATCTCCTCCAGCGTTACCCTTATGTCCACAAGCATTGCCGAAGTCTCTGGAGCCGATGTTGCAATGACGCACCATATGGCCAGATTTTCCGCACTTGAAGCATTTAATGGCTGCTTCATTTTTCCGTTGCTTTCCGTTCAATGCTTCTAGGATTGCGTCCACCCATTCTGGTCGTTCTACTTCCACACGATGAGCTTTGTACGCTGGTTTGGACAAAAGTGATGCTGTTTCTTGAGTTAGAGCATGTGATACCGTCTCCGCAAATGATCTCTTTGGATTTGCATAGGTGGCCCGCTTCGTCTCCACGTCACGTATTCTATTTATGAAACTTTGGATTTTCACCCTCTCGATGTATTCCACTGGTGCGTCTGCGTTTGCTAGATGAGCCAACCTCTCGATGTCCGATGCAAACTCCTGTAATGTTTCGTTAGCCTTCTGGAAGCGATTCTGTAGCTCTATTTGATGTATCTGCCTTCTATGCTCGCTGCCGTAACGTCTTTCAACGGCTCCCATCAACGCTTCATAGTTGTTTCTTTCAGCGTCCGGAATAGTCTGTAAGATTTCGGCTGCAGGTCCTTTCAATGACACAAATAAAGCAGCGACTTTGTCCTCAGCGCCCCAGTTGTTCACAGCTGCTGTCTTCTCAAATTGTAGCTTAAATACCTGGAAAGGAACAGAACCGTCAAATGATGGGGTTTTTACCTTGGGTACGCTTGTGGAAACACTTGGACGATTCAGCTGCAACTCCTGGATACGACTTCTTAACGCATCCACCTCGGCTTCGACTTTCTCCTCAAGCTGCATTAGTTTCTCGTCCATGCGCGCCTCTAGTTTTGAGGACATACGTGCTTCCTGTTCCTCCAGCTGTGTAGACAACTGCAATATTTGAGATGCCATGTGCGTCTTCGTTTCCTCCATGCAAGTTTTCTGTTCTTCAAACTTTGATGTTATATTCGTCGACATCTGAGCCAATACAGCCAACAGCGAGTTTGTGTCCACATTTGCCACTGAATCCGGAGTATCCTTTTGCTCTTCTATTTTCGTCGCTCCCTCTTCCGAAAGCTGAAAAACATAATCGTCAACGTTGATTCCTTCCGCTTCCATAGCCTCGCGTAGACGTGATTGTAGCTCTGGCTTATTGCCTGTTGTTACCATTCCACGTTTCTCCAACTCGTTTTTGAGTTGTTGGATCTTCAAGTCATTAAACTTTGCCATATCCTTGCAATGTCCTTGTTACCTTTACAATGTCCTAGTTATCCTTTTCAGTGTCCGTGTTATCCTTTTCAATGTCCTTGTTATCCTTTTCAATGTCCTTGTTATCCTTTTCAATGTCCTTGTTATCCTTTTCAATGTCCTTGTTATCCTTTTCAATGTCCTTGTTATCCTTTTCAATGTCCTTGTTATCCTTTTCAATGTCCTTGTATTTATTTAACAATACCGCTTCTGACACCAATTGTGACGAATTCGATGATTCCTTGATTATTTTCCCTGAGTTCGATTACTGTACGTTAAATAAAACACTTCGATTCTGCTTAATAAATAGTACGCTTTATTTACTACTAAAAACCGTAGTACAATATCGCGGGTTAACTCACTGTTCAGTACTTCACTGTACAACACTTGAAAATAAACTGATTGACTTGCGTTGTCTTTGCGCGGTTTATATACCCTAGCAAACAGCAGCTTCACAACCTAGAAATGTCTACACCTTTCTGGTTTATTCGTGCAACAGTGTTCTCGAAGCGTTTATCTATCGTCATCTCCTCTTTGTGCCACATTCGTAAACACGCGAGCTGCCTCTCCCTCTCTCGCTCTCACGTCATGTATGTAAACAGCTGTAGTTGTGGTAGTGACGCTAGTGGTGGAAGATGAGCGATTCTTGATAACATTCGCCACAATATGTATTTAATAGGCAGCCCGGTGTTTTGAAGAATATATCAGAAACGATAATACAAAAAAAATACACACAGGATTTATCCTAACTAGAACTAACGAAACAAGTTCTTTAGCTGTATTAAAGTATTTTCCATATTTTGCTTAAAGTTTTACATGGGTATCGCGATGAAGAAATAATTAGTTAACATTTTTTTCGTATTCAATTATACCTATTAGGCACTGTAAGAGTAAGTCAACAGTAACACAACAACTCGGGTGACTCACTTGGCTAACCATATGTACTTATAAAAAACTCAGTGCTACAAAATCATAAAAACAAAAAATGCAGGGGCTTTCAAATGGTTTTTTGTTTTTGTCATAGCCCATAAAACACTACCTCATTTGCGGCTTTTCTCCATCACTTAGTTTTTAAATTTTTTTTGTACAAATCTAATGCAACTCGAAAGTTTTTGGAATACAACTTCAAGATGCTATAACTTTCTTGTTTCTCGGCCGGATTCCATTTTTGAAGTTAACTTCTTAGGCGGCGATATGAAGTTTTGATTGAGAGTACAATTTGAGAAAATGGCTGATGATGCAACGGAAATAGAAATTGTAGCCGACTTTCAGGCGTAGGCGATTTTCACCACGATGTTTACCTGTGAAAATCAAATAGGAGGTGAAATTGTAGGATCTAGCTAACATTGCACAAATTGTAATAGTTAGGCCGAACAGAATTCATGGGTGCTACCACTTATGGCAGTTTACAGGGTTGCCACCTATCCCAATTTATATTAAATATAGAGCTAGATAGCTAGAGTGTAATGGAGTGTGGTTGCTAAGTGACCTTGCTCAATCCCGACTCTTGCGTCCTCGTTCGTGCACTCTGGGCAACGGGAGCTACCTAGGCTCGCGGCAGAAAGAGAGGGAGCCCCGGTGGGGCCACTCTGACATACTTGGTTTAAGGGCTCACCGAGGTTTTTGCGTAGCGTCTGTTCACCATGAGGTGCGGCTGCAAGCGGGCGTCTGTCGTGAAGCAAGCGGCTCGCTATATAAATGTGTACATATTTTCCAAAAACCCCGAAACGGGTTGTGCGCTGGGTTTGGGACCCGCCACGTAAAAACTTAATTCCAATGAAAACAAAATCAAAGCCTCGGATGAGAACCCCCTTTAATGTTGACGACCCGGCAAAACGAATAAGGCATAATGATTTGGATATTAGGGCATGTACCGGGAATGTCCGGACCCTTTCAAGGGACGGTGCCGCTGCCCGACTGGTTGATGTCCTCGTAGTATTAGCGTTCACTCCTGTGAACGAGCGTCTCGCTGCGATCCGCATCAAGGCGAGGTTTTTCAACATAACATTTATCTGCGCCTATGCGCCGACTGAGGAGACGGACGACGCAGAGAAGGACTCCTTCTACGATAAACTTGAACAGACTTATCATCGCTGCCCCCAGCATGATATCAAAATCGTGCTCGGCGACTTTAATGCCAAGGTGGGCAAGGAAGGAGTCTTTGGTCCTACAGTTGGAAAATTCAGTCTCCACGATATAACATCCCCCAACGGCACTAGGTTGATTGACTTCGCCGCTGCTCGCAATATGGTCATCAGTAGTACCAGGTTCCAGCATAAGCGAATACACCAAGCCACATGGCTGTCCCCTGATCAAAGAACTAGAAACCAGATTGATCATGTCTTGATTGACGGCAGACATAGCTCCACCGTTCTGGACGTGCGTACACTGCGTGGTGCCAATATTGACTCTGGCCATTATCTTGTCGCAGCCAAGATACGCACACGCCTCTGTGCAACGAAGAAAGTGCGCACAGTAACGGAAGGAAAGTTTGACGTCGAGAAGCTGCGCATGACACAGACAGCTGATAATTTCACAACTCGACTCTCACACCTGCTAGCAGAGGGCAATCCCCGACCTAACGATGTAACCGAGCAATGGAAGCATATCTCTCACTCATTGCGTACCGCCGCTGAGGCCACTATAGGGTTCCAGCGAGCCCGCAAGAACAACTGGTACGATGAGGAATGCAAAACTGCCTCGAAAAAAAAGGACGCTGCCTACAAGGAGACGTTGCGAACGGGCGCAACCCGCAGTGTATGGCAACAATATCGTGAGGCAAAGAAGGAAGAGAGGCGCCTTTTCAGAAAAAAGAAAAGTGAGGCCGAAAGGCGTGAGTGTGAGGAGCTTGAGATGCTGGCTGACAGGAATGATGCCCGAAAATTCTATGAAAAGATCCGGCGGATGACGGAAGGTTTTAAGACCGGGGCAAGCTCCTGTAAGGACAATAATGGCGACCTGGTAACCGACGTACAAAGTGTACTTAAATTATGGAGGGAGCACTTCTCCTCACTGCTAAATTGCGAGGGAGACGTCGAACCCGATACCCCAATCCCTGACGATGGAAAAGTCGTCCCACCACCTGACTATGATGAAGTGAGGATAGCTATATCCCGGCTCAAAAACAACAAAGCGCCTGGAAAAGACTGACTACCCGCCGAGCTGTTCAAACACGGAGGCGAAGAGCTGGTAAAAAGCATGCATCAGCTCTTATGCAGAATATGGTCAGACGAATGCATGCCTCCGGATTGGAATTTAAGTGTGCTTTGCCCAATCCACAAGAAAGGCGATCCCGCTAACCGCACCAACTACCGCGGAATTAGTCTTCTTAATATTGCATATAAGGTTCTTTCTAGCGTGTTGTGTGAAAGGCTGAAGCCCATCGTAGACAAACTGATTGGACCTTATCAGTGTGGCTTTAGACCTGGTAAGTCTACCATCGACCAGGGGCCTTATCACGTAATTCGATTCTATAGTAAATGCTATTCGAAAGCTGTCAAATCACATATAATTGTTTTCAAATTCGAACGAAATTTCTTTCGGATCGAATTACATGATAAGGCACCTGATTTTCACGATACGCCAAATCCTGGAGGAGACCCATGATAAAAGAATCGACACACACCATCTCTTTGTCGATTTCAAAGCCGCTTTTGACAGCGCAAAAAGGAGTTGCCTGTATGCCGCCATGTCTGAATTTGACTTCCCTGTAAAGCTTATACGGCTTTGCCAAATGACGTTGAGCAATACCAACAGCTCCATCAGAATCGGGAAGGACCTCTCTGAGCCATTTGAAACCAAACGAGGCTTCAGACAGGGCGACTCCCTTTCGTGCGATTTCTTCAATCTGATGCTGGAGAAGATAATTCGAGCAGCAGAGCTAAACCGCAATGGTACAATCTTTTACAAGAGCGTGCAATTGCTGGCGTATGCCGATGATATTGATATCATTGGCCTTAACAACCGCGCCGTAAGCGCTGCCTTCTCTGGACTGGATAAGGAAGCGAAAAAAGTGGGTCTTGCCGTGAACGAGGACAAGACGAAGTATTTGCTGTCATCAAAGAAAGAATCGGCGCACCTGCGCCTTGGCAGCCATGTCACTGTTGATAGTTACAAATTTGAAACTGTGAGGGACTTCGTCTATTTGGGAACCAGTTCAACACCGAAAATAATATCAGTCTAGAAATCCAGCGGAGAATCACTCTTGCCAACAAGTGCTACTTTGGACTGAGTATGCAATTGAGAAGTGAAGTCCTCTCTCGAAGAACAAAGATCACGCTCTATAAGTCTCTCATCATACCTGTCCTGATGTATGGCTCAGATTCATGGACAATGTCAAGAGAAGATGAGATGGCCCTTGGAGTATTTGAGAGAAAAGTTCTCCGGAAGATTTATGGTCCTTCCCGTGATGCCAACGGCGAGTATCGAAGCAAATTTAACGATGAGCTGTACGAGCTCTACACAGATCTGACCATAGTCCAGCGAATTGAAGCCCAAAGACTCCGCTGGCTGGGCCATGTCATGCGAATGGACAAAGAAGCTCCAGCGCAGAAGGTTTTCCTATCGTCGCCTGAATTCGGCAGCAGAGGAAGGGGGAGGCCTCGACTGAGATGGAAACAACAGGTGGAGGATGACTTGAACTGCCTTGGGGTTTCCAATTGGCGTCAGTTATCGCTAAAAAGGAATGACTGGCGTGCTTTGATATGCAACGGCCAAAATCGCTTAGGCGGTTAAGCGCCAATAAATGATGATGATGATAGAGCTAGATATGCCAATATGGGTATCAAATGAAAGGTATTTTCGACCGTATTCCAAATAAGATATTTTTAAGCAGGGTTGCCACTTAGGGTTGCTACCTATTCGCAATTTATTTATTTTTCCGTATATCTCGGGAACTGCTTCACCGCTTTGGATAAAACTTGGCATATAGACAATTTGATTCATTCTAAGATTATATACATGGGTGTTACCACATAGAGCGGTTTACAGGGTTGCCACCTAACCCAATTTTTTTTTTTAAATACCTATAGAGCTAGATATGCCAATATGGATAAAAAATAAAAAGTATTTTCTGCCGTATTCAAAATAAGATAATTTCATGCAGGGTTGCCACTTAGGGTTGCCACCTAACTGCAATTTATTTATTTTTTCATATATCCCGGGAACTGCTTGACAGATTTGGATACAATTTGGCATATAGGCAATTTGATTCATTCTAAGATTATATACATGGGTGGTTTACAGGGTAGCCATATTCCAATACTAGTACAAGGGTTTTATAGTTTTGTACACATAACGGTACTACGTAACGGCACAAAATAATCGAGATAGAACTTACAGTTCTCCGAGTGAGAACGTCAAAAAATTAAAGTTGTGGCGAACTCCGGTTCGCCAATATCATTGAAATACTTTAGTTAGTTTAAACTTATAACTTTATTCGGCACAGGCAGCGGTTCGAATTAGTGAAACTTTTGGTCAATACAATAAGTTGTACCGCGCTGTCGCGGTGTAAAATCAGACTCACTCTTACTAACGTTACTTCTTACCATCTAGCTTCTTAGCCTAACTTAACTGCTAAGGTTGCAGTTCCCACCACTGCCCAGTATTTCACAATCATAGGGTTGCGCGTGTTGATTGGTATTGACTACGTTGCAATTCCCATGCATTGGATATGTAACTGATCGCTTGCGCGTGTGTCGCGTCAGCGAAAGTTCTTGTGTGAACTCTAAATGGAGCAATGAAGTCACGCGTAGGGCAATGTGATCACAGGGTGCGCCATTGGGTGTTATTGTGGTATAAAAACAACATAACTTAGATATAGAGTTCCATATATGAAAGTTCTTAGGTTGAAAAGAGGAGTTCATTAAGGCATGCCCGTCTGTCTGTCCGTGTACACGATAAATTGAGTAAATGTTGAGATATTTGCATGAAATTTTGCATACAGGTTACTTTCTGGCCAAGGTAGGTTGCTGTTAAAAATGGGCGAACTCGGATGATAACCACGCCCCCTTTTTCGATATCGAAAATTTCTAAAATCACATAAATTGCATATCTCGGTAGCTGAAATGGCTAAAATGATATAATTTTATAGGTGAATCCTCCTGGTCATTCTCCTATAAGTACCCTTATAAGCTCCTCTTCAGTGATACCTTCTATTCTTAAATAGTGTCGCGAGTAACCTGGATGAGGTCGGATGTTGATATTGTGAGGGGGTTTGCCTGGGTTTTGAGTCGGGACAGAGCGTCCGCCACGACATTGGATTTGCCTGGCTTGTAGATGATTTCGTAGTTGTATTCTTCGATCCTAGCCTTCCAACGTTTTAGCTTGGCGTTATAATTGCAATTGCTCAGAGAGAAGGTTAGGGGTTGGTGGTCGGTGAATATCCGTATTTTTTTGGCGCCATAAAAGTAATTCCGGAGGTTGTCGAGCGCCCACACGATGGCAAGCATTTCCTTTTCGTTTGTGGCGTATGCTTCTTCCGTAGTGGATAAGCTTCGCGATATGAAGGCTATGGGTTTGTCCTTGCCTTCGTGGTCTTGTGATAATACCGCACCAATGGCGAAATCGGAAGCGTCCGTCGTCAGGTTAAAGGGTCTAGCGAAGCAAGGGAAGGTTAATGCTTCGGAGGTCGTCAGTATCTCCTTGAGGTTCGCGAACGCTTCTTGGGCTTCGTCGTTCAAAGTAATCGGCACCTTTTTCGATTGAGTTGCCCTTACTTGTGCATGTTCCCCTCGCGTAAGATTGGTAAGCGGTTTTGCTATTTTCGCGTAATCGCGAATAAACTTCCTATAATATGAGTTCTTTTAGGTTTGATAGAGGCAGCATACTTTTAATGGAATTGACTTTTTTGGGTCAGGGAGTATTCCCTCGGGAGTCACGATGTACCCCAAAAATTCGACACTTTTTCTCAGGAACTGAGTTTTTTCAAGATTAACCTTAAGATCAGCCATCAAAATCTTGGCAAGGATAGTGTCGCTGTCTCTTAAATGTGAAGCTTCATCTCCGCTGAAAATTATGATGTCGTCGATGTATACGAAGCAGGTACGGCCTATGTACTCTTTTAGCAAATCGTCAATCATGGGCTGGAAGATAGAGGGTTCATTTTTCAGACCGAAAGGAAGCCGCAAAAATTCGTATTTTCCATTCATTGTGGAAAAAGCGGTTTTTGCGATATCGCTTTCCTTCATTGGGATTTGGTGGAATCCCGAAGTAAGGTCGAGAGTCGTAAAAAATTTCGCGTTACCAAGGCTCGCGATAGTGCCGTTAATATCTGGTATGGGGTACGTATCGGGGATTGTCACTGCGTTTAGCCGTTTGAAGTCAATCACCATGCGATATTTCTTTTCTCCATTGGATTGGGATTTCTTTGGCACAATCCATATGGGTGAATTACAGGGACTCTTGGAAGGACGAATTATGCCTTCCGAAAGAAGGTCCCGAATTTCTCTATCCACTTCCTCACGCATGTTTACGGGGCAAGGGTAGCTTTTCGTGTATATAGGATTATTGGTTTCGGTTTTTATTTCTGCCTGAACGTTGGTTTGTATCTTCATGCTTCGATCAACTGGGCCAAACAGAATTTCGTATTTTTCTATTATTTCATAAAGTTTTCCTTTAGTAAAGTCAGTGATGTCATGGTCGAGAGGGATATTCTTAGCTATACTGTTGACTTGCTGTGCTTGTTTCCGCTTAAGGGGTAGTATTATGTCCGGTTTTAGGATAAGGATGTTGAGCTCTCCATCTAGTACGGCCTTAATTTCGGAGAGCGTGTCGTCGCCTATTATGCCGTCGAACGACCTGAGTCCTGGGAGAAAAAAAAACGTGGTGGGAAGGTCTTTTCCGACAAACTTAAAAAAATTACCGCATATCTTCTATCTACTCTTATATTTCCTCCAGCGGAAGTTTCCACTGGTAAAGTGTTTTGAGCTACGCGCTCACTTATGTAATTTTTATTAGCTCCCGTGTCTACCAAGAATTCTAGTACCCCTAAGTCCTGCGTAGCGTATTCTAAATACGGTACGCCGGACACGAGGCTCCCATGGTAAAATTTACTTGGTCCCCTGTTGTTTGCTCATCGTTGGGTCCACTTGGAGTGCTTTGGCCCTCTTCCTCATCTATGGGTACTAGATGGTATAGCTTCTGTTGCTTGCTTGGAGTTTTGTTTCCATGTCCTGGAAAGCTCGTGGAGGTTGCGCCCCTCTTATTGTTGTCATACCTGGGGAATCTGTTATTGTTTGTTTGGCGTGTCTGGGAAGATGGTTCAGCATCAGTTCTTACGACAGCCAAGGAGGTATTGTTGTTTCTCCAGCTTTGGGTGGAATGGTTGCTCATTTTTGTTTGACCTGAGCTTGGGTAGAAAGACCGTTGCCCTATCTGGTTGTTATCCCGCCAGCTGCGGCCCGAATTGTCTCCATTGGGATAGTTTCTTCTATCGCGGGAAAAAACTCTTGGAGCTGAAGGTTGATAGTTGTCGTGTCTATTATCCCTGTCAAAGGGTGGGCAATAGATTGCATTTCTGCGCTCTACATTCAAAATTTTGAGGCATGCAGAGTATGCCTCAGGTAGGGTTTTCAGGTTTTGGACAAGAAGCAGGGCAGGAAGATCTCCATTTAGCCCTCTTATGAAGACATCTAATGCTCTTAGACAGTGAGCTTCGGCCAGTGCATCTACGGTTTCCCCATGTGCGTATTTGTCTACCTTTATGGTATTTATCATCAAGGAAAGCTGTTTCTGCACTTGAGCATAAAAATCGGACATCTTTTGTCGTCCTTGCGACATTAGCGCCAGTTGTTGCTCCAACGTCTGTATGTCCCTAATATCTGCGTAATGCAGAGAGAGGATTTATTTTATCTCGCCCCAGTCGGAATCTAGAACATTGTGTGCAAGCAACGCGGATTCTGCCGCGCCCCTAATTTTCCCTCTAATGTGCCTTAAGATGGCAGTGTATATTGGCTTATGCCGCACTATTTCATAATCGCGTATGACTTGTTAGACGCTATGGACCCAGGAGCCGTAGTGCTCTCGTGATCCATCAAATACCTGTAATTCCTTGACACAATCGGTTAACTTAGCGATCCCCGCCAGCTCGCTCTCCGTCCGACTCACTAATGGCTCTACTATTAGTTCTTCCCTGGTGTCCGAAGACTGCCTTCGCACTTCCTGAACTTGGGCCTCTAGCCTTTCCAGATTGTCCCTTAATCCGGCCAAGGATTCATCGCTGTTCTTTGATTCCACACTTTTTAGTCGTTGGTCAAATTGTTTTAATTGGGAAAGTATGGCATTGATGGCACCATTCCTTTCCGTGAGGGTCTTTTTGATCTCGTCAAGGTTTATTGTTAAATCTGTAAATAAATAGAAAGAGGAAAAAACAACAAGGAGAATTCGTTACTCACAACATCCAATATTTCATTGGAACTCGTCTCTCTAAGTGTGTATGGCTTCAGCAGGAACACAAAATTGTTTGAGTATTCGCTTTTTCGGGTTTTCTTTGCACAATTATTTCTTGGTCCTGTAATTTCTTTGAATATTCCCTTTTTCTTTTGGGATTTTACGCACAGTTATTTCTTGGCTCTATATACTTTTCCGGGATTTTATGCACAATTATTCTTTATACTTTGGCTTTAGAAATAATTTTATTTTCTTTCGCACCGATCGCTCGGGCACCACATGATAACCACGCCCCCTTTTTCGATATCGATATCACATAAATTTGCATATCTCGGTAGCTGAAATGGCTAAAATAATATAATTTTATAGGTGAATCCCCCTAGTCATTCTCCTATGGTTTTTCTATAGATTGTTTATAGTGGGCGTGGCACCGCCCACTTTTAAAGGAGGCATTTTTTAAAATTCGACTGGTCGTTACTTTTAAACTGATTAGGGTAGAACGATGAGATTTGGCACAAAGCATACTAGTATCTTTGGGAGTATACCTGATGAAATTGGATAAAATCGCTCTCCAACCACGCCCACTTTTGATATCGAAAGCTTCGAAAATCACCTAAATTAATATAATTCGGTAACGGAAATGGTGGTAGGATGAGCCCCCTAGTCATTCTATTATGATTTTTTGATGAATTTTTAAAAGTAGGCGTGGCACCGCCCACTTTTAAGTGAGGCATTTCTGAAAATTCAACTGGTCGTAACTTTTCAGCTAACAAAAACACCTGCCAAAACAAAAACTTACTGTAGAACTTTTTTCTCCACTTGAGGAAATTGATGCCATATGTACGGTGACCATAATTTTTTTTGGAAAAAACAGAACTCTTTCGACTTAAGGCTTGGTATTGCCTTCACGTGAAAATTTCGCTACCCGGCTATAAACTATTTGGGGTTACACTCTATATTTGGAATAAAAAAGTGTTTTTCATGGCGTAATAATCTCTTTGCAGTAAAAAATGTTGCCAACGTCTTAGAAACATTGAAATTGCAATCTCAAATAATTTCAACCAAAGTGCATCAATTGAAAGTCATTTTTTAAGTATATTTTTCCTTTTTGTGAATAGTATTTCTTGATGTTGAGAGACACTTCCTTGTTAATTTAAAACCTACCATAACCACGGTTGCCGTTTTGGCCGAAATGTACCATTTTTGGTATGAATTTTTTTCCGGGTATGGAACTTCCAAATTTGGTACGTTTTTGCATTTTAACGTACTCAATTTTTGATTTCGCTGAAGCACGCGGTCAATTAAAAATAAACAAAATTTGTTTTAAAATATTTTGAAAGATTTTAAATTTTTCATAAAGTTTTGAAATTATTGAGCAAACTAACTTTACAGAGCTACTCATTACATTCACTTAGAGAAATGCATTGAATGTTGTGACAATATCACTATTGATAGCGCCGAGTTTGATGCAATATTCATTCAGAATGAGCGAGTTATCAAATATTATTTGCTCCCAATAAAAAGTAAAATGACATGTCAACCATTTCGATATGATGTACTATTTTTTATATTTATGGATAGAATACTAATATATTTGAACGGCATGTCAATATCTATGGTCGTGATATGAATTTCTATTGTCGGTATATCCATATCCATATTTACTACATAGTAATAATGGTAGATACAGCGTATTAATATATATGGACGAAATGTAAATTTTTCTGGGACGCATAATCATAATAGTTCAACAATTTTTACTATGGATTTTCTAACAATATTACAACTTGTTGGAGCGGTTTTTTTAAATTCAAAATTTTTTGAATTTCTTATGATTGAACATTTTTCTAAAAATTGTATAATATGCCGTAGCCGAATGGTAGAATACTGGGCTAACGTGCCAGAGGAGCATGGTTCGAGTCTCACTGAAACCAGATGTCAAATTATATAAAATTTTGTTTTTTTAAACTATTTAGAATTTATCAATAGTTTATATGGATACCATTTCAATAGTGATTTATCAAAAAAGCATTGATGAAACATCCATATTCATTGATGGGACAGAAATATCAATTTTTATTTAATGTGATATCAATAATTATGGATGTTCCATCCATAGATTTCCCTCCGTGTTTGTTAAAAAAGTTTGCGGGCACAAAAAGCAGAACAAAAACAGAACATTTGCTTAAAAACAGAACATTTTTGTTATTTTCCTTAGAAAAAAAAAAAATACCTTAAAAACAGAACTGTTCTGCCAAAAACAGAACGCATGGTCACCGTAGCCATATGGCATCATGCTCAAAATCCCATTTCCAAAAAAAAACATTTAAACTTGATATTATTTGTGACTATTGGGGTCAAATGTAGCCGTTATTTGACTGAATTTGATTTTTAAAACTAAAAACAAAAAAGATGAAGTGAAATTACGGTAGAACGATGAAATTCGTACAAGGTATACTAGCATAATAGGGTGTATACCCGATGTAATTGGACGAAATCGCTTCCCAACCACGCCCACATCCGAAATGGAATATTTTGAAAATTATATGAAAACTACCGCTGCACGGAGGGAAATCTATGGATGGAACATCCATAATTATTGATATCACATTAAATAAAAATTGATATTTCTGTCCCATCAATGAATATGGATGTTTCATCAATGTTTTTTTGATAAATCACTATTGAAATGGTATCCATATAAACTATTGATAAATTCTAAATAGTTTAAAAAAACAAAATTTTATATAATTCGACATCTGGTTTCAGTGGGACTCGAACCATGCTCCTCTGGCACGTTAGCCCAGTATTCTACCATTCGGGTACGGCATATTATACAATTTTTAGAAAAATGTTCAATCATAAGAAATTCAAAAAATTTTGAATTTAAAAAAACCGCTCCAACAAGTTGTAATATTGTAATCCATAGTAAAAATTGTTGAACTATTATGATTATGCGTCCCAGAAAAATTTACATTTCGCCCATATATATTAATACGCTATCTCTACCATTATTCCTATGCAGTAAATATGGATATGGATATACCGACAATAGAAATTCATATCACGACCATAGATATTGACATGCCGTTCAAATATATTAGTATTCTATCCATAAATATAAAAAATAGTACAACATATAGAAATGGTTGACATGTCATTTTACTTTTAATTGGGAGCAAATAATATTTGATAACTCGCTCATTCTGAATGAATATTGCATCAAACTCGTCGCTATCAATAGTGATATTGTCACAACATTCAATGCATTTCTCTCAGTGTGGGTATTTAATGTTCGGTTTACCCGAGCTTAGACTTCCTTACTGGTTTAAATATAGAGCCAGATATGCCAATATGGGTATCAAATGGAAGGTATTTTCGACCGTATTCCAAATAAGATAATTTCAAGCAGGGTTGCCCCTTAGGGCTGCCACATAACCGCAATTGATTTATTTGTTCATATATCTCGGGAACTACTTGACCGATTTGAATAAAATTTTAAATATAGACCGTTTGATTCATTCTAAGATTACACAGAGCCAAAAATGCCTAATAAAATTAATAAGATGATCAGTTTTTGGGCAAAGGGGTAGTCGCAACGGTGGAAACGAAGAAAAAACTATAGGGAAATCTCTTTGGTTTTAAGAAGAAATTCTTATTAAAAAAAACTATACATTTAGTACAAAGGTGTAGTTAGACGCTGGCAATTATTAGTATACGATGGCCGGATGGTTAGCAGCTCGGTTTAGCATTCGAAAAATTTTAAGTTCGATTCTCTCTCTGTTTTTCCTAATTAGAAATGTTAAAAAGAAATCTTCTCAATTATATTTATGTGATTTTCCTTTGAAACATTAACAGCTTTGCACATATCAGTAATTAGACGCCAACAATCAGAAGTGAGCGATGGCCTGATGGTTAACAGCTGGGTTTATCATTCCGAAAATTGTAAGTTCGATTCTCGGTGAGGGTAATATCATTTTATTTTCAATCCCGAAAATTGCTTGTAAATACCGTCGGTATTTACAGCAATAGACTACAAGTCAAAAAAGCAACAAAGAGTTTTATTTAAAATATTAAAAAGAAAATCTTCTTAATAAAATTAAAAGGACTGTCTCTACAATAATAAGAAGCACATCTTCTTGAAGAAAAACTATACAGATTTCTTATCATTTTTGTTCTATTTTATTAGGTACCTTTGGCTCTGTGTATATACATAGGTTGCCCCTTAGGGTGGTTTACAGGGTAGCCATATATCCCAATTTTTTTTTTAAATATAGAGCTAGATATGTCAATATGGGTATCAAATGAATAGTATTTTCGACCGTGGCGATATGAAGTTTTCATTGAGAGTAAAATTTGAGCAAATGGCTGATGATGCAACGAAAAGTATGCAACGGAAATAGAAATTTTAACCGACTTTCAGGCGTATGTTGCAGACTTTCAGGCTTAGACGATTTTCACCACGATGTTTAGTTGGGCAAATCAAATAGGAGGTGAATTTCAAGGATCTAACATAGATAGCTAACATTGCACAAATTTTCGTGGGTGTTGCCACTAATGGCGGTTTACAGGGTTGCCACCTATCCCATTTTTTTTTTAAATATAGAGCTAGATATGCTAATATGGTATGGGTATCATATGAAAGGTATTTTCAATCGTATTCCAAATAAGATGATTTCAAACAGGGTTGCCACCTAACCGCAATTTATTTATTTTTTCTTATATCTCGGGAATTGCTTGACCGATTTGGATCAAATTTGGAATATAGACAATTTGATTCATTTTTAGATTATATTTATGGGTGTTGCCACTTGGGTCGGCTTACAGGGTTGCCATTTTTCTCGATTTTTCTTTAATATTGAGCAAGATATGCCAATATGGGTATCATAGGAAAGATCTTATCGACCGTATTCCAAATATGAAGCAGGGTTGCCACCTGACCGCATTTTGTTTATTCTTTGTTATTTCGACCACTATTTCGGTTGCCTATAGACCCTTTTGATTTAATTTTTTTACAGTGTTAGTATGCTTCATTCAACCTGGGTGTTGCTACTTGCGAAACTTGGAAAATGACAATTGCGTCATTATAGAACCAGGGAAGCGATATATGCAGTAGAGGCAGACGTCGTGTCTAAATGTGAGCTCACTGTCACCCCTTTTACAACTCTCCTTCCTATCTTTCTTCGACTTCACACTACCTCTATCCTTTTTTCTCTTTCTTCCCATTTTTCCTTCTACCACGCCGCTCTTCCTCTATATCCCATTCCTATTGGCCCCTGTTAATTTAGGCATAATTCTACCCACGTACCGAATTTGAAGGAAAACGCACCATCTATAAGATATTTTCGAATTGATCGGTTCCCTGGTCCATTTATCGGAAGTAAGAAATTGTGAATCTAACCCCAGTATTCTGTAATTCTGTCTCATATCAAGTCACTAAATTTGAGATATTTCATTAGATACAATTTTTATGACTTGAGATGATTCCGGTATTCTATAATAGAAAGTCACAAGAACTCTACCATAGTATCTCTCTCGCTCATTTTAAGGTGTGGTGAATACAAAAATTGCATAAATTTTAAGTAACGCATTTGACATTCGCCCTATAGATGTCGATGTAGCCCAGGCGTTAAGCGTCCGGATTTTAACGCGGCAGGTCTGTGGTTCAAGTGCCGGTCCGCGAACAGTAAATTTTTATTTTGTTTATTTAATTTTTTTAAATTTAATTAACTTTTTTTAAATCTATAAATACTTCTAATTCGTAAATTCACTCTTTTTTAATTTTTTCAATTTGTTAACAAATTTTATTTAATGAATTTCGTTTGTTACCTGCCTACAAGCAGATGACAAATTAGTGACTCTTTATTGAGACTAGAGATGTGAGGCAGCTTACTGAATACCGAATTGTATCAAATATGAAATAGACCACGAAATGTCTCTATTAGTGACTAGATACAGCTTACAGAATTGTGGCATTAGGAAGCTTTCTTGGCATAGGTTGCCTAGTAAAAAGTATTACAGCCAGTACATCAATTTTTTTTCTTTTTGACTATTATCGTTACTCTTTGAAGAGCATAGTGATGCAATTAAATGAAAGTTACTTTGATTTTGAGTTGTGACTCTTTTTGATTTATACCAGTATTCTGTAATTCTGTCTCATATCAAGTCACTAAATTTGAGATAATTCAATAGATACAATTTTTGTGACTTGAGATGATTCCGGTATTCTATAAGAGAAAGTCACAAGAAATCTACCACAGTCTCTCTCTCGCTCATTTTAAGGTGTGGTGAATACAAAAATTGCATAAATTTTAAGTAACGCATTTGACATTCGCCCTATAGATGTCGATGTAGCCCAGGCGTTAAGCGTCCGGATTATGACTCGGGAGGTCGCAGGTTCAATTGCCGGTCCGCGAACAGTAAATTTTTATTATTTTATTTTAATTTTTTCCAACTCAATTAACTTTTTTAAACATTTAAATACTTCTAATTCGTAAATGCACTTTTTTTTTAATTTTTTAACAAATTTTCTTTAATTAATTTTGTTTGTTACCTGTCTACAAGCAGATTACAAATTAGTGACTCCTTATTGAGACTAGAGATGTGAGGTAGCTTACTGAATACCAAATTCTATCAAATATGAAATAGACCACGAAATGTCTCTATTAGTGACTAGATACAGCTTACAGAATTGAGGTATTAACCATTCTCGAATACACCTTATTCATATTGCGTTATTTCTGAATTTAAGAAGTTAACTTCTTTCACGTGTACTGGCTACACGCGGTTTTCTTGTTTGAAAGATATTTGTTTTGCTTTTCAAACAACCAAGCTGGTTCGAAAATCGACCAAGTACTGGTCTTTTACTCCAAAAATAAAGTAATTTTCTTCAAAAAATGTGGGTTTCTCCACGTTTTTATGGGATCCTAACGTGAGATAAAACTGTTATTTAATCTTCATAACAAGGTATAAAAAACTACCTATTTAAACCAAAAAAGTTGATTAAAATCGACTTAAAATTAGCTTAGTAATGCTCAATAAAGCCTGTTTTAACATTAATATTTTATCAAAAACTTTTCGTTTTAGAATCTGTTCGGCAGGGAAATGACCCGGACCATAGGTTTTTTTTGTTTATTTAACTTTGCTATTGGTGGACATGAAATAGTGAAACAAAATTTCCAAAAATATGCGGAGGATACTTATCTCTAGTCATTTAAAGTGCATTTTAGTTTTTTTTATATATTTCGAAAATGGTAACATTTTTCAAACTATTTTCTTTTACGGCTTGCTGTTGAGGTGGTTATCTATCGAAAATATCAATATACGAAAATATTACACATCGACAGCCACACTGCAAAACCCTGTTTGTTCAAAACCAAAAAGTTTTCAGGGGAGAGAAAAAACTATGATAATTTTATCATATGAATTAATTTTTTCATATGAATATTATTACATGTCACAACTAACAAGAAACGGGAAGTTGAAACCCGATTTTGGCTGCATTTTAATGCGCGCAAGTTCACGATCTATGGGAAAGGCTCAGAACCTTCTTTTTTGGAAAAATTGTGACTTACAGGGTTTTGTCGACTTGCAAACAAGTGGATTTTTTATGATGTATTTTGTATGGCGCAAAAAATTTTTTTTTACAAAGTTAAAGTATTTTTTTTGGGAATTCGGTAGAACGTTAAGTTGCTATTGATGTTCGTTCCAGCATTTTTTTAAACAGGTCTAGCCCATCAAAACTAGGAGGGCAAACTGTGAAAAAAATGCACTTTAAATGGCTTCAGAAAAGTACGCTCTGCATATTTCTGGATTATTTCACCATGTGCACTAGTAAACAAGATAGATAGACCAAAAACACCTATGTTCCGGGCCATTAACCTGTCGAATGTTATATATAACGAAAATATGTTGAAGGAAAAATGTAAGGCTTTATTGAGTACTAGCTAGTGCCCGCGACTTCCTATGCGGTGAATATGCCAGTAACCGGACACTTAACTTTTTTTTTATGTTTCTACTCTTCCATGAGATGTTCCTCTAGTGATATTATAAAAACATCATTTTGTAAGTGAAAATTCTAATCTGATAAAATCAACTATTTACATAGAAAAGTCTTAATTTTTTTGTAAATATTATCGATTTAAAACAAGTCAGAATTTGCCAGTATCCGGACAGTTTTTCCAAAAACCGGACAATACAAACCCAGTTACCGGACACTTACTATCCATAATAAAAATAATTGTTTTATAACGTAAGTTTTATTTTAATTCAATATTTAAATAAAATAAATAAGTAAAACCAAACTGAAGGAAAGTTTGACGTCGGGAAGCTGCGCAGGACACAGACAGCTGATAATTTCTTCACTCGACTCTTACACCTGCTATCGGAGGACAATCCTCCAACTAACGATGTAACCGAGCACTGGAAGCATATCTCTCACTTATAACGTACCGCCGCGAAGAGACCACTATAGGGTTTCAGCGAGCCTGCCAGAACAACTGGTGCGATGAGGAATGCAGCACTGCCTCGGACAAAAAGGACGCTGCATACAGGGAGACGTTGCGAACGGGCCCAACCCGCAGTGCATGGTAACGCTATCGTGAAGCAAAGAAGGAAGAGAGACGCCTATTCAGAAAAAAGAAACGTGATGCCGAAAGGTGTGAGTGTGAGATGCTGGAATAATGCCCGAAAATTCTATGAAAAGATCCGGCGGATGGCGGAATAATGGCGACCTAAAAACCGATGTACAGAGTGTACTTAAATTATGGAGGGAGCACTTCTCCTCACTTCTAAATTGCTAGGGAGACGTCGAACCCGATACCCCAATCCCTGATGATGGAAAAGTCGTCCCACCACCTGACTATGATGAAGTCAGAGTAGCTATATCCCGGCTTAAAGATAACAAAGCGTCTGGAAAAGACGGACTACCCGCTGAGGTGTTCAAACACGGAGGCGAAGAGCTGGTAAAAAGCATGCATCAGCTCTTATGCAGAATATGGTCAGACGAGTGGATGCCTCCGGATTGGAATTTGAGTCTGCTATGCCCAATCCACAAGAAATGCGATCCCGCTAACCGCATCAACTATCATATTATGTTCTTTCTAGCGTATTGTGTGAAAAACTGAAGCCCATCGTAGACAAGCTGATTGGACCTTATCAGTGTGGCTTTAGACCTGGTAAGTCAACCATTGACCAGATTTTCACAAATCGAGAAGACCCACGATAAAAGAATCGACACACACCATTTCAAAGCCGCTTTTGACGGTGCAAAAAGAAGTTGCCTGTATGCTTACCTATACGGCTTTGCCGAATGACTTTGAGCAATACCAATAGCTCTGTCAGAATCGAGAAGGACCTCAAGTGAAACAATTTTCCGAAACCTTTCCATTTAAACGATCAAGGATTGTTGACATTGGGATGTCATGGGCCGTTGCTGCTTTGCGAATACTCATCTTCTTTGTCCGAGACCTGTCTCCTCCTCATTTCAGTAGATTCTTTCGATTTTTGTTGACTCATTCTACAATTAATTAAAAAAAAAATAAAAAATATCTGCTAAAGTAACATAACAGCCGTCCGGATACGAGAAAACTGGGATATTAAGTGATTTCTAGTAACCGGACACTTTGTCCGGATATTGGAAAACACTCATATTTTCATTCTAGTATCCGGACAGGTGCATTTAAACAAAAATATAAACATGATCACCGATTTTCGAGTTATTTTGCTAAATTTGATCAATTATTAGCAACATAAAAGTCATTTGCACCACTTTTGTCATAAAATTATTGATAAAAACTTACCTGACAAAATAAAGTGTCACTAGTAAAAAATTAGCAAAACCGTACGTCTTCACACTTCACTTCAAACGCGCAGACTATAAGAGAAACAGCAAAGATGTTTCTGAGAAAAACGCTAAAAGTAAAATTGCAAAACCGTTATAAATGAATGGCTGCTTCCATTGTTGTTTTTGAATTTTCGATCAAGTCAACGATTTGATTATTTCAAACGTTTAAAGTCAAAAGTGTCCGGTTATTGGGGGGTGTCCGGTTACTGGCATAACTACCCTATAATTTCTGTTATTTTTTTGCAAATCCAACAAAAAGACTGGAGTTCAGCACTTAATACCCATAATGTACTTTTTTGTGGAAATATTCGTCGATACCTCCGAAACCGGTCGAGCTATCGAAATTTCAAGATATCTCCCAAACCATTTCAGATATTTCAATAAATCACATCGCATCATTGACACCTTTCCTTTGACACCAATATTGTTCTAAGACAATTGAAATTGAATTGAAATTGAAAATAATATCTTAAACTTTAAGTTGAGCGTCGAGCAATCCAACGAAAAAAGTTTCATTCAATTTCATTCATTACTTTCAGAGTGATACGGTCACAAACATACGGACAGACAGACAAACAAAAAATTTTAAAATGGTTGATTTGGATTCTACTCGCTTAATAATGCTTCCCCTAATCAATTTTTTGTTGATATCTGCCATGTACAGACATCGACCTGTTACAATTTTATTATATGTAGATATTACTAAGCTAATTTTTAAGTCGATTTTAGTTTACTTCTTTGTTTTAGATAGGCGAATTTATGTGGCTTCTTAAAAATATTATATAACAGTTAATCTAACGTTACGATCCAATAAAAACGTGGGGAAACTGAAAATTTTTGGAATAAAAGACCAATACTTCGAACGATTTTCAAACCAAATTGCTTGTTTCAAAGACAAAACAAACATCTCGCAAACAAAAAAAATTGAATTCGGCCAAGCAACAAGAAAGTTATACCATCTTGAACTTTTAATTCCAAGTATTTTAGAGTTGTATTGGATTTGTGCCCAAAGAACTTAAAAACGAAGTGATGGAGAAAACCCGCAAATGTAAGTTAACTTCTTTCACGTACAAACTGATTGGACCTTATCAGTGTGGCTTTAGACCTAGTAAGTCTACCATCGACCAGATTTTCACGATACGCCAAATCCTGGAAAAGACCCATGATAAAAGAATCGACACACACCAACTCTTTGTCGATTTTAAAGCCGCTTTCGACCGCGCAAAAAGGAGTTGCCTGTATGCCGCTATGTCTGAATTTGACTTCCCTGCAAAGCTTATACGGCTTTGCCACATGACGTTGAGCAATACCAACAGCTCCGTCAGAATCGGGAGCCATTTGAAACCAAAAGAGGCTTCAGACAGGGCGACTCCCTTTCGTGCGATTTCTTCAACCTGATGCTGGAGAAGATAATTCGAACAGCAGAGCTAAACCGCAATGGTACAATCTTTTACAGGAGCGTGCAATTGCCGGCGTATGCCGATGATATTGATATCATTGGACTGGACAAGGAAGCGAAAAAAGTGGGTATTGCGGTCAACGAAGACAAGACGAAGTATTTGCTCTCATCAAAGAAGGATATTACTAAGCTAATTTTTAAGTCGATTTTAGTTTACTTCTTTGTTTTAGATAGGCGAATTTATGTGGCTTCTTAAAAATATTATATAACAGTTAATCTAACGTTACGATCCAATAAAAACGTGGGGAAACTGAAAATTTTTGGAATAAAAGACCAATACTTCGAACGATTTTCAAACCAAATTGCTTGTTTCAAAGACAAAACAAACATCTCGCAAACAAAAAAAAATTGAATTCGGCCAAGCAACAAGAAAGTTATACCATCTTGAACTTTTAATTCCAAGTATTTTAGAGTTGTATTGGATTTGTGCCCAAAGAACTTAAAAACGAAGTGATGGAGAAAACCCGCAAATGTAAGTTAACTTCTTTCACGTACAAACTGATTGGACCTTATCAGTGTGGCTTTAGACCTAGTAAGTCTACCATCGACCAGATTTTCACGATACGCCAAATCCTGGAAAAGACCCATGATAAAAGAATCGACACACACCATCTCTTTGTCGATTTTAAAGCCGCTTTCGACCGCGCAAAAAGGAGTTGCCTGTATGCCGCTATGTCTGAATTTGACTTCCCTGCAAAGCTTATACGGCTTTGCCACATGACGTTGAGCAATACCAACAGCTCCGTCAGAATCGGGAGCCATTTGAAACCAAAAGAGGCTTCAGACAGGGCGACTCCCTTTCGTGCGATTTCTTCAACCTGATGCTGGAGAAGATAATTCGAACAGCAGAGCTAAACCGCAATGGTACAATCTTTTACAGGAGCGTGCGATTGCCGGCGTATGCCGATGATATTGATATCATTGGACTGGACAAGGAAGCGAAAAAAGTGGGTATTGCGGTCAACGAAGACAAGACGAAGTATTTGCTCTCATCAAAGAAGGATAATTATAGGTAAAATAAGTGCAATTTCAACATCAAAAATTAAAAAAATAATTGTAATTTAAAAAAATCGTAATGAAAAAGGTAGTCGAGATGATGATTTAGAATCAAATCCACATTCAAATGGTGAAGATTTTTCTCGATCAGATAAAGTTTTTTTTGATAAAATAGATGCCAGTAATATAATTATTATTGTTATAATTAAAATAATTAATATTATTATAAAAATTAAAAAAATTATCTAAACTACTAATTTAGTAGACTTTATGATTGGAAGTCAAATATACATTTATATTATTTAGATAATAATTACACCTGCGCCTTGGCAGCCAAGTCACCGTTGATGGCTACAAATTTAAAACGGTAAGGTACTTCGTCTATTTGGGAACCAGAATTAACACCGAAAATAGTATCAGTCTAGAAATCCAACGGAGAATTACAAAAAGTGTTACTTTGGGCTAAGTAGGCAATTGAGAAGTAAAGTCCTCTCTCGACAAACAAAGATCACGCTCTATAAGTCTCTCATCATACCAGTCCTGATTTACGGCTCGGAATCCTAGGACAGTGTCAAGAGAAGATGAGATGGCCCTTGGAGTATTTGAGAGAAAAGTCCTCCGGAAGATTTATGGCCCTTCCCGTGATGGCAACGGCGAGTATCGAAGGAAATTTAACGATGAGCTGTACGAGCTTTACGCAGACCTGTCCATAGTTCAGCGAATTAAAGTCCAAAGGCTCCTCGGGCTGGGTCATGTTATGCGAATGGACAAAGAAGGTTTTCCTATCGAAACCCGAATCCGGCACCAGAGGAAGGGAAGGCCTCGACTGAGATGGAAACAACAGGTGGAGGATAACTTGAACTCCCTTGGGGTTTCCAATTGGCGTCAGCTATCGCTAAAAAGGAATGACTGACAACCTTTGATACGAAACGCCCAAAATCGCCTAGGCGGTTAAGCGTCAACGACTGACGCAAGCCAAGATTAGATTAGGTTAAATGAACTTCAGATTATTATTTGGACTCATACGAGTATTGAAGCCTTAATACCCTAACATGATTTCATTATTAACTGTAAGCTAGTGATAGTCTAAGGAATATTGTATACTTATTTAAAATTTTAGTTTTCACCTATTATAAGCCCTATGATCAACTGTAATAAGTGTTATATAAGGTCGCCATTTTTACTCAATAGCATTTTCATATGTAGGTGTGTGAGTTTTATACACGATAGAATGCTTCCCCTCACGCAGTTTTGGGGAAAGTTGAGCGGCTAGAGAATAATAAAGCAGTAGCCGAAGTTAGTAGCGGAATGGCTAGAACTTCTAACAACACCGATGAGTCTAAAACTAGTAGAGTATCAAGTCGGTCGTGCTGCACAATTCGCCGGAACAGTAACACAGGTGTCCCAAATATTCCGATGAGGGTTCGGCAAGCGTGATTTACGATAGTGAATGCTACAAAAAAGTAACTACGGAATATTGGATTCACAACGTGTTGATAGGATATTTTAAGTGTAAGATGTAAATACGAGTACTGTGTACCTAAATAGTTAGATGTTGTTTATTGACAACAAGTCTAAAGTGTATTTTCGTGTGTCTGTATGTTTGAGTCCTGTGGTTGTTCAAAATAATCGATGCCAATGACTTCTTCAGGCTCCGCAATACGACTTAATAAAAACGTGAGTGTGTGAAGCTTTACTTCAGTTGGTACGTGTGTCATTACTTCGGCGATGCTTATGAACGTTTTATGTTAATATTGACTTTTTTCGTTCAAATTATTGGTTATTAAATTTGTTGAACTTGCCGTCACACAATACTATTTATACTATCTACATGATAAAATTTAATGTTGAAAAAATAAGTTCAGTGGTGCTTCCAGGCTTATCAAAGTCTAACTTACGTTACATAGAACGGTTTTCCGTATCACGGACGAATATTATATATATACATATATATATATATATATATTGATGAGGAACTTCCAATTAACTATAAAGTTGTCCCTCCTTCTTCTCCACTTTCATATCAGTCAAACATTCTCCTCCCACCTTTTACTACCCGTACTCCTTCAGATAAAGGACCTACATATACATACAGCAAATGTTACAATTTAATCAATTTTCTTTTTGTCACCATTTTTCTAAGAGTGCTGGAGATTACCTTTATAAACATCGTCTAAGTAGGTGACTAAGAAATGGAAAATTTTGAAAACTTAACATCGGGTCCAGCCTAGTAATTGCTTCGACTTTGGCCTGAAGGTATAGTGGAAACCATTTTGCTAGACACTAAAAGTGTCAGCCGAAACCACGCGTTTCTGCACTTAAGGCAAAGAAAAGTTTAGAGAGCTGTGGAAGTCTGAACAGGCCTGCTTTGAGCAATACGTTTAGGCAGGTCAAGGGTGGTGGACCATAATTCCTGACGAACATTTAAAAGGGCATGGGCTAGCAAGTATCTTGCTCGATTTCCCTAGTAAATCCCGGTAAAGAAATTTTCGTGATGAGTAATTTTAAAATTAATTTATCCAAGTAGAATATCATAGGAACGGCTACATGGATATAGGTAAACAAATTATACACTCAGAAAAGAGTTTCCTAATTTTGGCTCCAAAGACATGGCTTCCTTAATTTGAAGACTATTTTCCTCTATTTAAGGAAAAAAGTCTTTAAATTGAGGAAAATTTTAATAAAGGAAATTTTTCCTTGAAATAAGGAAACTCCTTTCTGAGTGTATGTATGTACATATGTATATGGCCAAAATCGCAGACTGTTACGTTACAATCAGACTCACTTTCCAATGCAAACTACTACAAAAAGAGATGGATTTGGACACATTCAATATTTTTGGCATATGCATCTTAAAGTGCACTTCTGAAGTAACATTTTCTATAGATATGAAAATTTTTGTAGGTCTTCTTATTTAAGAGTTATGGACCACTTTGTATGGACTGTTACGTTACATATTTTGAAAGTAGGTTGGGAAGTTGCTTCAAATTATTGAAAAAGTCTGCTCTTCTGTCAGATTATTTTCAACATGTAGTATACAGTCTTAAAGGTTTAACTCGTATGTAATAAATGAAAAAAATTACACTGAAAAAATTTGTATGTGCTTTTCAGACACATTACTGCTCGGAGTGTTAAGTTACAAAAAAGACTGTTACGTTACTCGTGCGATTTGTGTTCAGATAAAAAGAGCAATTATTATTTATAGCTTGGCTGTGAATTTCGTTTTAAGTAACATTAATTTAGTGGTATTAGGATCAGACAGAAAATCCACTTGATACGGAAGTGATTCGGGCCATGGTTTTTTTTTTTTTGGTTTATCTAACTCTCCTACTAGTGGACATAAAAGGGTAAAAAAAAATTGTAAAATATGCAGAGCATTCTTTTCTGCAGCCATTTAAATTGAATTTTTTTGGTTTCTTTTAATTATTTCAGTAATGGTAACATGTGTTAAAAATTGTCTTCTACAGTTCCTCTGCGGCAGCCACTTGAACCTAACCTAACCCCAAAACAATCAAAAGCACCCAAAATTTAAACAAGCAAATTTTTTTTGTGGTTTCGTTTCTGGCGAACTTGGCCATATGGCTAAAAGCTGAAAACAATTTAAATTTTTTATCAAGGCACCTACATATGTAGTTTTTTTTTTATCAAGGAAAATACATATGCAGTTTCTGCCAGTTTAACAGTCGACAGTACCAGTCTGACGATGGCGTCGGTCGATATGCCCTACGACGCCGAAGAACCTCCGCCACAGAGGGAGGTAAAAGACCTGGTGGCAAATTTTTCCATGGGTCATCTTATTATCGGAACTGACGCCAATGCTCATCACGTCCAGTGGGGAAGCTCCGATATCAATGCTAGAGGAGAGTCGTTGTTTGACTATTTGTTAACAACTAACCTGGTAGTTTGCAACGTGGGTAACGCACCTACGTTTATTACTAAAACCCGTAGGGAGGTCATAGATCTCACTATTTGCAGCGAAGGCGCTTATGAGTGGGTCAGAAAATGGCGCGTTCTCGATGAACACTCATTCTCCGACCACCGGTACGTAGAATTAGTTCTAGACGTTTCTGTTGAGCAGCCGGTTATGAAACGCAACCCACGTAACACTAACTGGCAGCTACTACAAAAAAGCTCTGAGGCAGGCGAAGAGAGTATCGTGGAGAAATTACTGCACTGGGGTCGAAAATGTCGACGATACAGCGAGACTTAGACGAGTGCTCTCAAAAACTCAAACAGCCACAAGCTATTTGCGCAAACCTGACGGATCCTGGACCAGCACGGAGAGGGAAACCCTAGAGCTGCTCTTGAATACGCACTTCCCAGGGAACTTGCATGAGGAACCCTTAGCAGCTACAACAAACCTGGCTGTATACATACCCATCACGGAGGAAAAGGTTAGGTGGGCGGTTAAAAGCTCCGTTCAAGGCTGCCGGACCAGACGGGATTATTCCCGCACAACTCATAAACACGCTGGAGACATCATCCAAATGGCTGGTATTTCTCTATACAGCCTGTCTGGCTCTTAGCTACATTCCGTGCTCCTGGAGAAGCGCCACGGTAGTGTTTATTCCTAAGGCGGGGAAGGCGTCCCATTACGAGCCCAAGGACTATAGGCCGATCAGTCCCTCATCCTTTGTGCTCAAAACCTTCGAGAGGATAATAAATAAATAATAAATGACTACCTCTCCTCTACTATTGATAGCAACCTGAACTGTAGCTATCAGCATGCATACACCAAAGAGAAATCTACAGAAACCGCGCTTCACAGGCTAGTTTCTGTTATTGAAAAATCGCTGTATGAAAAGGAGTACTGTCTTGTGGCCTTTTTGGATATTGAAGGAGCCTTCAACAACATAAGCCCTGATGCTATAAACACCGCTTTAACAAGTCTGGGCATAAGCAGGTCTCTTATTGGACTTATTGATCAACTGCTAAGGGGTAGACGAATAGTTTAATCACTGGGATCGGTTGACTTATCACGCTATGTCACAAGGGGAACGCCTCAGGGTGGTGTTCTCTCCCCGCTTCTATGGAACCTTACTGACAACTCGATGCTGCGAGACACAAGCTGGGGCGGGAAGGTAGTGGCATATGCAGACGACTTAGCTATAGTATATAGGGGCAAATTCCCACAAACCCTGTGCGACTTGATGCAAGTAGCACTGAGAGAGGTTTCCTCATGGTGCTCGCGCTGCGGACTGAGCATCAACCTGGGAAAAGTAGAACTGGTCCTTTTCACCAACCGCTATAAGATACCACCGCTAATACTACCAAAACTGAATAACGTGCACCTGAACTTGGCTGACAAAGCCAAGTTCTTGGGCACAGTTCTGGATAGGAAACTAACCTGGAAGGAGAATGTTCTTCAGCGCCAGAAGAAAGCGTGTATTGCACTCTACACGTGCAAAAGAGCCATTGGAAAGAAATGGGGACTCAGCCCCAAAATATGCAAATGGATCTACACTGCAATCATTCGACCAATCATGCTCTATGGAGTTGTGGTATGGTGGCCTGCGCTGAGCAAGGCAACAAACCTTAATCTGCTAGGTAAAGTACACAGATCTTGCATGATCTGTATAAGCGGTGCGTTAAGAACAACGCCCAATGAAAAAAACTATGCACTCAATATAAACTAAGCATAAACGAGCGGATTATTTGTTAAGGCTAGTTAACCACTGCACACGCGAAATACAATGCAGGTAGTAAAAAACATCTTTTAAGACTCGTTAATTGAAGACAATTCCTTTCAAAGGAAAAACAAACGAGAAAATTATAATCGATTAACGACCAAACAATGAAGGGTTGATTCTTACCATCGTTTTGAACCTTTGAGTTAGTTTGAAAAAAAGATCAAGAATTATTTTAGGCAAGAAAATATGTTAATATTTTTTTTGCTTAATATTTAGTTAAACATATTTTATTTGCTTATAAAAAAATTGTTTATTATAATACAATTTATTTTATACAATGAAATAATAATAGCTGATTTATGATAACAATTTCATCACCGCAAGTGGAAGTTACTGCGCTAGAGCAATAGCCTAGCGCAACAACATTACCTACTACCCTGCTGGTCATGCCTCAGAACATTCTAAATTTACTGTGTCGGATGTAGAGGTATACGCCGTCAAATTTGTCGGCGGCGGCGGCGTAAGGCCCATTTTATAGCGGCGGCGGCGCGTGGCCGGCGTGCGCCGGCGTGGTGGTATAAAAAAATCGCATGTTGAATTTAAAAACTCCATAATTTCAATTGTTGGGATTTTTATTGAACTGACAAAAAATTTTGGGTACATTTTTTATGTAATGTAAATGAACGTGACTTTAAATGTTTCACATTTTATAATATAATATAGAAGAATACTAAAAACATAACGCATAGCAGTCTTTTAATCAAATTCTTACACTGAAATAACTATGTTACATATTGAGTCTAGGACTAAAATTATGTACATTAATCGAAGGCTTTGTTATGATCACTACAATATGCATGTGTGATTTAAAATATATGTTTATAGTGTAATATTATATCAATTCAGTCTTTGTATACATTGTTAACATAAAAGTAAAGCTATTGTAATGCTTACATTGATAGAAATTTACTTATTTAGTTTAAAAAAAAATTTGTACCATGTTATGTTTATAAAGTTGTATGTGTCTCTTTTCATAGCGAAAAATAATCATTTTAAATATTCTACACAAGACTCGTAGTTGTCATGGATAAAAATTGTTTTGTTAATGTTGTGAGGGCTTAGCTGTGACCGCTTATTTGTGACTGTCAGACCAGCTATAGAAAAAACTCGCTCACTCGGCGTACTTGTTGCAGGTATGCATAAAACTTTTTTTGCTAGCTTGGATAGCAAGGGCATTGCAGCCGCCTTTTCCCTCCAAAACTCTAAAACATTCTGATTGGAGGACAGACTTAGCAGCAAATGACATTCTGCTTCTAAATTAGAGTTTTTCAAACTCGAAGAATACCGCTTATCAAGTTTCAATATTTTAGAAGAAGGTGAAGTTTCTTCAGAATCGTTTACACTATTTCCGTTTTTTGATGAATCACCAACAAGTCTTTTATACATCTCTATCAAAAACTGTACTTCCCCTGCAGCGAAACCTCAAACTAGTCAGAAAAATACTAGTATACAACTATAATTTTCTGGCAGAACTCATACTAGTCAGGAAATATCCATTTCATACCAGTATACAACTAGAATTTTCTGGTAGAACTCATACTAGTCAGGAAATATCCATTTCATACTAGTATACAACTAGAATTTTCTGGTAGAACTCATACTAGTCAGGAAATATCCATTTCATACTAGTATACAACTAGAATTTTCTGGTAGAACACATACTAGTCAGGAGATATCCACTTCATACTAGTATACAACAAGAATTTTCTGGTAGAACTCATACTAGTCAGGAAATATACATTCCATACTAGTATATAACCAGATTTTTCTGGATGAAATTATACCAGTTGAAAAATACAAAATTCATTCGTTTCGTTTTCTCTTATAATTCATAGATGCTTTTTCGTGATAGGGTAAATACAAATAGCCGCTGCTTTCTTAAGAATAAACATGAAAATAAAGTCGAGGGATAAAATAAAGGGTAAGCCAGGAAAATTCTGGTTGAAATCATACTAGTCCAGGTTGAATGATTTTTGGACTGGTATTGGACTAGTATATTTTATACTAGTCCTTTTTGGACTAGTATGTGGACTAGTTCATTTATGGAAATTATAATAGTCCAGGTTTAACTAGTATGGAACTAGTATTTTACAACTAGTATGAAACTGGTATTTCCTGACTAGTAGATAACTGGTATATTCTGGTCGAAATCTGACAATTGGCATCTCGTAGGACATCAACACGTAAAAAATACCAGTTGCTTATATGGAAAAAAGACAGAACACTGACTAGTTGGGTCCGGTGCACCAACTAGTTGTAAAGTAGTTCTCAACTAGTTGCTTTCGCTGCAGGGTCTGTCTTACATTTGCTTTTGCAGTATTCTGTAACACAATCTAATGTTTTAAAACGCGGATCCAGCAGCGTTGCGCATACTAAAATATCAGTTATTGGAAATCTATAGTCAATTTATATTTTTTTTTTATTTGTTGCAATAAATGATCGTGACAAAAGCTGAAATTATTCTGATTTAAATCAGTGTCATCGTTTTCAGATAATATTGATAATATCTCAGTTCGAATGATTAACGCAAGAGAAATCGATGGGTATGAGTCCCCAGAAAGAATATATGACAGCATCTTTGAATTTTTGCAAAAAGTCTCTTAATTTATACAATAGTAGTACTTCCGTTTCGAGTAAAATTAAGTCACTTTTATTACAGTTTAAAAGAAGTTTATTAATGGCAGCCCTTTGAGATCCAAGACTATCAAGTAATGATAAGACACTGTGCCATCTTGTAGATATCGAATTTTTAAGGGTGATGTTTCTCTTATCCACCAAACTGCCATGCAAGTCATTGGTATTATTTATGTTTCTATATACTTCCAAGGACACATCATCAAGGGGACCGAACCCTTCGTCGTAGTCGACCCATGAAGCGTCTTCTGAAGCCAGGAGTTCTTCCAAGTTATCAATTTTTGACAAAATCTCTTTTTGTATGGCATCGGCCTGTAACTTCAGAGTATGTGTTTTGAAACGTAGGGCTCGCGCGATTTTTTTACACTTTAAAATTAGACGATTTATTTCTGGAACGGAATCATACCCATCTACCGTAAGCAAATTGTGAAGCCCATGCCCAATACAGAAGTTGTTGTTAAGGCTGCCCAAATCGATGGCTTTCTTCATATTACTGCCTTGGTCAGTGACAACGAAATTCGAACCAAGCTTTACGTTAAAGTATTCAGTTACTTCCTCAATCTCCTGCAATATGTTGTTTCCTGTATGGGACTTTGAGACATATTTTGTTTCTAGTGTGAGACTCGACATAGCGAAGTTTGTTGAAAGGTAATGAAAAGTAAAAGTTATATAATTACGCCTACAGTAGTTATCCGTCCATAGATCGAAAGTTAAAGCAAAATGTTCCATCCCAGATATTTTTCCTTTAACGACTTTTAAAACGCTTTCATAAACATCATCTAATGCTGTTGTTGCAATTGTTTTATAATGTGGTATATCATTATCGTTTACTACTACATGGTATTTTTATACCCAGCTGTACTTGTACACAGGGTATTATAACTTTGTTAGGATAACTGTTGGTTGTACAGGTATAAAGGAATCGAGATAGATATAGACTTCCATATATCAATATGATCAGGATCGAAAAAAAATTTGATTGAGCCATGTCCGTCCGTCTGTCCGTCCGTCCGTCTGTCCGTTAACACGATAACTTGAGCAAATAATGAGATATCTTCACCAAATTTGGCATGCGTACTTATTTGGGTTCAGAATAGATTGCTATTGAAAATGGGTAAAATCGGACCATAACCACGCCCCTTTTTCGATATCGAAAATTTCGAAAGTTATATTGAAAGGAGGTGGAAATATTGAAAAGTCCATATCTAATTAACTGATTTCGCTATAATAATATAATTTGGAACATACATCAACTTTCATATTCTTAACATAATTTTTTCAAAATTTTGGAAAGTGGGCGTGGACCCACTTATGAGTCAAGCAATTTTTAAATTCGACTGCTAACAACTTCAGAACGGTGTGAGATAGATTTACGAAACTAGGTACCAGGCATGTTATGTTTATGTAGAGTACTACCACAGAAAATAAGAAAAATCGGTGAACGATCACGCCCACCGAACGATCACGCCCACCGAACTTAGACTTCCTTACTTGTTTTAAAAAGTCTTTTTAGGGACGGCCTAAATAAATTACAATCACATGAAAACTTACAACTTTGATCGCAAATATGTAACTCAAAATAATAAAAAAAAGCGCTTCCGGATTCGTGATCCTGAGGCCAAATCCCGTCTTTTAAGCCCTCCCGCACAATTTTAGCTAATTTATTAACAGTTGACCCCTAAAGGAAACAAATACCTGCACTTTTAACACATTTAGGGCACGGCCATTAGTGTGTTGTAAATTTAAAAAAAAAAAATTTGTAACTTTAGAAAATTATCACAAAAAAAATGTTAAACGCGCCGGCGCGCGCCGCCGCCGCCGCCACGCCGCTAAAAAGGCTATTCGGCGGCGGCGCGTCGAAAATGACTTTTGTCGGCGGCGGCGGCGGCGTATATCTCTAGTCGGATGGCCTTAAGCGTTCAGCAGAATCAATCCGTCAGTACGTCGAAACAACTGACAGCCAAGCAGACTGCGGGTGTTTGTATGTGTAACACCAGATACGGCGGATACGTCAAAGTATAATTTGCTTTGACGTACGTCATGCAACTGACGTATTGGCGGACTGATTCTGTTTCCCGCTTTAACAGCGATCGCATTTCTGTATTTGTTTTGTGTGTGTCGCTAGTTAGTAGAACAATAGCATGTGTTGTATGTAGGTAGGTATGAATGTGTGTGTATCTGAAAAATCTCTATGTAAATAACTAAATAACTATGAACATGAAATGGCCCAAAAATCATCCCGAAATAGTTAGGAAAAGTCCCAAAAACAATCCTGCAATGATCCGAAAACAATCCCAAAATTATCACGAAATGATTGAAAAACCAATCCCGAAAAATTCCCGGAATAATCCCGAAAAAGTCCCGAAGACAATACCGAAAAGTCCTGAAAATAATACCGAAATGGTCCCGAAAAATTATAGAAATTTCCCCTAAGAAGGTCCTTCATATCCCTGAATAAAACCTAGAAGTACCATCAAAAGTTTTTCTTTTGGTTCACATTCCTGTCGGTATACTCGCAATAGCATTTTTCAAATTTTATACTACAACCCTCTGCGAATATGCCATACAAAATATGCATTCAATGCACGTTCTTAAATGCTTTCGTGAATTATTCACGCCACATATGCATACATATATGAAGATGAACGGCAAGAAGTACGTGCATATATAGATTCGAGAAGGCATTTATGAATGATGCACGAATGCATTCATGAACGTGAATGGTGTGGATTTTTTATACGTTCTTATTCACGAACGCGAATGCAAATTTTTTTTTTTAATGTTCATGTTCGTGAATGTGAGTGAAGGAGAGTGAATGTTTCCGAACCCTAGTCTCAATGCAGCGAATGTGGCTTCTTTCTCTATCAGAATAGGGAAGGGACGTATTCTTTCATGCTGATGCACTTAGAGCATCAGCATGGCACGTTCTCATTGCACCTGTTATGCCGACACAGACCAGCCGATGCAACTTACTTAATATAGTTGCTGCTGTTCTCTGAGCAGTCTTATGCCACCAGACCAGGGAAGCGTAGGTGACTATTGGCTTCACAACTGTATTAAATGACCAATTCGTCATTTTGGGAGACAGCTCCCATGTTTTGCCATAAAGTCTAGTGCAGGCGAAAAGGCCCTCGTTGCTTTATTTATCGTAGCTTCCATATGAGCATTCCATGTGAGGGTCTTGTCCAATGTTACTCCTAGGTATTTTGCCTCCGTTGAAAAACTTATGCGGCTGCCTTGGAACGGCTCTAACAAGGACAGCTTTCTTCGACGCGTTAAAGGCACCAAGATTGTTTTGTTTGGGTTAATAGATCGTCCTTTGCTAGCACACTATCCTTCAATGATGCGAAGGGCTTGTTGCATGCGATCGGATATTGTTTCGTCATGCATTCCTGTAACGCAGACGACCAGGTCATCTGCATAGCCCTGAACGTCAAAACCATTGCCCTTCAAAAGGTATGACAAGGGTCCAAAGTAGAGGAGAAATTACACTTCCTTGAGGGCATCCTCTTGTGGCCACGATTGAGCCAGCACTCCCTCCTATCTCAAAGCTGATTTTTCTTTGCTTTAGCATGGCCAGCACCCAGCGAGTAATCATTGGGCTTACGTCCTTGCTAATCATGACTTCCTCAATGCCCTGATACGTCGTATTATCGAAAGCGCCTGATATATCGATAAATGCATACATGGCTATGTTTTTAGACTCTATGGCCGTAAGGCAATGGATAGCAGTCTCTGTAGATTTTCCGGGTTGGTACGCCACTTGGGTTTTACACAGAGGAAGTTTCTTTAAGTTCTCTTCTCTAATGTGCTGATCCAAAATTTTCTCCATTCCTTTTAGGAGAAAGGAACTGAGACTTATTGGTCGATATGACGATGGCAGATTTTCCGGTTTCTCTGGTTTCGGTATAAAAACAACCTTAACCTCTGTCCACCTGTTAGGAATATATCCTAGCAGCAGGGATGCTCTATATAATTTGATAGGACTGGGGCTGTATAGTTAATTCCTTGCTGTAACAGACAAGGATAGACCCCATCCGGTCCTGGGGATTTGAAAGGACTGAAAGTCGATAAAGCCCATTGGACATTTTTGACATTGGTTAGCTTTGCTGCCAGGCTCTTTTCTCTTCCACTAATAGTTGGAGAATCATCTACTATAGGATGTGAGTGTTGATAGCCTGGTGTACAGTCCGGAAAGTGAGTAGCAAGCAAGAGTTTGCATGTGTTTTCCGGCTGCTTGGTGTAGCCGGCTGGTTGGTGTATTGAACAACCTTCTTGCTTGACATCTTAATTGTGCAAGCTTTTGTTAAACCAAAGCACATCCCGTTGTACACGATTTTTAGCCTGGGGACAACTATCTTTAAAAGCCGTTATAATATCTGACTGAAATTGTTCAGTTACTGCCTCAATCTAACGCACCGTAGTTCCCATTTCGTCTTCCTTGGATTTCTGAAAACGGACTCATGCTCAGAGAAGTGACCCATGTCGAACACAATATGTTTGTGGTCCGACATTGATTCCTCCCCCGAGACGTGCCAATTTGTGACAGCGAAGGCCATGTTTTGGCTACATAGAGTAAGGTCAAGAACCTCCCCTCTAATAGCATTAACAAAAGTCGGTTCATTACCACGATTTATGACATTGATGTTATGACTACTAATAAACCCCAGGAGGTGCTCACCCCTGTTATTTATGTTCGTACTACCCCAAGCTGTATGGTAGGAGTTTGCGTCACAGCAGAGGACCCATGGGATACCCTTCTGTTGACAATACTCAATGAGGGATTTGGATTCAGCAGTAGGGCTGTTTCCTCCTCACCGGGAAAGTAAGCTGATACGTTTTATTAATTTTACGTTCTATTAATTTTACAAAATGGCGTCTTTTTCACCTCTTGGGGTTGGAATTTTTGCGCAAACTGCAACAAATCAGCCGTCATATACTGTAGAAGCGGGATAAACGACAGGGACGGGAACCGGTGGCATATATTAATTTACCGTCAGTACTGCTTAAACCTTTTACAGAACCATGTAAAATCCATGGTTCTTGAATGAAGGCCACTCCCAGACCTTCTCTACTGAATCTTCTGCTAAGAACATCCGAAGCTGCCTTGGCATGGTGAAGATTCACCTGGAGGCATTTTAGACGCCTCGAACTGCGAGAGTTTGCTGGGAGGGCTGACATTATACAGATGTTTTGCGGTCCCTATCCGCCACCAATGACTTTAGGTTGCCGCTGAGCAAAGCATCCCAATTAGATGCCTGACTTTGGCTCGTTTTTTTGTCGACCCCGGGTCTAGGGTTCTCGCTACGTAATTGATTTATTTGCCGGCTTTGAAAGGGCGGTGGAGTCTCGATAATCGTAGCTTCTGCCGGGACAGAGACGGTTTGGTCTTAAACCGAAGTTTCACTTTGGCATACGCCAAACTGATTGTATTAGTGTAAGTTGCTAGCAAGAACTTTAACTCAAAATCGGAACGGGTTGCCGTTATCCCAGAACAAAAAAACTTTGCACACATGTTATTTAGGTTAAAACGCATCGATATAGAGGGTATGCATATCAAATTTCGAACCTTCAGTTTTTTCCATATATTTTTGGGACCGTCTAATGTACATACATTAAAGTGTATATAATTAATAGATAAGTATTACGTTGTCGCATAGGTAGATTGACAGCAATGACCGCGACGTGCTAGACTTAAAAAAATCATTTTTTTTTAATTGCGTTTAGACTCTGATACAAATTTATTTCAAACTCAAAAGTCTGAATACTTTGTTGTCCTTTACGTAGCCCATGACTAAGTCGCTACCTCAGAATACAAATATCGTATGTACCCTGCAGCGAAAGCTACTAGTTAAAAACTACTTTACAACTAGATGGTGCACCGGGCCCAACTAGTCAGTGTTTTGTCTTTTTTCCAAATAAGCAACTGGTATTTTTTACGAGTGGATGTCCTACGAAATATCAATTGTCAGATTTCGACAAGAACATACCAGTCATCTACTAGTCAAGATATACTAGAATTATACTAGTTGTGAAATACCAGTCCCATACTAGTTCAATCCGGACAGCCGCTATTTGTATTTACCCTATCACGAAAAAGCATCTGTGAATTATAAGAGAACTAAAATAAAAAAAAATAAAATTTTTTAAATAAGCTTTTATTATTGGTTAATAAAATTAACTAAAAAGTAAAAAATAAATTGGCTGTAAAGAAATATAACACTTTATAAGTTCATTGTAACCTTTAACGCCTATAGGCTTCTTCGTCTGCGACAAAATAATTCCATATTGTACATAATTATATATTTTTAACATTAAAACTTTACACCTAAATTATTAAATCTTCCAGTCTATACCACAGTCCCAATTTTATTAATGATAAAAGCGTGTTAAATTTTGATGGTATAATTAAGAACATTTAGGACCTTCCTTTCTATTTGATGGTATAATTAAGAACATTGAGAACCATCTAGAGTAATCAAGATCACAAATTTCTGCTCTAGCTTTTTTATGGAGTAAGTTAGAGCAGAGAAGCAATTGTCAGTCAGGAAAAAACAAATTTTTGAAAACTTCAAAAAAATTAGCTTGCAAGAAAATCAATGTTTTTGTATACGTGTATTTGCATTAATTTTGAAGATTTAAACAAAAAAACCAAATAAAAAAAAACTATCGAGATTCAAGTGTTTCATGGCATTTCTGCTCTGAGATGCTCTAAGTTGCTCTATTTCTATTTTGACAGCTGCCCTGCTCTGCTCTGCTCTAACCTGCTCTGAACTTTTTTTTGGTCAGTAAACAAACCTTTAATAACTTAGGCTGTGTGTCAATCGAAAACATTTTTCGTCAGAGTAAAATGAGGTGAACAAATTTCCTATGGTGTACAAAAATTTTCCATTTTGCTGTGCCAAACGAAAAGTTAAATTATGACAGTAGTAAATTTTGACGTATGGAAAAAGCACGAGCAAAAGCAGATGCTTTGTGAATAAATTTTCAATTTACGTGTTTTTCATGCATTTATATTGCGTATTTTCGCATTATATTATATTTTATTGTTAAATAACGTATGTGAACATAAATTTATATGAAATAATATGAATGTTAACAGCACATGAATCCCTGTGCTCACATTATTGATTGTAAAAATTTGACAATATGTAATTATTTTGTCGCAGACGAAGAAGCCTAACTATCGTTAAAGGTTACAATGAACTTATAAAGTGTTACATATCTTTACAGTCAATTAATTTTTTACTTTTTAGTTAATTTTATTAACCAATAATAAAAGCTTATTTTTGAACAAGTTTTTTTCTTTATTTTATTTTATACTTCTTAGTTGTGAGTCTGTGAAAATTTTCTAAGATTGTTATCGGATATTATGTGTCAGGTTTTATAAAATCACTTTTTTTCTTTCCTTATCTCACATTATTCATTCAAAATCAGCATAGCAAATTGTTTACGCAAATTTCGGTGACCACAGACTTAAGCTGCTATTTCTTATTTTCGCTTACAAATTCCAAAGACTTAAAATGTGTTAGGCCGTGTTCCAAATGGTTGAAAATCGTATATTTTGACAGAGCGATGGTAAATTCTGACAGTTATCGTGGTGAATATGAACGTTTATGAGAGTTTATGCGCACACTAAAATAAAAGAGAATGCCAAAATAAAGCAATATATATGCCGAAACCACGTAAATTGAAAATTTATTCACAAAATATTTGCTAATGCATGTGTTTTTTCCATACGTCAAAAATTACCTTTTCGTTTGGCACAGCAAAATGGAAAATATTTGTACACCATAGGAAATTTGTTCACCTCATTCTACTCTGGCGAAAACAAATACCGATTGACACACAGTCTTATAGAAAAATTTTGCGCCATCTGTGTGTTTAACAATGACTGCGCCTAAATGTGAGCAGTAGTTTTCCAACTCATTTCGGATAAGTGAAACTGTGCTACTTATTGACGAAAAAGTGAAACTGTGCTATTCATACATATTCACATGGCATTAAGGACTAAACTTAAGATAGGAGAGCTTTGTTAGGGAACTCAGCGATGATAGACCTCTAGATTTTAATCTGAAAAAATTACAGTAATTTTTTTCACCTTTCTTAAAATGAAAATCAATATAATTTTTGAAAAAAAACCAAATTTGGAATTTTTGAACCAGTCTAATATACATACATACATAGATACCTGCCAATAAATGTTACTTTATATTGACTTATATAACAAGGGCCAGCCTTCTTTTTTATTTGTCATTGAATCTATTACACTGCGCAACACGAAAAAAAACACCTGGGACGAGATAGCATTTTTCTGGTAGATCTCAATGAGATAAGAAGAACTGCGTACAAGAAATTTGCCGGGCACCCTCAAAATCTTGAGTTAGGGGCATTGTGTATCAATACCAAGTGTAAACTCTTCTGCATAGACGTCAAAATTCCAAAATGAGTTTAACACCTGTTTGAGATTGTGGTTAATAACAAGTGTGATATCATAGACATAGTCGTGAAAACTTCAAAGTGAGTTTAGTCACCTGTTTTTAATTTCTTTTTTGTCTCACTTCTTTCCATCTTCCCATCTCTTTCTACCATTAGATAAAAGATAGCAGACCGCCATGTTGATGTGTGCAGGATGTTAAACAACGCCATTTGCTTTTCTGTTATTCGGTGCTGGCGACATTTTAATATGTGCATGATGTAAACAAACCGACATTTTAATGTGTGTTGTCAAAAGAAGAGTTCACACTTGGTATTGATACACAATGGTTAGGGGTCAAAACCGGGTTTTCGTACCTATGCACACTTATGACCCTATATCTTAGATGTATGGATGTAACAGCCATGGATCACGTCAATATGGATGTAACGTGGGACACCCCTCTTATGCAAACGGCCCGAAAGCTCCTGTTATAGAATTGACGTTTTTCGATTTTCATGCAATCGAAATTTTTGCAAACATTTCATGAAAACTAGTTTTCACCTATACAGTTTTATATCTCAGGGGTGGTTTAAACCCGTAATCACCCCCTGGCTGCGCCCCTGAAGTAAATAAAAGCTTATAAAAAAAGAAGCAAACGAAACGAATGAATTTAGTATTTTTTAACTGGTATGATTTCATTCAGAAAAATCTAGTTGTATACTAGTATGGAATGGATATTTCCCGACTAGAATGAGTTCAGCTAGAAAATTCTAGTTGCATACTAATATGAAATGGATACTTCCTGACTAGTATGAGTTCATCCAGAAAAATTTAGTTATATAAAAATTCTGTGCGACATAAATACTTAGTGTATAATTCTGTATTCTAAAATTCTCAAAAGATAAAATGAGGAGCTTCAAACCAAAACACAATAAATGTACACTTATACAGTATATATTTATTGCGTTTTGGTTTGAAGCTCCTCAAATGATTTAGAGTCAAAATTCTGGAAATCAAAATTCTGTAATCCAAAATACTGTTTTACAAAAAGTCTGGTTGTTTTTACTGTATTTTTTAAGAAACAAATAAGTTACATAAATACATATTAATTTATTATTTCAACATACATACCCCATATATGTATACTAACAATAAATATATAAATGTACACTAAACTAATTGTAATATGTTAAAAAACTTTTAAATTTTTAGCAATTCTTTTAAGGTAACAAACTGGACTTAAATCACATATTTTTTCATAAATCTCTTAATTTTTTTATTTGTTTTTACTGTTTTAAACTTTTGTTGTAATCTTTCGCTACTTTGAAGGATCTCTCCTTTTAAATCGTTAATGAGCTTATACAGCCCAGAATTTCGTCTCCCAACAATAACTTTTAGGCGAAGATGCCAAGCTTCAACCTTGTTTTGTGTTCTGGGGAAAGATATCGTCTTGTTTCTGCCTTAACCTCGTATCTACAAAAAAAAAGAATATTTCAGAAAACGAAGAAAACCAACTGAAATTCTCAAGTTTTGCATACTAAAAATGTAGATACGAGGTAAAGGATCGTACAAAAAACCACGACAGTTTACATATTTTACCACGCTGATTTTCGATTCGGTTTTATCGATGTCTTATGAGTTTTCTCAAAAAGTGTTGTTACGAGATTGCAGCAGAAACTCGTTGATTTGTGGTACACTGACCAATATTTTAGCTGGGAATTATAATTTTTTCGAACCATGAGCAAAATTTCTTCATATCTGTGTCTTCAAGAGTATTATAGAAAAGATTATAATACTGAGAGACTTCACCATGGGGTAGACGGGAATTTAGAGTATATAGGCTTCATATAAACTTATAATATCTGTGGTCATAAGCAATAACGGCCTAAGTCGACTTAAGAAATTAGACCAGCTGGTGATTTTGAATAGCAACATCGAGACATTTTTCAAGACTGTCATTGGTCTTTTTTTACTTTCTTTACAAACAATTAAATCCACTACGTTTGCCTTAGTTATAAAACAGTTTTGTTACAAAAATTCGCCAGCAAAAATTTCAACTGGTCTAATTTCTTAAGTCGACTTAGACTGTTATTGCTTATGCCTTATAAAGCACATTATCTTTCCTTTGTGCAACAGTGGCTGCGCCTAAATGTATGCAGATGAAATATTCGAAATTTCGATGCTGTTTATGGCGCTGAAAACGCATTATAGCATGCGCATTATAGCATATGTACGAAATATTCAGATAGCAATAAGGAAGATAGGCCTATAAATGGGACTTTTGCAAATAAAGCAATATTTTGGATTTTTTTTTTTGTATAATGCATTGTCAGCGAAACCTGAACGATGGTGAAAATTTCAAAACCCCAGCTCAATGGGAAGTTAGTTCAAAATCCAAAGCAAAATCTCTGGAAATGAAACTTTTCAAATATCACTATCCGTGCGCCACCTATCGGAATTATTTTTTTCTTATACTGCGTGGGGCCAGAAAACTAAACGACGATGAAAATTTCAAGATTCTACCTCAACAAATTAATCGACACCGAAAACAGAACTTCGCATTTCTTAAATAGAACGACTCACGCGCCACCTAGCGGGTCCAATTTTCTTTTGAACATTTGGAAATTGATTAAGTAATACACACGCTAAATATCAGCTAAATCGGTCCATAATTAGGATTTTCAGCTTTTATTACCCCGATCTCAGCTCCACCTAGCGGAATCTTTTTTTAGGAAAATATTTCTTTTCATAGTAGTAATACTTGTTCCGAATTTCAGCCAAATCGGACCATAAATGCGATTTTTGAAAATATAGCGACCCACGCGGCACCTATCGGATTTTTTTTTTTTTCATAATATTGCATTGTCATCGCGACCTGAACTGTAGTGAAAATTTCAAGACCCTAGCACAACAGGAAGTTGGTTCAAAATCGAATGCAAAAATCCGGGCACAAGAACGACGAAAGCGACCTAATAAAAACATTTTAATAAAAAACAGAATACTGAATACAGAATTATGGTATACAGTATTTTGTATGACAGAATTTTGAAAACAGAATTTTCAATACGGAATTTTGTCCAATAATAATTTTCGCATATAAGGTCCTATCAAGCGTATTGTGCGAAAGACTGAAGCCTGACGTAAACCGACTGATTGGACCTTATCAGTGTGGCTTCAGACCTGGTAAATCTACCATCGACCAGATTTCGTGCATTTCTTTAATTTGATGTTGGAGAAAATAATACAAGCTGCAGAACTCAATCGCGCTGGAACAATATATTACAAGAGCGTACAACTGTTGACGTATGCCGACGACATCGACGTCATTGGCCTCGACAACCGCGCCGTAACTTCTGCGTACTCCAAATTAGAAAAATAAGCGGAAAAATGGGTTTGGCGGTGAACGAAGGTAAAACGAAGTACCTGCTAGCATCAAGCAAAGAGTCAGTGCATTCGCGTCTTGGCAACCACGCCACTGTTGGCAGCAATAAGTTCGTGTTAGTAAGGGACTTTGTTTACCTGGGAAGCAGCATTAATACCAACAACAATGTAAGCCTGGAGATCCATCGAAGGATAACTCTTGCGAACAAATGCTACTTTGGGCTGAGTAGGCAATTGTGAAGTAAAGTCTTCTCTAGACGAACAAACACAACACTCTATAAGTCACTTATCGTACCCTTCCTGCTATATGGTGCAGAAGCATGGACACTGACAGTATCTGACGGGCGGCTTTGGGAGTATTCGAGAGAAAAATTCTTTTAAAGATTTATGGACCCCTAAAAGTTGGCGACGGCGAGTACGGAAGAAGATATAATGATGTGCTGTATGAGCTTTACGCAGACGTCGACATAGTTCAGCGAATTAAAACCCATCGGCTTCGCTGGCTAGGACACGTGGTGCGAATGAACGAAGACGCTCCGGCCCAGAAGGTAGGGGACTCTGGGGTACCTTTGACATCTTTTTTTCAAATCAAAATATCTCGAAACATAATCGAACAATGTTGCTTTATTGAAGGTGATTAATTGACTTTGAAATGCTGACGGTATTTTTCTCGAGAACAACCCTTACACATTTTAACTTACCTTTTTCCGAAGAAAGCCATTTTGTCAAATGTACCCCTGTCAAGGGGCACATTTGACTTCAATGGAGGAACATTTGACACCTGCATGAATTTTTCTAAAAAATAAAGAAATTTTTGATACATTCATTTTTTTATTTTGCTAGAATGGTAAAGAGAACTATTTCGCTTATAGGAGTTTCATAAAATCTAATAACTTTAAACGAGCTAAACTTGTATATTTGTATATTTATATATTTGTATATTTGTAGGTCCGGTACTATCCCGAGAACCTCTTGAACGAATGGGATGAAATTTGGCACATAGATAGTATGATTGATTGTAAGACTATACACTTTGGGGTACCCACTTGAGGTGGTAAACAGGGTTGCCACCTATTTAAATTTTTTTTATTTATGGAACTAGATATGGCAATATGGGTATCAAATGAAAGGTATTTTCGGTGACATACCAACTAAAATATTTTCAAGTAGGGTTGTCTCGTAGGGTTGCCACCTTAACGGAGTACATTTGAATATTTGTAGGTCCAGTACTATCTCGAGAACCGCTTGACCGAATGGGATGAAATTTGGCACATAGATAGTATTATTGATTGTAAGACTATACACTTTGGGGTTGCCACTTGGGTTGGTTTACATATTTGCCACCTATTTAATTTTTATTTATTTATGGAGCTATGTAGGTATGCCAATATGGGTATCAAATGAAAGGTATTTTCGCTGACATACCAACTAAAATATTTCCAAGTAGGGTTGCCACCTTACAGGAGTATATTTGTATATTTGTAGGTCCGCTACTATCTCGAGAACCGCTTGACCGTTTGGGATGAAATTTGGCATATAGATAGTATGATTGATTCTAAGACTATACACTTTGTTTTGGGTCATTTTGGGTTCAAGTTCGGATCGTTTTGGGAACATTTAAGGAACTTTTTGGGATCATTTTAGGATTATTTTAGGGTCATTTTGGGGTCGTTTTGGATAAGTTAAGTTAGCGCTAAATTGATAGCACCGAGCAAGCTCGGTCACCCAGGTACTATTAGTTATACGAAATCGAGTACTAGGCTTAACCATATCTTATTTTATATAATCACTTGACAATTTCAGTTTAAAAATAAGTTTTTTGCTATAACTCGAAGTTTAAGAAAGCTTTTTCGGTATTGGCAGCATCAGCTCTATTTCACTGCGTATAAGAACAGCCAAATCTTATGTTTCTGGTCTTACAAAAGCCTTTACCGTTTACCATTCTTCAATTTGATTAAATGTACTGACTTGACCTCGAAAAGGTCACAGTCATATCTGCCCCAAAGACAAAGGTACCCCAGTTTCCCCTATTCTTATCGGCACCCGCCGGCGGAAGTAGAGGAAGAGGGAGGCCACCACTCCGATGGCAGGACCAAGTGGAGGCAGATCTGAGAACACGCGGTGTCTCCAAACATGTTAGACGGCCAAAATCGCCTAGGCGGTTAAATACTATTTTAAGTAGGTTAGGTTAGCTTCAAGTGGCTGCCGCAGAGGCACACTTAGGTCAGTTTTGAAAGGCCCGTTGTGATACCACCAACACTAGGAAAGTCAGTCCCAGCACCCAGCCATATGGAAAATCCCTGAGTTGTTGGGATTTTCCATATAGCAGAATCCCGGGACTGACACTCCTAAACCGACACCGTTACTCTTCCTCGAACCACTTAGATGACCGTATGAAGGTCAATGTCCAGTTCCGCGATCTGGCTTAGGCTATCCTGGAACGGAACTCCCAAAAAGCGCGTGCTCGCGCCGCTTAAAACCGGACAGTTGCAGATGAGGTGCTCCACTGTTTCCTCCTCCTCATCATCTTTGCAACTCCTGCAGCATCGTCGGTAGGGCACACCTATCCTTTCTGCATGCCTACCAATGAGGCAGTGACCGGTTAATACCCCTATCAATATGCAGATTTCCCTCCTAGTTAGGGCATAAATGCGTCTAGAACTTTTAAGATCCCATTTTGGCCAGGTTTGTTTCGATATCCGACACCCTGGGGATTGCAGCCATCTTTCGTAGGCTTGACGGAGAGTGTGCTCCTTCAGCATTAGTTTGCATGTGGCAAACGGCATACCTAAGCGCTCTTTATCCTGAAGAACCTGCTTGATCCTGCCCTGCCTGGCAAGCTCGTCTGCCTTACAGTTTCCCTCAATGTCCCTATGTCCCGGGACCCATATGAGTTTTACGCTACAATGATCAGGTAGTCTGAAGTAGAGCTCAAGGTCCAAATCCCTTGAATAAACCCCTCCTCCAACTCTGCCGTCCAACTTTGAGCCGTCGGTGTATATGGAAGTGCCACCATTTGTTTCGGAACACCAATCCGTCCGCTCCCAGTCTTCTCTGCTGGGAATGTTTATTTTGAAACAGCTATCCCCGACTGTAGTGGTCGCACAACGATCTGTGCTTAGAGGGAGAAAGCTGTAAGATTCCAGAATACTGGAGTGTCCAATAGTACCCGCACCCCAACTGGAGGTTTCCCTTAGGCGCAGAGCTGATGCCGCCGCTGACCGAAACCCTTCCAGATCAAGAGGCAAAATGCCCAGAATGACCTGGAGGGCTTCGTTGGGCGTTGTCCTTAGCGCACCGCTTATACAGATTATATTGGATCTATGGACTTTCCGCAACAGATTCAGGTATGTTGCCTTGCTCAGCGCAGGCCACCATACGACGACTCCATATAGCATGATTGGACGAATGATGGCCGTGTAGATCCAACTGCATACTCTAGGGCTGAGCCCCCATTTTTTGCCAATGGCTATTTTGCATGTGTAAAGAGCGATGCAAGCTTTCTTCTGGCGCTGAAGAACATTCTCCTTCCAATTCAGTTTCCTGTCCAGAACTATGCCTCGAAACTTGGCCTTATCCGACAAGCCCAGGCGCGTGCCATCTAGTTCTGGTAGGCTTAGTGGCGGTATTTTGTACCGGTTGGTGAAGAGGACAAGTTCCACTTTCCCCGGGTTGATACTAAGTCCGCAGCGAGAGGACCACGTCGAAACTTCTCGCAGTGCTACTTGCATCAGGTCACACAGAGTTTATGGGAACTTGCCTCTGAATGCAATAGCTAAATCGTCTGCTTATGCCACTATCTTCCCGCCCCCCCAGCTTGTGTCACGTAGCAACGAGTTGACTGTGAGGTTCCATAAAAGCGGGGAAAGAACACCACCCTGGGGCGTTCCCCTTGTGACATAGCGTGATAACTCAACCGTACCAGGTGAAGAAGCTATTTTCCTTCCCCTTAAAAGTTGGTCAATTAAACCAGTTAGTGGTCTATCTACGCCCAGATTAGTTAGAGCGGAGTTGATAGCCTCCGGGCTTATATTGTTGAAAGCCCCCTCAATGTCTAGGAAGGCCACGAGACAGTAGTCCTTTTCACACAGCGATTTCTCAATGACAGATACTAGGCTGTGCAGAGCAGTTTCTGTTGATTTACCCTTGGTGTATGCATGCTGATAGCTAGAGATAAGGTTGCTATCAATAGTCGTTGAGAGGTAGTCGCTTAGTATCCTCTCAAAGGTTTTGAGTACAAAGGATGAGAGACTGATCGGTCTGTAGTCTTTTGGCTCGTAGTGGCATGCCTTCCCAGCCTTAGGGATAAACACTACCGTAGCGCTTCTCCAGGAGCCCGGAATGTGGTTGAGAGCCAGGCAGGCTGTGAAGAGAAATACCAGCCATTTAGCTGATGTCTCCAACGTGTTTATAAGTTGCGCGGGGATAATCCCGTCCGGCCCGGCAGTCTTATACGGTTCAAAGCTCTTAACTGCCCACCTTACCCTTTCCTCAGTGATGGGTATATTTACTGCCAGGTTTGCGTCATGCAGATTCCCCGGAAAATGTGTATTCAAGAGAAGCTCAGGGTTTCCTCTTCCGTGCTGGTCCAGGATCCGTCAGGTTTTCGCAAATAGCTGATGGCTGTTTGACTTTTCGAGAGGACTCGTCTAAGTCTCGCTGTGTCGTTGACCTTTTCGACGCCAATGCAGAAATTTCTCCACGAGGTTCTCTTCGCCTGTCTCAGAGCTTTTTTGTAGGCCCTTAGTTTAGCTTTATATTCGTGCCAATGAGGCTCAGAGCCGAGGCTCTTGGCCTTGTTAAATTGTTTCCGGCATGATTTGCGGAGCGAGTCCAAATCGTAGGACCACCAATGTGGCCTGTGTTTACCGCGTAGTTTTGGCGCTGGACAAGCCTGTCCTAGAGCATTTGAGAGCGCCGATGTAAATGTAGTAACAAGATCCTCCAGCTCCTCTACTGATGAGGGGGCTTGTGAGGGCAGTACTGGTAGGTCTCTGTCTAATATTTCATTGTGTAACTGCCAATTAGTGTTACGTGGATTGCGCTTGATGATTGGTTGTTCTACAATAAAGTCTAAATCCATTTCTATAACGGTGATCGGAGAATGAATGATCTTCCAGAACCCGCCATTTTCTGACCCACTCATAAGCGCTTTCACTACAGATACTGAGGTCTATGACCTCCCTGCGGGTCTTAGTGATAAAAGTAGGCTCATTACCCACGTTGTAAATTACCGGGTTGGTTGTTAAGAGGTAATCAAACAGAGACTCGCCCCTGGCATTGATATCGGAGCTCCCCCATTGGGCATGGTGAGCATTAGCGTCCGCTCCAATAATAAGATTACCCGTGTAGAAATTTGACACCAGGTCTTTCACCTCCGTTTGTGGTGGGGGTTCTTCGGCGTCGTAGGGCATATAGACCGACGCCATCGTCAGGCGGGTGCTGTCGACCGTTATACTGATAGCGGTAATATCACCATTGGTGTAGTTAGGTAGGAGAAAGGAGTTCAACTCAGACTTGACCAAAATGCACGTTTTGACTTTGCTCTCCTCGCTGGCTCGAATGAGCTTGAAGCCCTTAGTCCCCAATCCGCAGATTCTCGAGCTATTGACCCAGGGTTCTTGGATGAGGACCACATCCACGTCGCCTTTAGAAAGACGACTACTTAAAGCAGCCGAGGCCACTTTAGATTTGTGCAGATTAATCTGAAGCACCACCAACATGACAGCGCACAGACTTCCCTGCCGTCCCCATATCGTAGAGGCTTGCCCCATTCCGGAGGTTGCCCATCAACGACGAGTTGTTCCGATTAACTGCCCGATATGGCGTTGCGGGAGTCCTGCGGTCTGTAGCGTTAGATGTTAATGGCTCAGCGTTGGCTGCTACCACCGTGACGTCGAGGACTTCCTCGTCCTGTAGGCTGTCCTCCATCTCCGAGTTGTTCACAGCACTATCGCCAAAGGACGTGACGGATAACATGCTTTCCGCATCGGAATCCTCCGCTTCCTCTTCTGGTAATTCGTTTTCCGGTTCCCCCGGAGCAGCCGAGAAGGCAGCGCGGTGAGCATCACCACGAAATACATACGTGGATAACGATCTGGCCTACGCTGTAGTGTATTAGGCCATTGCACCTTTTGAGGGGCTCGATTGACTCTTTATTCATGGTGGTCACCACCTGTCTGTCGGGGGGGGATGTTGGGGATGGCCAGACGGTCATTGCCTCGGCCAAGGACGCCTATAAGGATCCTGTACTTGGTTACCTCAGCAAAGCTTAGTTTGCCCGCTCCAGAGGTATTTTGATGCCGCTTGGGAAGGGGATTTAACTCCAGGTCCGATCTCTGGCGCTTGAAAGGGTTAACTTTTAACCTCTTTGGCATGTAAGAATTTTGGAAATCCGGTATCACAGCTTTCGCTAGCTCTACCGATTTACTGGAATTCGGCGACAGCGATTCCTGCGGTACCCCTTCATACCTCTTCAGGATCTTTGCAGTCAATCTTTTCTCGTGGTATGTGAAGCGGCGGGGAGATGTCTCCCGGGAGTGCGGACCCGTAGTTGCCATCGCGGTTCCTCCCTTTGCCGAAATCTCAGTTGCAGCTTCCTTCTCCTTCGAAACTCCGAGGCCAGGTCGTAAGACCGCTGCCACAGACGTAAAGATACTGGTTTTCATATCAGCGGTAGATGGGAGTTTAGCATCCGCCGTTGTCCGCTTAACTGCGTTGGCAACCGCACTGGTGCTAGCTCCCATCAAGTCAATCTTACTCGATAGAGGGTTGGTTGACCGACTCGTAGTTGCCATCGGTGTCGACCCCCCCCCCCCCCCCCCCCCCCCTTGATTGTGGAACGGAGGTTGTCCTCCGGCGTTGTTGTTGCTTTCTCGCCTGTTCCTCTATAGCTCTCCTTTGCTGAGGAGTGAAATTTGGCGTTCTTTGTTTTTTAGGTTTATCGTTTTTATTTGGGTTATTTGAGTTCATCTTGTTCGTACGACCCATCGCCGGACAAGGCCAGCTTAGGGTCAAGGGAAGAGTAGGGGAAAATGTGTCGTCCGCCGCGGCAGAGCCCCGTACCGCGGTAAGGCCATGCTTACTCTCTGAGGCGACCCGGTATCAGAGAGGCTCCGTTCAAATACAGCCACGATTTGCCTCCCGGCTGCAAACGTCCAATGGGCACGGTTTCGCATAACACCCTGGATTGGGAGGGGGAAGATCTTTGTCGTCGCGCCAGAGAGGCTAGGCTACTCTCGTGATGAAGTGCCGTACGGAGCTATGATCACAAGGGCAGCGTAGCCCTGTGGCTATCGACTTAAGCCCTCGTACCGCGGCAAGGTATCCACCTTTCACGAGGGACTACTATTTTAAGTAAGTAAGTAATAATTTTGTCGCCAACCCATATATACATCAGAATCATACCAGTTGACATACTACTCAGTCTATGCACCAGGAGATACTTATCATTATGCACGTTCAGATCGTACCACTTGTCATACTAGTCTACGAATTTGACATTCATTCCAGTTGGTATACTAGTCGGCCTATGCACCAGTATCACACCAATTAGCATACTGGTCAGCCTCTGCATCAGCAATATCCCTGCAGTCAAATTCCGAACTACTCAGCAAACATACTAGTTCATTGACTAACCATTTTGTGACATATGCCTACCAGTTCGTTGTTGATTAGTTTTAAAAGCAGTCAATGCCAAACTACTCAGCGAAAATTCTAGTTCATTGACTATACAGTTTGTGGCGTATGCATACTAGTTCATTGCTGATTAGCGTTAAACCAGTCAATGCCAAACTACTCAGCAAACAATATAGTTCATTGACTATACATTTTGTGGTGTATTTATACTAGTTCATTGCTGATTAGCTTCAAACCAGTCAAGGCCAAACTAGGTTAGGTTAGGTTCAAGTGGCTACCGTAGAGGCACACCTAGGCCAGTATTAAAAGGCCCGTTGTGATACCACCAACACTAGGAAAGTCAGTTCCGGGACCCTGCCATATGGAAAATCCCGGTATTAACGGAATTCTCCACATAGCAGAATCCCGGGACTGACGTTCCTATACCGACACCGTTACTCCTCCTCGAACCATTTAGATGACTTGATGAAGGCCATCAGGTCCTTTATGTCCAGCTCCGTGACCTGGCGTAGGCTAACCAGGAAGGGAACTCCCAAAAAGCGCATTCTCGCGCCACTTAAAGCCGGGCAGTTGCAGATGAGGTGCTCCACCGTTTCCTCCTCCTCATCATCCTTACAACTCCTACAGCATCGTCGGTAGGGCACACCAAGTCTTTCTGCGTGCCTACCAATGAGGCAGTGCCCAGTCAATACGCCTATTAATATGGAGATTTCTCTTCTCCTTAGGGCATAAATTTGTCTCGATCTCTTATGATCCCATTTTGGCCAGGTTTGTTTCGATATCCGACACCCTGGTGATTGCAGCCATCTTTCGTTGGCTTGGCGGAGTGTGTACTCCTTCAGCATAAGCTTGCAAGTGGCAAACGGCATACCTAAGCGCTCTTTATCCCGAAGAACCTGCTTGGTCGTGCCCTGCCTCGCAAGTTCGTCTGCCCTACAATTTCCCTCAATGTCCCTATGCCCCGGGACCCATGTGAGGTTCACGCGATTCTGTTGGGCCATCTCCTGTAGAGATCGACGACAGCTGAGCGTCAGTTCAGAGTTGAACGAATAAGAGCCAAGGGATTTGATGCCCGCCTGGCTGTCGCTGAATATAAAAATGTCGTGTCCGATAGTGTGTTGGCCTATCCAAGCCGCGGCGTCCATGATTGCTGAAACTTCAGCCTGGAAGACACTGCAGTGATCAGGTAGTCTGAAGGAGAGCTCAAGGTTCAGATCCTTTGAATAAATCCCTCCTCCAACTCTGCCGTCTAACTTCGAGCCATCAGTATAAATGGAAGTGCCGCCATGAGTGGCGGGAATCCGATCCGTGCTCTCCCATTCTTCCCTGCTGGGAATGTTGATTTTAAAACAGCTATCTCCGACTGTTGTGGTCGCACAACGATCCGTGCTCAGCGGAAGAAAGCTATAGGATCCCAAAATACAGGCGTGTCCAGTAGTGCTTGCGCCCCAGCCGGACGTTTCCCTTAGACGTAGAGCCGATGCTGCTGCTACCCGGTGCCCTTCCAGATCGAGTGGCAAAATGCCAAGAATGGCCTGGAGTGCTCCATTGGGCGTTGTTCTTAACGCACCGCTTATACAGATCATGCAAGATCTGTGTACTTTACCTAGCAGATTAAGGTTTGTTGCCTTGCTCAGCGCAGGCCACCATACCACAACTCCATAGAGCATGATTGGTCGAATGATTGCGGTGTAGATCCATTTGCATATTTTGGGGCTGAGCCCCCATTTCTTTCCAATGGCTCTTTTGCATGTGTAGAGTGCAATACACGCTTTCTTCTGGCGCTGAAGAACATTCTCCTTCCAGGTTAGTTTCCTATCCAGAACTGTGCCTAAGAACTTGGCTTTGTCAGCCAGGTTCAGGTGCACGTCATTCAGTTTTGGTAGTGTTAGCGGTGGTATCTTATAGCGGCCAAAGCCAAACTACTCAGCAAACAATATAGTTCAATGACTATACATTTTGTGGTGTATTCATACTAGTTAATTTCTGATCACCTTTAAACCAGTCAATGTCGAACTACTCAGCAAACAATATAGTTCATTGACTATGCATTTTGTGGCATATGGATACCAGTTCATTGTTGATTAGCTTTAAACCATTCAATGCCAAACTACTTAGCGAAAATTCTAGTTCATTGACTATGCATTTTGTGGTGTATTCATACTAGTTCATTTCTGATTAGCTTTACACCAGACAATGCCAAACTACTCAGCAACATTATAGTTCTACGCCTAAAAATTTTGTGGTGTATTCATACTAGTTAATTTCTGACTACCTTCAAACTAATCAATTCCAAACTACTCAGCAGACACCTAGCTCGTTTACTATACATTTTATGGATGTTTTTATACTAGTTCTTTGCTGATTACCCTTAAACCAATCAATGCCAATCTAATCAGAAAACATACTAGTATACAACTATAATTTGCTGGGCGAAATAATACTAGTCAGAAAAATCCTGGTTAGTACTAGTATGCAAGTATGTATGAAACTCGGGTTGAAATCATACTACACCTTTTTCAGTTTATATTCAGAAAGTTTTCTGAATATCAATTGTAATTTTCTGAATGTCAATTGTATTTTTCTGAAAATCAAATGGAAATTCTGTAACTGCATTCAGATCTTTTATGATCCCTCTAGATCTTTTATGATCCCATTTTGGCCAGGTTTGTTTGGATGTCCGGCACCCTGGGGATTGTTGCTACTTTTCGTTGGCTTGACGGAGTGTGTACTCCAAGCCAACGAAAGGTGGCAACAATCCCCAAGTTGCCGGACATCCAAATATTAATATTAATAGGTGTTCTAACTGGGCACTGCCTTATTGGTAAGCACGCAGAAGGGGTGCCCTATCGACGATGCTGTAGGAGCTGCAAAGATGATGAGGAAGAGGAAACGGTGAAGCACCTCATCTGCAACTGCCCGGCCTTAAGCGGCGCGGGAACGCGCTTTTTGGGAGTTCCCTTCCTGGATAGTCTAAACCAGACCGCTGGGATTTTCCAAATGGCCGGGTCCCGGGACTGACTTTCCTAGTGCTGGTGGTATCACAACGGGCTTTTCAAAACTGGCCTAAGTGTGCCTCTGCGGCAGCCACTAACCTAACCTAACCTAACTGCATTCAACTGTTTGAACAGTCACAGATTTTTAAATTTAAAAAAAAAAACTAGGTCCCGCCAACTCATAGGGAAAAAATCAAAGCAGCACACTATACGTTGGAAGAGAAGTTCGGCAAAAGTCTCGTTAGAGGTTGTGACAACCTATTGGTATATAACCGCCAATTTTTTTTACGTTGCGGCATAAACTTGAGTATATTGACAACAACAATATAAATTAACTCTACCAATGCTCCTTTAACTCGAGTGTATGGCCCAGCATGAAAGCAGTCTTACTTTGACTCTTTTTGATGTAAAAATAAGACTTAATTAAACAATATAGTTCACTGACTATACATTTTGTGGTGTATTCATACTAGTTCATTTCGGATCACCTTTAAACCAGTCAATGTCCAACTACTCAGCAAGCAATATAGTTCATTGACTATACATTTTGTGGTGTATTTATACTAGTCCATTGCTGATTAGCTTCAAACAACTACGCAGCAAACAATATAGTTCATTGACTATACATTTTGTGGTGTATTCATACTAGTTCATTTCTGGACACCTTTAAACCAGTCAATGTCGAACTACTCAGCAAATAATATAGTTCATTGACCATACATTTTGTGGTGTATTCATACTAGTTCATTTCTGATCACCTTTAAACCAGTCAATGTCGAACTACTCTGCAAATAATATAGTTCATTGACCATACATTTTGTGGTGTATTCATACTAGTTCATTTCTGATCACCTTTAAACCAGTCAATGTCGAACTACTCAGCAAATAATATAGTTCACTGACTATACATTTTGTGGTGTATTCATACTAGTTCATTTCTGATTAGCTTTAAACCAGTCAATGCCAAACTACTCAGCAACATTATAGTTCTACGCCTAAACATTTTGTGGTGTATTCATACCAGTTAATTTCTGAATACCTTCCAACTAATCAATTCCAAACTACTCAGCAGACACCTAGCTCGTTTACTATACATTATTTGAATGTTTTTATACTAGTTCTTTGCTGATTACCCTTAAACCAATAAATGCCAATCTAATCAGAAAACATACTACTATACAACTATAATTTGCTGGGCGAAATCATACTAGTCACAAAAATCCTGGTTCGTACTAGTATGCAAGTATGTATGAATCTCGGGTTGAAATTATACTACATCTTTTTCAGTTTATATTCAGAAAGTTTTCTGAATATCAATTGTAATTTTCTGAATGTCAATTGTATTTTTCTGAATATCAAATGGAAATCCTGAATATGAATTGTAATTTTCTAAATATAAATTGTTACTTTCTGAATATAAACTGAAAAAGGTGTAGTCAGAAAAAGCCTAATCTATTTTAGAAAAATACTAATTAGAAAAATTCCATTTCATACTACATACATTATTATTATAAGGCCTTATTACACCGCAACCATTAGTACGTTCTATTGTACTACATGGTACTATGCAAACATTATTTGAAATTTTTGGTTTGCTTTTTTTTCTTCGTTTTTTATTTAAATTATTTTTACCTTTTTAGTGCAATATTCTTTAAAAGCGCGTGTATTCGCTTTTTAAACTATATTTATTTTTTACTTTTTAGTTAAATGTGTTATGAAGTAATCGATATATATATCGAAGTATACCGCAGTGCAAACGAAACCTCGGGCCTCCACTTTCGTTTGATGCCCATATTGTAGGCAATTTTCAATATTATTGGACAACTTCATTTTGACGGATAACTCAGTTATCGATAAATATATCTGTATATTTTTTCAGGGGGTAAGTATGGTTTTAGGGGGGTATGTGGTGTCACTAGCACTGCACTTTAGTTCCGTCACTTGAAAATAAAATACACTGGTTTTAAACTAAAAATTACTAGCTTCAATCTTTATTCACTTGAACTATGAACGTTAGCGGGCGGTAGTTACAGACGAACTGATTTGGCAAATTTCCTAAGTCTCCTGCGCAGCAGGGAAACGGTAAGTATGTATGTATGTATGTATGTAAATATGTAAATATGAAAATGTACAAAGAGTATTAAAAGGCAGAAAACAGTAAATAAATTCTTATTTTACAGGGTGTTTGAAAAAGGTGAGTTAAGTTAATTTAAGTAAATTTAGGTATTTTAGCAAAATGATATAAGTTGATTTAAGGAATTTAAGGTAAGTATATGTTAGTGTAAATTCATTATAAATTCATTATTATGTATATTAAAATTGAGCTTTTTGGGAAATTGATTAAAATTGAATTAAATTGGAGCTCATGTCTCCAACATGGCGGCCGGCCTGCTCCGATGAAGGAAGCAGTAGCTCCTGCATCTCTGATAACGTCGATACCGCAGTAGAGAACAGGGTCTTCAAGCGCCGCTGAGTGTCCTTGCGTTCTCCCCTCCTTTTCTTTGGCTTTGCAATGACCACTCGTCGAGTAGGGGGTGTCTCCTTTGGTTTCGGTGCATTGCGTCGATTCTTCTGCTTCTTCGAGGGCTTATCTTGCTGTCGATGTAGCAGCGTGTGGTGTGCAAGGCCGCATTTGTGGCAACTGTCCGGAGAGTCGCATGCGCCCGTTACGTGGGATGTTGCCAAACAGTTAATACAATATTTATGAGCCCGTGCCGACTCATAGCGTTCTTCCGGTGTCATTGCCATGAACGCGTTGCAGTAGCGCAACGAGTGCTTTTGGCAACAGAGCCGACACTTGCTGAAACTCTCGTAGCGTCTGTAATGAGAATAGAAAGAGAAAGATTTTATGAGGTGAGTACGGGTGCTAACAGTAGGGTCTGGTGGGTATCCTAGAGTTTACATGCTACGGAGAGATTTGTAGAGTGAGGGTGGAGATCTTATTCGGCTGGGGGAAGTGCGCAAAGCTTTGCAATGGGTCGTGTGTATGTTCCGCTTTGAGTGCGGACATCTACAACTCGAACCTTTTCGTCCGAGCCGGGATGGAGACGAGTAACGCGTCCGAGTCGCCACTCATTCGGGGGGAAAAGGTCATCCTTAACGACGACTAGATCACCTTCCTTGATGTTTGGCTGCTGCGTTTTCCATTTAGTACGCTTATGAAGTTCTTTGAGATATTCATTTTTCCAGCGCGTACTAAATTGATGGTGTAGAACTTGGAGTTTTTGCCATTTGTTGATGAGCGGAAGATTTTCGGAGTTGGGTTCGGGTAACGCGAGTAGTGGAGCACCACGGAGGAAATGTCCAGGAGTTAGAGCGAGTAAATCATTTGGATCTTGCGACATCGGAGATAGCGGTCTAGAGTTGAGGACCGCTTCGATTCGAGTGAGTAGGGTAGTAAATTCTTCAAAAGTGAATTTTTGACTGCCTGCAACTTTAAGGAAATGGGTTTTAAAGCTTTTAACTGCCGCTTCCCATAATCCGCCCATGTGGGGAGCATATGGTGGGATGAATTGCCAGGACAGTCCATGAGTAGCATATTTTTGAGCTATGTCAGTTGCGGCTTCCTTGAGAAAAGAAGAAAGCTCCTTCTGAATGGCACGACTTGCTCCAATAAAGGTTTTGCCATTGTCTGACATTATTTTGTGTGGGAGCCCACGACGACTAACAAATCGAGCAAATGCTGCTTTAAGGGCAGCGGTTGTCAGATCAGAGCAGACTTCAAGATGGACTGCTTTTGTTGAGAAACATACGAATACGCAAACGTATGCCTTTGAGTAAGATGCCTTCCGTAAGATTGATGTTTTAACGAGAAAAGGTCCAGCAAAGTCGATACCGGTCGTGTGAAATGGGAGAGAGTATGTGGACCTTTCCGGAGGGAGGGCGGCCATTATTTGAGATTTAGCCTGTTGTTTATAGATAGTGCATGTCTTACAGTGAAATATGCACTTCTTCACCTTTTGTTTGAGTCGAGGGATGTAGTATTCCTGTTGTATCATGCGGATCATCAGTTGTTTTTCAGCATGCAACAAAGTAGAGTGAACAAATTCTAAGAGTAAAGAGCAGAAACGAGAATTATCGGGAATTATAACCGGATATCGCTCGTTATAACTAAGATTGGCCTTTGCGAGCCGACCATTCACTCGCATTACGCCTGTTTCGTCGAGCATAGGGTTCAGAGTTAATAATGAACTCTTTTTGTGGAGTGGTTTGTTTGACTGTAGATCCGCGATTTCGGCAGAGAAATATTTCTGTTGCGTCAACAGGATCAAACGAATCTTTGCCTGATGCACTTCTTCATGGGTTAGAGTGATCGTTTTTTGAGTATCGAGTCCTTGTGCCCTGTTTATAAAACGGTACATATAAACAACGACTCGTAGAGCTCTTGAGTAGGACGAAAAGCGTTCGAGTAGATCAGGCATCTCTACAGCATGAAATGCTTGAGTGCGCTTTTGTTCCGGTGGAGTAGGGGTTTGTGTCGCTGTTTTCGGCCAGGACGTTGGGGATTTGGCCAACCACTCTGGGCCCTTCCACCAAAGGGAGTGTTCGGCTAGATCCTTGGGTGTGCATCCGCGGGTACCAAGATCTGCTGGATTATCTCCACTGGGTACGTGTTTCCAAGTGGCGTTACTCACGTTTTCCAGAATTTGTGAGGTTCTATTTGCCACGTAGGTCTTCCAAGTGTGTGGGGGTTTTTCCAACCATGCGAGTACTATGGCGGAGTCCGACCAGAGAAACAGGTCATGTGGAGTCAGAGTTAGGTGGGAGCGTATTTGTTTTACCAATTTGGTGAGTAGTACTGCTCCACAGAGTTCTAGGCGTGGCAGGCTCACGGTTTTCAATGGAGCCACTTTGCTCTTCGCCACGAGTAAGTGAGTTGAGAATGTGTTATCGCTATTTTGCACTCGTAGGTATACGCAAGCGCAGAATGCTTTTTCGGATGCATCTGAGAATCCATGCATCTGAAAGGGTTTATTGGGTGAAAATTCAACCCATCGAGGGATTTTAATTTCATTTATCGCGGAGAGATTTTCGCGAAATGTATTCCATTTGTGGAAAGCGCTGGGTTTGACTCGTTCGTCCCAGTCTGTTCCTTCTAACCAGAGTTCCTGGAGGAGAGTCTTGGCTAGTATCATTATTGGCGATAGCCACCCTGCCGGGTCAAACAATTTCGCAACCGCCGATAAAATTTGCCTCTTTGTGTTCGAGTTTTCTGCGGGTAGAGGGTCGTACGAGTACGAGAAAGAGTCGTTTATGGCATTCCATTTTATGCCGAGAGTCTTCGTTGAGCTGGCATCGTGAAATTTGAGAAAATCTGCATCTAGAAGATCAGATTCTGGAATGGATTGCAATAATTGTGAGTTATTTGCCGTTATTTTCTTGAGTGGAAAACCGGCTGATTTTAAAACTTCGATAACTTCGTGTAGAGAGTCGTGAGCGGACTGTAAGGTGTGTTCTCCCGAAAGTATATCGTCTACGTAGGTTTCGTGTAGCAATATATCATGGGCGAGTGGGTGGGTGGGTTTTGTGTCTTCTGCGAGTTGATGCAGAGTACGTATCGCGAGATATGGGGCACAGTTGACGCCAAACGTCACTGTCTTTAATTTGAAGTCCTCCATTGGCTGCTGTGGGGATCTTCGGAAGAGAATTCTTTGAAAATCCTGATCCTCTTCGTGAACGAGAATTTGGCGATACATCTTTTCGATATCGCCATTGAATACATACTTAAAAAATCGCCATTTGAGTAGGACGAGCATTAGGTCGTTTTGGAGTATAGGGCCTGAGTGTAAAGCGTCATTCAAGGAGTTTCCAGAATGAGTGGTTCTAGATGCGTTGAAGACAACGCGCACCTTTGTTGTTTTGCTGTCGGGTTTTAAGACAGCATGATGGGGGAGGTAGAAAGAAAGATACTTTCCTTTATCGATGACCTCGCGGGATGAGGTTGCCTCCATATGATTAAGGGTTATATATTCCTCCAAAACTTCAGAGTATTTTTCTCTCAGCTCGGGGTTTTTTTCCAGGGATCTTTCGACGCTGAGGTACTGTTGTTGTGCAGCAATTCGCGAATGTCCCAGGGCGAGTGTGTTTGGAAATTCCCTTTTAAATGGTAGTTTCACAACATATCTACCATCTTCTTGGCGGTGAGTGGTTTTGCGGTAGAGTTCCTCGCAAAATTTGTCATCTTCAGAAAGAGCTTGAGTCATGGGTAGCTCTTCTTGTTGCCAAAACTGCTGGAGTATTGTACTGAGAGTATCATCCGGACTCTCGAGTACTTAAGTAGAGAATGTGTTTACAGTCTCTTTAATTGGTCCGCTGAGTATCCACCCAAATATCGTATTTTGGGCTAATAACGAGCCACTTACATTGGCTTGTAACCCTTGGAGTAGTATTTGGGGGGTGAGATCGCTGCCTATAACCATGTCGATTTTTGAGGGTGTGAAACATTGAGGGTCAGCGAGTGGCAATGTTGCAATTTCCTTCAAGTTTACTGTCGACACTTTGAAGCTGGGTAGGAAATGAGTCAATTTAGGCAGTAAAATGGCTTGAGTATTAATTTGCTTTTTCAGATCCGCCGAGTAGAGTGTTATCTCACAGATCTTATTCGAGTTTTGAACTACCGAACCTCCCATTCCCGATATTTTATAATGGGTTTCTTTGGTTGGTAGTTGTAGGAGTTTTTGTATTCTAGAGGCTACAAAGGTTTTTTCGGAGCCTTGGTCTATCAGTGCACGAATTTTATGATATTCGCCGTTAGCTGACACTGTGACTAAAGCTGTGGGTAAGAGGGTGGTTTCGCTACTACTTGTGAAGTGAGTCGATGTCGTGTTTTTCTTAAATGGGTTCTGAGTTGATTGGGTTCGACTGGCATCTTTTGAAGTTGATGTTCTGTCTGAGTCTTCAACTGCGGGTTGCGCCTTGTTCCTTTGTTGTCCCTGAGCTGAGTTTTGAGAGTTCGATTTGGTTTGGAAATGAAGTAGAGAGTGGTGTCGTTTTTGGCAATATACGCAGGTGAAATTGCTACCACAATCTCTTTCCAAATGTGAGCAAGCTAAACAATTCCAAAGTCCAATAGAAACCTGTGGACCTTCCCTTTCGTTTGATACAGGCAGTAGGCATTATGACCGATAACTTAGTTATCGATAAATATATCGAAGTCCAAATGCAACCTCCTATCGTTTGACACCCATATTGAAGGCACATTTTAAGGTTTTTGTGACAGTCATATGCCACTATCGGGTAGACTGAAGTAGAGTTACATGCAAACAAGCAAACATACATAGTAATGTATGTACAAGTAAAGCTAATGAAAGCGTAGTAAAGAAACTAGCATTATGTGGGAAAAGCGTCGAGCGTCGATATACGAAAATTATGGCACAAAGCGGACCACGCTTTTTCCACAATACTACCGTGTAGGGTTTTTAAAACTATTTTCAAATTTTTAGTTCAATACTCTCTAAAAGCGTGAGTTTTAGTTTTTTTAAACTATACTTACTTTTTAGTCAAATGTCCTATGAAATTATCGATAAATATATCGAAAAATACAGCAGTCAAAACGAAACCTCTGGACTTCCACTCTCGTTTGATACCCATATTGTTAGAAAATTTTAAGGCATTTGGCCTCAGATTTTGACAATAACTCAGTTATCGATAAATTTATCGAAATATATCGAAGTCCAAATGAAACCTGGGGCCTTTCCCTTTCGTTTGATACCCATATTGTAGGGAATTTTTTAGGTTTTTGGGCAATCATATTTTGACCGATAACTCAGTTATCGATAAATTTATCGAAATATGTCGATGTCCAAATGAAACCTGGGGCCTTCACCTTTCGTTTGATACCCATATTGTCGGGAAATTTTAAGGTTTTCGGGCAACCACATTTTTACCGATAACTCAGTTATCGATAAATTTATCGAAATATGTCGATGTCCATGTGAAACCTGGGGCCTTCACCTTTCGTTTGATACACATATTGTAGGGATTTTTTTAGGTTTTTGGGCAATCATATTTTGACCGATAACTCAGTTATCGATAAATTTATCGAAATATGTCGATGTCCAAATGAAACCTGGTGCCTTCACCTTTCGTTTGATACCAATATTGTAGGGTTTTCGGGCCACTGGGGCTTAAACCGAACGAGAGTTACATACATACAAGCAAGCAAACAAACAAACATACAAGTGAACCTAATAAAAGCGTGGTAAAAAGGCACTGGTAAAATCTACAATCTCGTGCTGTTATCCTGAAGTTGACCAAATTTTGGTTGTTTGAACGGTATTTTTTGTTGAAGTAACTGTATTCAGATCTTTTATGATCCCTCTATATCTTTTATAATCCCATTTTGGCCAGGTTGGTTTGGATGTCCGGCACCCTTGGAGAGGAGAGAAATCTCCATATTAATAGGTGTTCTAACTGGGCACTGCTTTATTGGTAGGCACGCAGAAGGTGTGCCCTACCGACGATGCTGTAGGAGCTGCAAAGATGATGAGGAAGAGGAAACGGTGAAGCACCTCATCTGCAACTGCCCGGTCTTAAGCGGCGCGAGAACGCGCTTTTTGGGAGTTCCCTTCCTGGATAGCCTAAACCAGACCGCTGAACTGGACATAAAGGACTTGATGGCTTCATAAAGTCATCTAAGTGGTTCGAGGAGGAGTAACGGTGTCGGTTTAGGAGTGTCAGTCCCGGGATACTACTATGTGGAAAATCCCAACAAAAATCAAAGAAGCACACTATAAGTTGGAAGAGAAGTTCGGCAAAAGTCTCGTTAGAGGTTATGACAACCTGTTGGTATATAACCACCATTTTTTTACGTTGCGGCATAAACTTGAGTATATTGACAACAACAATATAAATTGACTCTAACAATGCTCCTTTAACTCGAGTGTATGGCCCAGCATGAAAGCAGTCTTACTTTGACTCTTTTTGATGTAAAAATAAGACTTACTTTTATCTATATATACATATGTGGGACCGGAACTCCGCAGTGGACGACAAACTTAACCTTGAGTAACCTTAATTTACCTTACCTAAAAATACAACTCCAAAGCCCCAATTACATAAAACTTTGACAAATGCGCGCCTCGTTTTTGAGCATTTGCAAAAATTTCGCTTCGCTTTACGTTTAAAAAACATTGAATGAAAGTGGATCCTACAAAGTTGAATACAATATACGTGCGAGATATCAAGGCTAACTTGGCCTTCGTACAACAAAGGACGCACTAACTGTCTGCTGTCACTTAATAAACCTTTAAACCTTTAAACCAGTCAATGTCGAACTACTCAGCAAATAATATAGTTCATTGACCATACATTTTGTGGTGTATTCATACTAGTTCATTTCTGATCACCTTTAAACCAGTCAATGTCGAACTACTCAGCAAATAATATAGTTCATTGACCATACATTTTGTGGTGTATTCATACTAGTTCATTTCTGATCACCTTTAAACCAGTCAATGTCGAACTACTCAGCAAATAATATAGTTCACTGACTATACATTTTGTGGTGTATTCATACTAGTTCATTTCTGATTAGCTTTAAACCAGTCAATGCCAAACTACTCAGCAACATTATAGTTCTACGCCTAAACATTTTGTGGTGTATTCATACCAGTTAATTTCTGAATACCTTCCAACTAATCAATTCCAAACTACTCAGCAGACACCTAGCTCGTTTACTATACATTATTTGAATGTTTTTATACTAGTTCTTTGCTGATTACCCTTAAACCAATAAATGCCAATCTAATCAGAAAACATACTACTATACAACTATAATTTGCTGGGCGAAATCATACTAGTCACAAAAATCCTGGTTCGTACTAGTATGCAAGTATGTATGAATCTCGGGTTGAAATTATACTACATCTTTTTCAGTTTATATTCAGAAAGTTTTCTGAATATCAATTGTAATTTTCTGAATGTCAATTGTATTTTTCTGAATATCAAATGGAAATCCTGAATATGAATTGTAATTTTCTAAATATAAATTGTTACTTTCTGAATATAAACTGAAAAAGGTGTAGTCAGAAAAAGCCTAATCTATTTTAGAAAAATACTAATTAGAAAAATTCCATTTCATACTACATACATTATTATTATAAGGCCTTATTACACCGCAACCATTAGTACGTTCTATTGTACTACATGGTACTATGCAAACATTATTTGAAATTTTTGGTTTGCTTTTTTTTTCTCTTGTAATTCACAGATATATGATCTGGTATGTCAACTGCTATATTTCTTGTGTATATACACAGAAATAAATATAGTTTGAAAAAACTAAAACTCACGCTTTTAGAGAGTATTGAACTAAAAATTTGAAAATAATTTTAAAAACCTACACAGTAGTATTGTGGATAAAGCGTGGTCCGCCTTGTTCCATAATCTTCGTTTTTTATTTAAATTAATTTTACCTTTTTAGTGCAATATTCTTTAAAAGCGCGTGTATTCGCTTTTTAAACTATATTTATTTTTTACTTTTTAGTTAAATGTGTTATGAAGTAATCGATATATATATCGAAGTATACCGCAGTGCAAACGAAACCTCGGGCCTCCACTTTCGTTTGATGCCCATATTGTAGGCAATTTTCAATATTATTGGACAACTTCATTTTGACGGATAACTCAGTTATCGATAAATATATCGAAATATTCCAAAGTCCAATAGAAACCTGTGGACCTTCCCTTTCGTTTGATACAGGCAGTAGGCATTATGACCGATAACTTAGTTATCGATAAATATATCGAAGTCCAAATGCAACCTCCTATCGTTTCACACCCATATTGAAGGCACATTTTAAGGTTTTTGTGACAGTCATATGCCACTATCGGGTAGACTGAAGTAGAGTTACATGCAAACAAGCAAACATACATATGAATGTATGTACAAGTAAAGCTAATGAAAGCGTAGTAAAGAAACTAGCATTATGTGGGAAAAGCGTCGAGCGTCGATATACGAAAATTATGCCACAAAGCGGACCACGCTTTTTCCACAATACTACCGTGTAGGGTTTTTAAAACTATTTTCAAATTTTTAGTTCAATACTCTCTAAAAGCGTGAGTTTTAGTTTTTTTAAACTATATTTATTTTTTACTTTTTAGTCAAATGTCCTATGAAATTATCGATAAATATATCGAAAAATACAGCAGTCAAAACGAAACCTCTGGACTTCCACTCTCGTTTGATACCCATATTGTTAGAAAATTTTAAGGCATTTGGCCTCAGATTTTGACAATAACTCAGTTATCGATAAATTTATCGAAATATATCGAAGTCCAAATGAAACCTGGGGCCTTTCCCTTTCGTTTGATACCCATATTGTAGGGAATTTTTTAGGTTTTTGGGCAATCATATTTTGACCGATAACTCAGTTATCGATAAATTTATCGAAATATGTCGATGTCCAAATGAAACCTGGGGCCTTCACCTTTCGTTTGATACCCATATTGTCGGGAAATTTTAAGGTTTTCGGGCAACCACATTTTTACCGATAACTCAGTTATCGATAAATTTATCGAAATATGTCGATGTCCATGTGAAACCTGGGGCCTTCACCTTTCGTTTGATACACATATTGTAGGGATTTTTTTAGGTTTTTGGGCAATCATATTTTGACCGATAACTCAGTTATCGATAAATTTATCGAAATATGTCGATGTCCAAATGAAACCTGGTGCCTTCACCTTTCGTTTGATACCAATATTGTAGGGAAATTTTAAGGTTTTCGGGCCACTGGGGCTTAAACCGAACGAGAGTTACATACATACAAGCAAGCAAACAAACAAACATACAAGTGAACCTAATAAAAGCGTGGTAAAAAGGCACTGGTAAAATCTACAATCTCGTGCTGTTATCCTGAAGTTGACCAAATTTTGGTTGTTTGAACGGTATTTTTTGTTGAAGTAACTGTATTCAGATCTTTTATGATCCCTCTATATCTTTTATAATCCCATTTTGGCCAGGTTGGTTTGGATGTCCGGCACCCTTGGAGAGGAGAGAAATCTCCATATTAATAGGTGTTCTAACTGGGCACTGCTTTATTGGTAGGCACGCAGAAGGTGTGCCCTACCGACGATGCTGTAGGAGCTGCAAAGATGATGAGGAAGAGGAAACGGTGAAGCACCTCATCTGCAACTGCCCGGTCTTAAGCGGCGCGAGAACGCGCTTTTTGGGAGTTCCCTTCCTGGATAGCCTAAACCAGACCGCTGAACTGGACATAAAGGACTTGATGGCCTTCATAAAGTCATCTAAGTGGTTCGAGGAGGAGTAACGGTGTCGGTTTAGGAGTGTCAGTCCCGGGATACTACTATGTGGAAAATCCCAACAAAAATCAAAGAAGCACACTATAAGTTGGAAGAGAAGTTCGGCAAAAGTCTCGTTAGAGGTTATGACAACCTGTTGGTATATAACCGCCATTTTTTTACGTTGCGGCATAAACTTGAGTATATTGACAACAACAATATAAATTGACTCTAACAATGCTCCTTTAACTCGAGTGTATGGCCCAGCATGAAAGCAGTCTTACTTTGACTCTTTTTGATGTAAAAATAAGACTTACTTTTATCTATATATACATATGTGGGACCGGAACTCCGCAGTGGACGACAAACTTAACCTTGAGTAACCTTAATTTACCTTACCTAAAAATACAACTCCAAAGCCCCAATTACATAAAACTTTGACAAATGCGCGCCTCGTTTTTGAGCATTTGCAAAAATTTCGCTTCGCTTTACGTTTAAAAAACATTGAATGAAAGTGGATCCTACAAAGTTGAATACAATATACGTGCGAGATATCAAGGCTAACTTGGCCTTCGTACAACAAAGGACGCACTAACTGTCTGCTGTCACTTAATAAATCCGGTGTCTCATCACTGATAAGGGTGTTAACAGGGCACTGCTTAATAGGCACACATGGTGCTAGGATGGGCGTAATAACTCACGATTACTGTCGCAGTTGCAGATGTATTGAAGAGGAGGAGAGTGTTCAACATCTGCTGTGTCATTGTCCTGCACTCAGCAGAAGACGATTGGCTATTCTCGGCCAACCGTTCATCGACGACCTCACGGAGGTTTCAAAAATGGATATTAGGGCTCTATCGAAATTCATTGATTCCACGAGCTGGTTTGATCCTCTAATCCAAGTGTGAGAATGTGAGAGTGTTGATGTTTGTCTCTCGGATATGGGGTGGGTCTTAAGACCGCATAGGGTATCACAATGGGCCAACTTGACTGGCCTAAGTGGTGGGCAGGGTCCTGCACTCTGTCCTGCCCTCGCAACCTAACCTAACCTTAATAAGATTTTCTTCTTAAAACGAAAGAGATTTCCCTATAGATTTTTCTTCGTTTCCACCGTTGCTACTACCCCTTTGCCCAAAAACTGATCATGAAGACAATCTTATTAATTTTATTAGGCATTTTTGGCTCTGTGTTGAATGCAATTGGGCCTTCACCTATATAATCAAACTTGACGAACGCGGAATTTGAAAGGAGCCATTGCAAGTTGAATTCAATAATTAAATGAAAAATACAATAAACAAATAGAAAAAAAAAAACTTGTGTCAACTTTACCGAGAATCGAACTCAGAGCCTTTAGCTCATTTTTGGCTGTGTATGAACTAGTATATAAACTGGTATAATGCTGATGCAGAGGCTGACAAGTATACCAATTGGTATGGTGCTGATGCAGAAGAGGACAATTGCTTTTCTTTTTCTCTTGTAACTGCTTCTTTTTTACCTTGTAATTCACAGATGCTTTTTCGTGTTTGGGTAAATTCAAATAGTCGCTGTTTTCTAAAGAATAAACTGGTATATTGCTGATGTAGAGGCTGACTATGATACTGGTGCATAGACCGACTAGTATACCAACTGGAATGAATGTCAAATTCGTGGACTAGTATGACAAGTGGTACGATCTGACTGGGCATAATGATTAGTATGTCCTGCCGCATAGACTGAGCAGTATGTCAACTGGTAGGATTCTGATGTATATATGAACTAGTATGTCAACTGGTAATATTCTGATGCATATATGAACTAGTATGTCAAATGGTATATTTCTGATGCAAATTTGAACTAGTATGTCAACTGATATGATTATGATGCATAAGTGAACTGGTATGTGAACTGGTATGATTCTGATGCATAAATGAACTACTATATCAACTGGTATGATTCTGACGCATATATGAACTAGTATGACAACTGGTATGATTCCGATGATTTTTTTAACTAGTCTGTCAACAGGTATGATTCTGATGCATATATGAACTAGTCTGCCAACTGTTATGATACTGATGCATATATGAACTAGTCTGTCAACTGATATGATTGTGATGCATATATGAACTAGTCTTTCAACTAGTATGATTCTGATGTATATATGAACTAGACTGCCAACTGGTATTATTCTGATGTATATATGAACTAGTCTGCGAACTGGTACAATCCTGACAACAAGTATATCAACTGGTATATTCCTGATGCAGAGGCTGACTAGTCAGCCAATTGGTATGGTGCTGATGCAGAGAAGGACAATTGCCATCTCGTAGGACATCGCCGTGTTAAAAATACCAGTTGCTAATATGGAAAAATTACAGAACTCGAACTAGTTGAGGCCGCCCGGCTGACTGGTATTTGATTAGTATAAAACTAGTTAAGTTGACTGCAGGGAACATACAAATGATGCTGGCCTGATTACCGAAGTCGATTTTGCTGAGCTATTATTAGCCTATGCGGGGTTTTCACACAAAAAGAAGTCGCGCAAATTGAACGTATCAAGCCTATCATCTCGATTTCTTTCATTTTTTGAGTAACATCAATAATGTGGATACTGCTACGCTGAAGCATGTGGCCAAAACTGTTGCAATGGTGGATTACTTCCTAGTTTTGGCTATCGCGGGACGCTTGCAATTAAAGTGTTTATTATTTTCGATTTCTCCCTCATCCCTAAATCTGCGTCAGAAATAATTTGTCGAGAAACCCATACGTTCACCGTATGGGCCTAGAGAGAGGCGCTTGAAAATATGGCTTACGGAAAATTAGGAGTACAACTTCTGCCTTCAATGCCATAAACACTCAAATAGTTGACGGACTCAACCAGAAAAGGACTAACTACAGGACGGTCCTAGTTGTCCTTGATCTATCTTCAAGCCTTTCAGCTGGTTTCCGATTTGGACGATTCATCCTGTCTTTAGGGTTGGTCAGCCAACTATCTGAGTGGTCGTCAAACGTCTGTCGTTTTTAGTTACAACAAGCAAAACCACGCAAGATTAAACAAGGGATAACTCAGGTGCCCAAAACACCGCAATTAGAACTGCTATGTGGTATGTCCTTATGTCTACTAAACCTCATTTACATCACGAGACGGAAATGCTCCCAGTTAGGGAGCATAATAAAATACTGTGCAGGCAATTCCAGTTAAATTGATGCAGCATGGCAACTGCTTGAGCTGATACCGCCTCCTAGGACCATAAGGACACATCTACGTAAACATTTTGATGATATCCGTCACCTAGCAGCACCGCCGTTTGGTCCAAAGATCCATGTGCAGGCCCTGAAGCACATTCATGAGACGTCTGTTGGCCGTTTTGCATACTCCAACACTTTATGTTGCTAACGAGGATCGTCATCTTCCTCGAGAGATATGGACCACTCTGGCTCAATTACGTTCTGGATATCGTAGCAGGGTAAACTCCTACTTATCCAGCCTGAACCCCTGCCAAATGAGAGCCCGGCATGCGACTCGTCTCCTCATAACACCAACTATTTATTCACCTGCTCTTCGGAGCCCACTCTTCTAACACCCATTTCCTTTGGTAGAACCCTGTAAAAGCTGCTGGTTTCTTAGGACTCCCGTTAGAAGACATTGATGACAATTTCGGTCAAGGAAAGGCACACGTTTGGGCAGGGGGTAGCTTCGTTACAACAACGACAACAAAACGGGCGCTTTAGACTAATGATGCACTTTGTTCAATTCTAATTAAAGTGAGGCCAAGTCTATCTGGACACCTCACTCTTAGGATCCAGTGCCCACCTCACATTAGCCTTTTCGAAGAAAAACGAGTAAAGTTTGTGTCTCTCATAGCAAGAGAAGTAGAAGTATGTGACAATTGACTCGTCTGCGGCAGTTCAGTGGATTCCCTCGCCAGCTCATTAGCAGCGCAGTTCCCTGGTACACCACTACGGACCGGGACCCACATCACTGTTGTGGTGCACCTCAAGGCTAAGCCTTCTAAGGGAAACGTCCGGCTGAGGCGCAAGCACTACTGGACACTCCAGTGTTCTGGGATCCTAAAGTTTTCTTCCGCTGGGCACAGATCTCTATGCGACAACAATATTCGGAGATAGCTGTTTCAAAAAAAACATTGAAGAATGGAAGAGGATGGACCGGAGTCCCGCTACTCATGGCGGCATTTCCATTTTTACCGACGGATAGAAGTTAGACGGCAGAGTTGGAGGAGAGGTTTATTCACAGGATCTGAACCTAGAGCTCTCCTTCAGACTACCTGGTCAGTGCAGCGTCTTCCAGGCGGAGGTCTCGGCAACCCTGGACGCCGCGGCCTAGATAAGCAAACGTGGTATCGGAGAAGATATCGTTATTTTCAGCGACAGCCCAGCGGCCATCAAATCCCTTGGCTCCTACTCGTCCAAATTTGAACTGACGCTCAGCTGTCGTCGATCTCTTCATGTCCCAACAGAAACGCGTAAACAACTGTAAGGCCGACGAGCTTTCCAGACAGGGCACTACCAAGCAGGTTCTTCAGGATAAAGAGCGCTAAGGTATGCCGTTTGTCATATGCAAACTAATGCTGAAGGAGCGCACACTCCGTCAAGCCAACGAAAGATGGCTGCAATCCCCAGAGTGTCGGATATCCAAACAAACATGGCCAAAATGCGATCTTAAAACGTCTAGATCAGTGGTGGCCAAGATGCTAACTTCGAATGTACGTATGCATAGGGGTTATGCCTTTTTGGCAACCACTGGTCTAGACGCATTTATGCCCTAACTAAGAGGGAAATCTCCATATTGGTCGGGGTATTAACCGGTCACTGCCTCATTGGTAGGCACGCAGAAAGGCTGTGTACCCTACCGTCGATGCTGTAGGAGTTTCAAAGATGATGAGGAGAAGGAAACGGTGGAGCACTTCATCTGCAACTGCCGGCTTTAAGCGGCGGGAGAATGCGCTTTTTAGGAGCTTCATTCTCCAACAACTACAATTGCTTTACAGGATAGCATTTGCTTTGGCTTTATTACTAAATTTGAATGAATGAATGAATGAATGAAAAAAATCATTCGATAGTCAAAATCATTCAGTAACTAACTATCGATAGTTGAAATCAAGCTGAGCGGAGATGTCTACTATCAAGCCATCGAGTAATTGCAGATTTGTTCTAAATGATAGCGACAACCGTGTGCTCAAACCAGAGCTGTTAATTTTGATTAGTAATTGATTGATTAGAAGGTTTTTTTAATTAGTAATGATTATTTTAATTGCTTTCAAGAAAAAGCAATTACTAATTGATTACGATTAGAAAAAATAAAAAAAATCCAATAAATTAAAAAAAAAATCTAGAAAAAATCAAAAATAATCATGATTTTTTCTTGTTTTTTTTAATTTATTGGATTTTTTTTGATTTTTTTTTTAGTTTTTTTATTTTTGATTTTTTTTGGATTTTTTTTTTTATTATTTTAAAGTTTTGTTGTTAAAAGTATAAACATCTGTGTATCTTTGTATGCAATATACACCTACTTACACTTTGGGGCTCATGGATTTCTAGAATGAACCTTGATCGCTAAGTATATGTACATATGAGAAAAAATGCCAGGTTTAAGGTTATATTGGTTGGTGTGATGATAACACTAGTTTACAAATAATTTATTTGAAAAAATACCAAGGTGAATAAAATGTAAGGGTGGGTCAAACCATCGCTGAGCAATAGATGGCCAAAGTCGAAATTTTGTCGAATTTTTACGATTTTTGAAAAAAGATTGATTTTAAAAATGTTTTTTTTTCATGCGAAGTTGTGAAAATCAGAACTGTTTATTTTTTCGAAAATTAGTGTGTATAATTGCAAACACTTTAAGCGTAATATTACCAAGATCTAGGAAAAAATGTATTTTTGGCGATTTTTTTGTAACTTTCAACATCTCTACTTTTAATAGAATTGTAAAACGTCGATGTCTGAGTATTGTAGATATTCAAAAAAATATTCATAGTATTAGTCATTACTAAGCCAATAAAGTCCAAATCAACCGTTTTTAGAATTTTTGTCGGTCTGTCTGTAAACTAGTGTAATTTGTCCTTTTATATGTAAACGGCTAGTGTCGGACATTTCTCGTTTGATACCCTACGGGTACGGTCGGATAGTTCTATTTGAACACTTATAAGGCTAGGCTCACACTGCAACCTACATCGGCCGTCCGGCAACAAACACACATCCACACACATGTGTTTTAAATGAGCTCCTCGATTTCATCCGATTTCACCTGAATGTAAACAAACTTTGGCCGCCCGATAAAATAGAACGCGTTCGAATTTCTCTGATGACACCGGATGAAAAAGTCGGTTGCAGTGTGAGCGTAGCCTAAGTATGCTACACAAATTAAAAAATAGGCATACCAACTACGTCCAAAAGAGACTTGTAATGATCAATTGATCAAAAATTAAGCGGTTATTATCCATAGAGACTTGTCCCGGATTAATAAATTTCGTCCACAATGGGCGACGTAGTCATTTATGGGCATTTGACATTTGATTTACTATCGTACAGTACTATTAACAAGTTGTAAATTACACCGCTACATTCCATATTTTTCAGATTAATATTTTATCATCATTATCATTCCATATTACATATACCTTTTTAAAAATATTAGCCTGAATGTGCAAAAGCGCCAGTCTTCTGTTTAGGTTGTAGTTCGACCACTTGATGAGAACTAGTACGAAAGATCTCGAGATTTTTCCTCCAGGGATATTTATGTGCATGAATACATGCATTTATATAAAAGAGCTTCTTGCTTGACCTATACATTTGTATGTTTGTGCAAGTGAATATTTATGTATGTACATATTTTTCTACAACAGTGCTGGAAAAAAATCAAAAAAAAATCAAAAGTAATCAAAAGTAATGATTACTTTTGATTACTTTTGATTATTTTTGATTACTTTTGAATTTTTGATTTTTTTTTGGTTTCTTTTAATTTTTTTTATTTTTTTTAATTTATTTTTGATTTTTTTTTAATCAATTGAAAAATAATCATTAAAAAGTGAAAGTAATTGGTAACCAATCATTAGGTGGCTTCTCAGTTGTAGTTGTAAAAAAAAACATGATTTAATATTTTTTTTTTTTTTAATATATATAAATAAATTAGCAAGTCCAACTAATTTTTCTGTAGTCAAATTTCAAAATTTTGGTCACGAAAGCACAGTAATACCGAATATTCTTATACGAATTACAAAATTCTTATATCAAGCACTTTTTTCTTAGATCGAGAATTCTTATCTCAAGAATAATTTTGTCTGAATTGAAGAACGCTCGGGGATGTTTCAAGAACAATATATTCTTAGGAGTAGTATGTTATTCTTTAACTGCTACGCATAAAAGTAGTTTTATTCTTAAAATATTTATTTATTTACGTGTTTTTAATAATTTTAATTTCAAAAATGGCCAAATCTGTAACAGAAATAAATTAAAGTTAAAAAGCTTGTGCAAAGTTTGGGAAAATTCGCCAAGTTTTCGGTAAAACTTGAAACTTCTGGCATGGAGTTTTTCGAGTACGCAGTTTTGTAGATCGTTGAATTTTACTTAAAGATATTAAAATTAAGCCGTTAATAAAATTGCCTGATTTTTTGCAATTTTTTTCTAGTTGTTCTCTTAATTTTTTTCATAATTTTTTTTTACTTATAAATTTTTATTGCAAAAATGCATTTTGTTGCCTTACTACTTTACTAATACCTTTTTAATTTTTATTTATTTTTTTTATACAAAAGAAGCTCTCTCATACTTCAACACTATCGCACAGTTTGATAGTGTGCGTTTGAGCATCGCTGGTCTAATCCCAACAAACATTTTTAGCTAATCTCAATTTGAGATGCATTTGAGAGCCAATCATCTTCTCAAATCTGAAACGTTCGTTTTCAATTTGAGGCGATATAACCGTTGATAGCGTTCTCAACCTAAAATGTTCTTTTTTAATATGGGATTTTCACTGATTTTCAAATTGAGAACGGCAGAATTTTCAAACGTTTCTCAAACTGAGCGGAGTGGAACGAAATGGAATCCACATGCTCTCATTGAAATATTTAATCAGAGATGCCAATCATGCAAAACAAATACCCATTTTAATAAAAAGCGTGTTCCATTTATGCAGTTAAATTTTACTTTATACTTTTTTTAATTAATATAGTTCAACAAATAATCCTGTTATATAAACAACATTTGAAAAAAAGTTGAGAATAGATGTTTTCTCAAACGTTTGAGTTTTTGGTGCTCGATGTTTGTTGGGATTGCAGCTTTGTTCAATATGTATTTGTGTACATAATATTTTTGTTTTTAGAACCCTTTTTCTTAATATAATTAAATTATTCTTATTTATTGATTTAAATACGTCATAGTTTTGTTTTAAGAACACTTTTTCTTTATATAAGCACTTTAATCTTATTTGAAGCTTTTTGCATCTCAATTTAAAAAAAACGAAAACTTCTTATTCTAAGAATATTTAAGAACGAAAAGTTCTTGAAATTTTTAGAATGCCAAAGGATAAATCCAGGAATTTTTTTCTTAATTTTAGAATTTTATTTTTCTCTGAGTGTTTAATTTTGATTTTTATATTTGACCGCATACAGATTGTTAGTGTGTACAAACATCGATAGCTGTGAAAAAAAATTTCCAAAAAAATTAATAATTTGTTCAAATAAATTGCACGAAAATTAATATATATACATATTTTATCATTTATTAATTTATATTATACATTTATTTATTTATGTTATACATTTATATATACTAATAACTAAATAAATGTATCAGGCGCGTGCGCAGGAATTTACTATAGGGGGGTTTGAACTTTTGGATTATCCGAAGGATGTGACTTTCGATAACGAGTTCTCGTGATATGGTGTATGCAAACTTAGAACTAAATACAAGCATGCTTAAGGTTTCTATTACACAGAGAAAAATGAGCTGGTCATATCAACCAAAATATGGGTTGATTCAACCAAAATCACTGTCAATTCTTATCCATTATTTAATGCTGTTGATTCAACTCCATTGAAACTGTTAACCTTAAGTTAACAGTTAAGCTGTTGTTTTAACAGTTAAGCTGTTATTTGGTTGTTCTAGGGGTTGCTGGTTCGATTCTCGGTGAAGTCAATATAATTTTTTTTTTTTTAAATACATAAGTCTTATTTTAACACCGAAATAAAAAATTTTTCAGAGTTCTTATATTGACTTCACCGAGAATCGGACTCAGGCCTCTGAACGCTCAACCCAGGTAGCGCATACTTATTATTACAGCTTTTTTCTAAATGACACGTTGCTTTGTTGCCTCCACCGAGAATCGAGCTCACACTGCTCTGACTGCTGAACGGAGATGTTTACCATCAGGCCATCGCGTACTTATGGTTGACAGCGTCTAGTTGCTTTGCTCTATGACGCTTGTTTACGCGACATAAGCTATAATTATTTCGTTCATTTCATATTATCTGCATTACATACTATTGTAATTCGCAGATAAAAAAAAACTAATGGCGGCGATATACTAACAGGTTATCATAACCTCTAACGAGATTTTTAGCCGAGCTTCTCTTTCCAACTTGTGGTGTGTTGCTTTTGAGTTTTTCCTACAAGTTGGCGGGACCTACACTTTTTTGCTGACTCCGAACGGCACTTGCAAAGCAAATGAATTTTTTGCTGAAGTGGTATATTTTTGATCAATGCTCTAAAGTCTGCATCTATTAAAAAAGGTTATCATTTTATAAGGCGCACAATTATCATACACAAAAATTCCGCCCCGGTTTTGCACCGCTTTTGGCCATGTTTTAGTGTTTTGCAGATAATTTTGCACAGACATACAATTTTTAATTTTATTTATCAAGACGCATCTTTTGACAAAAATATCGACAATTTTCTATGAAAAGTAGGAATTGAATCATCTTGGAAAATGGTACCAAAGAAAATTTGTGCCAAAAGTAAGTACCTACTGACAAAAGCTTTTATTTCAACAACTTGGCTTGCCTATGATTAATATGCTGCCAGGCTGCTCTTTTTGTGAGCAATTTAAGTTTTATAGAGCTAGGAAAAATTAATAGATTTTCAAAATTGCGTGGTAAAAGTAGTAGACATCCAAAAAAGGTGGTATAATCCAAACACTGATAATATCTCATTGTCCTTGCAAAAATCGAGGGTACTCTATTTCCTATCCAAAGAGTACTCAAATTGGAGCATCAGAGTACTCCAAATGTAATCCTTTTTCTTATAAAAATTGTGCTCCAATTAACATTGCGATGTCCTAGGACTGGACCACCTACTCCAACATTGGTTTGTTTCTGCTACTCCATGGAGAACCTACAGTCAGAGTACTTTGCAATGTACTCCAATGTTGTTACTCCTTGGAGTATATACTACCGTGATTTTCGTCGATAACACTAGTTTACAAATAATTAATTTGAAAAAATACCAAGATATTCATGTATATGGACGAATTGGCACTGATATGCCGAGCACAAAACATATTTTTAAAATATTTTGTATGGGAAGGTTTTCGAGATATCGGTAATTTTGTGTTTTTTCAGGTATCACTTTATTCAAAAATTCTTTTCGCCAATGTTGCAAAAGCGATGGAGGTAAGCGATACCTTGTTCGAAAGGAAATTAAAATGGTGGGTGAAACCGTCGCTAAGCAATAGCGGACCAAAGTCGAAATTTTGTCGAATTTTTTACGTAGGTTTCATAACCGGCTGCAAGCAAAGTCTAGAACTAGTTCTATGTACCGGTGGTCGGAGAATGAATGTTCATCGAGAACACGCAATTTTCTGACCCACTCATAAGTGCCTTCGCTGCAAATAGTGAGATCTTTAACTTCCTTGCGGGTTTTAGTAATAAACGTAGGTTCGTTACCCACGTTGCAAACTACCAGGTTATTTGTTAATAAATAGTCAAACAACGACTCTCCCCTAGCATTGATATCGGAGCTTCCCCTCTGGACGTGATGAGCATTAGCGTCAGTTCCGATAATAAGATGACCCATGGAAAAATTGCCATCAGGTCTTTTACCTCCCTCTGTGGAGGAGGTTCTTCGGCATCGTAGGGCATATATACCGACGCCATCGTCAGGCTGGTACTGTCAACTGTTAAACTGGCAGCTGTAACTTCACCATTGGTATAGTTGGGCAAGAGAAAGGCGTTCAGCTCAGACTTAACCAAAATACAGGCTCTAACCCTGCCCCCTCGCTGGCTCGGGTAAGCTTAAAACCCTTAGTCCCCAGACCGCAAATCCTTGAGCTATTGACCCAGGGTTCTTGGATGAAGACCACATCTACGTCGCCTTTAGAGAGACGACTGATTGAAGCAGCCGAGGCTGCTTTAGATTTGTGCAGGTTTATCTGAAGCACCACCAACATGAGAGCGCTCAGACTTCCCTGCCACCGCCGTATCGTCGAATTCTACCTCGTCTGGAGGCTTTTTTTCAATGACGAATTGTTCAGACCACGATTTGGCGTGGCGGAAACCCTACTAACTGTGGCAGATTGACACTCCAGTCCTGCGTCGAGAGAGACGGGTTCATGATCCGCAGCATCCTGAGAATTCTCTTAGGTCCAGCAGGGATGGCAGGAATCCATGCCCTTGCCCTTGGCCGAGCCGGGATGTCCTTCCAGTCGACAACCTCGATTCTTGCCCCTTGGTAGATCTCACCCAGTCTTGCAGCTGCTGCCTTGTACAGTGCAACAGTTTTTGCATCCTCCAAGCGAATACCTTGATTCGGCCCTGGTGCCATCCCGCATCAGAACCCATCGCCGTGGCACCCGGCACTCATCCATAATGTCAAGAAGGGCATTACCGATCGCGTTCCGGACGTACCGCCACTGGCCCCTAGGGATGGCCCAGGTTTGGTTACCTCGGTCAATGATGCCTTTGAGGGTCCTGTCCTTGGTCACTTCAGCAAAGCTAAGTTTGCTGCCGCTTCGAATGAGGTTTTAAGTCCACGTCCGATCTTTGGCGTTTGAAGAGATTTCCGTTAACCTTCTTTGGCGCAAATTGCTTTGGAAGTTCGGTTACAGAGCTTCAGCTATCTCCACCGTTTCTGGCATTCGGCGATAGCGTCTCCTGTGAAACTCCCTCGTATTTCTTCAGGATCCTTGCGGCCGCTGTTTTGTCCAAGTACTCAGAGCGACTGGGAGATGTCTTTTGGGAGAAATTTCGATGGCCCGTAGTTGCCATCGCGGTCGTTCCCTTGTTTGGATCTCTGTGGCCAGGTCGTGAGACCACTGCCACAGACGTTAAGGAATTAGCATCAGCCGTTGTTCGCTTCACTGTGTTTGTACCGGTGCTTGATTTGGGGATTGCCCCCTTATTATCCCGAGCTAATCGACCCGTAGTTGCCATCGCTGTCGATCTCTCGGCTGATATTGAAATGGAGGTTGTCCTCCGACGTTGCGTTCTCGCTTGCTCCAGCACTGTCCTCCTCTGCTGTGCAGTATAGGTAGTTGCCGTATCTTTGGTTTTAGTTTTTTATTATTTTTATGATCGCATGAAAACTCGCCGGGCAAGGCCGGGAAACGGTCAAAATTCTAAAATTAAAATTCTGAAGTCAAAATTCTAGAAATCGGAATTCCGCACTTCCTTCGCTTTTTTTGGCTGTATTTCAAAATTCTGGTTTTTCATAATTCCGGAATCTACGTTTTTCAGAATTAATTCTGGAAATTTTTTCCCCAAAAGTTTTAGCAAAATCGTGTATTTTATATAAATCTGGTTATATTTAAGAAATATACATTGACTTTTATTTTTTGGTCATAAGACAGAAAACCAGCGGAACAATTTGTCCTTCTACTCTTCCGTGTATGGAAAATATGTGGCTCATCATCGTTGTAACAACGTCAAATTCACTGTCCTTAATCCAGCAGTCGCTCTCATTTAACAACTGCATCGAAGATTTTGTTCCAAAAATAAGAATGCATTCGCGATCAATAACTTTCTCGCTTAAAATAAATAGTAGACCTTCCAAAACATAAAGTGATAACAACTTGGCTCTTTAAAGCATTTCAAACTGTTTTGTTGTTTTCTAATTTTTACTTAAGGGCAGTTCTTGATGGCAGATAATGTCTAATATGTTTTTCTGTCATAGATACCGAACGAATTTGGCTAGGCTGCAGAAAACTCGAGCGAGCCATATTTTTAACCAGATTATTTGTTTCTGTAACCGATTTTTTATGCGCACAGAGATCATGAGAATGTTCATTTCTTTTTTTTTCGTATAACATTTCACAGCAATGAAATTGTATGACAATACGCACGGTACATTTATTTTTAATTCCTTCAGAACAAGTCCAGTTAAATGTTAAAGGCAAAATTCTGTAATTAATGATTAAAAATGCGTGTTGATAACCAAAAATTGCGCACTTTTCTTGTTATCAACACGCATTTTTAATTTTGAATTTCAGAATTTTAATTATCCAGAATTTTGGATTGATCATTGAGCGTAGCCCTGTGGCTATCGACTTAAGCCCTCGTACCGCGGCAAGGTGTACACCCTTCACGAATGCAGTTACTTCAACAAAAATGTCCGTTCAAACAACAAAAATTTGGTCCATTCAACAGAATTTGGTCAACTTCAGGATAACAGTACGTTTCACATATTGCCGGTTCTGCGAGAACGGTATTTGTACTTGTACATTACCCTTAGTACCAAAACGACCCGGGTTTTTTTTTTTTTATAATGACTCGGCCAAGAGCAATACACTTCGAAGTGACCCTGTCTAACGCGTCACGATTGTCATCCCCGGAACAGCCCCTTGTAGCAAGGCTCCTCCTCATTCTCTTAATCCGGGCTGGCATTGAGCCAAATCCTGGCCCAAGAGAATGGTTCTGCTGCGTTTGCCGGAAGAAAATATGCACAAAACGATCACACTCAGTCCAGTGTGCATCTTGCAAAGGTTGGTTGCATAAATCTAGTTGCTCCGGACTAGATCCTAAAACACACCGGCCCACTAGTTTCTACAAAAGTTTTGTAGCGCCCTGCTGCTCACGTCCTAGGACGTCCCGAGGCAAGCGACGCTCAAATGTTGCATTATCGCCTTCTAGAAATCAAGTCTCCACGACCTGCAATACATATATTGCTCAGCAGAACATGTGTGTTCCCGGCTGTAGCTCGCATCCTAGTGCGCCAACATCTCAAGCATCCACCCATAGCTACTTTCTTCGTAGCACATTTGTCGATGCTATAAGCACTACCGAGTTTCAGCCCCCGTCTCTGAGCCCTCTACTAACTTCTTCTGGCACTAGCACGAATGTAAGTCAAGTCCATCAACTTCTGGTCCCTCACTCTACGTGCACTGTATGTCGGCATAGGATATATGCGTCTGTGGCATGGGTCAAGTGCAACTCGTGCCTCGGCCGATGGCACCTACGCATATGTTCAGGGCTCGCAAACAGAAATCTCTGGACTGATGTGTTCGTCGCGCCTTGCTGTCGAGTTGCGCAGCCCTCAACGCCGACGGATGTACACTCATCTTATAATGAACGAAATCCGCCGGTTTCAGGACTGCGACGGAGATCAAGATCGCGACCAAGCCTACGACCATCTAGGCTTACACATCAGTCTCTAACTCCCAGAGTGGCCATAGCCTCTCCTTCGCAATTTAAATTGTTGCAATTTAACTGCAACGGCTTGACCGGCAAGATAGCGGAGTTAACCACATTTATGCAGCTACATACATAAAATCAAAATTGCTGCAATCCAGGAGACAAAACTTGGCCCCCACTCGAATCTCCGAGCGAGTGGAGGCTACGACGTTCTCCGGCATGACCGCACGGACGGCGGGGGCGGTCTCGCGTTCCTTGTTCACCATACAGTGCAGTATACGGAATTTGATATCAACACCGACCAAAGAGACTTACACTTAGAGTGTCAGGGTATAGTTATACAAGCTGGAGGTGTTGATCTCGAGCTAATCAATATATACATTCCTCCCGTCACCTGCTGCCCCAGAAGTTATCGTCCTGACCTTAGGGTGTTTCTTTGTGGCGATAACCGTATCATCATGGGCGATTTTAATGCCCACTATGATATGTGGCATTCACACCTTTCTGTGGACGGCAGAGGACGGGAATTAGCCGAGCAAATTGACGCTTCCTCTTTCTGCACTGTGAATGGAGACACCCCTACAAGAATGGCTGTTAACTGTAGTAGCCCCCCGGACCTAACTATTGTTAGCCCCGGACCTAACTATTGTTAGCCCGGGGTTAATTAACAGCATAAATTGGCAACCTATGGTGGCCTTGTCATCCGACCACCTGCCTATCATCCTGTCCGTCGACCGTGCCACGGACTTCATTACTTCGGAGAAAAGAACATACGTGAATTTCAAAAGGGCTAACTGGGTCGGCTTTTTGGAATTCACGGAGAGCTCCTTTGGCGATCTTCCCATTCCCACTGATGTATACGTTGGCGAGCGAAACATACGTGAGGTCCTTAAAAAGGCTACAGCCCGTTTTATACCAGCTGGTAGAATAAAAAATATTAGACCAAACTTCCCAGCTGAGGCCGCAGCCTTGGCCAACGAACGTGACCTCATACGCAACATCGATCCCTCAGACCCACAGATCGGTGATCTCAACGTGGAAATCAGACGGCTGGTTAACGTACTCAAACAAACCAAATGGGAGGAACACCTTAGGTCTCGTAACCTCTCTACCGGTGTTGGGAAATTATGGTCCACCGTCAAGTCCTTGTCGAATCCTTCGGGTCCACCAAAAAATGTCGACATCACCTTTGGTGACAAGACATTAAATGACTCCAGGAAATGTGCGCGGGCTTTCTGTCGACAGTATGTCCCACATCCTGCGCAAGACAGGACAATCCCACTACTAAAGCCTGGCAAGCCAGCCAACGTTGGGGAGTCATATTGAGGCGGTCTTACTCCCGCTCTACACATCACACTTGATGTTAGCCGAGCACCAACATGGTTCCAGGAAAGGTAGGAGCACAACATCTCTCCCGTGACACAACAAAACCAAGTAAGTGCTTCTCCCATGACAAATGCAAAACCAAGTAAGTCTCAGTTATTTTCCCAACTACTTACTTGGTTTTGCATTTGTCACGGCAGAGGCACTTACTTGGTTTTGTTGTGTCACGGGAGATCTGCTCTAAATGTCATAAACACTCAGATAACTGACGGTCTAAATCAAAACAGACCTAATGACAGGACGGTTCTAGTTGCACTCGATTTGAGTCAAGCTTTTGACACAGTAAATCATGGGCAGCTTGTATCCGATTTGGAAGACTCGTCACTCCCCCCTGTCTCAAGCGTTGGACCGCCAATTATGTCAGTGGTCGTCGGTCGTCTGTTGTGTTCAGAAACAAAAAATCTAAAGCCAGGAAGATCAAACAAGGGGTACCACAGGGCGGTGTCCTTTCCCCGTTATTGTTTAACTTCTATATTTCGAAGCTTCCTCCTCCACCAGAAGAAGTTACGATTGTTTCTTACGCAGACGATTGCACGATATTGGCAACTGGTACTTCCGATGATGAGCTAGTCGAGTTCTTCACCGCCCAAAGCTTGACATTGTCGCCAATAAAGTCCTCGGCGACCTTATTCACGACTTGGACAGCGCAGGTTGGCATGGAATTAGAAATTTATGTAGGTGATCATAAAATACCTACTGTCGCTCACCCAAAAATCTTAGGAGTGACTTTCGACACCATGCACACTTTCGCTGCCCCATTCAGCTGCAATTGTCTCAAAATTACAGAGCCGCAACAAAATCCTTAAGTCACTAGCCGGCAGTACTTGGGGTAAAGACAAAGAAACGTTGTTGGTAACGTACAAGGCAATTGATCGGCCGATCCTGCACTATGCGTCGCCGATATGGTCGCCGGGGCTTGCAGACGTTCATTGGAATCAGCTTCAGGCCTGTCAAAACACCGCGCTCAGAACCGCTACGGGGTGCGTGCTTATGTCACCTATATCTCATATACACAATGAGGGAGCATAATGAAATGCTAAACAAGCAGTACCTACTGAATTGCTGTGAACCACAGCATCCCAGTAGACAAGCGTCACTCTGGCTCAATTACGCTCTGGATATTGTAGCAGGTTAAACTCCTACATATCCAGACTGAACCTTGATGTGTCGAATGTATGTCCAGCATGCGGCTCGTCCCCCAACAATACCAATCACTTATTTTCTTGCTCTTCTGAGCCCACTCTTCTAACACCCATCTCTCTTTGGTCCAACCCTATTGAAACTGCTAGTTTCCTTGGACTCCCGTTAGAAGATATTAATGGCAATTTAGGTTAAGGAAAAATACGCGTTGGGCTGGACTACACCTCGTTACAACAACAACAACAACAGTACTCGATTGTTGATTTTACCAGTGCAATTTTTTTCTGTGTATTTACATCAGAAATATATCAGATGACATAATACATAGTTCATATATAAATCAGAATCATATTTGCATCTGTGAAGTCCAAGAGAAAAAAAAGAAAACGACTAGTATGATTTTGCCCAGCAAATTCTAGTTGTATACTAGTAATTTTTCTGATTTGTAATCAGCAATGAACTAGTATGAAAACACCCATAAAATGTATAGTAAACGAGCTAGGTGTCTTCTGAGTAGTTTGGAATTGATTAGTTTAAAGGTATACCTTTATTTATATGCGTAACAAAATTTGGTAAAACTGACAGAAGTTTTGTAGATCAAACTGAATTTTGTGTTAAAACAAGAACTTTCCTTAGTTAATTCAACAGCGAAGGAACTGTCATTTAAAAAACAATAAACTTCTAAAGTTAATCCAACAGCAAAGATACTGTCATAGAACAAAGCTGCAATTCGAAGCCATCAAGCATAGGTACGCGATGGCCTGATGGTTAACATCTCCGTTCAGCAGGCAAAGCAGTGTGAGCTCGATTCTCGGTGGAGGCAACAAAGCAACGTGGGAAAGTGTCATTTAGAACAAAGCTGTAATTAGACGCTGGCAAGCATAAGGGAGAGCCTAAAAGCGTCACTTATTTTATAAAGGATGAAACGAATACCGATCGATAGTCCTCCCCGTCCCTAGAAAGAATGTGAAAATTTCGAAGCTGTACCTATGACAATGGCCCAGGAATCGGGGGTCAAAGTCGCCAAAAAATGACCCTAACTTCACTTATTTTATAATGGATGATTTTCACATATTTGATGTAGATTACGGGTGTATGAATTAGCCCCCGCTGAATTAACCCCCACCGGGCAAAATGACTTCAGCCCCACCAATGACTCAGTGAATCTTTCCCCACCAAAAATGACAGAATCCCCACGGAAAAAAAATGAATTAAACCCCAGGAAAATGATTTTATCCCCACCAATCAAAATGAATTAAGCCCCACGAAACGTGGGGGTTCTTACATGACAGAATCCCCACTAAAAAAAATTAATTAATCCCCACGAAAATGACTTTAGTCCCACTTTCCGCCATTTTTAATTTCGTTGTAAAATTGGTGGGGCTTAAGTCATTTTGCCCGGTGCGGGTTAATTCAGTGGGGGCTAATTCATACACCCGTAGATTACCACCCCGCATCAGTTTCAAGTGTTGTTAGACCCGCACCAGTAACAAGGCTCATGTCTACTTAAGGGTAGTGCCTTTCAAAAACCGCCGAAGTTGGACAAACCCGCTTAAACATGTGAAAGTTCAGTAATTACTGCTTAAGAATTATGAAAACTCCCCAGTCTTAAGGTGTCTGGTTGAAGTTTTTGTCATAAGGCGAAATCTAAAAATACCGAATACCACTTAAGGGTGGTCTTCGATGACACATGTGAAAATATCTGCCCTTTAAAAGCAGCCTAAGTTGGACCAACCATCTCAAACAAGTGAAAACGCAGTAAGAATTAAAAAATTCCGCAGTTTTGAGGTGTCTGGTTGAAGTTTTTTCATGAGATCAAGTCTGGAAATGCCTGATACTGTTCAAGGGTAGCGTTATACGACACATGTGTGAAGATCCGCCCTTTAAAAATAGCGAAAGTTGGACCAACCCGCTGAAACCTTTGAAATCGCAGTAAGAATTATAAAAATTCCTCAGTTTTGAGGTGTCTGGCTGAAGTTTTTGACATGGGGCGAAGTCTAAAAGTACTTAAGGGTGGTCTCCTATGACTCATGTGAAAATATCTGCCCTTTAAAAGTAGCCAAAGTTAGACCAACGCGCTTAAACTTGTGAAATCGCAGCAAGAATTATGAAATTTCCTCAGCTTTGAGGTGTCTGGCTGAAGTTTTTGTCATGGGGCGAAGTCTAAAAATGCCTGATACTTCTTAAGGGTAGTGTAATACGATACATGTGTAACGATCCGCCATTTTCGTGGGATAAAGTCTGGAAATGCCTGATACTGTTTAAGGGTAGTGTTATACGATACATGTGTAAAGATCCACCGTTTAAACGTAGCCAAGGTTGAAGAAACCTGCTGAAACAAGTGAAATCTCTATAAAAATTAGTGAAAATCCCGAGCTTTGAGGTGTCTGGCTGAAGTTTTTGCCATGGGACGAAGTCTTAAAATGTTTGAAACTACTTAAGGGTAGTGTCCTACGAAACATGTGAAAAGATCCGCCATTTAAGGGCAGTAAAAGTGGGACAAACAAGAGAAAGCAAATTAATAGGAAAATAAAAGTTCCCGAACATTGAGGTGTCTGGCTGAAGTTTTTGCCGTGGGACGAAGTCTAAAAATGATTGAAACTACTTAAGGGTAGTGTTCTACGACATATGTGAAAATAACCGTAATTTAAAAGCAGTAAAAGTGGGTAAACAAGAGAAAGCAAATTAATAGGAAAATAAAAGTTCCCGAACTTTGAGGTGTCTGGCTGAAGTTTTTGCAATATGATGATGTCTGGAAAAGCTTGATTCTACTTAAGGGTAGCATTTTTCGACACATGTGAGAAGATCTGCTATTCAAAGTTGGGCAAACCCGATTAAACATGTGAAAGTGCAGTAAAAATTAGTGAAATTTCCCGAGTTTTGAGGTGTCTGGCTGAAGTTTTTGCCATCGGACGAAGTCTAAAAATGCGTGATACTACTTGAGAGTAGTATTCTACAAAAAATGAGAAAATATTGGGGAATTAAAAGCAGCCAAAGTGGCCCAAATGAGTGAAATTGTCAAAACAGAATAAATTTCCATAGGAAAATCCGCGAACTGGGGGTGTCTGGCTGGAGCCTTGTCACTGGTACGTGTATAACAACACTTGAAACTGACGCGGGGTGGTAATCTACATCAAATATGTGAAAATCATCCATTATGAAATAAGTGAAGTTAGGGTCATTTTTTGGCGACTTTGACCCCCGATTCGTGAGCCCTTGTCATAGGTACAGCTTTGAAATTTTCACATTCTTTCTAGATTCGGAGAGGTCTATCGATCGGTATTGGTTTCATCCATTATAAAATAAGTGACGCTCTTAGGCTCTGGGACCTTGGTCTATAAGCGATGGCATCATGGTTAGACAGTGGACACCTGGGTTGAACGTTCAAGAGCCCTGAACTCGATTCTCGGTGAAGTCACAATAAAAGAACTTTTATTTGTTTTTTTTTTACTTATTTTGGTGTTAAAAAATCACTTATTTTAGTTATATTTAAAAAAATATATATTGACTTCCCCGAGCATCGAACTGAAAACACCTAAAACAACAAAATTTTCTGTTAAAACAACAGCTTAACTGTTAACTTGAGGTTAACAATTTCAATGAAGTTGAATCAACAGCATTGAATAATGATAAGAATTGACCGTGACTTTGATTGAATCAACCCATATTTTGGTTGATATGACCAGCTCATTTTTTTCTGTGTATAAGAAAAAATGGTTGTGTCATTTTTTTTAACCTGACAAATTGGGGGGACCTACACATTTTATGCTGACTCCGATCGGCATTGACTAAGGTAGATGAATTTTATCGAGAATCTCTGTACACACTACATTATCTGCCGAGGTTGTTTATGTTTTATGTTGCCTGTCACGTTACTCGAGCCTAGGACTTTCGGTACGGTGGGCGTGCAACACTACCACACCTCGAAGGCCGCCTTAATAAGATTTGTAAAAGAAATTAGAGCTTATTATATTTTACTTCCAGGGTAGTCTTAACTTGAGGTACAAAAGCATAAAGGATGATGTACACGGGTCGATTTTTGTCGTTCCACTGCGGTCTACCTTCAAATAGAAGGTGTGAATCGATCGAATTGCTATTTACACGGTGAAACTACAAAAATTGACTAGAAAAATCGACCTGTGTAAATCAGCCTTAAGAGAGCCTTGTTAATTAAAATATTAATATTCATCATTTTCAAACGTAAAAATATATAAAACTAGCCAGGACCCTGCCCGCTTCGTTGTGCGCGAAGTTTTCACTGTTTGGTCATTAGACCGTATGCTTGCTAAAATTAAAGATACAGCTATGGGGAGAGCACTTTCCCACAGTGAAGAAAAATACTCAGAAAATTATACTGTACCAAAAAATTTTAGTTTATGAAAATCCCACCGGGTTTCTCAATGGTTTTGGGTGAGCTGAATACGAATCTAAAGTCAAATTTTTCGGGTCCTTCTATATTTTCTCTCCAAAGGGTTGTTTGTAAAGAGATGGGCAGTTGTAAAAAAAAATTCTAATAATTTAACTACATATTGTTCTGGGCTCAAGGAACCATGATTTAATTTTGGTGTTTTTATATTTGGCGGCATATAAATGTTCCATAGGGCAAGAGCACAGTTACTTAGAACGCAAACGCAAATGAGCGACGGTTGGGATTGAATTGTTTTGCTTCCCCAATCTCTTGCGCTTTCGTCTGTTCGTTGTGTTGCAGCATAAGCTTATTGGTTTTTTTTATATGTAAAGGGATAAATTTTGAGCAAATGAACAATAGAATAAGAGATGTTATGCAGATCCACAAAAATCCAAAAATCCCTAAAGAGAACAAAGATAGTCGACAAAAACGTAATAAAAATAACACTTACATTGATACAACACACACGCTGGGAGGCAAAACCGGGTGCTCGTAGCTTTTAAATGTGTGAGTTATTAGAGTGTTGACATATGTGGGACACGAAAGAAGGTCAATTGCCTATTGTCTCACTTCTTTTATTTGCATTTCTCTTATTTTATTAGGATTTTGGGTGATATCCCATTCCCTTTCCCAAAACCCTTTGAAACACGAACATGCTAAAATAAAAATTATCAAAATTGGTTAGGTATTTACTTAGTTAGAGGGATACGAACAAAAATCCAACTTTATTTTATACTAGTATATACCCGCGGCCTTGCCCGCCCCTGCGAAGTACCCTTTCAACATTATAGATAAAAATTCGGTCGTCGAAGTTCACCAAGTTAGATAGATTGATCAAATAAAAAACTGTTGGAAGACCAATTATTTGTCTATGTTCCTAGAGTTTTGAAAAAATAGTATGTATTGAAAAACGGTTTTAAAAAATTTTATTTAATATATACATATTGAAATCGATTGAAAGTGAGGTTTCTAAAGTTAAATATTGCTTTGGCTTTAAGGATGGATATAAATGTCTCAGAAAGTATTTATCGAATAGTTCATCTAAACTTCAAACTTTGATATTTATATAATACTAGTATATACCCGCGGCCTTGCCCGCCCCTGCGAAGTACCCTTTCAACATTATAGATAAAAATTCGGTCGTCGAAGTTCACCAAGTTAGATAGATTGATCAAATAAAAAACTGTTGGAAGACCAATTATTTGTCTATGTTCCTAGAGTTTTGAAAAAATAGTATGTATTGAAAAACGGTTTTAAAAAATTTTATTTAATATATACATATTGAAATCGATTGAAAGTGAGGTTTCTAAAGTTAAATATTGCTTTGGCTTTAAGGATGGATATAAATGTCTCAGAAAGTATTTATCGAATAGTTCATCTAAACTTCAAACTTTGATATTTATATAATATTATTGAATACTGAAGCATTTACCAAGGGTATTTAGAATTTTCAAAATTCCCATCAATGGGGAACGTAGATTGATTACATAATTTGAGGTTTTTTGGCGATCACGTTTTGACCGATAACTCAGTTATCGATAAATATATCGAAGCCCAAATGAAACCTGGGGCCACCCCTTTTCGTTTGATACCCATATTTTTGGCCAATTTTAAGGCTTTTGAGCCCTCTCGTTTTCACCGATAACTTAGTTATCGATAAATATATCGAAATATATTGAAGTCCAAATGAAAACTGGGGACATCCCCTTTAGTTTTAACCCATATTGTAGGGCAACTTTAAGGATTTTTCACCGATAACTCAGTTATCGATAAATTCATCCAAATATATTAAAGTCCAGATGAAACCTTTCTTTTGATACCCATATTGTAAAGAAATTTTAAGGTTTTTTAACAATCACATTTTCACCGATAAGTCAGTTAACGATATATTTATCGAAATATATGGAAGTCCAAATGAAACCTGGGGTCATGCTCTTTCATTTGATACCCATATTGCCGGGCAATTTTAAGGCTTTTGAGCCATCTCGTTTTCACTGATAACTCAGTTATCGAAAAATTTATCGAAATATATTGAAGTCCAAATTAAAACTGGGGCCATCACTTTTCATTTGATACCCATATTGTAGGGCAATTTTAAGTTTTTTATTCAATAACATTTTCACCGATAACTCAGTTATCGATTAATTTATCGAAATATATCGAAGTTGAAATGAAACTTGTGGCCATCCCCTTTTGTTTATTACCCATGTTGTGGAAAATTTGAAGGTTTTTTGGCAATCACATTTTCACCGGTAGCTCAGTTATCGATAAATTTATCGAAATATATCGAAGTCCAAATGAAACCTGGTGTCATGCCCTTTCGTTTGATACTCATATTGTGTGTCAATTTTAAGGTTTTGGGATAACTCAGCTATCGGTGAGTTTATCGAAATATATCGAAGTCCAATTGAAACCTGGGACCATCCCCTTTCGTTTAGTACCCATATTGTAGGTCATTTTAAGGGTTTTGGGCAATCACGTTTTCACCGATAACTCAGTTATCGATAAATTTATCGAAATACGCTGAAGTCCAAATAAAACCTGGGGTTTCACCTTTCGTTTCATAACCATATTGTAGCAAAATTATAAGGTTTTTATTCAATAACATTTTCACCGATAACTCAGTTATCGACAATTTATCGAAATATATCGAAGTTCAAAGGAAACTTGTGGCCATCCCCTTTTGTTTAATAACCATGTTGTGGAAAATTTGAAGGTTTTTTGGGCAATCACATTTTCACCGGTAGCTCAGTTATCGATAAATTTATCGAAATATATCGAAGTACCCATGAAACCTGGTGTCATGCCCTTTCGTTTGATACCCATACTGCGGGCAATTTTAAGGTTTTTGGGCAATCACATTTTCACCGATAACTCAGTTATCGATCAATTTATCGAAAAATATCAAAGTCCAATTGAAACCTGGGACCATGCCCTTTCGTTTCATACCCATATTGTAGGGCAATTTTAAGGTTCTTATTCAATAACATTTTCACCGATAACTCAGTTATCGATTAATTTATCGAAATATATCGAAGTCCAAATGAAACCTGGGGCCTTCCCCTTTCGTTTGATACCCATATTGTAGGGTAATTTTAAGGTTTTTTTGGCAATCACATTTTGACCGATAACTCAGTTATTGATAAATTTATCGAAATATATCGATAGCCTATACTTCCTTCCAGACTATTAGCTGTCTGGATGTGAAATTTCAAGAAAATCCGTCTTGCCATTCTCACGTGATTGAGGAACGAAAATCGTGAACATCCAAACATCCAAACATCGCTACATTCAGATTTATAATATTATTAAGATTATTGAATACTGAAGCATTTACCAAGGGTATTTAGAATTTTCAAAATTCCCATCAATGGGGAACGTAGATTGATTACATAATTTGAGGTTTTTTGGCGATCACGTTTTGACCGATAACTCAGTTATCGATAAATATATCGAAGCCCAAATGAAACCTGGGGCCACCCCTTTTCGTTTGATACCCATATTTTTGGCCAATTTTAAGGCTTTTGAGCCATCTCGTTTTCACCGATAACTTAGTTATCGATAAATATATCGAAATATATTGAAGTCCAAATGAAAACTGGGGACATCCCCTTTAGTTTTAACCCATATTGTAGGGCAACTTTAAGGATTTTTCACCGATAACTCAGTTATCGATAAATTCATCCAAATATATTAAAGTCCAGATGAAACCTTTCTTTTGATACCCATATTGTAAAGAAATTTTAAGGTTTTTTAACAATCACATTTTCACCGATAAGTCAGTTAACGATATATTTATCGAAATATATGGAAGTCCAAATGAAACCTGGGGTCATGCTCTTTCATTTGATACCCATATTGCCGGGCAATTTTAAGGCTTTTGAGCCATCTCGTTTTCACTGATAACTCAGTTATCGAAAAATTTATCGAAATATATTGAAGTCCAAATTAAAACTGGGGCCATCACTTTTCATTTGATACCCATATTGTAGGGCAATTTTAAGTTTTTTATTCAATAACATTTTCACCGATAACTCAGTTATCGATTAATTTATCGAAATATATCGAAGTTGAAATGAAACTTGTGGGCATCCCCTTTTGTTTATTACCCATGTTGTGGAAAATTTGAAGGTTTTTTGGCAATCACATTTTCACCGGTAGCTCAGTTATCGATAAATTTATCGAAATATATCGAAGTCCAAATGAAACCTGGTGTCATGCCCTTTCGTTTGATACTCATATTGTGTGTCAATTTTAAGGTTTTGGGATAACTCAGCTATCGGTGAGTTTATCGAAATATATCGAAGTCCAATTGAAACCTGGGACCATCCCCTTTCGTTTAGTATCCATATTGTAGGTCATTTTAAGGGTTTTGGGCAATCACGTTTTCACCGATAACTCAGTTATCGATAAATTTATCGAAATACGCTGAAGTCCAAATAAAACCTGGGGTTTCACCTTTCGTTTCATAACCATATTGTAGCAAAATTTTAAGGTTTTTATTCAATAACATTTTCACCGATAACTCAGTTATCGACAATTTATCGAAATATATCGAAGTTCAAAGGAAACTTGTGGCCATCCCCTTTTGTTTAATAACCATGTTGTGGAAAATTTGAAGGTTTTTTGGGCAATCACATTTTCACCGGTAGCTCAGTTATCGATAAATTTATCGAAATATATCGAAGTACCCATGAAACCTGGTGTCATGCCCTTTCGTTTGATACCCATACTGCGGGCAATTTTAAGGTTTTTGGGCAATCACATTTTCACCGATAACTCAGTTATCGATCAATTTATCGAAAAATATCAAAGTCCAATTGAAACCTGGGACCATGCCCTTTCGTTTCATACCCATATTGTAGGGCAATTTTAAGGTTCTTATTCAATAACATTTTCACCGATAACTCAGTTATCGATTAATTTATCGAAATATATCGAAGTCCAAATGAAACCTGGGGCCTTCCCCTTTCGTTTGATACCCATATTGTAGGGTAATTTTAAGGTTTTTTTGGCAATCACATTTTGACCGATAACTCAGTTATTGATAAATTTATCGAAATATATCGATAGCCTATACTTCCTTCCAGACTATTAGCTGTCTGGATGTGAAATTTCAAGAAAATCCGTCTTGCCATTCTCACGTGATTGAGGAACGAAAATCGTGAACATCCAAACATCCAAACATCGCTACATTCAGATTTATAATATTATTAAGATAATAGATGTTAACTAAATTTGAAATCTATTCATTTTCAAATTGTACAAATTTAGGCGGCCGCACAAAAATGTTCTGCCACAGCAAAACCCCAAAACCTTGCAGTTCACAGCCCAAGCTTTATTAGCTCAAATCAACACATAACAGTTATTATTACAAGTATTCATTCATTAATAAATACTTGCCGTTAAAATATTATTCATGCTAAAACCTATACCAACCAATATATCGTTACCTTAATTCACAAAGGCCCTAACTGACAAAAAAAATTTTACAGGAGCACAAAACAAAAAATTTTTTAAATAGAACGCATGTTAATATACCTTTGACAATTTGGAATATCTCCGTTATTACTGCTAGTAACTCCTTAAAATTTGTAGTGTGTGTATATTTTACTATGTCATATTTAAATATGTGAAATAGTCATTTTCGAAAAATGTGTCAAAAAGGGCCTTTGTGAATTAAGGTAACGATATGTATGTATGTGTGTACATTAGACTGAGCCAATTTTACTTTATTGATATAATGAATGAATACAAAAAATACTGTAAAAATTTCAGACCTTAATATTGTTTTTAGAGGCCTACCATTGTTATTTTCATACCTTCTTTTTTTCTTAAAACCTTTGAAGCACGACATTTTAGCTGCATACCGTTTTTTTTAGAAAATTAAGGCCCCGAAAAATAAGTTTTCAACTGGCGTTCCCGAGCACTAAAACGTTTAAAATTGTTTTTTTTTTGTTTTTATTTCACGTTTTCCTTTCGAAATTTGATTAAAACACGAAAATCAAATTGATTTAAAGCAGACCTGTTAATAATTGATTAGTAATCGGTAATGATTAGCATTTCATTGATTATTTTTTGAGAAGCCACCTAATGATTGATTACCAATTACTTTCACTTTTTAATGATTATTTTTTCAATTGATTAAAAAAAAATCAAAAAAAAAAATCAAAAAAATTTAAAAAAATCAAAAAAAATCAAAAATTCAAAAATAATCAAAAATAATCAAAAGTAATGATTACTTTTGATTTTTTTATATTTTTTATTTTTTTCCAGTACCGTTGTAGAAAAATATTTACATACATAAATATTCACTTGCACAAACATACAAATGTATAGGTGAAGGAAGAAGTTCTTTTATATAAATGCATGTATTCATGCACATAAATATCCCTGGAGGAAAAATCTCGAGATCTTTCGTACTAGTTCTCATCAAGTGGTCGAACTACAACCTAAACAGAAGACTGGCGCTTTTGCACATTCAGTCTATTATTTTTAAAAAGGTATATGTAATATGGAATGATAATGATGATAAAATATTAATATGAAAAATATGGAATGTAGCGGTGTAATTTACAACTTGTTAATAGTACTGTGCGATAGTAAATCAAATGTCAAATGCCCATAAATGACTACGTCGCCCAAGTATCTTTTGGACATAGTTGGTATGCCTATGTTTAAATTTGTGTAGCATACTTAGGCTACGCTCACACTGCAACCGACTTTTTCATCCGGTCTCATCAGAGAAATTCGAACGCGGCCAAAGTTTGTTTACTTTCGGGTGAAATCGGATGAAATCGAGGAGCTCATTTAAAACACATGTGTGTGGATGTGTGATTGTTGCCGGACGGCCGAAGTCGGTTGCAGTGTGAGCCTAGCCTTATAAGTGTTCAAATAGAACTATCCGACCGTACCCGTAGGGTATAAAACGAGAAATGTCCGACACTAGCCGTTTACATATAAAAGGACAAATTACACTAGTTTACAGACATACCGAAAAAAATTCTAAAAATGGTTGATTTGGAATTTATTGGCTTAGTAATGACTAATACTATGAATATTTTTTTGAATATCTACAATACTCAGATATCGACCTTTTACAATTCTATTAAAAGTAGAGATGTTGAAAGTTACAAAAAAATCGCCAAAAATACAGTTTTTCCTAGATCTTGGTAATATTACGCTTAAAGTGTTTGCAATTATACACACTAATTTTCGAAAAAATAAACAGATCTGATTTTCACAACTTCGCATGAAAAAAACATTTTTAAATTCAATCAAAATTTCGACTTTGGCCATCTATTGCTCAGCGATGGTTTGACCTACCCTTACATTTTATAAGTCGCTAGAAGCGTATTTTAATTTCCTTTCGAACGAGGTATCGCTTAGCTCCATCGCTTTTGCAACATTGGCAAAAAGAAATTTTGAATAAAGTGATACCTGAAAAAACACAAAATTACCGATATCTCGAAAACCTACCCATACAAAAAATTTAAAAAATATGTTTTGTGCTTGGCATATCAGTGCCAATTCACCCATATACATGAATATCTTGGTATTTTTTCAAATTACTTATTTGTAAACTAGTGTTATCATCTCTCCAACCAATATAACCATTAAACCTGGAATATTTTCTCATATGTACATATACTTAGCGATCAAGGTTCATTCTAGAAATGGTTGATTTGGAATTTATTGGCTTAGTAATGACTAATACTATGAATTTTTTTTTTGAATATCTACAATACTCAGATATCGACCTTTTACAATTCTATTAAAAGTAGAGATGTTGAAAGTTACAAAAAAATCGCCAAAAATACAGTTTTTCCTAGATCTTGGTAATATTACGCTTAAAGTGTTTGCAATTATACACACTAATTTTCGAAAAAATAAACAGTTCTGATTTTCACAACTTCGCATGAAAAAAACATTTTTAAAATAATCAAAATTTCGACTTTGGCCATCTATTGCTCAGCGATGGTTTGACCCACCCTTACATTTTATAAGTTGTTAGAAGCGTATTTTAATTTCCTTTCGAACGAGGTATCGCTTAGCTCCATCGCTTTTGCAACATTGGCAAAAAGAAATTTTGAATAAAGTGATACCTGAAAAAACACAAAATTACCGATATCTCGAAAACCTACCCATACAAAAAATTTAAAAAATATGTTTTGTGCTTGGCATATCAGTGCCAATTCACCTAAATACTGGAATATTTTCTCATATGTACATATACTTAGCGATCAAGGTTCATTCTAGAAATCCATATATTTGCATACAAAGATACACAGATGTTTACACTTTTAACAACAAAACTTTAAAATAATAATAATAAAAATCAAAAAAAATCAAAAAAAAATAAAAAAAAAACAAAAAAATTAAAAAAAATCAAGAAAAAATCAAACAAATCAAAAATAATCAAAAAAAGCCGTTTTTGAATACTTTTGATTATTTTTGGTTTTTTTGATTTTTGAATTTTTTTTTGATTTTTTTTGATTTTTTTCTGATTTTTTCTAATCGTAATCAATTAGTAATTGCTTTTTCTTGAAAGCAATTAAAATAATCATTACTAATTAAAAAAACCTTCTAATCAATCAATTACTAATTACTAATCAAAATTAACAGCTCTGATTTAAAGAGAATTCAAAAAGATATTTTTCAAAATTTGTTTAACAAACTACCATTAAAGTTAAAAAATATTTTTTTTTTTGGGTCACTATCATAATTTTTAGGCAAGTCGTTCGATAGGTACATGCAGGGGTCCAACTTCGCCATTAGAATTAGCCTGTTGTGATTTAGACCCAATCTAAAAAAAAAGAAAACAACTTTTCATTAAAATTAATCATTCTGAAAAATAAAGTCACCAAACTAATCAAACATTTTTTTCCCTAGTCTTACATATCTATCGTCTATATTAATACCTTTCATGAGCATGAAATGGTATTATAACTTTGGTTCGAAGTTTGTAAGTATGAGAAGAAGAAGAGATAGACCTATAAAGATAGACTTATAAAGATAAATATTTCACATAGCCCCATACAATCGATTGTTCCGATAAACGGATTTTGGTAGATAACTCCTGTAATTAGAAAATATAACACATCGCCCCCATACAATCGATAGTTCCGATAATTTCGGTATGAGCTAAATTTAAATTCACACAGGCTGTACTGGGGATCGAACAATGCAAATCGTGACGCTCATTTCATGAAAGGTATATAGGCTTCGGCACAGCCGAAGACAGCTTTCCTTACTTGTTTTATTTCAATTTACATGCAAACAAATTTTAACTTCTGACTTACTGTTAGTCGTAGACCGATTTTCTAGACACACTAAAACACTCCCCTTGAAGCCCAATTGGCGTAAGTCCAGTTCTCGTTGTTTTTATAGTTAGACATGGCACTATGTAGGAAAATGTGTACCATGCTAACGGGGTAACTCCTAGTTGTCACAGCAACCAAATAAATAGCAAAGCTCACTTGTAAAATCAAGGGTACCTATTAGTTGACAACACAAAACTTACGCTACTTGTGGTTTAAGGGGCTCACATACAGATATACACACGTACTCGCAAATGTGCATTTAAGAAGGTGTGGGGACTCCAACAACAATTGTGCGTCCCAACAACTTTCATTGCGTCAGTATGACAAAGTCAGCTAATTCCAAGAAGCTAGGTATTAATCATCAACACATTAAAAAGAAGAGAGGTTAGGTCGTCCCCATCCAACGAAAACTTTGTTTCATTTTCATTGAGTATCGAGCCCGCAAAATGTAGCAGAGCGTCCACAGAACGGGTTAAACCACACTCATTTGTATAGCACGCTTCATAAATATCTACAACAGCAACAAGATCATTTGGATAGCAATCCAGCCGTCAAATGTATTGTAGGGTCAATAGATTAAATAATAACCACAACACAGTAGATTTCGCGCGTTTACAACACAACAACAAATTCTTTTGCTTGACGATACGCAACTCAGCTTACTCTCAATGGAGGGAGCAAATCTTATGAATGATAATATCTATATAGCTACATATATGTACATTGTACAGACAATCAATACATATAGCATCCAAGAAGAGAACTCTCACAACCGAAGTGAAAATATCAACACACTGTTGACAACACAAAGATCTTATCCAAGAAAAACAGCAAAAGCTCGATCATTACTCTCCATAATTACATATATATATCCATATATACATACATACTTAGATATCGGGATGGTTGTAGCTTTCCGGCACCGGTCCAACGATCAGAGTGGGTGACTTGTATTGGCCCAGCGCGTAAGGCATAAAGTCAGTTCAATTTTGATCGCAGCGCTGAACGGTTGTGCTTTTTAAACGCGATCAATTTTGCGGGTTCGATATAGTATAATACCAAAACATTTAAATTTAAATGACTGCCGTTAACGACAAAACTTGCGCACATAACTAAGATACCAATGTGAATACGTTTACACATACTTACGTTTATCTATAAAATTTGTGCGGAATAATTGGACAAAAACATATTAGTAACGCTGTATTACGTGCGGCGTTTTGATCATTTCTGGCCGGTGTACGTACATATATATTTTGTTTATCGAATCGCGTCCATTTATGTGCAAAGTGAATTCAGTCTACCCCATTTTATTCAGTTGCATGGCAGAAAAAAAGCTGCGCCAATTCCAGTTACTAACGATAGCAAATTGTGTAAGGAATATAATCGTACTTATTTATCTCTGTCTTTATGAAAACAAAACCAAGTTATGTACATAAATAGGTGCTTAAAGATACTCTTTGATATAAATTTAAAGCATTATCATAAAGTGACTAACAAAATCGTCGACATATGTACATTAGGGTGGTCCTTATAATCGAATGTATTATTTTCTCCAGTCTCACCCCCTAGATCCGTTGCACCACGGTCAACTATATCGCACGAAAATTTTTATCCCGACTGGAGATGGTTCAGGCGTGTCGCAGGGGCGCCAAAGTTCAGATTTCTCTATGGAGACTAAAAAAATAAAAGTGATTTTTCTTTTTATCTAATACTCGAAATCGGTAGCCCTATGGTCGAAAATATCAGATGCAAAATCTGGTCCCGATTGGAAACGCCCAAGGGGTGTCGCAGGAGGGTAAAGTACAGACTACCCTTTGGAGACTCAAAAAATAAAAGTGATTTTTTTTATCTACTATTCGAAATTGACAGCCCCATGGTCGGAGATATCACATACAAAATTTGGTTCCTATTAGAAAAGCCTAAGGCGTGTCGCAAGGGGGTGAAAGATCAAACTCACCTACGGAGACTCGACCATAGTGCTATCGTCTTTGAGTATTAGATAAAAAGAATAATTTTTATTTTTTGAGCCTTGTTGTTGTTGTTAACAATGCATTGCCCTGTCTAGAGTGTATGATCATTCCGAAGATCTTCATCAAGCTCTTCTAAGGGGAGTCCAAGGAAACGTGCAGTTTCAACAGGGTTTGTCCAGAGGGACAGAGGGGTTAGAAGACTAGGTTCAGATGAACAATTGAAGAGATGTAGAGTATCATGGGGGGTCCTACCACATGCAGGGCATGTATTTAAGATTGTATCATTAAGTCTGGATAAGTAGGAGTTTAACCTTACACTATATCCAGACCTAAGCTGTGCCAAGGTCACTCTTGTCTCCCTTGGTAAGGTGCGTTCTTCTTCAGCAATATCCGGTGGGGGACTGTTCAGAACGGGATTCAGGTAGAGATCCGACAAAAGTGTCTACCAACTCGGTGTGGATGTCGGTTAGAGCCCGCTTATGATTCTGCAGATCAAACGGCAAGGTAATATGATGCCGGATCTCATCATAATGCTTACGGAGATGTCTCCTTATGTCTCTCGGGGGCTGATGTGCTGGCTTGTGGCAGTTCAAAAGGAATTGCCTGCTCAGCATTTCCGCATGCTCCTTTACATTGAGCAGTTTTGCCTCCTGATGGAGGTGAGACTCGGAAGACATGAGGAGACATCCCGTAGCAGTTCTGATGGCAGTATTTTGGCAGGCTTGTAACTTCGTCCAGTTGGTGTTATGTACATTAGGCGACCATATGGGTGCAGCATAGTCAAAGACTGGTCGGCCAATGGCCTTATATGTAGTCAGCAACGTTTCTTTGTCTTTTCCCCAAGTACTGCCGGCAAGTGACTGGAGGATCTTGTTGCGACCACGTACCTTTGAGACCATTGCAGACACATGACCAGCAAATGAGAAAGTATTATCCAGTGTCATCCCTAATAACTTTGGGTGGCTGACAGTTGGTAGCTTAGTGCCATCAACGAAAATGTCTAATTCATTTCTCACCTGGTGCGTCCATGTCGTAAAAAGCGTCGCCGTTGATTTTGTCGGAGATATTGTCAGATCTCGCTCAGTGAAAAACCTGGAAAGGTCGCAGAGGTAACCATTGATTCTCGTACAGAGTTCATCAGTATAGGGGCCCTTCCCCGTCGCCATTATTGTACAGTCGTCGGCATATGAAACGACGGAGACGCCCTCTGGTGGTGGGGGCTTCTTCGATAGATAGAAATTAAACAGTGTCGGGGATAGGACACCACCCTGTGGCACCCCCTGTCTAATACGTCTAGGTTTTGATGTTGCGTTTCTAAAGTTAACCGACGCCTGCCGTCCATTCAAATAATTAGCGGTCCATCTCTTTAAACCATCAGGTATCTGTGTCTCAAACCACTCTTGTATGAGAGTGGCATGGTTGACTGTGTCAAAAGCTTTCGACAGGTCAAGTGCCACTAACACAGTCCTGTGATTTGGTTGGTTTTGATTTAGGCCGCTATTTATTTGCGTTGTAATGGCATTGAGTGCGGTGGTGGTGCTGTGCAGCTTACGGAAGCCATGTTGATGACTAGCCAGGCAGGATTTGCAGTATAATACGGGAGGAAAATGGACTCTAGCGTCTTCACTACCGGTGACAAAAGTGATATAGGACGATATGAATCGCCTATGTTTGCCGGTTTTCTAGGTTTTAGTAATGGAACCACTCTCGCCTTTTTCCATATTTCAGGAATGACGAAAGTGTTCAGTGAAAGACTGAATAGAGCCGCTAAGTATTTGTGTCCCTCCTGGCCTAGATGTTTCAGCATCTTCATGGCAATGCCGTCGGGGCCGATGGATTTTGAGGGCTCACCCCCCGGCGACACGCTCGGCTTTTCCAATCGGAACCAAATTTTGTATGTGATATCTCCGACCATAGGGCTATCGATTTTGAGTATTAGATAAAAAATAATAATTTTTATTTTTTGAGCCTCCATCGTGTAATCTGGACTTTCATCCCCTGCGATACGCCTTAGGCTTTTCCAATCGCAACCAAATTTCGTATGTGATATCTTTGGCCATAGTGATATCGATTTCGAGTATTAGATAAAAAGCAAAATCACTTTTATTTTTCGAGTCTCCATGGGGTAATCTGGACTTTCATCCCCTGCGATACGCCTAAGGCTTTTTCAATCGGAACCAAATTTTGTATGTGATATCTCCGGCCATACTGCTATCGATTTCGAGTATGAGATAAAAAGCAAAATCACTTTTATTTTTCGAGTCTCCATGGGGTAGACTGAACTTTGACCCCCTGCGACACGCCTAAGGCTTTTCCTTCGGTACCAAATTTTGTATGTGATGTCTTTGGCCATAGTGCCATCGATTTCGAGTATTAGATAAAAAGCAAAATCACTTTTTTTTTGCGAGTCTCCATGGGGTAATCCGAACTTTCACCCCACGCGTCACGCCTAAGGCTTTTCCAATCGGAATGAAATTTCGAATGTGATATCTCCGACCATAATGCTATCGATTTCGAGTATTAGATAAAAAGCAAAATCACTTTTATTTTTCGAGTCTCCGTGGATTAGTCTTAACTTTAACCCTCCTGCGACACCCCTGAGGCGTTTCCAAACTGGGCCAGATTTTGCATCCGATATTTTTGACCATACGGCTGCCGATTTCGCGAATGAGACAAAAAGAAAAATCACTTTTATTTTTTTCGACTCCACACGGAGGGAAATCTATGGATGGAACATCCATAATTATTGATACCACATTAAATAAAAATTGATAATCCTGTCCCATCAATGAATATGGATGTTCCATCAATACATTTATGATAAAGCACTATTGAAGTGGTATCCATAAAAACTATTGATAAATTCTAAATACTTGGTTTAAAAAAAACAAAAATTCATACAACTTGACATCTGGTTTCAGTGGGACTCGAACACTGCTCCTCTGTTACGTTAGCCCAGTGTTCTTCCATTCAGCTACGGCATATTATACAATTTTTAGAAAAATTTCCCATCATAAGAAATAAAAAAATTTTTTAAAAATTTTTCAAAAAAAACCTTACAGCAAGTTGTAATATTTTTTGGAAATCCATAGTAAAAATTGTTGAACTATTATGATTATGCGTTCCAGAAAAATTTACATTTCGCCCATATATATTAATACGCTGTCTCTACCATTATTGCTATGCCGAAAATATAGGTATGGCTATAGCAACAATAGAAATTCATATTACGACCATAGATATTGACATGCCGCTCAAATATATTAGTATTCTATCCATAAAAACAGTACATCATATCGAAATGGTTGCCATGTTATTTAACTTTTTATTGGAAGCAAATAATATTTGATAAATTGCTCATTCTGAATGAATGTTGAATCAAACTCGTCGCTATCAATAGTGTTATTGTCACAACATTCAAGGCATTTCTCTCAGTGCATAGAGCAATCTGAACTTTGACCCTGCGACACGCCTAAACTATCTCCAATCGGGCTAAAATTTTTTGTGTGATATCTTCGTATTTATTACTATCGATTAAGGGGGTGAATCTTTGAAAATTTGATGATCAAATTGTCCCCATACAAATAAGGACCACCCTAATGTATATACATCATACACACGACCAAACAAAGAAAACGTAACCGACGTAATAAACTGGATAGATAAGCATACCAGTTTTTTTTTTTTTTTGCATATGTATCGCTTTCAGAAAAAATAATTCATACCTACTAAGATTAAATTTAAAATGTTAGAAAAGCAAAATTGGGTGACCCAAGTTGAAGGATATTATCCCACTAAACAATTAATTTCGACTTTTGCCGAAGTCTTTACGTTGCGTTGAAAGATTTTTACGAAATCGCAACCGATTTCCTTTCGAAGTTGCTGAGAAATTTGTATGGGAGGGTTGACGCGACTTCGTTACGAATTTTTTGAAACAAAATCGGTAGTTAAAAATAAAAAAAATTAAAATTTGAAAAGGTTTCGGCAGGTGTCGAACCGACGCGCCTGCATACTTGTACTCAAATGCTATCCACTCAGCTACAGACTACAATGAAATTCTTTGGGCAATAGTCAATAGCTTTCATTTCATAACTTTTTTTTATCTGATAAACAAAATTTTGTTACACTTTTATTTTACGAAATGATTACGAATTATTTAAGTAAACTCGTGAAATTGAAAATATTTAATGGATTGATTGTAAGATTTAATTAAAAAAAGCCCAGCGAAAATTTGTAAAAAAATCAAGCGATTCCTAATACTAAATTTAAATGTTTCAATCATTGTTAAATTATATAAGGTTAAGCAGATTTTGACATTTGCCAAGGCAAAGCTTCCTTAATAGAGTTGCATTTACGAAGGATGCAAAAAAGGGTAAAAAATCCCCCTTTAGGAAAATTGTAGTAGAAAAGGAATAAACGCCGTTCGCAAAATTTCAGGATTTTTTTCCGGAAATCTGTCTTATCAACATTTGTTTTTAAAAATTATTAGGAAAATTAAATTAATTTTAAACTTAACTGTAAAAAGCATGCCCTTTTTGTGGGTATCAGTAAACATGTACGAAATAAGCTTAAAAAACGTCAAAATTGGATCCTTTTTTAATAACTTTCATCAATCGCAGGTATGAAAACTAATCTCTTAACGTCTGTGGCAGCGATCTCAGGAGCTTGCCTCGGAGATCCAAAGGAGAAAAAAGCTGCACCTGAGCTTTCAGCGACCGCGATGGCAACTACGGGTCCGGACTCCCCGGAGATATCTTCCCTCCGCTATGCGTACTTGGAAAAACGATTGGCCGCAAGGACCCTGAAGAAATATGAGGGAGTCTCTCAGGAAACGCTGTCGCTGAGTTCCAGAAGTCGGTGGAATTGGTGCAATCTCTGATACCGGATTTCCAAACCACTTATGTGCCAAAGAGGGTAAACGGAAACCCTTTCAAACGCAAGAGATCGGACGTGGAGTTAAAACCTCGCCCCGGAGTGGACAAACCAAGCTTTGCCAAAATAACTAAGGACAGGATTAGGCATTCTTGACAGAGGGAACGACCGTTTGGCAATCCCCAAAGACCAGTGGCGACACGTCCGGAACGCGTGGTACAGCCGCGGTCACGGATGAGGGTTGGCACCAGGGACAGATTAAAATAGTCGCGTGTGACCGCGCATGAACTGTTGCACTGTACAAGGCAGCAGCTGCAAGACTTCGTGAAGTCTACAAATGTGCAAAAATCGAGCTGGTCGACCGGAATAGCATTCCGCCTGATAGACAAGTGGTCTTCACCATGAATAAGGAGGCACTCGAGCCCTTTAAAAGTTACAATGGACTAGTGCATTAGAGTGTAGGTCAGATGGTTATCCACGTAAACCGTGTCTATGCAGAGCGCGCTGCCATCTCCGCTGCAACGTGGATCTCGGATATCGAAGAACTTCAAGAGGAAAGGGAGGAGTCCGACGCGAAAAGCATATTATCTGCCACAGCACTTTCGCAAAGTGGCGTGAACAGCTCGGAGATGGAAGACAGCTTGCTGGACGGGGAGCAATCAATCCTGAGCGCATTATCTCTGATGCTTCAGTCAGCAGGGCTCCCGTTACGCCAACTCGTCGTTGAGAGACAACCTCCGGAATGGGGCAGACCTCGACGATATGGGTACGTCAGGGAAGTCTGAGCGCTCTCATGTTGGTGGTGCTTCAGATAAATCTGCACAAATCTAAATCGGCTTTCTAAATGCGGCATGGATGTGGTCCTCATCCAAGAACCCTGCGTCAACAGCTCGAGGATCTGCGGATTGGGCACTATTGGCTTCAAGCTCATTCGAGCTAGCGAGGAGGGCAAGGTCAAAACCTGCATTTTGGTGAAATGGAGATTCTTGTAAGAATGCTTACAAGCTTTTTCCTTGATTAAAATTCAGCTTCAAACGATGAAGTAACGTATTTGTATGCTGACAAAAGGCTGCGGAAAAGAAAAAATTGCTATTATTTAGTTAAAATAATAAATTTTCATAAAAATCTTACCAAATAGACAATTAATTTTTCAAAATAAAAATAAAACAAACTTCAAAAGCTTTCGGTGTTGCTGTAATTTTGTTCGTATCAAGAATATTGGTTTTTACTACCATTTTCATACGATTTTGAAAAGAAGTAGCACTGTCACTCAGACAAGGAAGCATGAAGCCGAGAAGTGTCAAAAACGTCTCGGACTGCTTAACCTTATATTATTAAACAATGGTTTCAATTACGCAATTCAAAAGATCTCCTATCGGCGTATCTGCTATTTTTTAAAACTCATAATTTCTATGCTGTCATTTTTCATATAAAATTTTAATAGCACAATAAAGTTGAGCAGCATATGTTTTTTTCCTAATTTTTTTTTTAAATGTCAGTTTTTGCTTTGAATTTTCTTTTTAATTTCTTTAGTTTCAAAAGTAAAAGAGGCAGGAAAATAAAAATAAACTATTTTCTGATAAGTTTTTGTGAAATTTCAATTAAATATTTTCAGATACGATCATACAACTAATTATAGTGCTCACAAGAGTTGTGTTATTGAAATAGTGAATTGCCTAAATATGATATGAAAATACACATCGTTACCTTAATTCACAAAACCCCTAACTGACATAAACAAAATTGTACAGGGGAAGCAAAACACAATTTTTTTTTTTACATTGAACGCATGCAAATATAGCTTTGTAAATTTGGAATATCTCTGTTATTACTGCTAGTAACTCCTTGATATTGTTGTGAGTGTGTATTTTACTATATTATACTTAAATATGTAAAAAAGTCATTTCGAAAAATGTGTCAATTAGGGCCTTTGTGAATTAAGATAACGATATGTATTCAATTGTAGGATTTTTAAAAAGACGTCGGGTGTTGGGTTTTCGTTTTTTTAACTAATCGATTAAAAGCGGCTGCGATAAAAACATCGAGGAACCCGTAAAACTGAAAACACTGTTTTCTCAGGCAACGATTTTTTGGCCATCCGTCATAGTGGTGCTTTCTGAGACAAGCCTGAACATTTCTTTTTCGGATCTACGAAAACTTTTTTCGATCGCTCCATTCAACTATAGTCAAACTTCCTTTTTCAGAAATTTTATACTGAGGCCAAAACGTGTCTTTTGTAACCTTGCTCGACAATCTTCCATGAAAGTTTTCAAGGTACCTGTTTGTAAAAGAAAATGCCTATGTGCCCAGTAAAAGAAGTGGTACATTAAAAAAATTCAAAACCGTTTGGAACCGGTTTCGGTTTCGTTCTTCTTCAGAACAAAATAATGGTTACGGTTTCGGTTACGGTTTCAGTTCTTGAATAAGACCCACGGAAATAGCGCCGTCGGGCGTTATTTCGTTTTTGGAAAAGCAATAAAGCCCGCAGGCGTTATTTCTTTTTTCAGTGGGCGTTTTTTCTCCTTACAAAAGGAAATAAAGCCCACGAGTGTCGTTTTTCTTTCCTTAACATTTAGCATATTTTTATGGTTTGACTATAATCGTATGCGTAAAAAATTTATTTAAAAAAGCGCTGCAGCCTAAAATTTTTAATTCCAAATTTTCTATTTATGTATGTTATAAAGTAAATTAGGTAAGTTTAAGGGTCCCCTCCGAAATTTTGTCCAAAGGGGGAAAGTGGGGCATCAAAAGACGCGTTTTCACGAGTAGATTAAGAATCCGAAAGCGGAAATTAATTTTGTTTATCCGCTCAAAAGTTATAGGAAAAAATACATTAGTTTTTGCTGGCGCCACGGTTCAGGCAACCATCCGGACTTGGCATGGCGTAGCCCAGGGTTATCTATAATAAGCGCGGCCGAAGGCCACCTACGCAGAAGGGTGTACTACGCAGAAGGACTTAGCATGGTGTAGCCCAGGGTTGTCTTTTAAATTAAATTTTAAATATTTCATATACGCGGTTTTGCACCCACAACAGTGGTACCTCAAAAGAAAGGTAACTTAACTACCTATCCAATGCAAAAAAAAATTTGAAAATCGATTCAATAGTAATGAATTTAAAAAAATTCTTTAAATTAGTTAGTAGTGCGCGATTTTTTATTCCAAATTTTGGCCTGTGGCGCTATTTTAAAGAAATTTTAAACGCATATGATATAATTTATTACTTCTTGTTAGATAAATCGTATAATCCACAAAAAAGCCCCTAAAAGTGGTCATTACTTCGTTTTAAATGGAAGAAACGCCCGGGGGCTTCATTTCCTTATCGAGAAAGAAATAGCGCCCGCGGACGCTCCTGTGACTCCGGAGCGTTTTCGTTCGGAAAAAAAATTTATTTTATCTTTAAAAAATTGTGAAAATATTTCTGGTTTATAATTGAACCCCGTTTCATTTAGCCAATTTTCATGAAAACTGGTCTAGATTGAATTTGAAATCAAATTTGGTTTGGTCATATATGTAGTCCAAAAAATTTAAAATTTAGGTTCAAATTTTTAACCGTGTATCAATGTATAAGAACATTTTTGTATAAATTTTAATTAATACATTTAATATGACTACAGGCATACCTTACCCCGTTTAAAACCCTAGCTCACTGCAAGTAAATTATTGGTGTTTGCTGTCGATTCAAAATATATTAATAATAATAAAGAATAAAATTGGCAGAAAATGAAAAAAATGCAATTTAAATTTATCACTCGGCGAAACATTTTTCTACTCTAAAAATTATTTTGCTTTGAGAATTCGGGAATTACCAAGTTGGTATTTAGTATTTACTTGTGCTGTGCTACTATGGACCCTGCAGTGAAGCATCAAATTTGTCCGACAACACACTAGTATACTACTAGAACTGGTATTAAACTACATAGTGAGAAACGAACTGAACTCATACGAGTACTTACAAGTAAAAATTCGAATAAGTATTCTATTCAAATGTCAAGAGTAAAACAAATCAAATGGCTCGAAACCGTTACTTTGCCCATCTGAGACAGAGCACTTTTCACTGTGCCCGACTTAATAAGAAGGCATTTTAAAATTTGTTGGTCTGTTTTGAACTGGTTTGAGTCTGGTTTATTTCTGTCCGAAATCTGACAATTGACATCTGTAGGACATGGTCGTAAAAATACCAGTTGCGTGTATGAAAAAAGACAGTTGACTAAGTACACGGCTAAAAAAATTAACCTAAATTTTAAACCCGTATAAAGTTTAATCAATTTTTCAAACTTTTTTGTACAATATTTCAAACCGTCCAAATACCTACAAAGATTTTCAATTTCTTTTGGTTTCGATTTAAAATCTAAATGAAAAAGCTGTCTAAATTTTTTATTTTTGGTTTGTTTTAATGTAATTGAATTTTGCCCACAAAAACTTCATGTGCGTCATAGCTCAGCGGTAGAGCAGTCGGCTGTGACTCCTGAGCGTTTTCGTTCGAGTTCTGTCAGCTGCCACATTTTTTTTAGTTTTATTTTATTCTTAAAACTTTTCGGTCTAAAATTTAAACTTTTGGGTTTGAAAATTAAAATTTATTTTTGAAAGCTTATTCAAGATTGAATTTTGCCAACAACATTTATGTGTGCGATGTAGCTCAGTGGTAGAGCAGACGGGCATGATGCGGGGAGTCTTGGTTCGAATTCCCGGCAACGGACAAAAAATTTATTTTATCTTTAAAAATTGTGAAAACATTTCTGGTTTATAATTGAAACCCGTTTCATTTAGCCAATTTTCATGAAAACTGGTCTAGATTGAATTTGAAATCTAATTTGGTTTGGTCATATATGTAGTACAAAAAAGTTTAAAATTTAGGTTCAAATTTTTAACCGTGTAGTTGAGCCTGCCGCACATGCTAGGTCGAAGTAGTTTGCAACTAGTTGCTTAGTTGGGACATACTTAAGTACATATGTATGTTGGGTTGTGTTTATCACACATATAATTTACGTGTGCGTCCGTGTATACATGTAAAATATATCTGTCCTTGAAATTGTTGAAATATAAATAAACAAATACAATGTAATCGGCCCTAAACTGCACACACCACTTATACCTGTATTACCAACTTCATTATTAATCTTATCTATGTACATTTCGTCACAAAACAAACTTACAAAAATACTTGGGCATCTGCATTTAAATTTGTTACTAATTTATTTTAACAATTTTTAATTTTTTTGAAATACATATGTAATTTTGTAGGTATGAAGCCTTCGGCAAAACCGAAAACAGCCATCTCCTTACTTGTTTTGATTTAATGCGGGGGTGTGATGATATCTTCACTCTAAGTGAGAGACAATGAAGACTGATTCGTTTACGCGACGTTGTGCGTATTTACACGGTTAAAAATTTGAACCTAAATTTTAAACTTTTTTGGACTACATATCGTCGGCTGAATGGAAGATCGCCCTATTTCAAAAAAGTTTTGAAGAACGCCCTATTTCAGAATTTGTTTCAAAAACGCCCTATTTCAGATTTTTTTTCAACAACGCCCCATCTCAGAATTTGATTCAAAAACGCCCTATTTCAATTTTTTTTTCAAAAACGCCCTATTTCAGAATTTGTTTGAAGAACGCCCTATTTCAGAATTTGTTTCAAAAACGCCCTATATCAGAATTCGTTCAAAGAACGCCCTATTTCAAATGTGCTTTTAGAAAACCTTTAACTCGAATAAAGTTTTTATATTTTAAAAGGCTATGAAGGATTGTAAATATGCATTTTAGAAATTTCTTTTTACTTGCATAGAAGTATAATGTACTTCGGTTTTTAGATTTATCGACCTAAATCTGCTACAAAGTGAAGATCATGTGAACTTTTTAATTTTTTAACAACGTTCTCGGATGGAGACAATGAGGCTGTTCAGGATCTTTTTACAAATGGTATAGCAACGTAGCATTCGTAGCAAATTTAGACAATAAACTTCAAAAATATAAGTACTTTGACACTAATTTTTCCTGAACAGCCTTAATAAGTTGGGTTTTGTGTCTAGAAAACTTTAATTTTAATATCATTTATATCAGATTGTCAGATGTCTTGTGGTATGATATTTGAAAAACTAGAATAAAATGGAAGGTAAAACATATTTTAATAAAAATAAATGGGAAAATAAAGTAACTATAATTTTCTTATTCCGGAATTTTTTTTTACTAAAAAAAAAAAAAAAATCAATAAAAATCATGAATTTGAGGGAAATCGCAGTGCTTCCCGCAGAAAATAAAGCCTTTATTAAATACGAGTATGGTGAAGAAGCAATACCTATATTAATTCCCACAAAAAAAATCAGTATTAAAACAATATCCTCTCACTCAACTATATAATAGTCGGCTGGAGTTGGATGCCGATAAAAAGAAGGATTTGCAGGAAATGTGTACAAAACTAGTAATTCCTGAAACTTATCATGAATTTTATAATTCAATGATTTAATAAATTAATAAACTCATCCAAAGACATTTAAAATAGTAAATAATTTTGAGTTATAGCTTTTCTAAATGGGCTTCTGAAATAGGGCGTTTTTGAAAAAAATTCTGAGACAGGGCGTTCTTCAAACGAATTCTGAAATAGGGCGTTTTTGAACCAAATTCTGAAATAGAGCGTTCTTCAAACAAATTCTGAAATAGGGCGTTTTTGAAAAAAAATTTGAAATAGGGCGTTCTTCAAACAAATTGTGAAATAGGGCGTTGTTGAAAAAAATTCTGAAATAGGGCGTTTTTCAAAACTTTTTTGAAATAGGGCGATCTTCCATTCAGCCGACGATATATGACCAAACCAAATTTGATTTCAAATTCAATCTAGACCAGTTTTCATGAAAATTGGCTAAATGAAACGGGTTTCAATTATAAACCAGAAATGTTTTCACAATTTTTTAAAGATAAAATAAATTTTTTGTCCGTTGGGGGGAACTCGAACCAAGACTCCCCGCAGCATGCCCGTCTGCTCTACCACTGAGCTACATCGCACACATAAATTTTGTTCGCAAAATTCAATCTTGAATAAGCTTTCAAAAATAAATTTGAATTTTCAAACCCAAAAATTTAAGTTTTAGACCGAAAAGTTTTAAGAATAAAATAGAAGTAAAAAAATGTGGCAACTGGCAGGATTCGAACGAAAACGCTCCGGAGTCACAGCCGACTGCTCTATCGCTGAGCTATGACGCACATGAAGTTTTTGTGGGCAAAATTCAATTACATTCAAACAAACCAAAAATAAAAAATTTAGACTGCTTTTTCATTTAGATTTTAAATCGAAACCAAAAGAAATTGAAAATCTTTGTAGGTATTTGGACGGTTTGAAATATTGTACAAAAAAGTTTGAAAAATTGATTAAACTTTATACGGGTTTAAAATTTAGGTTCATTTTTTTAGCTGTGTATTATTTATTCCCTTTCATAATTAAACTATAGGATTATGAGATGCATATCCGCGTGCGAATGACCCTAGACTTTTAATATATGTATATACATTAAGGTGGGTGTCATTGTTCGTTATAGGTAAAATACGTAAAGAAAGTTCAAAAAAATTTATGTACCCTAAAATACTTAAGATTTTCCAATGCTTAAAAATCAGAACATTTTCTACGTACCTTCCCACATGCTCACAGAACAATAATAAAAAGTAATAAAAACGGTGTTTTTGTTCCATGAACACCTTTCATTTGATACCCATATTGTAAAATCAATTTCTGGGGTATGTCCATCTCCTGTGCATACTTAAATATTTGTAAACACATTTTCAAAACTTTTATTACAATACAATTTTTTAAAACACATCGAGTTTCGGAAAAGTTGAAGGATAATAATTTTAAAGAACATTGCTTCCATGTCCTTGAAGGATAATTAAAAAAAACTTATATTTAGCCTAGGGGCCGTTCAAGTATTACGTAAGCAGATTTATTACAACTATTAGTAATAAAGCGAGTACATAAATCAACAAATTAGCGAAACGCAGTGGAATGTAGTACGATTTTACTGATAACTTCAACTGCAAGTCGACACGGGTTGCCGTGTTCCGAATTGCATAAAACTTTGTCAGAATACTTTTTGGTGCATGATGGTCAAAATTAAGGGGTATGCGTTTAAATAAAGTAACTTTGAAATTTTGGGGCAGTCTAATATACATATTTATGAAATTGTCGATATGTATGCAAATATCGCAAATATTAACTACAAGCCTTCTGCGCATACACTTGGCGCTTGACTAAGCCTTTCCTTAATGTGAATACAAATGAGTCATATGAGTGTTTGGCTGTTCGTGCGATCAAAAAAATTAATAGTACTTTCAATATACAGTTGTGCAAAACTCATGCCTAGAAACCTCAATAACATTTATCTGTATGCATGCTGACTGATACTACGTAGGTACCTAGTTGTACAATAATTCGGTAAATTGCTGAGTTCAGTGTTAAATAATTGGAATCGTATTCGTTGAAGCTGGTGTTTTATAACAAATTTGGATGTTCTCTGTTTTGTGGATGAATGTATAGTTTCTATGTATGTAAAGTTCTTTTGACATGTCATGGTAGGTAGGTAGGTTCAAGTGGCTGCCGCAGAGGCACACTTAGGCCAGTTTTGAAAGGCCCGTTGTGATACCACCAACACAAGGAAAGTCAGTCCCGGGACCCAGCCAAATGGAAAATCCCTGAGTTGTTGGGATTTTCCACATAGCAGAATCCCGGGACTGACACTCCTAAACCGACACCGTTACTCCTCCTCGAACCACTTAGATGACTTTATGAAGGCCATCAAGTCCTTTATGTCCAGTTCCGCGATCTGGCTTAGGCTATACAGGAACGGAACTCCCAAAAAGCGCGTTCTCGCGCCGCTTAAAGCCGGACAGTTGCAGATGAGGTGTTCCACTGTTTCCTCCTCCTCATCATCTTTGCACCTCCTGCAGCATCGTCGGTAGGGCACACTTAGCCTTTCTGCATGCCTACCAATGAGGCAGTGACCGGTTAATACCCCTATCAATATGCAGATTTCCCTCCTAGTTAGGGCATAAATGCGTCTAGACCTTTTAAGATCCCATTTTGGCCAGGTTTGTTTCGATATCCGACACCCTGGGGATTGCAGCCATCTTTCGTTGGCTTGACGGAGTGTGTGCTCCTTCAGCATTAGTTTGCATGTGGCAAACGGCATACCTAAGCGCTCTTTATCCTGAAGAACCTGCTTGGTCGTGCCCTGCCTGGCAAGCTCGTCTGCCTTACAGTTTCCCTCAATGTCCCTATGTCCCGGGACCCATATGAGGTTTACGCGGTTCTGTTGGGCCATCTCCTGAAGAGATCGACGACAGCTGAGCGTCAGTTCAGAGTTGAACGTGTATGAGCCAAGGGATTTGATGGCCGCTTGGCTATCGCTGAAAATAGCGATATCTTCTCCGATAACACGTTTGCTTAACCAGGCCGCGGCGTCTAGGATTGCCGAGACTTCCGCCTGGAAGACGCTACAATGATCAGGTAGTCTGAAGGAGAGCTCAAGGTCCAAATCCCTTGAATAAACCCCTCCTCCAACTCTGCCGTCCAACTTCGAGCCGTCGGTGTATATGGAAGTGCCACTATTTGTTTGACATGTCATAGTCCCAAGTAAAAAAATTGGTATTATGACACTCCCTTTGCAGTGTCATAATCCCTAGGTAGGTAGGTAGGTAGAAGTGGCTGCCGCAAAGGCACACCTAGGCCAGTAATAAAAGGCCCGTTGTGATACCACCAAACACTAGGAAAGTCAGTCCCGGGGCCCGGCCATATGGAAAATCCCAGTGCTGTCGGGACTCTCCATATAGCCGAAACCCGGGACTGACACTCCTAACCGACACCGCTACCCCTCCTCGAACCATTTTGATAACTTGATGAAGGCCATCAAGTCCTTTATGTCTAGCTCCGCGACCTGGCTTAAGCTAACCAGGAAGGGAACTCCCAGAGAGCGCCTTCTCGCTCCGCTTAAGGCCGGGCAGTTGCAGATGAGGTGCTCCACCGTTTCCTCTTCCTCATCCTCTTTGCAACTCCTGCAGCATCGTCGGTAGGGAACGCCTAGCCTTGCTGCGTGCCTACCAATAAGGCAGTGCCCGGTTAAAACACCTATTAATATGGAGATTTCCTTCCTTTTTAGGGCGTATATGTGTCTAAATCTTTTAAGATCGCATTTTGGCCAGGTTTGCTTGGATATCCGGCACCCTGGGGCTTGTAGCCATCTTTCGTTGGCTTCGCGGAGTGTATGCTCCTCCGATCTATGTTCTCCCAGTCTTCCCTGCTGGGAATGTTTATTCTAAAACAACAATCTCCGACTGTTGTGGTCGCACACCGATCTGTGCTCGCACCATCGCAATTTGACGTGGCGGATAACATACTTTCCGCGTCGGACTCCTCTGCTTCCCCTTCCGATGCCTCGATCTCCGAGTCCTCCGGAGCGTCCGGGATAGCAGCGCGCTGTGCATCGCCACGGTATACGTGGATCACGATCTGACCCAAGCCGTAATGCACTCGTCCGTTGCACCGTTTAAGGGGCTCGAGCGCCTCCTTATTCAGAGTGATAACCACCTGTCTATTGGGCCCAACCACATCATCGACCAGATTGACGCCCCAATCCTGCGTCGGGAGAGACGGATTCCAGACCTGCAGCATCTCAAGAATATTCTCGGGTTCTGCAGGGACGGCAGGAATCCATGCCCTTGCCCTTGGCCGAGCAGGAATGTCCTTCCAGTCGACGACATCTAGTCTTGCCCCTGGGTAGACTTCACCCAGTCTTGCAACTGCTGCCTTATACAGTGCGACAGTTCTTGCATCCTCGCACGCGAATTTTTTGATCTGACCTTGGTGCCAGCCCGCGTCAGTACCTCGCGGCGGACTACCCGGAGACTCACGCATTAAGCCGAGGAGGGCCCTGCCCATTTCATTCCGGACATACAGCCACTGGTCTTTGGGGATGGACCAACGGTCGTTACCTCGGTCAATGAAACCTATAAGGATTCTGTCCTTGGTTACTTCAGCAAAGCTGAGTTTTCCCACTACGGGGTTGACCTGATGCCGCTTCGGATGGGGGTCTACCTCTCCGTCCGATCTCTGGCGTTTGAAACGATTACCGTTCACCCTCTTAGGCACATAGGGCCTCTGGAAATTTGGTATCAGAGCTTTCGCTTCCTCCACCATCTTCCTTTCTTCCGGCGACAGCTTCTCCTGCGATGCTCCCTCATATTTTTTAAGGATCCTTGCGGCCTTCCTTTTATCCCAGTACGCAGAGCGTCGGGGAGATGCCTCTTGGGGGGGATTCAGACTCGTAGTTGCCATCGCGGTCTCTCCCTTTGCGACGTCTTCCTTCTCTTTCGAAACTCTGAAACCAGGTCGTGAGACCATTGCCCCAGATGTGAAGAGATTGGGTTTCGTACCAGCGCTTGATGGAAGTTTAGCTTCCGCCGTTTTCTGCTTGACTGCGTAGGCAGCCGCACTGCTGCTTGCTCCCATCAAGTCACTCTTACTCCATCGCTGTCGGCCTCCCAGTTAACTTTGAGGCGGAGTTTGTCCTCCGGCGTTGTGTTTTCGCTTGCTCCAGCATAGTTCTTCTCTGCTGCGGAGTAAACGAAGTCGTTAATTGCTTTGTATTTTGTGTGTTCTTCATCTTGTTCGTACGACCCCTCGCCGGACAAGGCCAGCTTAGGGTCAAGGGTAGTGTAAGGGGAAGTGTGTCGTCCGCCGCGGCAGAGCCCCATACCGCGGTAAGACCATAGTTACTCCCTGAGGCGGCCCGGTATAAGTGAGGCACCGTTCGACTACAGCCACGATTTGCCTCCCGGCTGCAAACGTCCAATGGGCACGGTATCGCATAACACCCTGGATTGGGAGGGAAAAGTTTTGCACATTTATATAGCGAGCCGCTTGCTTCAAGACAGACGCCCGCTTACAGCCGCACCTCATGGTGTACAGACGCTGCGAAAAAGACCCCGGTGAGCCCTTAAACCAAGTATGTCAGAGTGGCCCCACCGGGGCTCCCTCTCTTTCTGCCGCGAGCCTAGGTAGCTCAACGTTGCCCAGAGTGCACGAACGAGGACGCAAGAGTCGGGATTGAGCGCGGTCACTCAGCAACCACACCCCATTACACTCCGTCATAATCCCTACTTTTTTACTTCGGACTATGACACTATAGGCTGGGTGTCATATTCCCAAATAAAAATGAGTCAAAATCCCAAGTAAGACACTAGGGATTATGACACAGCAAGGGAGTTGGGATTGTGAAACTGTTGGCTGGTGTCATAATCCCAAGTAAAAATGAGATGTGATCCCATGCTCGAAGAGAGAGAAATACGATATAAAAACTGCCCCAGTCGAAAATTTGTAATAAAAATTGCGCGATTTTTTATTGCAAATTTTCATTTTTTATTATGATTTTAAAATATTTTTTGAAAATTAATAAAGTGCTACAGGCGAAAATTTGGAATAAAAAATCGGGCGATTTGGGTAATAGAAAGGTGTTTAGCTCAGACTTTACCAAAATACAGGTTCTGACCCTTATCATTGGCTTGGATGAGCTTGTACCCCTTAGTCCCCAATCCACAGATCCTAGAGCTATTGACCCAGGGCTCTTGGATAAGGACCACGTCTACGTCGCCTTTAGAAAGACGACTGCTTAAAACAGCCGAGGCTGCTTTAGATTTGTGCAGATTTATCTGAAGCACCACCAACATGAGAGAGCTCAGACTTCCCCGCCGCCAGCGTGTCGTCGAGGTCTGGCCTGTTCCGGGGGCTGTCTCTCAACGAGGAGTTGTTCAGAGCACCAGCACGATTTGGCGTGGCGGGAACCCTGCTGTCTGAAGCAGCATCAGCGTTAGTGTGCTCAGGTTTAGCCACGATCGTGACGTCGAGGCCTTCTTCGTCAAGCAGGCTTTCTTCTATCGCCGAGTTGTTCGCAGCACCATCGCAATTTGACGTGGCGGATAACATACTTTCCGCGTCGGACTCCTCTGCTTCCCCTTCCGATGCCTCGATCTCCGAGTCCTCCGGAGCGTCCGGAATAGCAGCGCGCTGTGCATCGCCACGGTATACGTGGATCACGATCTGACCCAAGCCGTAATGCACTCGTCCGTTGCACCGTTTAAGGGGCTCGAGCGCCTCCTTATTCAGAGTGATAACCACCTGTCTATTGGGCCCAACCACATCATCGACCAGATTGACGCCCCAATCCTGCGTCGGGAGAGACGGATTCCAGACCTGCAGCATCTCAAGAATATTCTCGGGTTCTGCAGGGACGGCAGGAATCCATGCCCTTGCCCTTGGCCGAGCAGGAATGTCCTTCCAGTCGACGACATCTAGTCTTGCCCCTGGGTAGACTTCACCCAGTCTTGCAACTGCTGCCTTATACAGTGCGACAGTTCTTGCATCCTCGCACGCGAATTTTTTGATCTGACCTTGGTGCCAGCCCGCGTCAGTACCTCGCGGCGGACTACCCGGAGACTCACGCATTAAGCCGAGGAGGGCCCTGCCCATTTCATTCCGGACATACAGCCACTGGTCTTTGGGGATGGACCAACGGTCGTTACCTCGGTCAATGAAACCTATAAGGATTCTGTCCTTGGTTACTTCAGCAAAGCTGAGTTTTCCCACTACGGGGTTGACCTGATGCCGCTTCGGATGGGGGTCTACCTCTCCGTCCGATCTCTGGCGTTTGAAGGGATTACCGTTCACCCTCTTAGGCACATAGGGCCTCTGGAAATTTGGTATCAGAGCTTTCGCTTCCTCCACCATCTTCCTTTCTTCCGGCGACAGCTTCTCCTGCGATGCTCCCTCATATTTTTTAAGGATCCTTGCGGCCTTCCTTTTATCCCAGTACGCAGAGCGTCGGGGAGATGCCTCTTGGGGGGGATTCAGACTCGTAGTTGCCATCGCGGTCTCTCCCTTTGCGGCGTCTTCCTTCTCTTTCGAAACTCTGAAACCAGGTCGTGAGACCATTGCCCCAGATGTGAAGAGATTGGGTTTCGTACCAGCGCTTGATGGAAGTTTAGCTTCCGCCGTTTTCTGCTTGACTGCGTAGGCAGCCGCACTGCTGCTTGCTCCCATCAAGTCACTCTTACTCCATCGCTGTCGGCCTCCCAGTTAACTTTGAGGCGGAGTTTGTCCTCCGGCGTTGTGTTTTCGCTTGCTCCAGCATAGTTCTTCTCTGCTGCGGAGTAAACGAAGTCGTTAATTGCTTTGTATTTTGTGTGTTCTTCATCTTGTTCGTACGACCCCTCGCCGGACAAGGCCAGCTTAGGGTCAAGGGTAGTGTAAGGGGAAGTGTGTCGTCCGCCGCGGCAGAGCCCCATACCGCGGTAAGACCATAGTTACTCCCTGAGGCGGCCCGGTATCAGTGAGGCACCGTTCGACTACAGCCACGATTTGCCTCCCGGCTGCAAACGTCCAATGGGCACGGTATCGCATAACACCCTGGATTGGGAGGGAAAAGTTTTGCACATTTATATAGCGAGCCGCTTGCTTCAAGACAGACGCCCGCTTACAGCCGCACCTCATGGTGTACAGACGCTGCGAAAAAGACCCCGGTGAGCCCTTAAACCAAGTATGTCAGAGTGGCCCCACCGGGGCTCCCTCTCTTTCTGCCGCGAGCCTAGGTAGCTCAACGTTGCCCAGAGTGCACGAACGAGGACGCAAGAGTCGGGATTGAGCGCGGTCACTCAGCAACCACACCCCATTACACTCCGTCATAATCCCTACTTTTTTACTTCGGACTATGACACTATAGGCTGGGTGTCATATTCCCAAATAAAAATGAGTCAAAATCCCAAGTAAGACACTAGGGATTATGACACAGCAAGGGAGTTGGGATTGTGAAACTGTTGGCTGGTGTCATAATCCCAAGTAAAAATGAGATGTGATCCCATGCTCGAAGAGAGAGAAATACGATATAAAAACTGCCCCAGTCGAAAATTTGTAATAAAAATTGCGCGATTTTTTATTGCAAATTTTCATTTTTTATTATGATTTTAAAATATTTTTTGAAAATTAATAAAGTGCTACAGGCGAAAATTTGGAATAAAAAATCGGGCGATTTTTAATTCCAAATTTTCTTTTTTTATTATGATTTTAAAATATTTGTTTAAAAATTATTTAAAAAAGCGCTACAGGAGAAAATTTGTAATAAAAATCGCGCGATTTTTAATTCCAATTTTTTATTATGATTTTAAAATATTTTTTCCAAATTAGTTAAAAAAGCGCTGCTGGCGAAAATTTGGAAAAAAAATAGCGCGATTTTTAATTCAAATTTTAATTTTTTACTATGATTTTAAAATATTTTTCTAAAAATATTTAAAAAAGCGCCGCAGGCGGAAATTTGGAATAAAAAATCCTGCGATTTTAATTCCAAATTTCCAATTTCCATGTGGGTGGCCCAAGTAGGCATAATCACAAAGTTCTCGTATTCGGCTATTCAGTTCACCAACAAGTGCAAGCCTTTGCATGTTTACAGCATTTTTGGTATTCCAAAACTTCAAAATTGTTGTATATACCTACAGCTATCGCTAGAATTAAGTGGAAAATCCATTTTCCGCAGTTCCCTTCAGCGATGTCCCTTTCACCGCATTCGGAAATCATGCATTACTCAAGCATGTTTATTTATACAAAACTACAACATAGATATACTAATTTAGAAGTGAGCACACCGGCATACATATTAGTGTCCGACAGAAGCTGGAATTTATAGCCGAAGCCGAAGCCGTAGCGGCGTAATCCTATACTCGGCCGAAGCCGAATACGACAAAAAACTTAAGTTTATCTTATTTCATAACAATTGATTTTTATTGTTCTGTCACTTTTGGCTTGCAAGATCTCCGCATTTCACAAGAAGTCTCCGGCTTTGCAATAAAAACTCGGTGAATCTCAGGGACATTTTTCTCATTTTGGTGTTATTAGTTTTGATAGGCCAATAGTTTATTCATGATAAAATTAGAACTTCTGATTTTACAAACTGTATGCACTGCTAAAAGTTTTAGCTTAAATGTTAAACTTTTTTGGGCTACATAAATGACCAAACCAAATTTGGTTTCATATTTAAGCTAGGCCAGTTTTCAAGAAAATTAGAGAAAGGAAAAGGGTTTAAATTTTAACCCAAAATGTCTTAACATTTTTTTAAAGAAAAAATATTTTTTTTCTTTGGCAGAGGTTTGAACCAAGGCTCTCTGCATCATACCCAACTGCTCTGCCCCTGAGCTACATCGCACACATAAATGTTGTGGGCAAAATTAATAATTAAACAAGTAAGGAAAGCTGTCTTCCGCTGTGCCGAAGGCTAAATACCTTTCATGAATAAGCGTCACGATTTTCACCGTTTGATCCCAGTAAAACCTGTGTGAATTTAAATTTAGCTCATACCGAAATTATCGGAACTATCGATTATACGGGGGCGATGTGTTATATTGGTCCAATCTCATTGATTTTTAACATCGTCATTCCACATTCTAAAATAGCAGCAGCTACGAAATTTTACTTTCCTACTTATATAATTACAAGAGTTATCTACCAAAATCCGTTTATCGGAACAATCGATTGTATTGGGGCTATGTGAAATATTTATCCCATCTCGATGATTTTCAACATCGATATTTCAGATATAAAAATAGCAATACTTACAAAATTTCACGTTCCTAGCTCTTAAATTAAAGGAGTTATCTAGCAAAATCCGTTTATCGGAACAATCGATTGTATGGGGGCTATGTGAAATATTTATCCCATCTCGATTATTTTCAACATCAATATTTCACATATAAAAATAGCAATACTTACAAAATTTCACGTTCCTAGCTCTTAAATTAAAGGACTTATAGCCCAAAATGCGTTTATCGGAACAATCGATTGTATGGGAGCTATATGTAATATCGGTTGATCTTGCTGGTTCCGACAAATGATTCCTATATTGGAAAATGGTGGCCGCATACAAAATTTCAGCCAAATATCTCAAAAACTGAGGGACTAGTTTGCGTTCAAACAGACAGACAGACAGACAGACGGACATGGCTAAATCAACTCATCTCGTTGTCCTGATCATTTCGGTATACTTATTGATGGGTCTATCTCTTCTTCTTCTCATACTTACAAACATCGGACCAAAGTTATAATACCATTTCGTGTTCATGAAAGGTATAATAATTATTATTTTTTAACCGAAAAGTAGTTCGTTTGTGAGTTGTTGCTCAGTTTGTTCGTTCATAACAAAAAGAATAATTTAAGTCATGGGTCGGCAGATTTGTAAATGCAGGTGTATAAGTGAGAACGCTTATACACGCGCTATGATCGTCCGAACTATATTTTTAACATTCGCTGACCAAACAAGCGACGCCCCCACGCGATGTGGTTTCGCCCCTTGCCCAGGACGACTAAATCATTTGGTAAACAAAGAGCACAACGTGTCTGTGTGATGAATCGAACTTGTTTGACTGATCTTAAGATCTATGGGGCGCCGATGCTTGATTTAAGTAATAAATTATTCGATCGGTCAAATAGTCCATGAAATTTTCTACGAAAAGTGTGCCAGTTGGCAGGACTCGAGCCGAGGCGCTCTGAGTTTTGTGGGCAAAAGTCAATGACTTGAAAAAGCTTTCAGAAAACCCCAATAAACAAATTTTAGACTGCTTTTTCATTTAAATCTTAATTCGAAACCGAAAGATACTGACAAAAAAGATACCGCCTGAATCGATTTTAACTTCAAAGTCAGAGTACAATACTTTTGGCTTTACTTTCTAATAATATAAGCTCAATAAACACGATTCACGCAAAAACGAAAATGATTGCCATGCCGTTTTTGAGAAAACCGCGAAACCGCGTTTTTGTGAAGTGCTTCGGAAAACATAATTTCTTGTCACATCTTGGAAAATGCTATATATTCTGAAAGAGGAGTAAAACCTCCATCACCTCCATGTTTTACTTTTAAAATATCTTCCCGCTGACATTTGTGAAATGCAATTAAAAGTGCATTTTTCGAGTATGCAGTTTTAAAGATCATTTAATTTTAGTCCAACAAAGTGCAAGTTTTAAGTACCTACGACATATCGTTGATTTTTTACGACCTTTTTTCTTAAGGTGCATCGGTTTTTTTTTCGTAAAAAAGTAGTAAAAATGCAGTTTTTGAGTCGAAATGGTCAAAAAAAGAGACGAAAACAGAATTCTGTCAATGGACTTAAATTAAGAAAAACTTGCAGATTATTACTGAAAAAAACTTTGAGGATGTAACTTGCCCCCTTTTTGTGTGATAAGGGTTCTTAGAGGATCTTCCGTAGAATCTTTCCCTACTCTTAGAATTTTTATATTAAGCTTAGTTCTCCCACAATCCGCGTTTAAAGCTCAAATGACTTTTTTTTTGGACCTCTGTAACTCTGCAATTAGAAGCAATATTTGGATCAAAGCATGTACATGATTCTGAAAGCCTTAACCTTTCTCTTTATCATACAATAGCGTTTTACTGTCGCCGATTCATGGCAGACCAGCACAAGCAGATTTTGTTGCACGACTTTTCACAAAAGTCGACTTTTTGCCCATTTTGCGAGGTCCATAAGTCGACAAGTAAATGTGATATAAGTCTTTGTAGGTACTTGAAAAGTTTGGAATTACGTACAAAAAAGTTTAGAAAATTGCTTAAAGTTTAGACCATTGTGTATCAATACCAAGTGTGAACTCTTCTTTTGACAACACACATTAAAATGTCGGTTTGTTTACATCCTGCACATATTAAAATGTCGCCAGCACCGAATTACAGAAAAGCAATGGCGTTGTTTAACATCCTGCACACATCAACATGGCGGTCCCCTATCTTTTACCTAATGGTAGAAAGAGATGGGAAGATGGAAAGAAGTGAGACAAAAAAGGAAATTAAAAACAGGTGACTAAACTCACTTTGAAGTTTTCACGACTATGTCTATGATATCACACTTGTTATTAACCACAATCTCAAACAGGTGTTAAACTCATTTTGGAATTTTGACGTCTATGCAGAAGAGTTTACACTTGGAATTCACAAAGGTCCTAACTGATATAAAAAAAATTTTACAGGAGAAGCAAAAAACCAAAATTTGTTTACATTGAACGCATGCAAATATAGCTTTGTAAATTTGGAATATCTCCGTTATTACTGCCAGTAGCTCCTTAAAATTTGTAGTGAATGAGTATTTTAATATTTAATACTTAAGTATGTGAAAAACTCATTTTCGAAAAATGTGTCAATTAGCGCCATTGTGAATTAAAGTAACGATATTTTCATTTTACAAGGTCGTAGTTATTGATATTGGGCGATAGCCTAAACAAGAAAAAATCTCCGGGTCTGATGTCGTTCCAATTTGGCAAGCCTAGACACTTTCCATGTTATTGAACAGACCTATTGTTCGGCATCGGTTATACGGCATTTTCAGCCGTATTAAATTACTGGCCGAATAGGACGAATACCGAAGTTTGGCCGAAACTTCGGTCGGACACTAATGCATATGTATGTTCAAATGTCTGTATAAATATGTTAAAGTCAACTGTTAGGATTATTAGACTGAATTTAGCAAAGCATAAGCATACCTACAATAGTCATACTGGAAACAAAATTAGACATAGGTATATATATAAGTTCCGTATGTGGGTATATGAATATATTACATACATAGATACATATATACAGCTAACATGCAACATGTGAATTATATGCTTTCTGTGATATATTTACATACATACATATGTACATATGTTAATAAACAAAGCGATTCTAATTATATATTTTGTCGCATCAGACTCCCAAGGCTGTCCAAATATGACCTTAAACTACGTTGGTGACATTCAACTATGCACAATTATTAGAGCATTATTTTGATAGGTACCCACCCGACCAACACTCACGAGAATGTCTAAGTTTTCGAAGCTTTAGCAATAATTTTCCTGACAAATATATCGAATGAATATGGGAGCTATGGGAACTATTCATACTTAATCTTTAGGACTGAATATCTCTAATCTGTTCACACCATTTACCTGAACAAGAACTTAACAACTTTTTTTTGTAAAGTTACTTTTTCAAAACTTATTTAGTATTAAATAAAAAAAAATCATATTTCCGTATTATTTGGTGTTTTTGATCCAATTTTTTCCTAAATTTTGTTTATTGATATTATAAATGATTAATTACACAGCCCCACAAAATAAGTGTCGAGGTTGGGGGATCAGACCACCCTTTCTCTATGTATTTTGACGTGCTGGGCCAAAACGGATACCGAATTCGTGTTCAGCGCATCAAAATACATAGGGACAGAGTGGTCTGATCCCCCTACCCCGAAATTTTTTTTTTGTGGGGCTGTGTTATCATTATATGATCAATATTATAACCAAATATATACATTTCTTATATACGTTCAAACATATTTTTGTATAGTATTAGTATATGCTTTCTCTGTGAAGGTGTAGTTTTACATTATTCAAATGGCGCAGCCACAAAAAACAAAAAGTTTACGGATCTGTGAACTCAATACATTAATTTTCATGTATTTTGGCGAGCTAAATCCAAACCCGGGATCAGAATTAGCCTAACAGGTCGCAGTTCTTCTCTAACCTAACAAAACCATCACAAAATAATGGTGGACTTTTTTTGCTAGGTTAGGGCCGAACCTCGGGTCCGTTGTTAAATTGTGATATCGAATTCGGATTCAGCAGCCAATTTCCCTTAAGAATATGTATTTAGCTTTATTCGATGTTGATTTTTTCATGTTTCGCAAATTTTCAAACCAAAATCTGGGAAATCCAAAAAACATGCCAATGTTTGAGGCTAGAATACTAGAAAACGGCTAGTCTGAGAAAGCTTCAGTCTAGGTAGCTTTTGTAGGGAATTCAATTTCCTACAAAAATATGTTCAGGTAAATGGTGTTTTCCAACAATGATTTGTTCTTTTTATACCAAATTGGAGGTAAAGTCTGTAAAATCTGAACTAGCGATGATAGACCTCTAGACTTTAATTTAAAAATCTGAAAAAATTACAGTAATTTTTTTCACCAAGGTCCAGGGTTTTTAAAACTCCTGAAACGCAAATGGATCAAATATTTTTGTTTACTAATAGCGTTTTCTTTTCTCCACGAAAATGCTGCCATTTCGTTGAGGAACATTTTTATAATTTTAACTTCGCCCTGTGAAATTGCTGCACACATAAATTTTCATTGTCACCCTGAATGTCTTCAGAAGAAGAAAACACTGCCGTCATATGAAATGTCAAAATTGTGTATGCCTCTCGGTGCTGCTTTATCGTGGCTGATATACATGTGTTAGAAAGTGACAGATAGTATACTGTTTTTGTTTGTTATTGCCATGTATCAGGGCAAATAATCGCACCGTCTACGACATCGAGGGCAAGAAATATTGCCTTTTTGCAATTTTATAGGGGAGGCTGGTTGAAAAAAGATAATGATGCCCTCTATGAAGCACTGAGAGAAATGCCTTGAATGTTGTGACAATAACACTATTGATAGCGACGAGTTTGATTCAACATTCATTCATAATGAGCAATTTATCAAATATTATTTGCTTCCAATAAAAAGTTAAATAACATGGCAACCATTTCGATATGATGTACTGTTTTTTATATTTATGGATAGAATACTAATATATTTGAGCGGCATGTCAATATCTATGATCGTAATATGAATTTCTATTGTTGCTATAGCCATATCTATATTTTCGGCATAGCAATAATGGTAGAGACAGCGTATTAATATATTCAATTCAATTCAATTTCAATTTATTTCAAAGTAATATTAGTACAATAAGATATTAATCTTTTATAGTACAAAATTAAAATTTGGATGACAAAAATTTAGACAAATTGTAACTAAATCATAAAAAATAATAATAATAATACATAATCATATACAAAAAGAGAAAAGAAAAACATATAACCACTAAAAACAGTCAATAATAGTCCTTAAATAATATTACTTAAACATATATAAAAATAAAAAATAAAAAACATATAAACACTAACAACAATCAATAATAGTCCTTAAGTAGTAAAAGTAAAAGTAAAGTAAAAAGTTTATTGACACATGGTCAGATCATCTTAGATATTCAATTGCAGAAATAATTTAATATAGATGTTTTGAAATTTGTTCTGTTAAAACTTCCTCTTATGTTAGCAGGAATAGAGTTCCATATGCGAACCGCGTTGACGAAGAATAGCCTTGCTGAAGCCAGCGAGCCGAAGTAAGGAATTATTAGGTCAGTTACCCGAGCAGATCTGGTAAAAACCAACTTCGTATAAAGATAATTGGGCACTCTCAACGACATTAAATTAAAGAGAAAGATACAGTTTCTGGCTTTAAGGTAATCCAAAATATCACAACCCAAAAGACGATTTTTAAACTCAGAGATGTGATCAAATTTGGACAGGTCATAAACGTACCGTGTCACATTATTAAATAAGAGGGTAATCTTACGGGCCGAGAGGCTATCAAATTTGCTATAAATCAATTCGGAGTAAGTTATGATAGGTACAATTAATTGCAGGGCAAGCTGGCGCCTGGTTTCAGTTGGAGTATAAAAACCCGAGTATCTTAGATTTCTTAAAGTGGTATATACCTTTCTAACAACAGAGTTGACGTGATCACTACATGAAAGAGTAGAATAGTATACCGAAATGATCAGGATGACGAGATGAGTTGATATAGCCATGTCCGTCTGTCCGTCTGTCCGTCTGTCTGTCTGTCTGTCTGTCTGTCTGTCTGTTTGAACGCAAACTAGTCCCTCAGTTTTTGAGATATTTGGCTGAAATTTGGTATGCGGCCACCATTTTCCAATATAGGAATCATTTGTCGGAACCAGTAAGATCGGACCAATATAACATATAGCTCCCATACAACCGATTATTCCGATAAACGGATTTTGGGCTATAACTCCTGTAATTAAACACGAAGGAACGTGAAATTTTATAAGTGTTGCTATTTTTATATGTGAAATATCGATGCTGAAAATCATAGAGATGGGATAAATATTTCACATAGCTCCCATACAATCGATTATTCCGATAAACGGATTTTGGGCTATAACTCCTGTAATTAAACACGTAGGAACGTGAAATTTTGTAAGTATTGCTAGTTTTATATGTGAAATATCGATGTTGAAACTCTTAGAGATGGGATAAATATTTCACATAGCCCCCATACAATCGATTGTTCCGATAAACGGATTTTGGTAGATAACTCCTGTAATTATATAGGTAGGAACGTGAAATTTTGGAAGTATCGCTATTTTTATATGTAAAATATCGATGTTGAAAATCATTGAAATGGGATAAATATTTCACATAGCCCCCATACAATCGATTGTTCCGATAAACGGATTTTGGTAGATAACTCCTGTAATTATATCGGTAGGAACGTGAAATTTCGTAAATGTTGCTATTTTAGAATGTGGAATGTCGATGTTAAAAATCAATGAGATTGGACCAATATAACACATCGTCCCCATATAATCGATAGCTCCGATAATTTCGGTATGAGCTAAAGTTAAATTCACACAGGCTGTACTGGGGATCAAACAGTGAAAATCGTGACGCTTATTCATGAAAGGTATTTAGCCTTCGGCACAGCCGAAGACAGCTTTCCTTACTTGTTTACTTTGCTATCAGTCGTTTGAATTGATAGCACTTACTCAGTGTAACAAGTATGCAAAAAAATCGTTGAATGTCTCTCGACAGTGTTAATACTTAAAGGTTTCGAGAATTTAAACAATAATTTTGTATAGCAAACTCTACAGATTATAAAGAAAAACTATTTTTTATGTAGGTACAAGAATAAAAATTCCAGCTTCAGTTTTAAGTCCGTCTAAAATTTAAGCGATTTTTTAAACGTTTTTGTACTATATTCCAAACCTTTCAACTTAGGATCTAAATGAAAAAGCAGTATGGGACAATCCATATGAAAACGTCTAATATTAGCAAAAATCGTTGCTGACTAGTCTCGGATTTCGCTCAAATTTTGAGGGACACTTCTTTAGGGTCCTAAAGGAACATATTGACACACTTTTTTTTTTTATAACCACTGGTTTCGGACTGGTCAAGTTTCAAAGTTTGAAAAACGTCATTTTTAGGCCTACCCTAATTTAGCTGTAAAAATGTTTCCATTAGAGATATCTTTACATTCGATATAGCGTTTTAAAGGGAAAAGATAGTAGTTTGATTAAATATAAATAATAAATCATATACTACTTGCTGTACCTGGTATTAAAAATCCCGTACTGAAAATACGTATTTTTTTTTTATCGATTTTCGTCAACTTTAGCCGGCTCTGGAGTCTTTACTGTTTTAAGTAGTCACTCAATATTTGTCAGAAATTAAGGGTACATATCCTAGAAGAAATGAACCCATCCATCGGCCAAAAAAACCCAGTCCTTATAGATAAATTATTATCTCGAAATTTGTCAATTTTCAAAAATCATGGTTTTCAGGCTCGAAAACGGACATGTTTACAAGGAGATAAAAATACGGATTTCTCATGGACTCTAGTCCTGACCTTTGGCTTCAAATACCTCAACATTTTGTTTTGTTATTTTCATTTGAAGGGCCTCTGCTGATCGATTTTTTAAGGCATAATTTAAAAAAAAAATTTTTTTACAATCAAATTTATACCAACTATTTTTGAAAACTCATTTTATATAAAGTTCTTTTAAATAAAGAGACACTAAATTTCGGTTCTGGCTATGTCGTGAATCAGTTTTGTCATTTGAAATCGCGGTTTAAGATTTCGATGGGTCTAATTTTTTAAGTCGTCTTAGGCTGTTTTGGCATATGACCACTTATCTATGTGTGCCCATTGGGGCAATTTTCAATAAATAAGGACTAAAAAAATCTTGTATCAAGTAATTTATAAACTTGCATACTTTGTTTAACTAAACACTGTCAAATAAAAAATAAAAAAAAAGATAGCCGTTTTGGCTGTTTGCATCTGCTGAAATCATAATGCCTTTTTTTTAAGTTGCAAATTATAGCCGATTTTGTATGTTATCTTTGAATAAGTCGCGAATTTTTCGTTCGGTTCTGGTGATTTTCGGAGTCCCGGGATAATATGGAGTGATCAATCGGTTTAATGCTGCAAGAAAATTGCCATAAACTATCATTTTCACGTTCGACGAAGTTAATTAGTGAAGACAATATAAGTGAAAGTGATAAATACTGGTTTTAATAATATCTGTACTTATCATCATAAAAAATATGTCGATAACTATTCTCATTTTTTTGGGAGACAATGCTGTGATCCATTGAATATCCATAAAACTCCTATTAAAAAGTCACTTAGAGAAATTAGCATAGCATTTTGTGAAGAAAATGAAATTTTGAATCTCAAACCGGGACGAGCAATTTGTACACGCTGTATTGAAAACTTAAGCAAAGCGCCTTTTAAGGACATTAATAATAATCGTGAAGTGTCATTTGAACCTCCATATGAGGCACTAAATTCACTGAATAAAATATGTTCAATTCTCGAGGAATCACCGATTCCGCCAATTCAAAAATTAAGCGTACACCAGAGAAAACGTAAAATCGATGAAAAAGTGGACCAAATATCAAGAAAAATAAGAAACAAATTACAATCATCTTTTGACATTGTGGAAAGTGAAGAAAAGGCTAAGGCTAGTGATCATAACTGTCATAATTTAATTTAATTGAAAAGTAAATTTAAGGCTTCATCAACATTTGATGAAAAATATCAAATTTTAACTTTATTACCAAGGAAGTGGACAATTGCAAAAATAAAGGCAGAATTTGGGTGTAGTGAATACCTCATTAAAAATGCTAAAAAACTGCGAGAAAGATACGGAGTATTAGGGAAGCCTCCACAAAAAGAGAGTGGGCATCAGTTAAAAAGTGAAACTGTGGAAGAAGTAAAACAATTTTATGAAGATGATGAAATAAGTAGATTAATGCCGGGACAAAAAGATTGGATAACTGTGCGTGACGATATATTATTATAATAATGTAAAGTCTAAAGAACAAAAACGTTTAATCTTATTAAACCCTAGAGAAATATATGAAAAATTTAAAGAAATATATCCACGGCTAAAGATAGGGTTCTCGTCATTTGCCTCACTGCGTCCGAAGCACTGTGTATTAGCTGGAGCGACCCTGCAGCGAAAGCAACTAGTTGAAAACTACTTTACAACTAGTTGGTGCACCGGGCCCAACTAGTCAGTGTTCCGTCTTTTTTCCATATAAGCAACTGGTATTTTTTACGTGTTGATGTCCTACGAGATGTCAATTGTCAGATTTCGACCAGAATATACCAGTTATCTGCTAGTCAGGAAATACCAGTTTCATACTAGTTGTAAAATACTAGTTCCATACTAGTTCAACCTGGACTAGTATAATTTCCATAAAATGAACTAGTCCACATACTAGTCCAAAAATGACTAGTATAAAACATACCAGTCTCATACCAGTCCAAAAAGCATTAAACCTGGACTAGTGTGATTTCAACCAGAATTTTCCTGGCTTACCCTTTATTTTATCCCTCGACTTTATTTTCATGTTTATTCTTAAGAAAGCAGCGGCTATTTGTATTTACCCTAGCACGAAAAAGCATCTATGAATTATAAAAGAAAACGAAAGGAATGAATTTTGTATTTTTCAACTGGTATAATTTCATCCAGAAAAATCTAGTTATATACTAGTATGGAATGTATATTTCCTGACTAGTATGGGTTCAGCCAGAAAATTCTAGTTGTATACTGGTATGAAATGTATATTTCCTGACTAGTATGAGTTGTACCAGAAAATTCTAGTTGTATACTAGTATGAAGTGGATATTTCCTGACTAGTATGAGTTCTACCAGAAAATTCTAGTTGTATACTAGTATTTTTCTGACTAGTTTCAGGTTTCGCTGCAGGGAAGAAGCGAACGAATCGAATGAATTTTGTATTTTTTAACTGGTATCTTTCATCCAAAAAAATTTACTTGTATACTAGTATAAAAGGATATTTCCTGACTAGTATGAGTTCTGCTGGAAAATTATAGTTATATACTAGTATTTTTCTGACTAGTTTGAGGTTTCGCTGCAGGGGAGTGGCACACATTCAGTGTGTGTTTTCTTGATTCATCAGAATATTAAGTTGATGTTGACGGCGTGCAAGGCTAATAAAACATACAAAGAATTGCTTAAAAAAATAGTTTGTGATAGTTCGTGTGAAGATTGCATGTTTTCGCGTTGTACAATAAGTCCAGGCACTGAAGTTATTGATTCTGACATATGCGGAGAATGTGAACTTTCATCTGAAATACAATTTAAACAATGGGTTTCTACTGATCGCTGCAATTTAATAACTATAGTAAAAACTATAGGAGAATTCAAGGATGATATAAAGACTGGAGAAATAGTTTGTGAAACTGTCAACTTTTAAATAAATAACGAAGAATTGAATTAGCACTCATATTTTTTATTTACTTTTAATGTATTTCATTTGAATAAAAAAAAAAATAATACACTTCAATAGAAAGTTATAAATTATAAATAACTTATTAGGTATTCTTTTTTTTGGTATTTGAATTCCTACATGCTCAAAAATTCATTGAACTTTTTTAATTTTATATATGTACCTACCTCAACGCAGCTATACGTGCAACCATGACTTAGAAATCTTGCAGTTGAGAAAAATATTTTTAGCTAATTTCTTATAGAATAATGTATACAAAAAATTTCTTATAGAATCTTATACATAAATTGTAAATTAGGTTTCAAAAATCTATGCGAAATTCGAGAAAATTCGGCAGATTTTTATCGAAATTCTTAGGTTTCTTATCAGAGTTTTTAGAATATTTTGAAGTATGCGAATTTGTTGGCCGTTTGATTCTAGTATAAGGTGTTAATCTTAAGATTTTAAAAAATGTCTCTGAATTTTGAAATTTATTTTTCTTAACGTTTTCTTACGCCTCGGGTGTAGGCAAATTAAACCAGGTAGAATTGACAACTGAAATATTTTGTTTTTGTAGGAGTTTTTCCTTCAAAAAATGTAAACAAGCGTATTAACCCTTTGCCACCCAAGCATAGTTTTTGTGTCCCATACAATTGTTTTATTAAAAAATTAGATAGCACTTGCTCATGCCAAAAAATGATCAACGGAGTAACTTTGGCCCCTTTGGAATCTACCTCTTTTCGGACCTTTGCGTTATAAAAAAATGGCGAGTATTGAATATTTGCCGATTTCCGCCGATGGCACCACAAGAAGGTTGTCGCCAAAGTGTCGCAGAAAGTGGTGGATTTTAACTGGTGGTAATTAAACTTTTTTAAAAACACGTACAAACTTGTTTGGAACCGGTTCTGGACTTTGAAAGGGTTTCGTTGTTTTTTTATTAAAATATCGATTACGATTTAGTTTTCGGTTTCGAGAAATTAATCGGCTTCGCTGTTGCTGTTGTAAGAGGGACGTGACGGACCAAACAGAGTTGTACGGTCTATGCGTCTATCTCTCACAGCTGCCGAACCACCTTATGCTACTATTCCCATCGCCGATTTAATCAACCCCGTGACCGTGGTTGAAATGAATTTTAGTCGCCTCTTGTGACAGGCATTCCACTACGGGCATTATCTAAACCCCTAACCCACAGGGGTCATGATCGATTTTAATCGCTTACAGTTTCGTTTTCGGTGTAAGATCCAATTGAAAAAAGATTAGACCATTCATCTTAGCTAAAATGTGCCAGAGTCTAGCTAACCTGAACTCTAAACTCTACTTAAACGTGCAAGGAACTGAGGCAAGTGGTATTGTATTTATATGAAACAATTTGCTATTTCTTCACACTATTGAAAAAATTTAAAAATCTTAAGCAGAACGGGTTAATATTTTTTTTCATTTGACGGGAAAACTCCTACAGAAAAGAGAGAACTATCAAGTTCACTATTACTTTGTTTAATATACTTTGCATACACCTTTATAATTTTAATTTGTTTTAAGGAAAAATTACTTAAGCTCGTCAGAAAAAAAATTGCCAAATTCACGAAAACTTTTTACTTAATCTTAAGACTAACATCCCATTACGCTATGTAAAATCAAATGGGCAACAAAACTGCATAGAAACGTAAATTTGTCGAAATTGCATAAACTGAGTGCCCTTACAGCTACTTCGGAGTATTCTTCAAAGTATATTGTTAATTTATTAATATAAATGTATTAAAGTGTTTAATAATGGTAGATATTAACTAAAAAATAAAAAAAATTTAAACATTCAGCACGCGTCCTATTGGATTTTGTTCTCACATCCCGAAAATCCCGGGATTGCTTTCCAACAATCCCTTAAAAAGGGTCGGGATCCCGGGATCCCATCCCTACTATCCAACGACGCCGAAATCTAGGAAATCGGTTCAGTACTTTAGGAGGAATTTAGATTTAAAAAAAACTTTGGTTTTTGTTGTTTGCCCCAAAAAAGAAATACACCGTTATGTTCGTTATAAAAATACCTATCAATCCCAAATTTTTTTTTTTTTTAAGAGAGTCTGAGCTATTCTGAATTTGTTTCGAGAAATGAACCAATGCTTTTTGAAACGAGCTTTCACTTATTTCAAAGCAATTATCTCCTATCTGAACATTCAGAAAGTAAAAATTCATTACTTTCTGAATTTTTAGATCTGAATTTCACTTTCTGAATTTTTACTTTCTGAAGTTTTACTTTCTGAATTTTTACTTTATGAATTTTTACTTTCTGAATTTTTACTTCTGAATTTTGACTTCTCGTTTTGCCCAAAATTTTATTTTTTTCTGCCGTCTTATTACTTTCTGAATTTTTAGATCTGAAATTCACTTTCTGAATTTTTACTTTCTGAAGTTTTACTTTCTGAATTTTTACTTTATGAATTTTTACTTCTGAATCTTGACTTCTGAATTTTTCCTTCTGAATTTTGACTTTCTGAAAAAAAATTTCTGAAGAAAAATTTCTGAAAAAATGTGTTTCTGAAATTTTGTTTTCTGAATTTATGGGGGGAACGGCTTTAACTACTCCCACGCAGTGACGAATATGGGAGACTTCGCATGCATGCAAAACTGCTAAGTTTAACGAATGGGAACAACACTGTATATATAAAACTGCAGGATATTTTAGCCGAATTACTGCTTGAACGCCATTAAAGCTACCTTTCATTGCAGCGGCACCATCGTATCCTTGGCCAATTATTGAACATATTTCTAATCCTAAATCTAGCAATGTTTCGAGAATCGTTTCTGCAATATGACTTCCTGTTGTACGTTTTATGGTCAATAAATACTGACGTGATCCACGGATCGCGATATTTATTGACGGTGTAGCAACATCGATGAATGGAGATAAAAGGACACAAATTTGTTTACTTAGGCTGTGTGTTAATTGAAAACATTTTCTGCCAGAGTAAAATGAGGTGAACAAATTTCCTATGGTGTACAAAAATTTTCTATTTTGCTGTGCCAAACGAAAAGGTAAATTATGACAGTAGTAAATTTTGACGTATGGAAAAAGCACTTCTAATCTAATCTTGGCTTGCGTCATAACGACGCTTAACCGCCTAGGCGATTTTGGCCGTTTCGTATCAAAGCACGCCAGTCATTCCTTTTTAGCGATAACTGACGCCAATTGGAAACCCCAAGGGAGTTCAAGTCATCCTCCACCTGTTGTTTCCATCTCAGTCGAGGTCTCCCCCTTCCTCTGCTGCCGAATTCGGGTGTCGATAGGAAAACTTTCTGTGCTGGTGCTTCTTTGTCCATTCACATAACATGACCCAGCCAGCGGAGCCTTTGGGCTTTAATCCGCTGAACTATGGTCAGGTCTGCGTAAAGCTCGTACAGCTTATCGTTAAATTTCCTTCGATACTCGCCGTTGGCATCACGGGAAGGACCATAAATCTTCCGGAGAACTTTTCTCTGAAATACTCCAAGGGCCATCTCATCTTCTCTTGACACTGTCCATGATTCCGAGCCGTACATCAGGACTGGTGTGATCAGAGACTTGTAGAGCGTGATCTTTGTTTGTCGAGAGAGGACTTTACTTCTCAATTGCCTACTTAGTCCAAAGTAACACTTGTTGGCAAGGGTGATTCTCCGTTGGATTTCTAGACTGATATTATTTTCGGCGTTAATGCTGGTTCCCAAATAGACGAAGTCTCTCACCGTTTCAAACTTGTAGCTATCAACGGTGACTTGGCTGCCAATGCGCAGGTGCGCCGATTCTTTCTTTGATGACAGCAGATACTTTGTCTTGTCCTCGTTCACCACAAGACCCACTTTTTTCGCTTCCTCATCCAACCCAGAGAAAGCAGCGCTTGCGGCGCGGCTGTTAAGGTCAATGATATCAATATCATCGGCATTTCTTTTTCTGAAAAGGCGTCTCTCTTCCTTCCTCTCCTCACTATAGCGTTGCAATACACTGCGGGTTGCGCCCATTCGCAACGTCTCCCTGTATGCAGCGTCCCTTTTGTCCAAGGCAGTGCTACATTCCTCATCGTACCAGTTTTTCTTGCGGGCTCGCTGAAACCCTATAGTGGCCTCAGCGGCGGTACGTAATGAGTTAGAGATATGCTTCCATTTCTCGGTAACATCGTTAGGTCGAGAATTGCTTTCCGATAGCTGGTGTGAGGGTAGAGTGGAGAAATTATCAGCTGTCTGTGTCGTGCGCAGATTCTCGACGTCGAACTTTCCTTCCGTTAGTGTAAGCACTTTCTTCGCTGCACAGAGGCGTGTGCGTATCTTGGCTGCAACAAGATAATGGTCCGAGTCGATATTGGGTCCACGTAGGGTACGCACGTCCAGAACGGTGGAGCTGTGTCTGCGGTCGATCATGACATGATCAATCTGGTTTCTAGTTCTTTGATCAGGGGATAGCCATGTGGCTTGGTGTATTCGCTTATGCTGGAACCTGGTACTACTGATGACCATATTGCGAACAGCGGCGAAGTCAATAAACCTAGTGCCGATGGGGGATGTTATATCGTGGAGACTGAATTTTCCAACTGTAGGACCAAAGACTCCTTCCTTGCCCACCTTGGCATTAAAGTCGCCGAGCACGATTTTGATATCATGCTGGGGGCAGCGATCATAAGTCTGTTCAAGTTTATCGTAGAAGGAGTCCTTCTCTGCGCCGTCCGTCTCCTCAGTCGGCGCATAGGCGCAGATAAATGTTATGTTGAAAAACCTCGCCTTGATGCGGATCGCAGCGAGACGCTCGTCCACAGGAGTGAACGCTAATACTTGGCGGCGAAGTCGCTTTCCCACCACGAATCCTACACCACGCGCTTTGCCGCGTGCCTGGCCACTATAGTATACGTCACAAGGACCGACGGTCGTCTTTCCTTGCCCCTTCCATCGCATTACCTGCAGGGCGGTGATGTCGGTCTTTGCAACTACGAGGACATCAACCAGTCGGGCAGCGGTACCGTCCCTTGAAAGGGTCCGGACATTCCCGGTAGATGCCCTAATATCCAACCCGTTTCGGGGTTTTTGGAAAATATTTACACATTTATATAGCGAGCCGCTTGCTTCAAGACAGACGCCCGCTTGCAGCCGCACCTCATGGTGAACAGATGCTGCGCAAAAGACCTCGGATAGCCCTTAAACCAAGTATGTCAGAGTGGCCCCACCGGGGCTCCCTCTCTTTCTGCCGCGATCCTAGATAGCTCACGTTGCCCAGAGTGTACGAACGAGGACGCAAGAGTTAGGATTGGGCAAGGTCGCACAGCAACCACACCCCATTACACTCCAAAGAAAGCACGTACAAAAGCAAATATTCTGTGAATAAATTTTCGATTTACATTTATATTGCTTTATTTTGGCATTATCTTTTATTTTAGTGTTAAATAACGCGTGTGCGCATAAATTCTTGTGAAATACTATGAATGTTAACAGCACATGCATCCCTGTGCTCACTTTATTGGTTTCAAACTGACGTTCATATTCACCATCGCTCTGTCAAAATTTGCTTTTTTAAACCAATTGGCACACGGTACCACGAAATAAGTCCCACCAAAAAATGAAATAAGTCCCAACTTTTAGAAATGAAACAACTCCCAAAGAAGGAAATGAAATAACTCCCAAATGAAATAAGTCCCAAGAAAAATTATATAACTCCCAATTCAAGTGCTTATTTATTCAGTAGATACACATACGGCGGCCGCCGTGGTGTAGAGGTTAAGTGTTCGGCCTTCTAAACCAAGTCGTGGCGGTTCGATGCCCGGCAAAAGTAACATCAGAAATTATTTAGAAAAAGAATTTTTCTAAACGGGGTCGCCCCTCGGCAGTAGTTTGGCAAACTCTCCGGGTGTATTTCTGCCATTAGAAGCTTCTCAGCAAAAAATTCTTTTGCTTTGCAAGTGCCGTTCGGAGTCGGCAAAAAACTGTAGGTCCCACCAACTTGTTGGAAAAACTCAAAAAGCAACACACCACAAGTTGGAAAGAGAAGCTCGGCAATTATCTCGTTAGAGGTTATGATAACCCGTTGGCATATCGCCGCCATTAGTTTTTTTTTTTATATACGAGTACATATGTATATTTATACATAAGCAATACATACGCTATTATTTATACACCTGAATATATGTAAGAAAAAGTAAAAAAAAAACATGAAATTAATTCAAAACCTCGTCATTGCACATACATGTAAATTAGTATGTACATTAGACTGGCCGTAAATATTTTTTTTTGGAAATGCTTAAATGTTCGCGTCTTAAAATATGTGGTTAGGAGTCAAAACAAACCATGTAAATTTTCAGCACGATCCGATGATGCCTTAACGTGCCGAGTTGAGCTCAAAGTTCCGGTGGCCCTATGGAGACCAAAAAAAATTATTTTTTTTCTTTTTATCTAACACCTAAAATCGATAATATTATAGTCGACGATATCACATATAAAATTTGGTTTCGATCGGAGACCGTACACGAGGATCAAAGTGCAGATAGGGTAGACTCAAAAAATAAAACATATAAGGTAACCTCAACTTTGATCCCTGTGTGACACGCCTTAACGGCCTCCGATCGAAACCAAATTTTATATGTGATATCGTCGACTATAACTAAACAACTAAGTAATACATATTGTAATTTATTAATCGGAATCGCAACCACCCCCGAGGATTGAAACCCCAAAACCACCCCTTAAATACTGTCCTGCTACCTACAGTGTTTACAAAAATAAAATGTGTTTTTCTTTTACTGTAAAACAGGGTTGCGTGATTTCAAATAATTTTGGATTTCAAATCCACTTTCAATTCAAAGATACTTTTTATTTGTGATTTGAATCTAAACAAATTCAAAGATAATTTTTATTTGTTATATGAATCTCAACCATACTTCCTACGAATGTGAATGACACAAAAAGTGGATTGTCGTGCAACTAAAATATAATAAAAAATTAGAGTGACCGAGACATTCAGCAGTTGGCTCGCGTCACGCCTTTGTTTTATCCACACGCATTTGCATTCACATTATTACAGCGGCATGCAGGGGCTTATCAGACGTTGTACAGCGAGTAGTGTAGGTATGTATATTTTCTTCCAAACAAAAGTTATTAGGTTCTACTCCCGAGCCAAGAAAACCATTATCAGATATTGAACATAATTTGGAAATAGGTTAAGGGACAATTTTCAGTTAAGCCATACAGATTAATCATTCAAAATGTTAGGGCAGGTTAACAAAAAATGGCCCATGGTTAGAAATGTTTGACCTAAAATAGAAAATTTAAGGACTACGTATTACTAATAATAATTGGCGCAATATACTTTCAAGGAGATTAGGATCATGCTTACATTCCAAAGTGTTGTGTGCAAATTTTCCGGACCTACATATTCTTACCGATTCGGAACAGCATCTTCTAAGGCGTATGAGTTTTTACTAAACAACTTTTTCATACTATTATTTGCAAAACGTTTACCCCCATATTCATAAAAAATTTAATGGTTTATAACATTTCGGTGGTCGAGGCCCTTTGCTCCAATAGGAGGATGATGACTGTTATTAATAACCTATAAAAGTTTCTTTCTTGAATGAGAAATTTAATTTGAAAGAAATTAAAAATTAAGTTTAATGAGAAATTGTGTAGATCTATAGTTGTACTGCCAACTGTGGGGTTAAAGCCTCTTAACGACCCCTGCCCCACTAAATACAGCGAGGTACTTACATATCTGTGGTCATAAGCAATAACAGCCTAAGTCGACTTAAGAAATTAGACCAGCTGAAATTTTTGCTGGTGATTTTGAATAGCAACATCGAGACATTTTCAAGACTTTCATTGGTCTTTTTTTACTTTCTTTACAGACAATTAAATCCAATACGTTTGCCTTAGTTATAAACCAGTTTTGTTACCAAAATTCGCCAGCAAAAATTTCAACTGGTCTAATTTCTTAAGTCGACTTAGGCTGTTATTGCTTATGACCACAGATATGTACCCACATATGTAAAAGTATAGCTGTGTAAGTACACGTACAACTGAATAGCTGCATGAAATTTCAATAAAAGTGGCTGAAATGAATATTTATTATTGTTCAGATATGATTCTCAAGATAACACTAAAAATCTACAATTTACAGGGTGTGTCATGTTTTGGATCGGCATGTGAATAACTCTCAAGACAATTGAAGCTCAACACAAACAAGGTGCTCGTCGTTGTGTTTAGAGACCTATCAACTTTAATTTTTTTAGGTCATAAACCTATCGAAACTTGGAATTTTTCGAACGAAGCCAAAACAAAATGTTTCGAATTATTTTAATTAATTTAATTTATTTTTAGTTGTTTGTACAAGACTAAACCCCTTATTCATAAAAAATAAAATTGGTTTATAAAGCTTTTTAAAATGACATTTCCATACAAATTTTGAATTATAGCAGCTTATTAAACCTTTTTTATTTTTTATGAATATGGGGGTAAGTCTTTTAGGTAGTACATCAATCTGACAAAATTATTAAAAGAAAAACTTACAAAATATAGGTGCAAACAGGAACAGAGAAGTTACTTAGGTAGATGAAACTTTACAAAATGATTTACATTATACAGCAGCTAGCAACAAAACTAAGTATAAGTTTTTAATTTTCGGATCATTGAATATGGGGTTAGCAGCGTCTTTAGACACCAAACTTGACAAATTTTGATAAGAATTAGGCAGTTTTGTAAAATGGTAGCCTTTGTTTGATAAGCGCAGACTTATGCACTTAAATGAAAATCTACCACTTTTTGCTTAAATCTACCACTTATTTTTGCAAATTCTACCACCAAATAAAATATTCATTAACGACAAATTTGCTGCGGTTTTTTGACAGCATTCATATAAAGGTTGTCTTTAAAGTTTTTATAATCTTTTTATTATTGTATTTTTAGTTTTGGTGATTCCTAAGTTTGAAAGGTTAGCCTTATTTTTTCAGATCTAGCTACCCGTTATTCGGTGATGCTCGGGCATACTACGACTTTACGAATATATACATGTATTTTCAAATCGACCAGCGTGCCACCTAACCAAATTTTGATTACTAGAAACTGTATTGTCACCGTGCCCGCAAAAACTTGCCATTTTCACGTCCCTAGTTCGCCAGTTAAAACACAATCGTAAGATTACCGATTTCAAAAGAATTTTCGAAATATCTCGACCCGTGCGCTACATATCGGAATTTCATTAATGATGGATTGCATTGTAACAACGTTCTGACAAATGTGTCAAGTTTCAAGTCTCTAGCTAACCTGGAAGTTACTCAAAAATTGATAGCAAAATTCCCAATGTGTTTTAAAGATTTTCAATTATATCGACCAGATTTTTACAAATTGTATTGGTACCGTTCCCTCAACTAAATGCTAATTTTCAAGTTCCTAGGTTGCCAGTAAGTTAGTCAAAAGTCGATCGCAAAATTCCCAACTTCAAAATAGTTTTCGAAATATCTCGATCTGTGCGCTACCTATCGGAATTGTTTTGATGAGGGATTGCATTGTCACCAGGTTATGACAAATGTGTCAAATTTTAAATTTCTAGCTAACCGGTAAGCTACTCAAAAATCGATAGCAAGATTCCCCCTGTGTTTTAAAGATTTTCAATTATATCGACCAACGCGCCACCTATTGGAATTTTGATTTTTCCAAATTGTATTGGCACTGTTCCCTAAACTAAATGCTAATTTTCAAGTTCCTAGGTTACCAGTAAGTTATTCAAAATTCAATCGCAAAATTCCCAACTTCAAAATAGTTTTCGAAATAGCTCGATCTGCACGCCACCTACCGGAATTGTTTTGATGAGGGATTTCATTGTCACCGGGTTCTGACAAATGTGTCAAGTTTCAGGTCTCTAACTAAACTTGAAGTTACACAAAAATCAATAGGAAGATTTCCCGTGTCTTTTATTTTTTTTTTTAAAGATTTGCAATTATTTAGACCAGCGTGCCATCTATCGGAATTTTGATTTTCAAAATATGTAGTGTCACCGTTCCCTCAACTTAGTGCCAAATTATAAGTTCCTAGGTTACTAGGAAGTTAGTCAAAAGTCGACTGCAAGATTCCCAACTTCAAACGATTTTTCGAAATAGCTCGATTCGTGCGCCACCTACCGGAATTTTTTTATGAGGGATTGCATTGTCATCGGGTTGTGACAAATGTGTCGAGTTTCAAGTCTCTAACTAACCTGGAAGTTACTAAAAATCGAACGCAAAATTCCAGGTGTCTTTTAATTTGTTTTTTTAAAGATTTGCAATTATCTCGACCAGTGCGACATCTAGTGGAATTTCTTGTACAACAGGTTGTATTGTCTTGAATTGTTCATATGTATGCAAGTTTCAATAATCTAGCTTACCGGGAAGTTCCTCAAATATGCGTCCCAAATTTTAAATTTTTAAATGAATCTACCGTATTTCTTGATCCGTGCGCCACCTCGCGGATACTTCACATTGCATTGTCACGGAGCTCTGAACTATGTTCCAAGTTTCAAGTGTCTAGCTCAACGGGAAGGTACTTAAAAAGACTTTGCAAGATTCTGAAATTTCGTATGGAAAGATGGTGCAAACAAGAAACCGACTTAATATAAAGGTTTTAAAAAATCAAGAACACGAACGGAGTGTACCCAGAGCCAAAAATGCCTAATAAATTTAATAAGATTGTCTTCATGATCAGTTTTTGGGCAAAGAGGTAGTCGAAACGGTGGACACGAAGAAAAAAACTATAGGGAAATCTCTATGGTTTTATGAGGAAATTCTTATAAAAAAAACGATACATTTAGTACCTACAAAGCTGTAATTAGACGCTGGCAAGCATAAGTACACGATGACCGGATGGTAAACAGCTGAGTTTAGCATTCAAAAAATTGTAAGTTCGATTCCCTCTTTTTTTCCTAATTTGAAATATTAAAAGAAAATCTTCTCAATAATATGTGATTTCCCTTTGAGAACATTAATAAGATTTTCTCTACAATTATATGTGATTACCCTTTGAAAACATTAATAAGATTTTCTCTACAATAATGTAAAGCACATCTTCTTAAAAAAACTATACAGATATCTTATCATTTTTGTTCTATTTTATTAGGTACTTTTGGCTCTGTGTAGCTTCATATGAACGCTACCAAAAATAACGTTCTGAAATTGTTTGACAGTTCTTTTCTTTTGAGACACAAGGCACTTACATATGTAATATGTATATAATACTTACATTTTCTGTTTTTGTTATATTTGTATGCGTGTAGTGCTACCAGTTTTTTCTCTCATGGAAAACAGGAAATTTAGCATTCACCTTCCTACGTTTGCACGGTTTTGACCATGTAAATTCTCCATGTTCATTTGTTTGTATTTGCATATCTATGTAGGTACCTAGTATTCTTATTTGACTTACTTAGGTTACCGTATATACGGTATGTTCTAAGCGTCTAATTATACATGTAGAAAAACTATATACATAAGTATGTATGTAAGTGGTTGTTGCATGCTCGACAAATATCATACATACTTTCATGAAGGATATCCTTATTTTGTTCAAATGTAGGTAAGTTTAATACCTAACTTGAGTTAAGTTATACGGCTGATACATTAGCGCAAATTCCGAATTATCTCTGCTTTCGGGAATTAACTTGAGCATAATCTTCATTATAAACTCCCAAAAATTAAGAAGATTTGAGCAGATATCATAACTATTTGACCGCTACTGTCATCGATAAATAAACAAACATCGCAACGACCACTACCAAAATTACGAGTTCGCCGCTACTGGACACTAGATGTCACCAAAAAAGAGCGACATCTATTTTAAACCGCAAGTACTACAACCAAAGCCATCTAGTGCGCTGATTGTTAATCTTCAATTTTGTGTGTATCAGTGTAAAATTTGGATCTGATTAAAGAAGATTTATTGGAGATAATCTCCATGTGTGTATCCATAGCATTAGATTTCAAGTTAAGAACTAAAGTACGGGATCCGTACGATATGTCGAAAAAAATGTCGAATGTAGAAGACCGAATTTTTTTAAATTTTACTATCCGAAGAGAGGTCGAAATTTGGATGATTAATGTAAAAATCCGGAAATTTTGGTTTAACAGCGTGTATTATGACAGTACACAATTATTCAAGAACTTTTCAGTTTTTTGCCAATCCAAGGAATATTAAACTTCCCCATTACTCATGGTTCAATTATACCAGGTTAGCTTTTCGATGACAGATTCTGTCAGTTGCAGCCATCTTGCTCCCTAAATTGTCATTCACATTCTAAAAAAAGTAGTTAGAACAGTAGTTTAAAATAGTATTAGTTAGAAAAATAGTAGAGTTTGGATTTTGGAAAATTGATGAATTTATCATTAATAACTGACTTTAAAGATTTTCCTTCTGTGATTCGAGTATTTTATTTTAATTCTTAATCATCAGCCAAGTGTGCATGAAAGGGTTGGAGGTAAATTTTTTGGAAGTGGTTAAATTTGGTTAGTAAAATGGTAATACTATCCCTTTGCCACACTTTTTCCGATAGCATTTATGACCCGAAAACCTTTCAAGGAACTTTTAGTAAAAATTTAGGTTAAGACTGCTTTACATGAGTCGATGTCCTATTCGATTTGACGTTCGAATGTATTCAAACATCAAATACAAGTTGTCGATCGGTCGAATTACTATTAAGACGGTGGAACGAAAAAAAAATCGATCAGGAAATCGACACTTATTTTGAGGAGAAAATTTTAGGCTATGCAGCTTTTGAAGGGAATCCGAGTTCTTCCTCTTAATATGAGGTAAAGTCTGTGAATTCTAAACTAGCGATGATAGACCTCTAGAATTTAATGTTAAGATCTCTCATTGTTACAGTAATATTTTTTCACCTTTCTGAAAAATAAAATCAATATAATTTTTGAAAAAAAAACCGAACTTTTTTTTGGCCCCGTCGAATGTGTTAGTTTACTTTGCAATATTTTATTTGCATTACAATTTATATCCTCCTTTTTCGATTTTTCTACTACAATTTCCTTGACGAAATAAAAAAACATTCCTACTTTTTTATTCGCAAACGAAACCCGTACACATTTTCATATTGGGAGTGTCAATAATAAACGTCAAGGGAAGAGCAAACCTTCTTATAATTGAATCATGCCCATTCCCTGCTGCGAAAGCAACTAGTTGAAAACTACTTTACAATTAGTTGGTGCACAGGGCCCAACTAGTCAGTGTTCTGTCTTTTTTTCATATAAGCAACTGGTATTTTTTACGTGTTGATGTCCTACGAGTTGTTAATTGTCTGATTTCGACCAGAATATACCAGTTATCTACTAGTCAGGAAATAGCAGTTTTATACTAGTTGTAAAATACCAGTTCCATACTAGTTCATCCTGGACTAGTATAATTTCATAAAATGAACTAGTCCACATAATAGTCCAAAACGGACTAGTTTGAAATATACTAGTCCCATACTAGTCCAAAACGCATTTAACCTGGACTAGTATGATTTCAACCAGAATTTTCCTGGCTTACCCTTTATTTTATCATTTGACTTTATTTTCATGTTTATTCTTAAAAAAGGAGCGGCTATTTGTATTTACCCTAACACGAAAAAGCATCTATGAATTATAAGAGAAAACGAAACGAATGAATTTTGAATTTTTTAACTGGTATAATTTCATCCAGAAAAATCTAGTTGTATACTAGTATGGAATGGATACTTCCTGACTAGTATGGGTTCAGCCAGAAAATTCTAGTTGTATACTGGTATGGAATGGATATTTCCTGACTAGTATGAATTCAGACAAAAAATTCTAGTTGTATACTGGTATGAAATGGATATTTGCTGACTAGTATGAGTTCTACCAGAAAGTTATAGTTGTATACTAGTATGAAATGGATATTTTCTGACTAGTACGAATTCAGCCAGAAAATTCTAGTTGTATACTGGTATGAAATGGATATTCCCTGTCTAGTATAAGTTCTACCAGAAAGTTATAGTTGTATACTAGTATGAAATGGATATTTTCTGACTAGTACGAATTCAGCCAGAAAATTCTAGTTGTATACTGGTATGAAATGGATATTCCCTGTCTAGTATAAGTTCTACCAGAAAGTTATAGTTGTATACTACACAGTAAAAATAAAAGTCTAACTTTAATACCTTTTTGGTGTTTATATATAACAACGCCGAAAAAGTATTAAATTAATACCATGTTCGGTCTGATTTCTCGTGAGAGAGGAATTCAGTCAAAGATTCTCTCTGGCAAAAAAAAAAAAAAAAAATTACAGTTTTATTATATTGCCTTCACCGAGAGTCGAACTCACAATTTATTGAATGCTCAACGGAGATGTCTACTATCAAGCCATCGAGTACTTATGTTTGTCAGCGTCTAATTGCTCTGTTGTTCTTAATGTAGTATCGCAATAGCGACGAACCGCGTGCTCTGAGCAAACAAACCACCCGACTTAATTTAATGCTAAAAAGTAATTAATTTAATACTTTTCCCGCTTTGTTTTAAAACAAATAGTACCTAAAACAGTATAATGAGAGAAAGCGCTAGGGAGAGACCGCTTTAGTATTATTTTGGTATTATTTTAAAACTATTTGGAATTAAAAAAAATTCAGAGTCTTAAATTAATACTATTTAGTATTAAAACTCAAATTTAATTCCAAAAAGGCTTAATTTCAATACCGACTGGTATTAAAAGTAAACTTTCATTTTTTACTGTGTAGTATGAAATGGATATTTCCTGACTAGTATGAGTTCTGCCAAAAAATTATAGTTGTATACTAGTATTTTTCTGACTAGTTTGAGGTTTCGCTGCAGGGTTACTATAAAATGTGATATCTATCGCTTAAAAAAGGAAGATTTTTGTGAGCTAAACTAGCTAAAATTATGTGAGATAGCTCAAAAGACGGGGTTTGGCCTCAGGATCATACAAAAAAATTATACTTTTCGAGAAAGGATCTCCAAAACTTTTTATTTTTTGCAGAGCTTTTTCTTTCTAAGCTCTGTTTTATTAAAAAAATAGGCTTTCATCCAATTGAAAAGTTATGTGTCTTATTTTGACGCTTATTTAGATTAGGACCGGGTTCTGTTATGACAACCCAACAGTAGTCACCCATCATAGCGACATCCCAGAATCCTTGATACCGACTTTAAATTAATTTCATTTCAGAACAAATTTGTTGTTTACATTTTACTCGTTCTTGTTTGTTCGGAACTGACCGACGAACTCAGATATAGGGCTACATATATATTCTCATATAAACTTAAAATTTTTTATACAGATAGATTTTAAAGTTTACTTGAGAAAACGGTCTTAAATGTGGTTTTTTATTTACCCATTTTCGCATAGTTTTTGATTAATTGAGTCGTTCACTATCATCTCGTAGTTAGGACTTTTGCGAAAATTTTTCCAACAATCAAATTCCTCAGCAACGAATATAGCTAGAGCCATAAAATAAAATGTGTTTGAAACTCTAATTCAATGCGCATATGATAAAAATCGGATATTTCAAAAAGTTTCAAAACTAAGTTTTGAAAAATGTAATTCTTCGTTTTTTTGTCGTTTTTTGGTCATAAAAAAGCTTGTTTTTAAAGAGAAATGATTTTTATTACAGATTATGAGATTCCTTAAAAGAATATATTTGGTTTTTATAGGTTATAACAGAAATTTTCAAGATAAAAACCTCCAAAGTGCATACATTTTTATAAAAAAAAAACGATTTTTTGGGGTTTTTTGGCTTTTTTTGTTTCAGTTTAGGTTCCGTTTTCGTTTTTCAACATTTATTTTAGTTTAGTTCCAGGTCCCAAATAAAAACACGAACACAAGATTGTGAACAAAAAATGCATGCACTTTGGAGGTCTTTATCCTGAAATTTTCTGTTGTAACCTATAAACAACCAAACATATTCTTTTAAGGAATCTCAAAATCTGTAATAAAAACCATTTTCCTCTAAAAAAAAAGGTTTGAAGACGACACTTACAGTTTTTTGTATCTAATAACCCTTCGTAAATATACCTGCTAACTAACTAATAAATATATGAATACTAACACATGTGTACCAGTAGGATACTTAGGTATGTATTATCTGGATATATTTAGTTCAATGCTTATAACTTTTGGTTAAGTCCATAGATGGATGGGAACTTATTTTTTGTAATAAAACAGAGCTTAGAGAGCAAAAAAATCTGCAAAAAAATAAAACAAAAAACAAATATGTATGTATATCTATAGTGAAGCATATAATAACCTTAAATACTTCGATATGTGAAACTTTTTTTAAACAGCTAGACATTGAATGACTTAATTGACATTAGAATTTAATTTTGTCATCGTACTTGGACATGACATATATCATTACATATGTAATACACATGTATGTACATATCTACGTACATATGTATAACATAAAAACATTATTTTTGATATGTATTAGCAAAAAAATTTACTTCAAATTAACATAGCCTTTGGCAAAAAGCCTAGGTTTAAAAATCGTGTTGTACCTATCTAAAAACATAACTTTTTTTTACCAATTTGTTCTATTATTATTTCATTTTTCATGTAAAACGACCATAAAGAAGAGCCCAACGTTGATTGAAATAGAAACAATACAGTTTTTAATTTTTATTAGACATCCGATGCTTACCCACCCACAACAAGCCATTTTTGATGTGTAAACATCTTTGCTCGTAAGATGTAAAATGTAAGGTGTAAGATGTAATGTGTAAGATGTATGGGGTAGGGTGTAAGGTGTAAGATGTAAGATGTATGGGGTAGGGTATAATGTGTAAGATGTAAAATGTAGGGGGTAGGGTGTAAGATGTAAGATTTATGGGGTAGGATGTAAGATAAAAGGTGTAATACATACATATGTAAGGTGTGAGGTGAAAGGTGTAAGGTGTAAGATGTATGGTGTAAGATGTAAGATATGAGATGTAGGGTGTAAGATGTAAGATGTTAGGGGTAAGATGTGATATGTAGGGTAAACGATGTAATATTGAAGATGTAATGTGTAAGATATAAGGTGTAAGATGTAAGATGTAGGAGGTAGGGTGTAAGATGAAAGGTGAAAGATGTAAGATGTAAGTGTAAGATGTATGTAAGATGTGAGATTGAGATGTAGGGTGTACGATATAATTTAAAATGTAAGGTGTACGATGTAGGAGGTAGGGTGTAAGATGAAAGGTGAAAGATGTAAGATGTAAGTGTAAGATGTACATATGTAAGAGTAAGAGTGTTGAATATCTTGAGTACATAGTAGTTGATTGAAGTACTTTGCTAGCGCTTTGTTAATTCTGTTTAAATACTAAAAGGCAAGCGAAGGCGCAACAACACAAAAGCAATCGCTTGCTCAGACATGATTTAAGCTAGGTGTCTTGTTTTGTTTTTATTATCAAAACAAAATACTTTTCTTTTACCATTGCATGAGACACAAAACTTGTGATTATGGATGTAATTTTGTTGGGAGCTAAGGAAATTTAATTACAGATAGGGGATGGAAGGGAATCGAAAAGTAAGGAAATGTAAGAAAGGGAAAGAAAAGGAAGGCAATGAAAGTAAAGAAAAGGAAATGAAAGGAAGGGTACTGAAATAGAGGAAATGAAAGAAAAGGAAGGGAAATAAATTGAAAGTAAATTAAAGGAAGGGGACGTAAAATAAAGGGCTGGTCTATACGTTTCTTATGAACCACCCATGAGTCATTAATGACTCGCCCATGAATAATTTATGACTCGTCTATGAGTCGATTATGAGTCCTCCATGAGGCATTTATAACTCGTCTGTGAATTATTTATGACTCGTCTTTGAGTCATTAACCACGGTTCTAAGAGGCATATTTGGATAGAAGTTTTTTAGGAAAGAGATTTCAAAAGAAATAAATAAAATACAGGACAGGGAAAAACTCCATAAAATATAATGAAATGGAGTTTTGTGGATAAGTTGAACCACTTCGCCAACACTCATTTTATTAAATATATGTGCAGAATACTCAAACTTCATGAGTACTTGGTATCACGCCTTGTTTGTATAGGATACGTTTTCGTGGCCAAAATCCATTTTAAGCGTAAAAACCGCTTACAAACTTACCACCAAAAAAAAGTACACGCCTTATACACTGCTTATGTTCTATTGACCAACATAAGATCTGAAGGTTGTAAGGAGTTTAGTTATATCAATACCAAATTGCTCTGGCACGGTAAAAGTAAGAGCGATCTAGCAACTTTTTCTGTGTATCCTTTCATTCGTGCATACATATGCATATTAGGGCGATTCAAAAAAATGTCGACTTGGTCTTACCCCCTAAAAAGTTAGGTATTGATGAGAAAATAAGCCTTGCAAAAAAATAGCGCTCTAACTTAACCCTTAGGGGTGTCTATTTTTTTCCTCCTTTCCCATACATTTTGTATGTTTCAAAAATTAAAAGAAAATTCACTTTGAAAAAAATACCATTTTTCCCACACAAAATGTAAGGAAAAAAAATAGCCACCCGTAAGGGTTAAGTTAGAGCGCTAATTTTTTGCAGGACTTATTTTCTCATCAATACCTAAAGTTTCAGGGGGTAAGACCGAAAAAATTTTTTTTATTTGAATCACCCTATTGTATATACTATATGCATATGTGCATACGTAGTCTGTTTGATTTGTTTTTAGAAGTAAAAGTAATTACTTATACAGCAACAATAATTCAGGGCAACTTTCACCTATTTTCATGTCAGTATTTATAGCATTCTTAAAGTGCAAAGTGCTTACCTTGTGTATATGTAGTTTACCCCTACTATAAACTACATATACACATCAAACCTTATAAATTTACGAAAAGCGTAAGTTGATACATTTATCAGCTCAGTTAGATGAACGCCCTAGATAAATGTATGTGTACTTGATATCAAACAAAAACTTTTTATTTCGAAATTTTCATCAAAAAAGTAATTTTCGACCCATTTTCAGCATATTCTTCTATTTTTGTCCAGTGTGCATTGAATGTATTAAAAAAATTACATGTCGAACGTCGTCATTGCATTGGATAAGTTTACGCACTCTTTTACACACCAAAATCAACGCAGAAGTTTATCAAATTTGTGTAAACTGCGTTCCATACAAATTTTGACAGTTCATTTACACACTTGATAAATTTATACGTTTACACGCTTTATACGGTGTTTATAAGGTTTGATGAGTCCCCCTAGTATATGTAGATATATGTTGAACAACTGTTGAGTAAATGCAACAAAGTGAGTGTATATGTACATATATGTTGACCGCATTGCATTTATTTATTTAGACATGGTTAAATAAGCTCAGCTAAGGTAGATAAGTCTGTGGAATCTGATTGCTATTTTACATAGTAGCTTACGTTACGGCGATTCAAGAATTACCTATCTGTAGAATTTGCCCAGCCTAATTCCGGTATATGCATTAGGGTGGTTTATTATCAGATTTTCAGAGGCTCAACCCCTAAATCGGTGACATGTAGTCCCAAGTGGCAAAATACCAAGTAGAAAAAATGGAATTATGGCACTCCCTTTGCGTGTCATAATCCCAATTTTTTTACTTGGGACTATGACACTTTAGGCTGGGTGAGACAAAAAATGATACAAAATCCCGATTAAGAAAATTGGGAATTATGACACCCCCTTGCATTGTCATAATCCCAAGTAAAAATGAGATGTGATCCAAAGCTAAGAGCTTGTATCCAAGAGAGAAATAATATATGTTTTAATTACAAATTTTCATATTATATTATGATTTTAGAATATTATTTCAAAAATATTTAAAAAAGCGCCGCAGCGAAAATTTTGAATAAAAAATCCCAATTTTTTTACTTGGGAATATGACACTGAAGAGGGAGTGACATACTCCCAATTGGGATTTTGACATCTTTGGGCAGGGGGAGTGTCATAATCCCTTTTTTTTACTTTGGATTTTGTCAGGGGACCCCTAAATCGTTAGTAATATAGCCGAAGATATCACACGCGTGTCACAAGGGGCTCAAAGTTCAAGTTGGCCTATGGAGACTAAAATAATTAAAACGATTTTTTTTTAATCTAATATGTACTCAAAATCGATAGCACTATGGTAGGAGATATTACATATTATGTACAAAATTTGGTTCCTATTGGAAACGTCTAAGGCGTGTCACAGGAGGGCTAAAGTTCAGACTACCCCCTGCGACATGCCCTATGTGTCGGAACCAAATTTTGTATGTGATTCGGAGATAGTGCTATAGATTTTGAATATTAGATAAAAAGAATAATTTTTATTTCTTTAGTGAATGAAAAGTTCTGTAGCTCAAAAATGATTATTAAATGCATTTAAGATGTTTAAATAGCAAATTTAAAGTTCTAAAGAGAAGGTAAATGAGCTTTTTTCTAACCATTAAAAAGATACCCAAACACAAAGTTTCAGTACAAAAATGCCTAAATATACAGGCATACATGCAACTGTGAAAGAGTTCGCATCTACGTTTGCGCCTTTATGTACTCGCGTATAAGCAAGGAGTCTCGGGCAGGCGTACAGGGCAATTCTAAATAATTTTTCACTTTGCGGATTTTATCACTCTCATATTATTTGTGAGCGAAATAGTTCGGAGTTCAAGGATCCTTATACTAAAAAACTACTGTATAGCTCATTTGTTAGGTCCAAATTGGAATATGCCTCTATAGTCTGGAATCCATTCTATGAAGTACATTCCAATAGAATTGAACGTATACAAAAAAAGTTTCTAAAATTTGCTTTATCTAGTATAAGGTTTAACATGCCTTCCCTCTTATGTTCCGCGTTGCAGACTGATCAATATGCATACTCTTGCCAGCAGAAGATTGATATCTGGCTTATTTTTTTCGTGATGTTCTTAATGGGACTACAGTGAAACCTCCCTTGGGCGGACACTCACCGTCGGCTGATTTTTGTCCGGACAAGAGAGGTGTCCGGTTATGGGAGTGGGCAGCTATTTTGTGAAGTTTTGAATTTTTAACTAATTAAATGCTTACCAATTGCTCATTTAAATAAAATATATTCATTAGATTGCTCACACAAGATTTGTTTTTATTAATTCCAAAATTTATACATATGCATACAAATCTCATATAAAGTAATAACAAAAATAGAGATAAATACATATTCCACTTCAGACAAATCATACATATTTCCCAAAAGTACACACAGTAGCGGAAGGAAACTTTGACGTCGAGAAGCTGCGCACTACGAAGACAGCAGATAATTTCTCCACTCGACTCTCGCACCTGCTATCGGATAGCAATCCTCGACCTAACGATGTAACCGAGCAATGGAAGCATATCTCTTACTCATTACGCACCGCCGCCGAGGCCACTATAGGGTTTCACCGATGTACAGAGTGTATTTAAATTATGGAGGGAGCACTTCTCCTCACTGCTAAATTACGAGGGAGACGTCGAACCCCATACCCCAATCCCTGACGATGGAAAAGTCGGCCCACCACCTGACTATGATGAAGTGAGAATAGCTATATCCCGGCTCAAAAACAATAATGCGCCTGGAAAAGACGGACTACCCGCCGAGCTGTTCAAACACGGAGGCGAAGAGCTGGTAAAAAGCAGGCATCAGCTCTTATGCAGAATATGGCCAGTCGAGTGCATGTCTCCGGATTGGAATTTAAGTGTGCTCTGCCCAATCCTCAAGAAAGGCGATCCCAGTAACCGCACCAACTACCGCGAAATCAGTCTTCTTAATTTCGCATATAAGGTTCTTTCTAGCGTATTGTGTGAAAGACTGAAGCCCATCGTCGACAACCTGATTGGACCTTATCAGTGTGGCTTTAGACCTGGTAAGTCTACCATCGACCAGATTTTTACGATACGCCAAATCCTGGAGAAGACCCATGATAAAAGAATCGACACACACCATCTCTTTGTCAATTTTAAAGCCGCTTTTGACAGCGCAAAAAGAAGTTGCCTGCGAAGCTTATACGGCTTTGTCAAATAACGTTCAGCAATACCAACAGCTCCGTCAGAATCCCTCTCCGAGCCATTTGAAACCAAACGAGGCTTCAGACAGGGCGACTCCTTTTCGTGCGATCTCTTCAACCTGATGCTGGAGAAGATAATTCGAGCAGCAGAGCTAAACCGCAATGGTACAATCTTTTACAAGAGCGTGCAATTGCTGGCGTATGCTGATGATATTGATATCATTGGCCTTAACCATCGCGGTAAGCGCTACCTTCTCTGGACTGGATAAGGAAGCGAAAAAAGTGGGTCTTGCGGTGAACGAGGACAAGACGAAGTATCTGCTGTCATCAAAGAAAGAATCGGCGCACCTGCGCCTTGGCAGCCAAATCACCGTTGATAGCTACAAATTTGAAACGGTGAGGGACTCCGTCTATTTGGGAACCAGAATTAACACCGAAGACAATATCAGTCTAGAAATCCAACTGATAATCACTCTTGCCAACAAGTGTTACTTTGGACTAAGTAGGCAATTGAGAAGTAAAGTCCTCTCTCGACAAACACAGATCACGCTCTATAAGTGTCAAAAGAAGATGAGATGGCCCTTGGAGTATTTGAGAGAAAAGTTCACCGGAAGAATTATGGTCCTTCCCGTGAGTATCGGTGAGTATCGAAGGGAATTTAACGATGAGCTGTACGAGCTTTACGCAGACCTGGCCATAGTCCAGCGGATTAAAGCCCAAAGGCTCCGCTGGTTAGGACATGTTATGCGAATGGACAAAGAAGCTCCAGCACAGAAGGTTTTCCTATCGACATCCGAATTCGGCAGCAGAGGAAGGGGAGGCCTCGACTGAGATGGAAACAACAAGTGGAGGATGACTTCAACTCCCTTGGGGTTTCCAACTGGCGCCAGTTATCGCTAAAAAGGAATGACTGACGTGCTTTGATACGAAACGGCCAAAATCGCCTAGGCGGTTAAGCGTCAATAAATGACGCAAGCCAAGATTAGGATGAATGAATATATAATTGTGGTGGCGGTGATGGTGGTTTTGGTGGTGGCGGGATGAACGAAAGTGGTGGCTTTGGTGGACGAAACAATAAAAATGATGGAATCGGATCCGGGGGCATGAAATCTGGCGGTATGGGTGGTGGCGGTGGTGGCATTTGACCAGGGCCTACATGGTAAAAATTTGAACCTAAATTTTAAACTTTATTGGACCACATATATGACCAAACCAAATTTGGTTTCAAATTTAATCTAGACCAGTTTTCAAGAAAATTGGCTAAATGAATCGGGTTTCAATTATAAACCAGAAATGTTTTAACAATTTTTTAAAGATATAATAAATTTTTTGACAGTTGGCGGGGATTCGAACCAAGACCCGTCTGCTCAACCACTGAGCTACATCGTACACATAAATGTTGTTGGCAAAATTCAATCTTGAATAAGCTTACAAAAATAAACTTTAGTTTTTAAACCAAAAAGTCTTAATTTTACACCGAAAAGTTTTAATTTTAAACCGAAAAGTTTTAATTTTCATACCAAAAAGTTTTAATTTTAAACTGAAAAGGTTAATTTTTTTAGCCGTATAGCAACAACGGACCCAATGCAGGAAATCTTCTCCCTGGTCATATCAAAAAAAAAACATTATTCAAGATACCATTCCCAAAGATTTGGCTGGTGCTATAAAAGGCAAAGGAGGCGACTGCATTCGACGCGTAATGATTCTGGTGCATAATAACAATCGATGAGCCATTACCTGGATCAACTGACCGTATTATCACCATGTCTGGTAGCCCCAACCAGATCCAAATGGCTTAGTATCTTTTCCAACAGAGTGTGCACGAGAACAACGGCAGGCGAAGCTTCTAAATCATAATATGATATTATCTCCAATTTCCAATGTCCATGCGTTTGACAACAGAATATACATACAAACAAAAATATAATTTATTTTGATGATAAAGTAAAACCGATGCAATATTCACAAAAAACTCCAGAAATATGTCAAAAATATGTAAAAACAAGTAAGGAAAGCTGTCTTCTGCTGTGCCGAAGGCTAAATACCTTTCATGAATAAGCGTCACGATTTTCACTGTTTGATCCCCAGTACAGCCTGTGTGAATTTAACTTTAGCTCATACCGAAATTATCGGAGCTATCGATTATGTATGTATATGGGGACGATATGTTATATTGGTCCAATCTCATTGATTTCGACATTCCACATTCTGAAATTCCACGTTCCTACCGATATAATTACAGGAGTTATCTACCAAAATCCGTTTATCGGAACAATCGATTGTATGGGGGCTATGTGAAATATTTATGGGATAATGAAGGATTTTCAACATCGATATTTTACATATAAAAATAGCGATGCTTCCAAAATTTCACGTTCCTATGTGTTTAATTACAGGACTTATAGCCCAAAATCCGCTTATCGGAATAATCGATTGTATGGGAGCTATGTGAAATATTTATGCCATCTCAATGATTTTCAACATCGATATTTCGCATATAAAAATAACGATACTTCCAAAATTTCACGTTCCTACCTATATAATTACAGGAGTTATCTACCAAAATCCGTTTATCGGAACAATCGATTGTATGGGGGCTATGTGAAATATTTATCCAATCTCGATGATTTTCAACATCGATATTTCACATATAAAAATAGCAATACGTCCAAAATTTCACGTTCCTGCGTGTTTAATTACAGGAGTTATAGCCCAAAATCCGTTTATCGGAATAATCGGTTGTATGGGAGCTATGTGAAATATTTATCCCATTTCTATGATTTTCAGCATCGATATTTGAAGACATGCATGGATGAAGGGGGTATGTCGCATTTTGAGTGAAACGAGAAAATCGGCTTTAAAGTTTTGCTCAAATATTTGAGGTTTTTTCGAGTCTTTATGGAAAACTGACAAAAAAAATTATGCAAAGCCATAAAAGACGTTGCATATATGCAATAAAAAGCATAAGTTTATATTTAGTGTTTTATATGAAAAAATCGGAACATACCCCCTTCTTCCACAATTCATATTGAAAAGTTGTGTACATACCCCCTTCATCCATGAATTATCTTCTACAATTTTCACGATAGGCAGATTCTGATAAGACAGAAATATAGATCTGCATAAAAACTATTCACCAATGCCAAAAACAGAAATTGAGTGAGAATGCGACATACCCCCTTCATCCATGCATGTCTTCATTTCACATATAAAAATAGCAACACTTATAAAATTTCACGTTCCTTCGTGTTTAATTACAGGAGTTATAGCCCAATATCCGTTTATCGGAATAATCGGTTGTATGGGAGCTATATGTTATATTGGTCCGATATTGCTGGTTCCGACAAATGATTCCTATATTGGAAAATGGTGGCCGCATACCAAATTTCAGCCAAATATCTCAAAAACTGAGGGACTAGTTTGAGTTCAAACAGACAGACAGAGAGACGGACAGACGGACATGGCTAAATCAACTCATCTCGTCATCCTGATCATTTCGGTATACTTATTGATGGGTCTATCTCTCCTTCTTCTCATATTTACAAACATCGGACCAAAGTTATAATACCATTTCATGTTCATGAAAGGTATAAATATGCTAGAAATATTCCATATTTATGAAAATATGCAAATATGTAAAACATAGGTACTAGCTAACAAATAAATCTATTTTTGACACAACCAACTTAAAACTTGGTCCGAGGGTTCTATGATGTGAAACAAAAATATGCACTTGCATACAATTGCGAGCTCTGATTATAAGAATTAAAAAAAGGAGTCTCTCTTTCAAAGCCACCAGCCCGCAGTAAAGTGCGCAGAACAAACACGATGGATAATTATATTTTTATACCTTTCATGAACATGAAATGGTATTATAACTTTGGTCCGATGTTTGTAAGTATGAGAAGAAGAAGAGATAGACCCACTAATAAGTATACCGTTATGATCAGGACGATGAGTTGATTCGATTTAGCCATGTCCGTCTGTCCGTCCGTCCGTCTGTCCGTCTGTTTGTACGCAAACTAGTCCCTCAATTTTAGAGATATCTCGATGAAATTTGGTATGGAGGCGTTATTTTATATGAGAATAATCATTCGTCGGAACCAGCAAGATCAGACCAAAACTACTCATAGCTCCCATACAATCGATTGTTCCGATAAACGGATTTCGGGCTATAATTTCTGTAAATAAAGAGCTAGTAACGTGAAATTTTGTAGGTATTGATGTTTTTATATCTGAAATATTGATGTTGAAAATCATTGAGATGGGATAAATATTTCATATAGCTCCCATACAATCGATTGTTCCGATAAACGGATTTTGGGCTATAACTTCTGTAATTAAAGAGCTAGTAACGTGAAATTTTGTAGGTATTGATTTTTTTATATGTGAAATATCGGTGTTGAAAATCATTGAGATGAGATAAATATTTCACATAGCCCCCATACAATCGATTGTTCCGATAAACGGATTTTGGGCTATAACTCCTGTAATTATAAAGCTAGGAACGTGAAATTTTGTAAGTATTGCTATTTTTATATGTGAAATATCGATGTTGAAAATCATTGAGATGAGATAAATATTTCACATAGCCCCCATACAATCGATTGTTCCGATAAACGGATTTTGGGCTATAACTCCTATAATTATATAGGTAGGGTCGTGAAATTTCGTAACTATTGCTCTGTAAGAAAGTGGAATGTCGATGTTAAAATCAATGAGATTGGACCAACAAAACACATCGCCCCCATATAATCGATAGTTCCGATAATTTCGGTATGAGCTAAAGTTAAATTCACACAGGCTGTACTGGGGATCGAACAGTGAAAATCGTGACGCTTATTCATGAAAGGTATATAGCCTTCGGCACAGCCGAAGACAGCTTTCCTTACTTGTTCGTTTTAATTCATATACATATTTATTTTTCAGAGATTGTGTTATCTTTTAAACATTGTCCGTTAATAAAAATACAAAATGTAATACTAAGAACAGCAACGTATGATTTTTGACATTTTATGACAATGGTCATCTGTGATAGTTTTATGGTCAGCACTGACAGTTTCAGCTTTTTTACAATGTTCAGTTATGATAGTCTTTTGGTCAGCAATGCCACGACAATACAGTGAGAGAGCAGTACAGATATATGCTTATTTAGAGGGCGTAACTAATGTGCTGAAGTGAGACAAAAACTCACACGTAAACAGTTGTTTAGTCAGCATTGCGCAAACCTCCTTGAGTGTGTGATCAACAGTTTGTATGGAGTGCTGACAATTAGTCAGCCAGTAATGAGTATCAAATAATGTGTCAAATGGCCGCCATTGTTCTTGTAGGGTAGGTTCGCCGTCAGAAAGAAAACTCAAAAAGTCCTCATCGATCCTATGTGTTCTAAAAAATTTATTCGGGTTCAAAGGTCAAAACTTGAGGCCAAGTTGTAGATTAGCAGTGATAAATTATTTAAAATGCCCTGATTTTATGAAATATATTTTATGCTTTACTAGGAACACTAGCGAAACATTTAGATTTTTTTTGTTACTGTAAACTATTATAACGAAACTAAGCATTTTGAAAGGCGTGTTTAAGTATTATATTTTTGGCAGATGTAAATCGTCTTAATAGTTGAATTGATGAAAAAGGCATATGATATTTTTTGTAGAACCTTTTTTGTGTGGCGGCCGCCGTGGTGTAGCGGTTAAGTGTTCGGCCTTCTACACCAAGTCGTGGCGGTTCGATGCCCGACAAAAGTAACATCAAAAATTAGAATTTTTCTAAACGGGGTCGCCCCTCGGCAGTAGTTTGGCAAACTCTCCGGGTGTATTTCTGCCATGAGAAGCTTCTCAGCAAAAAATTCATTTGCTTTGCAAGTGCCGTTCGGAGTCGGCAAAAAACTGTAGGTCCCGCCAACTTGTAGGAAAACTCAAAAGCAACACACCACAAGTTGGAAAGAGAAGCTCGGCTAAAAATCTCGTTAGAGGTTATGATAACCTGTTGGTATTTCGCCGCCATTAATTTTTTTGTTTTTTTTTGTAGAGCGTTGAATACCCTGCAAATATTAGGGTAAAAGTTGTCTGAACAATTTTTGGGTGAGAAGATATACTCGTTTACATAGAAGCTTTCCACGAAAGCAAAAAACCGACATGAGGCACGCTTTCCTTTTAAAATAAAAAACTCATATTTGGCCATTATACTCCATTTATTGTCAGGTATTCGAATTTCTGTATGCCCTTCGAAAACAAGCTAAAATCAATCAAAATCACACATATTGTGCAGCACATGTGCAAATACGAACCCTGCTTTCATCTTATCACTCATGATCTTCGTCCGTTGTCTTACAAGGTCATGTATTTCTCTCATTTCTTCTTCCAAGATGCTAATGGATTTCCTGGCATTTATTCCTTCATCAGCATTTATCCCAAACTTCAAGTCAGCTGGCAAACGAAGATCATTCCCAAAAATTACTTTTGCTGGAGTCTGACCCCTTGTTTCATGTATTGCCGAGCGATATGCAATCAGGAACAAGGAGATGTGCGTGCCCCAATCTTTCTGGAACTTATCCACTACTTTCCTCATGTGCTCTTCCAAGGTTCGATTTAAACGTTCCACCATGCCATCTGACTGAGGATGCAGTGCAGTTGTTCGAGTTTTCCGAATACCCAATGTCTTGCACATTTCTTGGAATACAACTGATTCGAAATTCCTGCCTTGGTCAAAATATAACTCCATCGGTACACCAAACTTCGCTACCCAATTGTTAGTGAACACCTCTGCAATGGTTTCTGCCTCTTGATTTGGAATCTGGTAAACTTCTGGCCATTTGCTGAATTAGTCCATAACAACTAGTACGTATTTGTTTCCGAGTTTGCTAGTAGGAAATGGACCAGCTACATCCATGGCGATCCTCTCAAACGGTGCACCTGTAATGTACTGCTTCATCTGTCCATGGCTTCTCGACTTCGGACCCTTTGCTTTGATGCCCACCTCACAGTTGGGAATCCATTCCGCGATCGACTGCCGGCAACCAACCCAATAGAATCTCTGCTTGACTTTCTCCAACGTTTTTGTGACTCCGAGATGACCTCCACTTGGACCATTATGTAGCTCATTCAGAACATGGGGATTTTCTTCCTTGGGACAACTATTAGCTTCCCAGCGCATTGACCATCTTCGCTTTCCCATACACGATGTAAGCAACCGGATACCAATTTCAAACTGTTTTACTGTGCTCTATTAAACGGTTTTACTTATTGTTAGAATAACTACCAACTAGTATAACTCACAACATTCATTTACATCGGCTCCACCAATATTCAGAGAATTTATAGCTGGTATAGTTTTTAATACACACCAATTTTCCAATACTTTATACTATATAATAATAATGTATACGACTAAGATAATACTAGAGTTTTTTGTACACATTTAAATTTTTCCACCAAACCAAGACTTCCGAAATAGTTGGATATCAGACTTTTCTGAAGAAAAGTTAGAGAATCTCGACTTTACTTAAATAATTCGTAATCATTTCATAAAATAAAATCGTAACAAAAATTTGTTTATCAGATAAAAAAAAAAAGTTATGAAATAAAAGCTATTGACTATTGACCAAAGAATTTCATTGTACTCTGAAGCTGAGTGGATAGCACTTGAGTACAAGTATGCTGGCGCGTTGGTTCGATACCTGCCGAAAACTTTTCAAATTTCAAATTTTTATTTTTATTAACTACCGATTTTGCTTCGAAAAATTCGTAACGAAGTCGAGTCAACCCTCCCATACAAATTTCTCAGCAACTTCGAAAGGAAATCGGTCGCGATTTCGGAAAAATCTTTCGACCCAACGTAAAGACTTCGGAAAAAACTCGAAATTAATTGTTTAGTGGGGATTTATTAAGCAAATATTTGGATCGAAGTCTTGGTAGCCTTACATCCCAATTTCCGAAATCGTAAGTTTATTTGTCGCACACATATACTCAAGTATCAGTCTCCTATGTCAAGCATAGAATACCCACTAAACAATTAAAGATTTACACAGCGATGGATACCATGACGCGTTTCGGACTTTCCAGGGTCCACATCAGATGGATTTTCGGACACAGAACTACTGTGTCTGCACCGAAGCGGTTAAAGCAATTGCTTATAACAAATCAGCTACGATGCCCTGTAGTATTTCTAAGTCAACTTTCCTATAAGCGTGCCAATTTCATACCTTTAGACATAAGGCCGCGACATATTTTCCATATGATACACGGAATATGAGTATATTATTAGGCGTGCATATTTATGCAGAAGCACACTGAGGTTTTTAATTTGCATTCCTTCATACCACTTTTTTGTGTATTATTGGTTTGCTCTACCTATGGTGTGTACTTATGTATCAATTATGAATGTTTCTTATTGGAGCTTAGCTCGAAAATTGTTTATACCTGCTGTACTTTTTACTAGTACTAGGGTATTCTAATTTTTGATGTTACGAAATTTTTATGAATTTTGATACTTAGAGAAAATTGACAAAGGTTTACACAGCGATGGATACCATGACGCGTTTCGGACTTTCCAGGGTCCACATCAGAACTACTGTGTCTGCACCGAAGCGGTTAACGCAATTGCTTATAACAAATCAGCTACGATGCCCTGTAGGATTTCTAAGTCAACTTTCTTATAAGCGTGCCAATTTCATACCTTTAGACATAAGGCCGCGACATATTTTCCATATGATACACGGATATGAGTATATTATTAGGCGTGCATATTTATGCAGAAGCACACTGAGGTTTTTAATTTGCATTCCTTCATACCACTTTTTTGTGTATTATTGGTTTGCTCTACCTATGGTGTGTACTTATGTATCAATTATGAATATTTCTTATTGGAGCTTAGCTCGACTCTTTACGTTGCGTCGAAAGATTTTTCCGGAATCGGAACCGATTTATTTTCGAAGTTGCTAAGAAATTTGTATGAGAAGGTTGACGTGACTTCTTTACGAATTTTTCGGAACAAAATCGGCATTTGAAAATAAAAAAATTTTAAATTTGAAAAGGTTTTGGCAGGTATCGAACCGACTCGCCTGCATACTTGTACTCAAGTGCTATCCACTCAGCTACAGAGTACAATGAAATTCTTTGGGCAATAGTCAATAGCTTTCATTTCATATCCTTTTTTGTATCTGATACATACATTTTTTTACACTTTTATTTAACGAAATGATTACGAATTATTTAAGTGGAGTCGAAATTATTTAAATTTTCTTCAGAAAAGTCTGATATCCGACTATTTCGGAAGTCTTGATTTGGTGGTTAGGTCTAGTATGTCCGAGCATTCCGGACAACGGGTAGCTCGTAAATATTTAGAAATGATTTTCTCGACTAAGAAAGATCTTGACTGCCCCTTCACTTACTTCGTGTGTGAAGAACCTATAAAAAAATGCACTTTTCAACCCACTCATACAATAAAATGAATTTCATTCTCTCACCTTCCGACTAATAGTTTATAACGCCAGTTTTCGGTTTAATATACAAGAGCCAATTAATCATCTAATCTGGTGCGAATAATTAAACATCACTAGAATAGCCGAAATATATTGGCATATAAAGCCGAAAACCTACGTTTTAAATTCGGTTTTTAGACCTTAAGCTGGTACAATACCAAAATCAAGAATAAAAACGTGGCTAAATCAATATTTATTCTTAATTTTTTTTTCCTTTTAGATTCTTTTAATTGTTTCATCGAGAGTTTAAGTCTAATCAACGTGGGAACTCAACATTCATAAATACTTCAGATTTCGAAACTTTTAAATATTGATATATGTATTTGTAAATAATATCAACTGCTCAAAGTTTGTGATAGTGGGTGTATAACCGATAAATAAGTTAAATGATGTTAATTTGTAATCGGAGGAAAGGAACCACTATTGCAATAAACGAATTCGACTGTTCGAACAGTTCCAGGCAACGGCGAACTTCAAGCAGTAAGAACGTTTGGCGACAAGCAATTGAAGGATTTTTCAGCAAAATGAGCTCCTGCCACCAGTATACAGTATTCATAGCTTTAGTGATATTATTAAGCTTAATTTGTAATGGAAGTTGTAGTCCTGTAGCCCAAGCAGAGGTAAGTCGATTTAATAGTGATACAAAAAATACGATCTATAAAAAATCTGGACATCTGAAGTGGTTAAATTCCACACAAAGGTGCCTAATAAAATAGAACAAAAATGATAAGATATCTGTATAGTTTTTCTTCAAGAAGATGTGCTTCTTATTATTGTAGAGACAGTATTTTTAATGTTATTAAGAAGATTTTCTTTTTAATATTTTCAATAAAAAATAAAATGATATTGCCCTCACCGAGAATCGAACTTACAATTTTCGGAATGATAAACCCAGCTGTTAACCATCAGGCCTTCGCTCACTTTTGATTGCTAGCGTCTAATTACTGATATGTACATATATAGTTGTTAATGTTTCAAAGGAAAATCACATAAATATAATTGAGAAGATTTCTTTTTAACATTTCTAATTAGGAAAAAAAGAGAGAATCGAACTTACAATTTTTCGAATGCTAAACCCAGATGCTAACCATTCTTCTTAACACCAACGAGATTCCCCTATAGTTTTCTCTTCGTTTCCACCGTTGCGACTACCCCTTTGCCCAAAAACTGATCATGAAGACAATCTTATGAATTTTATTAGGCATTTTTTGCTCTGTGTATACCTGATGAAATTGGATAATATCGCCCTCCAGCCACGGCCAGTTTCGATATCGAAAACTTCGAAAATCACCTAAATTGACGTAATTCGGTAACGGAGATGGCTAAAATGATATAGTTTGATGATTACAATTTTTTGGTAAATTTTTAAAGTGGCACCGCACCGCCCACTTTTCAGAGAGGCATAATTGCAAATTTCACGGGTCATAACTTTTAAATTGATTACGGTAGAACGACGAAATTTTGTACAAGGTATACTAGCATAATAGGAGTGTACCTGATGTAATTGGACGAAATCGCTTCCCAACCACGCCCACTTCCGAAATGGAAAATTTCGAAAATCATATGAAAACTACCGCTGCCTATTTAATGGGCTTTTTGGAGGCTAACTCCATTATGTCTTAATCTCTCCAAAAAAGTTGGTTTGGTCCAATACCCAAAAAGAGGGTTTCATGGAAAAAGTTGTTAAATTCAATTAATTTGTGTCTTTTTCGACTAAAAATGCGCTGTGTTGGAGTATCCACATTACATATAAATACCCAAATCCACCTATGCATACACGGTTAAAAATTTGAACCTAAATTTTAAACTTTTTTGGACTACATATATGACCAAACCAAATTTGATTTCAAATTCAATCTAGACCAGTTTTCATGAAAATTGGCTAAATGAAACGGGTTTCAATTATAAACCAGAAATGTTTTCACAATTTTTTAAAGATAAAATAAATTTTTTGTCCGTTGGGGGGAACTCGAACCAAGACTCCCCGCAGCATGCCCGTCTGCTCTACCACTGAGCTACATCGCACACATAAATTTTGTTCGCAAAATTCAATCTTGAATAAGCTTTCAAAAATAAATTTGAATTTTCAAACCCAAAAATTTAAGTTTTAGACCGAAAAGTTTTAAGAATAAAATAGAAGTAAAAAAATGTGGCAGCTGGCAGGATTCGAACGAAAACGCTCCGGAGTCACAGCCGACTGCTCTATCGCTGAGCTATGACGCACATGAAGTTTTTGTGGGCAAAATTCAATTACATTCAAACAAACCAAAAATAAAAAATTTAGACTGCTTTTTCATTTAGATTTTAAATCGAAACCAAAAGAAATTGAAAATCTTTGTAGGTATTTGGACGGTTTGAAATATTGTACAAAAAAGTTTGAAAAATTGATTAAACTTTATACGGGTTTAAAATTTAGGTTCATTTTTTTAGCTGTGTATATTATTAGTTGTTCCCGGTAAGGCAAAATTCATATTTCTATTTTATCTATTTTCCTTTTTTTTGAACTTGAATAAAAATATTATAAGCGATAAGCACGAACAACTTGTATGCTTATGATCGCTGCATGCGGCTACTGCAAATCAATGAGCGTAGGTATATCTGTTGATCTTCATTCAGCTTTCTTATACCCATAACAAAGATGTTTTTGTTAATAACTTAAAAAAAGAAAACAAACATAGGTTTTGTGTGGACATTTTTCGGGCGTTATTTTTTTTTCTTTATCGAATGCCAGGATGTAAAAGCACAAAACACGTCCATTTCAAACATTCGTGGGACATTTAAGTTAACCTAGGTTAGGTTAGGTTAAAAGGGCAGGAGAGAATACACCGACCCCGTCCAACACTTAGGCCAGAAAAATAGGCCCATTATCACGAAATTTGAAAGAGGCCATGGGAATGCCTACCAAATCATTTCCTGGAAGGAGGTGAGTGGTGGTACCCTTCCTGGCCAGCTCATCCGCTTTGCAGTTGCCTTCAATATCCCTGTGACCAGGTACCCAAATAAGGCTGATATCTAAGTGCTGAGCCATCTCGTTAAGAGATCTGCGGCATTCAGTTAGCGACTTTGTGTTGTCGACACATGAGTTCAGTGTCTTTAGCGCGGCCTGACTGTCTGAGAAAATAAATATTCGTTTGCCGTTTCGGGGCGTAGACACCAAGCTTTTAACTGCACCGTGTATAGCCAGCATTTCCGCTTGGTACACGCTGCAGTGATCGGGAAGACGAAAAGAGATTTCTAGTCCCAGATCCGGTGAAAAGATACCTCCTCCCACATTCCCATCAAGCCTAGAGCCATCAGTGAATATGTTAATGGCGTTCTGGACAGTATGTGGTCTGTTATCCCATTCTTGTCTTGTTGGTATTTTCACCTCATAATTCCTAACAAACACGTTATTTGGCGTGCAATAGTCAGTTTGTGATGGTATGTTAACAGGAGCGCGAGAGCCTAAGATTGTGGCGTGTCCATTTGTTCCGTGCATCCAAACGCCTGTTTCCCTTATTCGCAGAGCCGTGATCACAGCTACCTCCTTCGCCACCAGATCGAGTGGTGGAAGATGCAGCATGGTATTTAGTGCTTCTGTTGAGGTGGACCCGAGGGCCCCGGTTATGCAGAGCTCCGAACTCGTTTGAACTTTTTGTAGTTGCTTAAGGTACGTGTTCTTACTTAGTGCCGGCCACCAAACCAGCACTCCGTACAGTAGAATTGGGCGAACAATGGCTGTATATATCCAGTGTAATACTTTGGGGGAAAACCCCCACGATATACCAATTGCTCTCTTGCAGGTAAACAGCGCGCACGTAGCTTTTTTGACTCGTTCCGCTATGTTGTCGCTCCAGAGAAGTTTCCTGTCCAGAATAACTCCTAAGTATTTGACTTTGTCACTAAGTGTCAAAGTCGTATTCCCAATTTTTGGTGGTGAAAGGTTCGGTATTTTGTACCTTCAAGTGAAGAGGACCAGTTCGGTTTTCTCGGGATTAACTTCTAAACCCGAAAAATTCGCCCAGTCGCATACTTTAGACAGAGCTGTCTCCATTAAATTGCAAAGAGTTTGAGGGAATTTTAACGCAGATATCATCGGCGTACGCAATTACTTGGTAGCCTTCAGCTTCCATAAGACGTAGGAGTTGATTTACAGTAACCAACCAAAGTAGCGGAGAGAGAACACCTCCTTGTGGGGTACCCCTGTTAACAGGTCTGTGAATCGAAATTCCACCTAACTCTGTTGTAATCCTTCTGCTAACAAGCAGTTTGCGGATAAACTCAACGAGGCAGGTGTCGACCCGCAGCTCCGTCAACGCCGAGGTAATAGCATCCGGTAGAACGTTATTGAAGGCACCTGCTATATCGAGGAAAGCCACCAGTGTGTACTCCCTAATGTCAAGTGACTTTTCTATAACAGATACCAGGGAATGCAAGGCAGTATCGGTAGATCTGCCCTTCCTATAGGCGTGTTCGGCCCGCGAAAGATGAGTTGCGTCAATCGATCTTCTGACATAGTCCTCCAAGAGTCTTTCCAGAGTCTTAAGAAGAGAAGAAGATAGGCTTATAGGCCTAAAATCATTAGGTTTAGAATGGGATGGTTTCCCGGATTTAGGGATAAAAACGACCTTGACCTCTCTCCATGATGCAGGTACGTAGTTGAGCCTGAGGCAGCTTACAAACATAGTTATCAGCCAAGGCTTAATAAACTCGGATGGTTGTTGTAGCTGGGCCGGGAATATTCCGTCCGGACCTGGCGACTGAAAGGGCTTGAGACTGCATAAGGCCCAGTCCAGCTTTTTCTCATCGGTAATTTCCTGTATTAGCTCATCTGAGAGCGTTTCTCCACTAATCGTTGTAGTAGACATGTCTATGCATGTCGGAAAGTGAGTATCCACCCTGCAGTCAACTTAACTAGTTTTATACTAATCAAATACCAGTCAGCCAGGCGCCTCAACTAGTTCGAGTTCTGTAATTTTTCCATATTAGCAACTGGTATTTTTAACACGGCGATGTCCTACGAGATGGCAATTGTCCTTCTCTGCATCAGCACCATACCAATTTGCTGACTAGTCAGCCTCTGCATCAGGAATATACCAGTTGATATACTTGTTATTATACACATCAGTATCATACCATTTAAGATACCAGTTCGTATATACGTCAGGATCGTACCAGTTGGCAGACTAGTTCATATATACACCAGAATAATACCAGTTGGCAGACTAGTTCATATATGCATCAGAATCATAACAGTTGGCAGACTAGTTCATATATGCATCATAATCATACCTGTTGACAGACTACTTCTTATTTGCATCAGAATCATACCAGTTGACAGACTAGTTCATATATGCATCAGAATCATACCAATTAACAGACTAGTTAAAAAAATCATCGGAATCATACCAGTTGTCATACTAGTTCATATATGCGTCAGAATCATACCAGTTGATATAGTAGTTCATTTATGCATCAGAATCATACCAGTTCACATACCAGTTCACTTATGCATCATAATCATATCAGTTGACATACTATTTCAAATTTACATCAGAAATATACCATTTGACATACTAGTTCATATATGCATCAGAATATTACCAGTTGATATACTAGTTCATATATACATCAGAATCATACCAGTTGACATACTGCTCAGTCTATGCGGCAGGACATACTAATCATTATGCCCATTCAGATCGTACCACTTGTCATACTAGTCCACGAATTTGACATTCATTCCAGTTGGTATACTAGTCGGTCTATGCACCAGTATCATAGTCAGCCTCTACATCAGCAATATACCAGTTTATTCTTTAGAAAGCAGCGACTATTTTTATTTACCCAAACACGAAAAAGCATCTGTGAATTACAAGGTAAAAAAGAAGCAGTTACAAGAGAAAAAGAAAAGCAATTGTCCTCTTCTGCATCAGCACCATACCAATTGGTATACTAGTCAGCCTCAGCATCAGCATTATACCAGTTTATATACTACACCATTTCAAGTTGGATTTCAGAAAGCGTTAATTGGATTTTAGAATTGTTAATTGGATTTCAGAAAGCGTTAATTGGATTTTAGAACTGTAAATTGTATTTTAGAAAGTGTAAATTGGATTTTAGAATAGTCAATTGGAAATTATAAAGTGTTAATTGGATTCTATTAAACGTAAATTGGATTTTGAAAACTGGAAACTGTTCAGTTGGACTTTAGAAAGTGTCAATTGGAATTTAGAATTGTTAATTGGATTTTGGAAAGCGTCAATTGGAATTTGGAATTATCAATTGGATTTTAGAAAGCGTCATTTGGATTTTAGAATAGTCAATTGGAAATTAGAAAGTGTTAATTGGATTTTAGAAAACTGGAAATTGTTCAGTTGGACTTAAGAAAGTGTTAATTGTATTTTAGAATTGTCAATTGAAATTTAGAAAGCGTCAATTGAATTCTAGAAAAGGGCAATTGTAAATTAGAAAACGTAAATTGGATTTTGGAAAGCATTAATTGTATTTTGAAAATAGTAAATTTTTATTAATTCACATGCTGCGTATACATACATATAATAGCAACAACATGGTAATGAACAAGCAATATCATTATTAAAGAATACCTATCTATGTAAATGTACATACATTTTAAATGTGAATATGAATAGGTTAAATTACATAGTTTAGGAACCAGTTATAACAGATGGTTAATACGGTTACTTTAAATAAGTAAGAGTTATAAGAAAAAGTATACTAACAGCTCATGTAAAAAAAAATAAATGTTCATTCACCGACCGGCATGTCCTCTTTTGCCATTGCAGCAGCGTAAGAAGTGGAGCTGTGCTGCACTGCCCTAGCGCAATCTCCTCCAGTTATCGTTGCCTTAGCGGCGTCTATAAGCATTTCAACGTACTTTAATCTTTGCTCGCGTACTCCGGAGCCTACTGTAATGGGAACTTCCATTTGGCTTTTCACGTAGACCTTCACTTTTGCCCAAATAATTTCGATGGGGTTTAGGTAGCATAGTGCTATATGGTCCCAGCCGTAGAAGTTTGGACCTTCCACCCGTATGTTCTTCTATGACAGCTCCTATGCTTGCATGGCATGGCGCGTTGTCGCATACAACTACCAAGTCGCTAAGGCTTTTTCCCTGTTGCTCCCACGCGTCCAACATATTATGTGCCCATAAACCGCAAGCAGATGAATTAAATGAGCCTCGTTGTCTGTCAACAGTCACAATCCCTGATGCTGCGATTGCTCCTATCAAGGGGACGTTTGGCCCTCTGGCTGCAGGAAGCTGCTGCACAGCACGTCTGCCGACCCTTGACCGCCCCGGGTATGCCGGCAAAACAAATTGAAATTTATTGCAAAATATATATCAGATTCAAATTGTGCAGTACAAATTTTCTTAAATCCAATTTACGCTTTCCGAAATCCAAATTACGTTTTCTAAAATCCAATTGACGCTTTCTAATTTCCAATTGACTATTCTTAAATACAATTTATGCTTTCTAAAATCCATTTTACGTTTTCTAAAATCCAATTGACGCTTCCCAAAATCCAATTCACGCTATGTTTAGGCTCGACGCCTAAAACCCATGAAATTTAACCACCCTAATGGTAACGCGCGCGTTTCAACGAGTTACTAACACCACTCCACCCACATGTACATACATGCGTGCATATGTGTGGTTTTTGTCAGCACGCATGTACGTACATGTCGGTGTGAGAGTGTTAGTTAACTTCCCCTCGAAAACCGGAGGATATTCCGCGGATCAACGGTTGTCCTCGGTCGGACAACTGTCTCTTATTCCAGCAACCGCCGAGCAAGACACGCACCGAGGATCTCCATCATAAGGTAAAACCACACTGTGTAATTTCACACTATATATTTCAATTACAATAAATACGGCCATATTGTAACGAGGAAATCTCGTCTTTTCTTTTTATTTTCATTTTTAATTTCCACCCAATTCACAACCGTGGTGCTTCCGAGCCACGGCCGCTCTCCCGAGGCACCCCACTTGTTCACGCTATCTAAAACCCAATTGACACTGTCTAAAGTCCAACTGAACAATTTCCAGTTTTCTAAAATCCAATTTACGTTTTCTAAAATCCACTGACGTTTTCCAAAATCCAATTGACTGTTCTAGAATCCAAATGACGCTTTCTAAAATCCAATTGACAATACTAAATTCCAATTGATGCTTTCCAAAATCTAATTAACAATTCTAAAATCCAATTGACACTTTCTAAAGTCCAACTGAACAATTTCCAGTTTTCTAAAATCCAATTTACGTTTTCTAGAATCCAATTGGCGCTTTTCAAAATCAAATTAACTGTTTCTAAAATTCAATTGACTCTTTCTAATATCCGATTGACTATACTAAACTCCAACTGACCCTTTCTAAAATCCAATTGACTATTCTGAAATCCAATTGACGTATTCTAAAATCCACTTGACATTTTCTAAAATCCAACTTGAAATGGTGTAGTTCATACACAGCCAAAAATGAGCTAAAGGCTCTGAGTTCGATTCTCGGTAAAGTTGACACAAGTTTTTTTTTCTATATTTTTTAAATTATGTTGATTATTGTATTTTTAATTTAATTATTGAATTCAACTTGCAATGGCTCCTTTCAAATTCCGCGTTCATCAAGTTTGATTATATAGGTGAAGGCCCAATTGCATTCAACTTTGTAGGATCCACTTTCATTCAAAGTTTTTTAAACGTAAAGCGAAGCGAAATTTTTGCAAATGCTCAAAAACGAGGCGCGCATTTGTCAAAGTTTTATGTAATTGGGGCTTTGGAGTTGTATTTTTAGGTAAGGTAAATTAAGGTTACTCAAGGTTAGGTTTGTCGTCCACTGCGGAGTTCCGATCCCACATATGTATATATAGATAAAAGTAAGTCTTATTTTTACATCAAAAAGAGTCAAAGTAAGACTGCTTTCATGCTGGGCCATACACTCGAGTTAAAGGAGCATTGTTAGAGTCAATTTATATTGTTGTTGTCAATATACTCAAGTTTATGCCGCAACGTAAAAAAATGGCGGTTATATACCAACAGGTTGTCATAACGAGACTTTTGCCGAACTTCTCTTCCAACTTATAGTGTGCTGCTTTGATTTTTGTTGGGATTTTCCACATAGTAGTATCCCGGGACTGACACTCCTAAACCGACACCGTTAATCCTCCTCGAACCACTTAGATGACTTTATGAAGGCCATCAAGTCCTTTATGTCCAGTTCAGCGGTCTGGTTTAGGCTATCCAGGAAGGGAACTCCCAAAAAGCGCGTTCTCGCGCCGCTTAAGACCGGGCAGTTGCAGATGAGGTGCTTCACCGTTTCCTCTTCCTCATCATCTTTGCAGCTCCTGCAGCATCGTCGGTAGGGCACACCTTCTGCGTGCCTACCAATAAGGCAGTGCCCAGTTAGAACACCTATTAATATGGAGATTTCTCTCCTTCTTAGGCCAGGTTTGTTTGGATGTCCGGCACCTTGGGGATTGTTGCCACATTTCGTTGGCTTGGAGTACACACTCCGTCAAGCTAACGAAAGGTAGCAACAATCCCAAGGGTGCCAGACATCCAAACAAACCTGGCCAAAATGGGATTATAAAAGATCTAGAGGGATCATAAGAGATCTGAATACAGTTACTTCAACAAAAAATACCGTTCAAACAACCAAAATTTGGTCAACTTCAGGATAACAGCACGAGATTGTAGATTTTACCAGTGCCTTTTTTCTGTGTATATACACAAGAAATATAGCAGTTGACATACTAGATCATATATACATCAGCATCATATTTGTATTTAGCCAAACACGAAAAAGCATCTGTGAATTACAAGAGAAAAAAAGAAGCAAACCAAAAATTTCAAATAATGTTTGCATAGTACCATGTACTACAATAGATCGTACTAATGGTTGCGGTGTAATAAGGCCTTATAATAATAATGTAGTATGAAATGGAATTTTTCTAAAATAGATTAGGCTTTTTCTGACTACACCTTTTTCAGTTTATATTCAGAAAGTAACAATTTATATTTAGAAAATTACAATTCATATTCAGGATTTCCATTTGATATTCAGAAAAATACAATTGACATTCAGAAAATTACAATTGATATTCAGAAAACTTTCTGAATATAAACTGAAAAAGATGTAGTATAATTTCAACCCGAGATTCATACATACTTGCATACTAGTACGAACCAGGATTTTTGTGACTAGTATGATTTCGCCCAGCAAATTATAGTTGTAGACTAGTATGTTTTCTGATTAGATTGGCATTTATTGGTTTAAGGGTAATCAGCAAAGAACTAGTATAAAAACATCCATAAAATGTATAGTAAACGAGCTAGGTGTTTGCTGAGTAGTTAGGAATTGATTAGTTTGAAGGTATTCAGAAATTAACTGGTATGAATACACCACAAAATGTTTAGGCGTAGAACTATAATGTTGCAGAGTAGTTTGGCATTGACTGGTTTAAAGCTAATCAGAAATGAACTAGTATGAATACACAGCAAAATGTACAATCAATGCACTACATTGTTTGCCGAGTAGTTTGGCAATGACTGGCGTAAAGGAAATCTGAAATGAACTAGTATGAATACACCACAAAATCCATAGTCAATGAACTAGAATTTTCGCTGAGTAGTTTGGCATTGAATGGTTTAAAGCTAATCAATAATGAACTGGTATGCATATGCCACAAAATGCATAGTCAATGAACTATATTGTTTGCTGAGTAGTTCGACATTGACTGGTTAAAGGTGATCAGAAATGAACTAGTATAAATACACCACAAAATGTATAGTCAGTGAACTATATTTTTTGCTGAGTAGATCGACATTGACTGGTTTAAAGGTGATCAGAAGTGAACTAGTATGAATACACCACAAAATGTATAGTCAATGAACTATATTATTTGCTGAGTAGTTCGACATTGACTGGTTTAAAGGTGATCAGAAATGAACTAGTATGAATACACCACAAAATGTATGGTCAATGAACTATATTATTTGCTGAGTAGTTCGACATTTACTGGTTTAAAGGTGATGAGAAATGAACTATTATGAATACACCACAAAATGTATGGTCAATGAACTATATTATTTGCTGAGTAGTTCGACATTGACTGGTTTAAAGGTGATCAGAAATGAACTAGTATGAATACACCACAAAATGTATGGTCAATGAACTATATTATTTGCTGAGTAGTTCGACATTTAGTGGTTTAAAGGTGATCAGAAATGAACTAGTATGAATACACCACAAAATGTATAGTCAGTGAACTATATTGTTTGCTGAGTAGATCGACATTGACTGGTTTAAAGGTGAACAGAAGTGAACTAGTATGAATACACCACAAAATTTTTATACATTGAACTATATTGTTTGCTGAGTAGTTTGGCCTTGACTGGTTTAAAGGTGATCAGAAGTGAACTAGTATGAATACACCACAAAATGTATAGTCATTGAACTATATTGTTTGCTGAGTAGTTTGGCCTTGACTGGTTTGAAGCTAATCAGCAATGAACTAGTATAAATACACCACAAAATGTATAGTCAATGAACTAGAATTTTCGCTGAGTAGTTTGGCATTGACTGGTTTTAAAACTAATCAACAATGAACTGGTATGCATATGCCACAAAATGGTTAGTCAATGAACTAGTATGTTTGCTGAGTAGTTCGGAATTTGACTGCAGGGCAGAAGCAGGTTCATGGTATCCGTACTCGAATCGGTCCAATTCCCATCCGGCTTTTGCACGTAGCTCATTGTTGCTGGCGATTTAGAGAGCACCCTCCTAAGGCGCGACGCTGCGGATGTTGATTCGATATCACTGCAGAAATTCATCCATTCATGTCAAGGACTTCCTCGCGGTTTTTTGTTACAAAAGTGGGGCCGTTACCCCTGTTGCATCCATCGTCGTCCACGTCCATTTCGTTGTCGCTGGGGGAGGGGTCCACCTCAGCAAGAGATGCAGAACTAGCAACAGCTTCAGCATCGGCCTTGTAGACTTTGAGAACAGCCTTTCTGTACACATACCGTACTGTGTAGTTGCACCGGGCCAGAGCCTCGATGCTTGCCTCATCGAGTAGCAGTACTATCTGCATTGTTGCCTTGTCGGTCTTGTCAACATTGACCACCCTCCAGTTCTGTGTAGGTAGCTCTGGGTTATATTCTTGCAGAACGTCAAGAATTTCAGCTGGTTCCGAGGGTGTCGCTGGAACCCAGGCTCTAGCCCTTGGGCGTTGCGGGATATCGACCGCGTCCACTACCCTCAGGCGCGCGCCCGGATAAACCTCTCCTATGCGCTCAATTCCGATCCTGTATAGGTCCACGGACCTGCTGTCATCGCAGGCAATGAGTTTAGCATTGCCTTGATACCACCCGGCATCGGTGTAGTTGGGTGGCGGTCCAGGGTTATCCCTTTTCACCTGGACTGCAACCTTGGCGAGCGCGGCCTCGATCCACTTCCACTGTTGTTTGGGGATCCTGCCGTCAACGTTGCTCTCGTCGATGATGTCAATGAGCTTGCGATCCTTGTCCTTGAGAGGTCGCCGCTCGAATTAGCCGCCGAAGCGTTACCAGGTGTCACCACGATTAGGCTGCACCCCCGCTTGGAGGAGGAGGGTGCATGCACCTACGAGTCGACGATTTGAGGTGGCGCTGGTATGTGCAAGGCGCCAACACCCCCATGAAAGACACCCAAAGTTAACCTAAAATCCCACAAAAAAAAAAAATATATATATATTCATTTTAAATTAAGAAAAAGTTTATGAAAAAAAATATATTATGGAACAAACTTCCATCACATACGTTTTCCAAACCTACGTAGAGAACAAATACTTAAAAACATCTTGTTGACAAGAATTACAATTGATATTCAGAAAGTTCCTTTTGATATTCAGAAAATTAAAATTAATATTCAGAAAATTACAATTGATATTCAGAAAATTAAAATTGATATTCAGAAATCCAAATTTATATGAAAAAATTTCAAATGCGGAGTACAAAGAGATTTTCTGAATATGAATTGTAACTTTCTGAATATCAATTGTAATTTTCTGAATATTAATTTTAATTTTCTGAGTATCAAATGGAACTTTCTGAATATTAATTGTATTTTTTTAAATATCAAATGGGAATTCTGAATATAAATTTGTTTTACAATCCAAAAAAGCAGTAAATAATATTTTACTGCTTTTCGATATACAAAGCAGAAAGGCAGTTCGCGGATCCTTTAAGGCCGCAGGGATAATTATCGCCCAAAATCACATACAAATGATTCTTCAGGAAGCCTTTTAATATCTCAATATTCATTTATGTCTTTTATGCAGCAAAATAACAAGTTATTTAGTTCAAACATACCCAAACTATAACTTCAGTTTTCTCAATAATAATTTTTTTTAACCTACTGCCTTTTTGATAAGGACGGCAGTATACTTATATACTTATATATAATATTCTGTGATGGCGGCTGAAAGCAGCGGTAGGAGCAGGTTAAAAAGGGGGGAGAGGTCGCCGCTCGAATTAGCCGCCGAAGCGTTACCAGGTGTCACCACGAGGAGGCTCCACCCCCGCTTGGAGGAGGAGGGTGCATGCACCTACGAGTCGACGATTTGAGGTGGCGCTGGTATGCGCAAGGCGCAAACACCCCCCATGAAAGACACCCAAAAGTTAACCTAAAATTCCAAAAAAAAAAAAAAAAAAAAAATATTCATTTTAAATTAAGAAAAAGTTGTATGAAAAAAATATATCATGGAACAAATTTCCATCACATACGTTTTCCAAACCTACATAGAGAACAAATACTTAAAAACATCTTGTTGACAAGAATTACAATTGATATTTTTTTTTTGCTTTATGCACTAACCGGGGTTAAGCCCTCGTTACTAGATGCTCTAGCATCGGGACTCTCCGAGTGTGGGACTCCCTTCCTATGTTAAGGTATACCGCACTAAAACCTAACCTCCCACGGCCCGCGCATTCTTCCTTACCTGGGACCGCGCTTAGCATTACTTCAGGTAAGGAAGCGCGTTACGTGAGCCCTGTGGCTACTTCACGCTAACTTGCTAGACAACCGTCTTCCCGTTTCGCAAGGAGGACGTTCCTCGCGTATCGCCTCACTATATCCCATCTTGCATTTTCAGAGGTCATCTTTCGAATGACACTGCCTGGGGAAAGCTCGCCAATTGTCTCTTCCACCCGCCTTCTTTCTTCAGCGAATTGCTCGCATTCGAAAAAGGTGTGGCGTACATCGTCTATGACTCCACAGTAGGTGCAGTTCGGGGTTTGAACCTTGCCCATTCTGTGCAGGTACTCACGGAAATAACCGTGTCCGCTTAAGAATTGGGTCAGGTAAAAGTCGACGTCTCCATGCGGCCGATTCAGCCATGGTTCCACTTCGGGGATTAAAACCCTGGTCCACCTTCCAGCAGTACTGTTGCTCCATTGTAGTTGCCACCGCCGGATCGATTCACCTCGCGCCTGCGTTGCAGCAACGTCTCTACGTATCTCTGCACGAGTGTCGTACATAATTTTTCTTTCCTCAGCGAGGAGGTATATCGGTATGGTCCCCGCAATGACCAGAACAGCGTCTGCGGAGACCGTGCGGTATGCTGAGGCGATTCTCAGGGCCCCCCTGCGTTGAACCGCGGTAATAGCTGCCTGGTACTTCTGGATTTTCATTGCATCCGCCCAGACTTCTGCACCGTACAATAGTATAGAATCTGAGGTGGACGCCAGCAACTTTCTTATGCATGGCTTTGGTCCACCTGTGTTTGCCATTAGCCGACTCAGACTTGCGATGGTTTTCACAGCCTTCTCGCAGGAGCTTCTTAAATGCTCCGAGAAGGTCAGCTTGTTGTCCAATTTCACCCCTAAATATTTTGTAGAGCGACGCGTTTCTATCTGTTGATCCCCAACAGTCATGTTAATGAGTGTGGGGATCCTTCTTTTCGTTAGGATCACGATCTCTGTCTTGGCTGTAGCCAGTTGGAGGCCGTGATCATTCATCCACTTGTCTACACTACCCATCACTTGGTTTAGTTTAAGCTGTGCCAGGTCGCAGCTTCGTGCTGTTATTACGGCAGCCACGTCGTCTGCAAAGGATGATGGAGAGTTTGGGTCTACTTTGCCCTTCGGTATAAGGACGAGCCGTGCGTCTTCCATCTGGCGGAGAAGACACTTGCCTGCAGACATTTGTTGTACATGTGCAACAAAAGCTCTGGACAGCTATTAGCAGTTAACCTGAGTGCCTCCGCAGGTATTCCGTCGGGTCCTGGGGCTTTTCCAGTCTTCATGCTACGCAGGACTACTTTGAGCTCTTCTTCATTGAAAGGTACCACGTTTCGGTCATTTCGTGGTAAATGTTCCTCTTCTCTAGAAGGTTGCGTGAGGAATAGCGTTTCCACGATATTCTTCATGCGATCCTCGTCCATTATCTGGTTTGGTGGACGAAGTTTCTTCATTACTATTTTGTACCCTTGTCCCCAGGGATCTTGATCGACTTCTTTACAGAGCGTTTTCCAGCATTTCAGCTTGCTTAGTTTTATGGCGACGCCGAGGGCTTTTTTCGCCCCCTTGTATTCCTCCGCTCTTTCAAGAGCCTCGGGTCTACCACGTGCGCGGGTCGCCAGTCTTCGCTTTCTATGACATGCTTTTCGCAGCTCCGCGATCTCACTATTCCACCAATATACCTGCTTCTTGCCTCGCCACGTTCCTATGCGTGGCATAGAGGCGTTGCAGGCGAGGCGCATGCATTGCATGGTCTCTTCGACCGTTGCATGTGGCGAGCCAGTGCCATCGGTTATCCGACTGGCATTCGCCAGCACTGTTTCGGAGAACCTGATGGCGTCAACTTTAGATGCATCCCATCTACGATTTTTGTGAGACGCGTTCGCTGCCAGTCTCTGACCAGGATCGTTGAGTGATGTAGTTGTGGTCGCTGCCAGTAAGGTCCTCCATCACTCTCCACCCAATCGCGTTTGGAAAGAGCCTTTCCGAGACAAGAGTTATGTCGGGAATGGAATACCCAAAGCCCGGGCGTCGATATGTCGGGGTCGTGCCCGTGTTCAAAACTACCATACCGAGTCGGGCTGCCATATCTAAGATTAGCTTTCCCCTGGTATTAGTTTGGGGCATTCCCCATTCTACTGCTCTAGCGTTGAAGTCTCCAGCGATGACCAGGTTTCCAGTTTGGTCCCGTACGTCGTCTTCTAACAGCTCAAGCTTTTCTCTGAACCTCTCTATGGGGTCATTTGGGGACAGGTAACAGCTTACGAGCGTAGTTTGTACCACAGTTACACGGACGAAGCCTTGTCCGGCAGAAGGATTAGTGCCATTTACGTTGGCGTCCACTATCCAGATGGCAGTGGCACCAGATTCATCGACGTACCAGTTGTCTCTGCTCTTGTAGGGTTCGCTGATGATTGTGTAGCGAATTTGGTGATCAAGCACCAGCTGGTCTAGCAGTTCGTCAGCTAACCTGCATCGATTCAGATTTCCTTGAATCAGGCTGGTCATTGGACCGAAAGCTTGGCTTTCACGGAAGCAAGTGCTTCTCTAAATGTGCTACATGCTCCAGTCCCGGGAAGATGGTCGAGTTTTCCCGTTGTGCACAAGTAGCATTTTGCCTTATCGGCAATCTCTTTACGAACGGCCTCTTCTATTTCCTCAGCTGTTGTGAGACAGTCCATGCCGAGTACCTCCAGCTTTATACGCTTAGAGATTTGCTGTGCTTCGCCAACTTCTCCTACCGCACTACCGATGGCTTCTCTAAAGGCCGGTTGGTCACTGCACTGCGCGGTTTCGATTAGTACGCTACCAGCCTTGGTCTTGCGTACTGACCGTATCACCGTACCGGTTTCGTCAGGCCGGAGCTGACACGGATTGCTCCTAGAACTTCGGCGTAGCTTTTACCTTCGGACGGCTTCACCAGGAAGGTTACGGCTCTGCTACTTCTCTTCTTTTTTTAACTACCTTCGGGGCTTGGGCAGGAGTTTTCTTTTTGGCTTCCGGCGCTCTTGCCGTCTCCGACTTTCTACTTTGGACCAAGCCTCTTCGGGCGGGGTGTTCTCCGATTCCTCGTCCCTTTTCTTCTTGGCCGACTCTATAGGCTGAGGGTCGAGGTTCGTCCGAGCCCTCTTGTTTGATGGGCCCGGTACGCCACCCTCATCTTTATTTAGGCTCAATGAGCTCATATAGCTCAACACCTCTTCGAGAAGAGCCATGCCGTTTTTTATGTCCATGGACACGGTCCTCTGCCTAAGTGCGGCATTGCATGGTGCGCAGCACCGTTAGCGCATGTTCCAAGCACTGGTCGTGCGTTTTTCCCTTAAGGCTGAATAGCTCCATTGCGCTTTTTAAGGGGGTTGCCTTCTTTTGGGTGGGATCTGGCCTACCGCCGGGGGCAGCGGGTGTTGTTTGGCCGGGCGTATTTGAGCCGCCTCCCAGTTGCGTGTTTCCTGCCGGTCCAGCACCTTGTGGGGACATAACTGGAGGGGCCCCTCTAGCAGGTGTTTTTAGGACCGGCGATCTTAGCAGTTTACTGCTTTTCATAAATGCGAACTCGTCGCCTTTACCTTTCTCCGTGCTTTCTACTTGTTTTTTGTTTAAAAAATGCATTCTCTTGGGTCTCCGCTCCAAGCCGCAACCTTCGCACGATGTGCAGTCGCCGTTATCGATTCCCGTGGTTATCTATGCATATGCAGGGACGCCACGCTAGGGTTGACACAGGTCCTTATGAGAGTCTGTGTTCAGTGCCAGAATCCAGCATTAGTCAGGAGTTCTCTCAACTGAGCCTGCACCACCAACTTAATGGCGACGTGCTTTGAACGTACTCGGAGACCTGCCAGGGTTTTAACGAGACGGAGATGATGCCGATATTAACCTACCAGCCATTTCGCCAAAGTTTCACCCTTGGTTACTGAGGTGGCAGACTACCGGCATCGCCAGCCCATAGCATACTTTTCCTTTTGGTGTTTCCAGTTTCGGTCTTCAGGATCTTACTGGACTCAATCCTGAGGATGCTTAGTTGCAGTTAAGGGCAGCATCCACCTTCTCTTGATTCGTTTTGGTTCGCCCTGAGTATTTCATTTCCTCAGTACCACCCATCTCTGGGAAGCGTTCCTCTATCCACTACCGTGAGGAGGCGCCCGGTAGGGGAACCGATACCCCCCTGAATTGATATTCAGAAAGTTCCTTTTGATATTCAGAAAATTAAAATTAATATTCAGAAAATTACAATTGATATTCAGAAAATTAAAATTGATATTCAGAAATCGAAATTTATATGAAAAAATTTCAAATGCGGAGTACAAAGAGATTTTCTGAATATCAATTTTAATTTTCTGAATATCAATTGTAATTTTCTGAATATTAATTTTAATTTTCTGAATATTAATTTTAATTTTCTGAGTATCAAATGGAACTTTCTGAATATTAATAGTATTTTTTTAAATATCAAATGGGAACTCTGAATATAAATTTGTTTTACAATCCAAAAAAGCAGTAAATAATATTTTACTGCTTTTCGATATACAAAGCAGAAAGGCAGTTCGCGGATCCTTTAAGGCCGCAGGGATAATTATCGCCCAAAATCACATACAAATGATTCTTCAGGAAGCCTTTTAATATCTCAATATTCATTTATGTCTTTTATGCAGCAAAATAACTAGTTATTTAGTTCAAACATACCCAAACTATAACTTCAGTTTTCTCAATAATAACTTTTTTTAACCTACTGCCTTTTTGATAAGGACGGCAGTATACTTACATATATACTTATATATAATATTCTAGGTCGAAATTTTGTAAAAGCTAAACCGCCCATCCACTGGCCCGATTTTTTTTTGTCATTCAAGTTTTAAAATGTCATTATCCGGCCACAATAAGACACAAGACACTTTTTTTAATTAAAACCCTGCTAGACAAGAATTACAGCACACAGAGCCAAAAGTACCTAATAAAATAGAACAAAAGTGATAAGATATCTGTATGATTTTTTTTTTTCAGAAGATGTGCTTCATATATTTGTAGAGAAAATCTTATTAATGTTTTCATAGAGAAATCTTCAAAAATTAAGAAGTTTTATCTCTTTTACGTTTTTTCCACATTTCTACGGAAATCTTGACAGGAAATTACAAGTTGTTCACCAAATAACGCAAAACAAAAAGAAATCGCGAAAAACAAGAAGAAATGCACTTAGTTTTATCAAAAAGATCTTCCTCGTAAAACCATAGAGATTTCCGTATGGGTTTTCTCCGTTTCCATCGTTTCGATTAACCCTTTGCCCAAAAACTGTTCATGCAGACAATCGTTTTAATTTTATTAGGCACATTTGGCTCTGTGCACCCATCAGTTTTTTCATATTGCCTTTCAGAACCTGATGGTAGGGAAAGGAATAGGGATAAGTGTGGAGATAGGGATAGGGATTGAAATAGATATAGGAATCGGGGTAGAGAAACATGCAGGGAAATAAATTTGTGACAGGACAACGTCTGACGGGTCAGCTACTTAGTTACTTCAGAAATTCATAAATAAATTATTCTAAAGTAGAATAGGGGGACTCATCAAAGCTTATAAAAACCTTATAAAGCGTGTAAACGTATAAATTTATCAAGTGTGTAAATGAACTGTCAAAATTTGTGTGGAATGCAGTTTATACAAATTTGATAAACTTCCGCGTCGATTTTGGTGTGTAAAAGAGTGCGTAAATTTATACAATGCAATGACGACGTTCGACGTGTAATTTTTTTAATGCATTCAATGCAGACTGGACAAAAAGAGAAGAATATGCTGAAAACAGGTCGAAAATTACCTTTTTAATGAGAATTTCGAAATAAAAAGTTTTTGTTTGACATCAAGTACACATAAATTTATGTAGGGCGTTCATCTAACTGAGCTGATAAATGTATAAACTTACGCATTTTCGTATAAGAGTTGATGAATCCCCTTAATGTTTCATTGAAGATATAATGCCTTTGTATTATGTATGTATTTGTTAAACTTTTAAATGAATAAAACTTATGCAGTTGATTTATTAGTCAAATTGATATTGTGCCTTTACAAACATATATGAATGTACGTACATTTTTGCCGTCCAAATGAAAGTATTGTCTATATCTATTTATTTTTGCATTTTTAAACAATTAATTAGGAATGTGTTTGCGCCAACTATTGAAAGTGTTATACCATAAAAAGCGGTATTATTCCATTTATATATAATTAAGTATCTATGCTTGAGCATAAATATATTTATACATCGTAGTTGCAAGCGTATTCAATGGCGTTAATGACATTGAAACAATTGTCACATATTCGCACGAAAATTCTCTAATTAATAGACCCTGCCGGACAGTGCAGGACAGTAGGAAAAACTTGTCAAAATTTAGTCAAGTATCATGTTTACTTAAATCTAATACACAGTGGGGTGCAGTAATACCTAGTTTTTTGCAATTAATTTAATTAATTTTTGTCATGTTAAATAATCTTTGGGGAAAGATATTAGAAATGTGAGAAAACCCGAAGCTTCGACGTGGAATTCTGGAGCGTCGAAACAAGTCACGTCCATTCAGTCGAGTTATATTACCAAGAGCGCGAAAAAGATGTAATTTTATTTGCTGCACAGAAAACTCATCATAATTGCTTACAAATTTCTTGATTTTTCAAATTTTTTTCTTTTTCTTCTCATTTATTTTTTTCAAAGATCTTAAATTTTTTTTGCGTTCCAAAATTTGTACATATTTTCAAGGAACGTAATAGTCCAAGAGCTGCACTGATCCAAAGTTTCATAGAAGTTCACGCTGATTTTTTCTTAGAATCTAAGAAAAATTACATATAATTAAAGAAAAAATTCTTATTATATATGAAAAAAACGTTAAATTTTATTAACGTCAACGAAGTTAGTTCTTAAAATATAAGAACTGAAATTCAGAACTTTTTTTGGCTGAATTTGTTCTTAAATTTTAAGAAATTACGTACTTACAATTTTTTTACTATGATTAAGAACTTTTTCTTATTATTTAGAACTTGTTTCGTAGATTTTAAGAACTATTTCTTATAGGTTTGTTTATTGGGCTGCTCTAGCTTACGCCAGATTGAGATATTTCATAAAATTGTGTTTAACGAACACTTTTCTTGCTCTAGGTTGCTCTATCTCTTGTTTCATGAGTACGCTCAAAACAAAACTAGAGTAATCCAGATCACAAATTTCTGCTCTAGCTTTTTTTATGGAGTACCCAGTGGGAAAAGGTAATGTACAGCAATGCATAAAGTAATGTATAGCTCCTATAGAATATACATGAAAACATGCATGTATAGCTCCTATAGAATATACATGAAAACATGCATGAATTTTTCTACAGCGATGTCATAGGAAAATTAATGTGTCGCTCGCCTACAAACTGAAGCGACATGTTTACATTACTTTCTATATTACTTTTTATAAATGAAAAGATGCACTACCTTTCAAGAATGAAAATATGCACTACAAGGGATACATTATATCTTGCATTGCCTTTCTTGAATGAAAAGATGCTTTACAAGGCACATATTTAATTTTGCATAACATTTTATAAATTACCTTGTGGAGTAACAAGGACATCAAGACCCAGTGAGGCTCTACAGCGGGGGAAGAGTTAAGGTCCTATTTTAAATGTTTGAATGACGAGCTCGTCATGGACTACGACCATGATGAGTGCACCAAAAAAAAATATAATAAAAAAACCAAAACCACAAAGGCACCGGCATCAGGAGCAAACAGTCCAGCCGACTCTCGACTTCTGAAAAGCCTCACAGCAGCAGAAAAAGCGACGAAGATGTGCGTAACGAGCAGCAGTTTCAAAATGAATTTAAATTGTATTTTTTTTTATGTTTGAAAGTTGTCTATTTTTTTTTTGAAGTTTTCAAACTACAAATAAAAATAGAGCGACACATTACTCCCTTCCTTGCTTTTGATATGATCTTTTCTAACATCAAAATTCGTACATCTTTTCAGGTATGAAAAACATTTTTTTTTAACTACAAATCAAAGGTTGAGCGACACATTACTCCCTTCCTTGCTTTTGGTGTTATCTTTTCTTATAACATAATTCATACATCTTTTCATGTATGGAAAAAAGTAATGCATTACCTACTTTCCCACTGGGTAAGTTAGAGCAGAGAAGCAAATGTCAGTCAGAAAAAAATAAATTTTTGAAAACTTCAAAAAAATTAGCTTGCAAGAAAATCAATGTTTTTGTATACGTGAATTTGCATTAATTTTGAAGATTTAAACAAAAAAACCAAATAAAAAGAAACTATCGAGATTCAAGTGTTTCATGGCATTTCTGCTCTGAGTTGCTCTAAGTTGCTCTATTTCTATTTTGACAGCTGCCCTGCTCTGCTCTGCTCTAACCTGTCATAGATTGAACCAACATTTTCTTACCTGAGCAAACAGCTGTCACTGTGAAAAATTTTTCATTCATATTAAATGCTGAATATTATTATTATTATTATTATTATTAAAAGGCCTTATTACACCGCGACCATTAGTACGATCTATTGTGTGACCTACATATAAGCTTATTGCTGTATGCGGAGGCTCTTTATAAATTTGAGCACCTCCTCAGGTTGCTGAATATAGTCAAGGCAAATTCGCTATATGTAAATAAATACATAATACTAGCTGACCCGGCAGACGTTGTCCTGCCACAAATTTATTTCCCTGTCTGTTTCTCTAACCCGATCCCTATATCTATTTTAAACCATATCCCTATATCCTTCATATAGGAGAAACCACGCCCCCTTTTTCCTTATCCCCAGTTTTTTTTTGGAGGTGTCCGGGATTGATCTTATATAACTCCTCACAAAATTTCAGTGGTCTAAGCTAAATACTTCTAGAGATATGGACTATGAAGTATTTTATTCGTATGGGAGGTGCCACGCCCCCTTTATCGTTAACTCGAGTTTTTTGGGAGGTATTAGGGATCGATCACATATAAACCCTCACCAAATTTCAGTGGTCTAACATTAATACTTGCAGATATATGGGCTATGAAATGTTTCCTTCATATAGGAGAAACCACGCCCCCTTTTTCCTTATCCCCAGTTTTTTTGGAGGTGTCCGGGATTGATCTTATATAACTCCTCACAAAATTTCACTGGTCTAACCTAAACACTTCCCGAGATATGGACTATGAAGTATTTCATTCGTATGGGAGGTGCCACGCCCCCTTTTTCGTTACCCTAGTTTTTTTGGAGGTGGTAGGGATCGATCTCATATAACCCCTTACCAAATTTCAGTGGTCTAAAATGAATACTTCCAGAGATATCGACTATGAAATATTTCATTTGTATGGGAGGTGCCACGCCCCCTTTTTGGTTAACCCCCAGTTTTATGGGTGAGAATGGTGTTGTTATCCTATAGGTCTGTACCGATTTCCAGGTCCCTACCTTAAACCCATTTAGAGATATTCACCTTGAAGAAAAATGTTTGTATGGGAGGTGCCACGCCCCCCTATTATTTCGTTCTGATTTTATAACATGACCTGCGCGTGGTAATAACAAACAAACCCCCTAAAGGAAGTATATGATTTGGTTCAGCCGTTTTCGAGTTTTAGCGTAACGACTGAACACCATTTCATTTTTATATATATAGATTAACAACCAAACTAATTAAAGATTGTATGGTAGGTACCACGCCCCCTTTTTCGATAACCCCAAGTTTTATGGGTGAGAATGGTGTTGTTATCCTATAGCTCTATACCAATTTTCATGTTCCTACCTTAAACACTTTTGAAGATATTCACCTTGAAAAATTCAGTTTGTATGGGAGGTGCCACGCCCCCTTTTCCGATTACCCCTTCTTTTATGTGTAAGAAGGCTTTTGATACCATATAGGTCTATACCAATTTTCAGGTCCCTACCTTGAACCCTTTCACAGATATTCTGCTTAAAAAATTTAGTTTGTATGGGAGGTACCACGCCCCCTTATTGGATAACCCCCGGTTTTATAGGTAAGAGTGGTGCTGTTATCCTGTAGCTCTGTACCAATTTTCATGTTCCTACCTTAAACACTTTTGAAGATATTCAACTTGAAAAATTCAGTTTGTATGGGAGGTGCCACGCCCCCTTAATATTTTGTTCTGATTTTAAGACATGACCTGCGCGTGGTAATAACAAACAAATCCCCCAAAGGAAGTATTTCATTTGGTTCAGCCGTTTTCGAGTTTTAGCGTTACAATTATACACCATTTCATTTTTATATATATAGATAAATGAATTTGCCTTCAATTTAGTGTAAAAAGGTAAGTTTACTATTTGCCATTAACTTGAAGTGCGTGCTAAACATTTTTCAATTATTTTTACAGATGGACATAGACTTCAAAGACACAAACAACACACTACAAGACACAAGCGCGCTGGCAATAGCAACGAGATTTTTTTCCCGCCTTTGATAAATTCTGCATATGACACGACGTGTAGATCGTGCCCGAATTCTGGTAGCGCCGTGGCAATCTCTACGTTAGTTCAACTAAGCATTATATTAGCTACATATCGTCGCTCCCAACGAAGACTAGGTTTAGTTAGCGTGGAGAACTAGCACACTTCGTTCTCTGCGTGGAAGACGAGCACAGTTCGTTGTTTGCGTGGAAAACTAGCACACTTCGTTCTCTGCGTCGAAGACTAACACGCTTCAGTTCTATGCCAACTATGCTAGTTTTCCACGCAGAAAACGAAGTGTGTTAGTCTGCCACGCAGAGAACGAAGTGGGCTAGTCTTCCACGATAACAACGAACCGTGCTAGTCTTAAACGCAAACAACGAACCGTTTTAGTCTTCGTTGAGAGGGACGATATATAAAAACTATAGACTTTGGCAAATTTTTCTTACTACTTTTAAATACTATTTTTTTGTAAATAATATTTAACAATAATAATAAAGCTCAAGGATAATATGCTTCGTTTTTTGGATTTTCTAGGAATGGGTTCGTATATTATAAGAATTAGTTCGTAAAATTTAAGAATGGATTCATACATTCTAAGAATGAAGTCGTATAATTTATGAATGGACTGACATATTCTAAGAATGGGTTCGTACAATTTAAGAATCTTTTCATACATTCTATGAATAAGGCCGTATAATTAATAAATTGATTGTCATATTCTAAGAATGAGTTCGTACAATCTAAGAATCTTTTCATACGTTCTAAGGATGAGTTCGTAGATTCTAAGAATGAGTTCTTGGATTTTAAGTATTATTATTAAAATTTTGTTTGACATGAATATTTATGAATTTTTGTTCTTAAATTCTACGAAAACGTTCTTTGAAGAGCTTTTAATGAAAAAAATTCGTAAAATATATGTACTTTTTCGTAGAAAATATGTACTTTTTTGGTTATTTACAAAAAGAATTTTCGCCCCTCGGCAGTAGTTTTGCAAACTCTCTCTGCCATGAGAAGCTTCTCAGCAATAACTCATTTTCTTTGCAAGTGCCGTTCGGAGTCGGCAAAAAACTGTAGGTCCCGCCAACTTGTAGGAAAAACTTAAAAAGCAACACACCACAAGTTGGGAAGAGAAGCTCGGCAAAAATCTCGTTAGAGGTTATGATAACCTGTTGGTATATCGCCGCCATTAGTTTTTTTTAGTAAGACTAATAACAGAAAAATATTTAATTAAAAAATGGACTTTTGGCCCTTTTTAACCCTTTGCTGGTCTATTGTGCACTGTTGTCAAACCTGCGTTACGCATTCTCGAAATTGTCTGCTTTCTATTAGAAATTTTTTAATTGATACTAGTATGCTTTGTGATATTTTCATCGATCTACCGTAATCAATTTAAAAGTTACGACCAGTCGAATTTTCAAAACTTTACAAAATTTATCAAAAAGTCTCTAATCTATTAAATTATATCATTTTAGCCATTTCAGCTAACGAGATTTCGAATTCTCGATATCGAAAAAAGGGGCGTGGTTATCATCCGATTTCGGCCATTTTCAATAGCAACCTACCTTGGCCAGAAAGTAATCTGTATACCAAATTTCATGCAAATATCTACCTACCTAATAACTTTCATATATGGAACGATCATTTTGTGCCGTTACGTAGGGTAAAGACACTAGTGGTCGGACACTTATTTTTTTCGTACTTCAAAAATTTATAACTCTCTTAATAAGTATATGGAATTTCGACACAAAATAAACTTTTTAATAATTATCGAAATTGTGTGCTTTCTATTAGAAATTTTTTAATTGATACTAGTATGCTTTGTGATATTTTCATCGATCTACCGTAATCAATTTAAAAGTTACGACCAGTCGAATTTTCAAAACTTTACAAAATTTATCAAAAAGTCTCTAATCTATTAAATTATATCATTTTAGCCATTTCAGCTAACGAGATTTCGAATTCTCGATATCGAAAAAAGGGGCGTGGTTATCATCCGATTTCGGCCATTTTCAATAGCAACCTACCTTGGCCAGAAAGTAATCTGTATACCAAATTTCATGCAAATATCTACCTACCTAATAACTTTCATATATGGAACGATCATTTTGTGCCGTTACGTAGGGTAAAGACACTAGTGGTCGGACACTTATTTTTTTCGTACTTCAAAAATTTATAACTCTCTTAATAAGTATATGGAATTTCGACACAAAATAAACTTTTTAATAATTATGGAGATATTGGAGAATTATTTAAAAAATAAATTTTCAAAAAAAGTTAATTTGGTTTTTAATTATTTTAGATTAATTAAAAAATGCCAGTTTGCGGTAGTGCTCGGACATTTTTTTTAGTTGTCGGACATTTTAGCTCTAGTGTTCGGAAACCGCAAAAGTCAGTATAATACTACATGTTTTTGAAACAAAGACGTTAATTTATTTAGAAAACGCAGAAAAAAAGTAAAAAACAAAAATTTTTTTAAATATAGATACATAGCATTTTCAGGTCGAATGAAATCTTTTTCAAGTCAAATGAAACTTTTTTCAAAGAAATTCCTCTAATCTGAAAAACAAAAGCCCCGCTTGCAACCAATGTTTTTTAAGCCCTACATCACTTGCAGGCTCATCCCTTGCAAAGAACGATACTACTCTGACTGCGTACAATCGTGCAAAGAATAGTCCTTAAGGAGTGTCGCAGTATTTCAAAGTAATCGATCTCGGAGTACTAAATTTCTTTGCTTCTGAGTATTCCATGGAACACCTAACGGAGAACAGGCTGTCCGATTACTGAATTCAACAGGAAATATGGAGTCAGTGCTCGGACACCCATTTAAAAAATAAATCTTCTATCTTGTTTATAAATCACTAATAATTTTTATACCCAGCTGTACTTGTACACAGGGTATTATAACTTTGTTAGGATAACGGTTGGTTGTACAGGTATAAAGGAATCGAGATAGATATAGACTTCCATATATCAATATGATCAGGATCGAAAAAAAATTTGATTGAGCCATGTCCGTCCGTCTGTCCGTCCGTCCGTCCGTCCGTCCGTCCGTCCGTCTGTCCGTTAACACGATAACTTGAGCAAATAATGAGATATCTTCACCAAATTTGGCATGCGTACTTATTTGGGTTCAGAATAGATTGCTATTGAAAATGGGTAAAATCGGACCATATCCACGCCCCTTTTTCGATATCGAAAATTTCGAAAAACGTATAAAATGGGTTAATTCAATATTAGAAGCAGCTACAATGATAAAATTTGCAATATGTATTGATTTAGATGTTCTAAGGCCGATTTTATAAAAATTTTTGAAAAGGGGGCGTGGTACCGCCCACGTATATTTGAAGAAATTTTAAAATTTTGACTCTTAATAACTTCAGAACAGTTTATGCTAGTATAACGAAATTTCGTAGAGGCCATACTATTGTTGTGGTAAATTCAGCTATAGAAAATAAACGAAATCGCTTCGCGACCACGCCTACTTTTTCATAAAAGTTATATTGAAAGGAGGTGGAAATATTGAAAAGTCCATATCTAATTAACTGATTTCGCTATAATAATATAATTTGGTACATACATCAACTTTCATATTCTTTACATAATTTTTTCAAAATTTTGGAAAGTGGGCGTGGCACCGCCCACTTATGAGTCAAGCAATTTTTAAATTCGACCGCTAACAACTTCAGAACGGTGTGAGATAGATTTACGAAACTAGGTACCAGGCATGTTATGTTTATGTAGAGTACTACCACAGAAAATAAGAAAAATCGGTGAACGATCACGCCCACTTTATGTGGACAGCTGGGTATGTAATGTTCGGTTTCACCCGAACTTAGACTTCCTTACTTGTTTTTTTTCATTTTCTACTTAAATATTTCTGTTAAATCAATTTAGCTGCTCTGTCTTGACTAACCAAAAACATACAATTACTCCACTCGCGCAACACTGCGCCAATAAACAAATTTAATTAAATTTTCAAAAATACATTTTTCAAGGAAATCTTGGTTTGAATTCTGGACTATGATGCTGAAATATCAAAGAAATTTTGTATTTTTTTTATGTAGTAAATTTTACGGTTTTCTTATTTTAATAGTACAAAACCAAAAGTGTCCGACTACTCGGGTGTGTCCGACCACTAGTGCCTTTACCCTAGTACCTTTATGTGGACAAAATTATAATACCTTGTACTAGTACTAGTACCTACGATGGGTATAAAAATCTTTATCCGAAATTGTTTAAGAACTGCAATTTCTGCTTTTAATTTTTTTTTGGCTGTAATTATTTTAATAGTCAAGATATTCGCACATGGCTTATCCTTTTGGAAGCTTCAAAGCTTCCACTTTAAGAGTATGTAAAAATATTTTCAAAAAAGTTTCAAAAATTGAAAGAAAGTTCACTTTGAAAAAAATGCCATTTTCCCCCATATAAAATGTATGGGAAAGGGCGAAAAAAAATAGCCACCCCTAAGGGTTAAGTTAGAGCGCTAATTTTTTGCAAGGCTTATTTTCTCATCAATACCTAAAGTTTCAGGGGGTAAGACCGAAAAAAAACCAAATTTTTTTTTTTGAATCACCCTAATGTATATACATAATTTAAATTTCTTAGAATAATAAACATTGAAACATTAAAAACTCGTGAATATTTCTATTTTATTTGATTTAACCTGTGTAGTCATTCAGGCGCTAATAATCGTGCGATCTGATGGGAAAGCACGTGACAAACACACCCGAAATGATCACTGCAATTTGTTTATGTCCGCCCCTGGTAGTCATTGTACTCTACGAATTATTGATATCTTGATAGTAATTTATTTGCATATCCGTCATGCAACAATGTTAACAAGCACACACAAATGGAATGCTAAAAACGCAAATACTCCGTTCAAGTATCTGAAAAATAATCCCTTAGGAGCAGGGTTGCGTGATTTCGAATCCACTTTCAAATAAAGAATCAGTACTGCGTTTCTGTAACTCAATTCGATGTTTCTGTAAACAACCCTCGTGAAGGGTGGATACCTTGCCGCGGTACGAGGGCTTAAGTCGATAGCCACAGGGCTACGCTGCCCTTGTGATCATAGCTCCGTACGGCACTTCATCACGAGAGCAGCCTAGCCTCTCTGGCGCGACGACAAAGATCTTCCCCCTCCCAATCCAGGGTGTTATGCGAAACCGTGCCCATTGGACGTTTGCAGCCGGGAGGCAAATCGTGGCTGTATTTGAACGGAGCCTCTCTGATACCGGGTCGCCTCAGAGAGTAAGCATGGCCTTACCGCGGTACGGGGCTCTGCCGCGGCGGACGACACATTTTCCCCTACTCTTCCCTTGACCCTAAGCTGGCCGTGTCCGGCGATGGGTCGTACGAACAAGATGAACTCAAATAACCCAAATAAAATCGATAAACCTAAAAAACAAACAACGCCAAATTTCACTCCTCAGCAAAGGAGAGCTATGGAGGAACAGGCGATAAAGCAACAACAACGCCGGAGGACAACCTCCGTTCCACAATCAAGGGGGGGATCGACAGCGATGGCAACTACGAGTCGGTCAACCAACCCTCTATCGACTAAGATTGACTTGATGGGAGCTAGCACCAGTGCGGTTGCCAACGCAACTAAGCGGACAACGGCAGATGCTAAACTCCCATCAACCGCTGATATGAAAACCAGTATCTTTACGTCTGTGGCAGCGGTCTCACGACCTGGCCTCGGAGTTTCGAAGGAGAAGGAAGCTGCAACTGAGATTTCGGCAAGGAGAGCGACCGCGATGGCAACTACGGGTCCCACGAGAAAAGATTGGCTGCAAAGATCCTGAAGAGGTATGAAGGGGTACCGCAGGAATCGCTGTCGCCGAATTCCAGTAAATCGGTAGAGCTAGCGAAAGCTGTGATACCGGATTTCCAAAATTCTTACATGCCAAAGAGGTTAAAAGTTAACCCTTTCAAGCGCCAGAGATCGGACCTGGAGTTAAATCCCCCTCCCAAGCTGCATCAGAATACCCCTGGAGCGGGCAAACTAAGCTTTGCTGAGGTAACCAAGGACAGGATCCTTATAGGCGTCCTTGACCGAGGCAATGACCGTCTGGCCATCCCTAAGGACCGGTGGCGTTACGTGCGAAATGAACTCGGCAACATTCTTCTCAATGTTGCTCCAGAGTTTCCGGGTAGTTCGGCGCGAGTAACGGATGCGGGTTGGCACCAGGGTCAGATTAAATTACTCGCATGCGAGGATGCAAAAACCGTAGCACTGTACAAGGCAGCAGCTGCTAAGCTGGGTGAAGTCTACAAGGGCGCAAAGATAGAGGTCGTCGACTGGAAGGACATTCCAGCTCGTCCAAGGGCAAGGGCGTGGATTCCGGCCATCCCTGACGAACCCGAGAGAATTCTCGGGATGCTACGGCTAATGAATCCTTCCCTGCCAACGCATGACTGGAGTGTCAATCTGGTCGGGGATGCGGTAGGGCCCGACAGACAGGTGGTGTTCACCATGAATAAAGAGTCAATCGAGCCCCTCAAAAGGTGCAATGGCCTAGTACACTACAGCGTAGGCCAGATCGTTATCCACGTATATCGTGGTGATGCTCAGCGCGCTGCCTTCTCGGCTGCTCCGGGGGAACCGGAAAACGAATTACTAGAAGAGGAAGCGGAGGATTCCGATGCGGAAAGCATGTTATCCGCCACGTCCCTTGGCGATAGTGCTGTGAACAACTCGGAGATGGAGGACAGCCTACAGGACGAGGAAGCCCTCGACGTCACGGTGGTAGCAGCCAACGCTGAGCGATTAACGTCTAACGCTACAGACAGCAAGACTCCTGCAACGCCATATCGGGCAGTTAATCGGAACAACTCGTCGTTGATAGGCAACCTCCGGGATGGGGCAAACCTCGACGATATGGGGACGGCAGGGAAGTCTGTGCGCTCTCATGTTGGTGGTGCTTCAGATTAATCTGCACAAATCTAAAGTAGCTTCGGCTGCTTTAAGTAGTCGTCTTTCTAAAGGCGACGTGGATGTGGTCCTCATCCAAGAACCCTGGGTCAATAGCTCGAGAATCTGCGGATTGGGGACTAAGGGCTTCAAGCTCATTCGAGCCAGCGAGGAGAGCAAAGTCAGAACGTGTATTTTGGTCAAGTCTGAGTTGAACTCCTTTCTCCTACCTAACTACACCAATGGTGATATTACCGCTATCAGTCTAACGGTCGACAGCACCCGCCTGACGGTGGCGTCGGTCTATATGCCCTACGACGCCGAAAAACCCCCACCACAAACGGAGGTGAAAGACCTGGTGTCAAATTTCTGCACGGGTAATCTTATTATTGGAGCGGACGCTAATGCTCACCATGTCCAATGGTGGGAGCTCCGACATCAATGCCAGGGGCGAGTCTCTGTTTGATTACCTCTTAACAACCAACCTGGTGATTTGCAACGTGGGTAATGAGCCTACTTTTATCACTAAGACCCGCAGGGAGGTCATAGACCTCACTATCTGTAGTGAAGGCGCTTATGAGTGGGTCAGAAAATGGCGGGTTCTGGAAGAACATTCTTTCTCCGACCACCGTTACATAGAAATGGTTTTAGACTTTATTGTAGAACAACCAATCATGAAGCGCAATCCACGTAACACTGATTGGCAGTTACACAATGAAATATTAGACAGAGACCTACCAGTACTGCCCTCACAAGCCCCCTCATCAATAGAGGAGCTGGAGGATCTTGTTACTACATTTACATCGGCGGTCTCAAATGCTCTAGGACAGGCTTGTCCAGTGCCAAAACCACGCGGTAAACACAGGCCACATTTGTGGTCCTACGATTTGGACTCGCTCCAAATATCATGCCGGAAACAATTTAACAAGGCCAAGAGCTTCGGCTCTGAGCCTCATTGGCATGAATATAAAGCTAAACTAAGGGCCTACAAAAAAGCTCTGAGACAGGCGAAGAGAACCTCGTGGAGAAATTTCTGCACTGGCGTCGAAAAGGTCGACGACACAGCGAGACTTAGACGAGTCCTCTCGAAGAGTCAAACAACCATCAGCTATTTGCTAAAGCCTGACGGATCCTGGACCAGCACGGAAGAGGAAACCCTTGAGCTGCTCTTGAATACACATTTTCCGGGGAATCTGCATGATGCACCACTAGCACCTGCAACAAACCTGGCAGTAAATATACCCATCACTGAGGAAAGAGTAAGGTGGGCAGTTAAGAGCTTTGAACCGTATAAGGCTGCCGGGCCGGACGGGATTATCCCCGCGCAGCTTATAAACACGTTGGAAACATCAGCTAAATGGCTGGTATTTCTCTTCACAGCCTGCCTGGCTCTCAACCACATTCCGGGCTCCTGGAGAAGCGCCACGGTAGTGTTTATCCCTAAGGCTGGGAAGGCATCCCACTACGAGCCAAAAGACTACAGACCGATCAGTCTCTCGTCCTTTGTACTAAAAACCTTTGAGAGGATACTAAGCGACTACCTCTTAACGACTATTGATAGCAACCTTATCTCTAGCTATCAGCATGCATACACCAAGGGTAAATCAACAGAAACCGCTCTGCACAGCCTAGTGTCTGTCATTGAGAAATCGCTGTGTGAAAAGGACTACTGTCTCGTGGCCCTCCTAGACATTGAGGGGGCTTTCAACAATATAAGCCCGGAGGCTATCAACTCCGCTCTAACTAATCTGGGCGTAGATAGACCTCTAACTGGTTTAATTGACCAACTTTTAATGGGAAGGAAAATAGCTTCTTCACTTGGTACGGTTGAGTTATCACGCTATGTCACAAGGGGAACACCCCAGGGTGGTGTTCTTTCCCCGCTTTTATGGAACCTCACAGTCAACTCGTTGCTACGTGACACAAGCTGGGGGGGCGGGAAGATAGTGGCATACGCAGACGATTTAGCTATTGCATTCAGAGGCAAGTTCCCACAAACTCTGTGTGACCTGATGCAAGTAGCACTGCGAGAAGTTTCGACGTGGTCCTCCCGCTGCGGACTTAGTATCAACCCAGGGAAGGTGGAACTTGTCCTCTTCACCAACCGGTACAAAATACCGCCACTAAACCTACCAGAACTAGATGGCACGCGCCTGGGCTTGTCGGATAAGGCCAAGTTTCTAGGCATAGTTCTGGACAGGAAATTGAATTGGAAGGAGAATGTTCTTCAGCGCCAGAAGAAAGCTTGCATCGCTCTTTACACATGCAAAAGAGCCACTTTGAAAAAAATGCCATTTTCCTCCATATAAAATGTATGGGAAAGGGCGAAAAAAAATAGCCACCCCTAAGGGTTAAGTTAGAGCGCTAATTTTTTGCAAGGCTTATTTTCTCATCAATACCTAAAGTTTCAGGGGGTAAGACCGAAAAAAAACCAAATTTTTTTTTTTGAATCACCCTAATGTATATACATAATTTAAATTTCTTAGAATAATAAACATTGAAACATTAAAAACTCGTGAATATTTCTATTTTATTTGATTTAACCTGTGTAGTCATTCAGGCGCTAATAATCGTGCGATCTGATGGGAAAGCACGTGACAAACACACCCGAAATGATCACTGCAATTTGTTTATGTCCGCCCCTGGTAGTCATTGTACTCTACGAATTATTGATATCTTGATAGTAATTTATTTGCATATCCGTCATGCAACAATGTTAACAAGCACACACAAATGGAATGCTAAAAACGCAAATACTCCGTTCAAGTATCTGAAAAATAATCCCTTAGGAGCAGGGTTGCGTGATTTCGAATCCACTTTCAAATAAAGAATCAGTACTGCGTTTCTGTAACTCAATTCGATGTTTCTGTAAACAACCCTCGTGAAGGGTGGATACCTTGCCGCGGTACGAGGGCTTAAGTCGATAGCCACAGGGCTACGCTGCCCTTGTGATCATAGCTCCGTACGGCACTTCATCACGAGAGCAGCCTAGCCTCTCTGGCGCGACGACAAAGATCTTCCCCCTCCCAATCCAGGGTGTTATGCGAAACCGTGCCCATTGGACGTTTGCAGCCGGGAGGCAAATCGTGGCTGTATTTGAACGGAGCCTCTCTGATACCGGGTCGCCTCAGAGAGTAAGCATGGCCTTACCGCGGTACGGGGCTCTGCCGCGGCGGACGACACATTTTCCCCTACTCTTCCCTTGACCCTAAGCTGGCCGTGTCCGGCGATGGGTCGTACGAACAAGATGAACTCAAATAACCCAAATAAAATCGATAAACCTAAAAAACAAACAACGCCAAATTTCACTCCTCAGCAAAGGAGAGCTATGGAGGAACAGGCGATAAAGCAACAACAACGCCGGAGGACAACCTCCGTTCCACAATCAAGGGGGGGATCGACAGCGATGGCAACTACGAGTCGGTCAACCAACCCTCTATCGACTAGGATTGACTTGATGGGAGCTAGCACCAGTGCGGTTGCCAACGCAACTAAGCGGACAACGGCAGATGCTAAACTCCCATCAACCGCTGATATGAAAACCAGTATCTTTACGTCTGTGGCAGCGGTCTCACGACCTGGCCTCGGAGTTTCGAAGGAGAAGGAAGCTGCAACTGAGATTTCGGCAAGGAGAGCGACCGCGATGGCAACTACGGGTCCGCACTCCCAGGAGACATCTCCCCGCCGCTTCACATACCACGAGAAAAGATTGGCTGCAAAGATCCTGAAGAGGTATGAAGGGGTACCGCAGGAATCGCTGTCGCCGAATTCCAGTAAATCGGTAGAGCTAGCGAAAGCTGTGATACCGGATTTCCAAAATTCTTACATGCCAAAGAGGTTAAAAGTTAACCCTTTCAAGCGCCAGAGATCGGACCTGGAGTTAAATCCCCCTCCCAAGCTGCATCAGAATACCCCTGGAGCGGGCAAACTAAGCTTTGCTGAGGTAACCAAGGACAGGATCCTTATAGGCGTCCTTGACCGAGGCAATGACCGTCTGGCCATCCCTAAGGACCGGTGGCGTTACGTGCGAAATGAACTCGGCAACATTCTTCTCAATGTTGCTCCAGAGTTTCCGGGTAGTTCGGCGCGAGTAACGGATGCGGGTTGGCACCAGGGTCAGATTAAATTACTCGCATGCGAGGATGCAAAAACCGTAGCACTGTACAAGGCAGCAGCTGCTAAGCTGGGTGAAGTCTACAAGGGCGCAAAGATAGAGGTCGTCGACTGGAAGGACATTCCAGCTCGTCCAAGGGCAAGGGCGTGGATTCCGGCCATCCCTGACGAACCCGAGAGAATTCTCGGGATGCTACGGCTAATGAATCCTTCCCTGCCAACGCATGACTGGAGTGTCAATCTGGTCGGGGATGCGGTAGGGCCCGACAGACAGGTGGTGTTCACCATGAATAAAGAGTCAATCGAGCCCCTCAAAAGGTGCAATGGCCTAGTACACTACAGCGTAGGCCAGATCGTTATCCACGTATATCGTGGTGATGCTCAGCGCGCTGCCTTCTCGGCTGCTCCGGGGGAACCGGAAAACGAATTACCAGAAGAGGAAGCGGAGGATTCCGATGCGGAAAGCATGTTATCCGCCACGTCCCTTGGCGATAGTGCTGTGAACAACTCGGAGATGGAGGATAGCCTACAGGACGAGGAAGCCCTCGACGTCACGGTGGTAGCAGCCAACGCTGAGCGATTAACGTCTAACGCTACAGACAGCAAGACTCCTGCAACGCCATATCGGGCAGTTAATCGGAACAACTCGTCGTTGATAGGCAACCTCCGGGATGGGGCAAACCTCGACGATATGGGGACGGCAGGGAAGTCTGTGCGCTCTCATGTTGGTGGTGCTTCAGATTAATCTGCACAAATCTAAAGTAGCTTCGGCTGCTTTAAGTAGTCGTCTTTCTAAAGGCGACGTGGATGTGGTCCTCATCCAAGAACCCTGGGTCAATAGCTCGAGAATCTGCGGATTGGGGACTAAGAGCCAGCGAGGAGAGCAAAGTCAGAACGTGTATTTTGGTCAAGTCTGAGTTGAACTCCTTTCTCCTACCTAACTACACCAATGGTGATATTACCGCTATCAGTCTAACGGTCGACAGCACCCGCCTGACGGTGGCGTCGGTCTATATGCCCTACGACGCCGAAAAACCCCCACCACAAACGGAGGTGAAAGACCTGGTGTCAAATTTCTGCACGGGTAATCTTATTATTGGAGCGGACGCTAATGCTCACCATGTCCAATGGTGGGAGCTCCGACATCAATGCCAGGGGCGAGTCTCTGTTTGATTACCTCTTAACAACCAACCTGGTGATTTGCAACGTGGGTAATGAGCCTACTTTTATCACTAAGACCCGCAGGGAGGTCATAGAACTCACTATCTGTAGTGAAGGCGCTTATGAGTGGGTCAGAAAATGGCGGGTTCTGGAAGAACATTCTTTCTCCGACCACCGTTACATAGAAATGGTTTTAGACTTTATTGTAGAACAACCAATCATGAAGCGCAATCCACGTAACACTGATTGGCAGTTACACAATGAAATATTAGACAGAGACCTACCAGTACTGCCCTCACAAGCCCCCTCATCAATAGAGGAGCTGGAGGATCTTGTTACTACATTTACATCGGCGGTCTCAAATGCTCTAGGACAGGCTTGTCCAGTGCCAAAACCACGCGGTAAACACAGGCCACATTTGTGGTCCTACGATTTGGACTCGCTCCGAATATCATGCCGGAAACAATTTAACAAGGCCAAGAGCTTCGGCTCTGAGCCTCATTGGCATGAATATAAAGCTAAACTAAGGGCCTACAAAAAAGCTCTGAGACAGGCGAAGAGAACCTCGTGGAGAAATTTCTGCACTGGCGTCGAAAAGGTCGACGACACAGCGAGACTTAGACGAGTCCTCTCGAAGAGTCAAACAACCATCAGCTATTTGCTAAAGCCTGACGGATCCTGGACCAGCACGGAAGAGGAAACCCTTGAGCTGCTCTTGAATACACATTTTCCGGGGAATCTGCATGATGCACCACTAGCACCTGCAACAAACCTGGCAGTAAATATACCCATCACTGAGGAAAGAGTAAGGTGGGCAGTTAAGAGCTTTGAACCGTATAAGGCTGCCGGGCCGGACGGGATTATCCCCGCGCAGCTTATAAACACGTTGGAAACATCAGCTAAATGGCTGGTATTTCTCTTCACAGCCTGCCTGGCTCTCAACCACATTCCGGGCTCCTGGAGAAGCGCCACGGTAGTGTTTATCCCTAAGGCTGGGAAGGCATCCCACTACGAGCCAAAAGACTACAGACCGATCAGTCTCTCGTCCTTTGTACTAAAAACCTTTGAGAGGATACTAAGCGACTACCTCTTAACGACTATTGATAGCAACCTTATCTCTAGCTATTAGCATGCATACACCAAGGGTAAATCAACAGAAACCGCTCTGCACAGCCTAGTGTCTGTCATTGAGAAATCGCTGTGTGAAAAGGACTACTGTCTCGTGGCCCTCCTAGACATTGAGGGGGCTTTCAACAATATAAGCCCGGAGGCTATCAACTCCGCTCTAACTAATCTGGGCGTAGATAGACCTCTAACTGGTTTAATTGACCAACTTTTAATGGGAAGGAAAATAGCTTCTTCACTTGGTACGGTTGAGTTATCACGCTATGTCACAAGGGGAACACCCCAGGGTGGTGTTCTTTCCCCGCTTTTATGGAACCTCACAGTCAACTCGTTGCTACGTGACACAAGCTGGGGGGGCGGGAAGATAGTGGCATACGCAGACGATTTAGCTATTGCATTCAGAGGCAAGTTCCCACAAACTCTGTGTGACCTGATGCAAGTAGCACTGCGAGAAGTTTCGACGTGGTCCTCCCGCTGCGGACTTAGTATCAACCCAGGGAAGGTGGAACTTGTCCTCTTCACCAACCGGTACAAAATACCGCCACTAAACCTACCAGAACTAGATGGCACGCGCCTGGGCTTGTCGGATAAGGCCAAGTTTCTAGGCATAGTTCTGGACAGGAAATTGAATTGGAAGGAGAATGTTCTTCAGCGCCAGAAGAAAGCTTGCATCGCTCTTTACACATGCAAAAGAGCCATTGGCAAAAAATGGGGGCTCAGCCCTAGAGTATGCAGTTGGATCTACACGGCCATCATTCGCCCAATCATGCTTTATGGAGTCGTCGTATGGTGGCCTGCGCTGAGCAAGGCAACATACCTGAATCTGTTGCGGAAAGTCCATAGATCCAATATGATCTGTATAAGCGGTGCGCTAAGGACAACGCCCAACGAAGCCCTCCAGGTCATTCTGGGCATTTTGCCACTTGATCTGGAAGGGTTTCGGTCAGCGGCGGCATCAGCTCTGCGCCTAAGAGAAACCTCCAGTTGGGCTGCGGGTACTATTGGACACTCCAGTATTCTGGAATCTTACAGCTTTCTCCCTCTAAGCACAGATCGTTGTGCGACTACTACAGTCGGGGATAGCTGTTTCAAAATAAACATTCCCGGCAGAGAAGACTGGGAGAGGACGGATTGGTGTCCCGAAACAAATGGTGGCACTTCCATATACACCGACGGCTCGAAGTTGGACGGCAGAGTTGGAGGAGGCGTTTATTCAAGGGATTTGGACCTTGAGCTCTCCTTCAGACTACCTGATCATTGTAGCGTCTTCCAGGCGGAAGTCTCGGCAATCCTGGACGCCGCGGCCTGGTTAAGCAAACGTGTTATCGGAGAAGATATCGCTATTTTCAGCGATAGCCAAGCGGCCATCAAATCCCTTGGCTCATACACGTTCAACTCTGAACTGACGCTCAGCTGTCGTCGATCTCTTCAGGAGATGGCCCAACAGAACCGCGTAAACCTCATATGGGTCCCGGGACATAGGGACATTGAGGGAAACTGTAAGGCAGACGAGCTTGCCAGGCAGGGCACGACCAAGCAGGTTCTACAGGATAAGGAGCGATTAGGTATGCCGTTTGCCACATGCAAACTAATGCTGAAGGAGCACACACTCCGTCAAGCCAACGAAAGATGGCTGCAATCCCCAGGGTGTCGCATATCGAAACAAACCTGGCCAAAATGGGATCTTAAAAGGTCTAGACGCATTTATGCCCTAACTAGGAGGGAAATCTGCATATTGATAGGGGTATTAACCGGTCACTGCCTCATTGGTAGGCATGCAGAAAGGCTAGGTGTGCCCTACCGACGATGCTGCAGGAGTTGCAAAGATGATGAGGAGGAGGAAACAGTGGATCACCTCATCTGCAACTGTCCGGCTTTCAGGGATTTTCCATATGGCTGGGTCCCGGGACTGACTTTCCTTGTGTTGGTGGTATCACAACGGGCCTTTCAAAACTGGCCTAAGTGTGCCTCTGCGGCAGCCACTTGAACCTAACCTAACCTTCTGTAAACAAATAGTCGATTTGACGTCATATTGACGTCACACTAATTTTTTTGTTTCTGTAAAAAAAAAATATTTTCTCGATTTATTTTCTCACTTGCTTTTGAGGTAGTGACAAACAATGTTTTTTTTTTTTTCAATTTTGAATAGATTCGAGTGTGACGACATTAAAATCGAGAATTTTTTAGATTTTTTACGGGGTACAGTTTCATTTACGATTTTAGTCGCTTTCCAGTAAAAAATAATCCCTTTTAATCAAAGATACTTTTTATTTGTGATTTGAATCATCAACCAAGTAGGAAATACTTCTTATTTGTGTTTGATGGTTGAAGAATAAAAAGACAAATACAAATTTTCTTTAATTTTATGAAATTTTCAAATCAAAACCTCGCTAAGGAGTACGCGAGCTAGTCCTAAAAATCTTTTTTAATATAAAAAATTTTGGTCCAATTTACATGGCTTCTATGTGCTACAGAAAAGTACTTAAAAAACTATTTTAAAAGATTACTCTATGGAATACTCCACAGCAAAGCGAGAGAGGAAGTTGCAGCAGAAACTGCTTCTGCTCTCGCTTTGTTGCTGAAAACTCCATAGAATAATCTTTCTCGATTTTTCTTTAAGTGCTCGTCTGTTGGTGTTCCATGTTCCGGCTACTCTCATGTTTGTTGCAGCGAAGTGCCCACTTAAATACATATGTATGTACATGGCTCGGGCAAATGACAAATGAATAGTTTTTCAAAATATTTCTTTGTGTGACAGATAAATAAGTAGAATTTATGAAACAATGCATAATTATGAGAGCCAAAGCGCATGCGCAGTGGCGGGTAAATACATAAATACAAAACTTATAAAAATACAGATTGTAGTATGTGCTTACAATAATCAATTTTTCCCTAGACTATTTACAATGCAAAGTACTATGAATGTACCTGACTACAGGCATGGACAAAAAGTTTTGGCATATCTTCCAAAATATCGTAAATTTGCTATTTTGAAATCTTTTTAGCATAGACACTAGAACTAATTAGCTGACATATCTATTGCATCTTTGAAGCAAAAAAATAAATATACTCGCTCTAGCAATACAAATCTATTAGTATGCTTTTTCAGATTTTTATTTATTAAAACATACAACGTTTGTTCTTTTTATAACACTATTTGAAAAACCCACATTTTTTGAAGAGATTGAGACATAAGTAAAAAAAGACATTTTCCCGGTTTTCGAAATCAGCCTTCAAAACTTAGTTATGGACTTATGAAGTTGGACCCTTCGAATATATGGTTTTAAAATTAATAAATTAAAAAAGGTAAAATGTGGGCGTGGCGTTCTTGCCTGTCTTACTTCATTGATGCACTTTTTTATTTAAAAGATCTCACTTTGGCCCTGTATAACACGTCTTACACACACTTTCGAATAAAATAACGAAACCAATTAAACAAGAGACGCTAGTAGGTGGGAGCACGTTTTCCCTATTTCAATTTAAAACAAGTAAGGAAAGCTGTCTTCGGCTGTGCCGAAGGCTATATACCTTTCATGACTAAGCGTCACGATTTTCACTGTTCGATCCCCAGTACAGCCTGTTTCAATTTAACTTTAGCTTATACCGAAATTATCGGAACTATCGATTATATGGGGGCGATGTGTTATATTAGTCCAATCTCATTGATTTTTAACATCGACATTCCACATTCTAAAAGAGCAATTGTTACGAAACTTCACTTTCCTACCTATATAATTACAGGAGTTATCTACCGAAATCCGTTTATGGGAATAATCGATTGTATGGGGGCTATGTGAAATATTTATCCCATCTCGATGATTTTCAGCATCGATATTTTTTATATGAAATAAGCAACTTTTACAAAATTTCACTATTCTACCTCTTTAATTACAGGAATTATAGCCCAAAATCCGTTTATCGGAACAATCGATTGTATGGGGGATATGTGAAATATTTATCCCATCACAATGATTTTCAACCCCAACAGTGCTTATATAAAAAAAGCAATTCTCACAAAATTTTACGTTCCTACCTCTTTAATTACAGGAGTTATAACCCAAAATCCGTTTATCGGAACAATCGGTTGTATGGGAGCTATATGTGATATCGGTCCGATCTTGTTGGTTCCGACAAATGATTCCTATATTAGAAAATGCTGGTCGCATACAAAATTTCAGCCAAATATCTCAAAAACTGAGGGACTAGTTTGCGTTCAAACAGACAGACAGACAGACGGACATGGCTAAATCAACTCATCTCGTCATCCTGATCATTTCGGTATACTTAGTGATGGGTCCATCTCTTCTTCTTCTCATACTTACAAACATCGGACCAAAGTTATAATACCATTTCATGTTCATGAAAGGTATAAAAAAAAGCACTACGAAAACCAAAATTACAAAGAGTCTAACATCGACCCTCGTGAAGGGATTCTGCTATGTGGAGAATCCCGATAATACCGGGACTTTCCATATGGCAGGGTCCCGGAACTGACTTTCCTAGTGTTGGTGGTATCACAACGGACCTTTTAATACTGGCCTAGATGTGCCTCTGCGCAGCCACTTGAACCTAACCTACCTAACCTAACATCGAACTTAGAAAGCCCATAACTAAGTTTTAGAGGCAAACTTCCAAAAATGGGGAAATCACTTTTTTATGTCTCAATATTTTCAAAAAACTTGGTTTGGTCGATATCGAGCCGCCTGCTGTACAGTGTAATGTCGTCACACTACCCTGCAGTCAAATTCCGAACTACTCAGCAAACATACTAGTTCATTGACTAACCATTTTGTGGCATATGCCTACCAGTTCGTTGTTGATTAGTTTTAAAAGCAGTCAATGCCAAACTACTCAGCGAAAATTCTAGTTCATTGACTATACATTTTGTGGCGTATGCATACTAGTTCATTGCTGATTAGCGTTAAACCAGTCAATGCCAAACTACTCAGCAAACAATATAGTTCATTGGCTATACATTTTGTGGTGTATTTATACTAGTTCATTGCTGATTAGCTTCAAACCAGTCAAGGCCAAACTACTCAGCAAACAATATAGTTCAATGACTATACATTTTGTGGTGTATTCATACTAGTTCACTTCTGATCACCTTCAAACCAGTCAAGGCCAAACTACTCAGCAAACAATATAGTTCATTGACTATACATTTTGTGGTGTATTCATACTAGTTCATTTCTGATTTCCTTTAAGCCAGACATTGCCAAACTACTCGGCAAACAATGTAGTTCATTGACTGTACATTTTGTGGTGTATTCATACTAGTTCATTTCTGATTAGCTTTAAACCAGTCAATGCCAAACTACTCAGCAACATTATATTTCTACGCCTAAAAATTTTGTGGTGTATTCATACTAGTTAATTTCTGACTACCTTCAAACTAATCAATTCCAAACTACTCAGCAGACACCTAGCTCGTTTACTATACATTTTATGGATGTTTTTATACTAGTTCTTTGCTGATTACCCTTAAACCAATCAATGCCAATCTAATCAGAAAACATACTAGTCTACAACTATAATTTGCTGGGCGAAATAATACTAGTCAGAAAAATCCTGGTTCGTACTAGTATGCAAGTATGTATGAAACTCGGGTTGAAATCATACTACACCTTTTTCAGTTTATATTCAGAAAGTTTTCTGAATATCAATTGTAATTTTCTGAATGTCAATTGTATTTTTCTGAAAATCAAATGGAAATTCTGTGACTGCATTCAGATCTTTTATGATCCCTCTAGATCTTTTATGATCCCATTTTGGCCAGGTTTGTTTGGATGTCCGGCACCCTGGGGATTGTTGCTACTTTTCGTTGGCTTGACGGAGTGTGTACTCCAAGCTAACGAAAGGTGGCAACAATCCCCAAGTGGCCGGACATCCAAACAAACCTGGCCGAAATGGGATCATAAAAGATCTAGAGGCATTCACGCCCTAAGAAGGAGAGAAATCTTAATATTAATAGGTGTTCTAACTGGGCACTGCCTTATTGGTAGGCACGCAGAAGGGGTGCCCTATCGACGATGCTGTAGGAGCTGCAAAGATGATGAGGAAGAGGAAACGGTGAAGCACCTCATCTGCAACTGCCCGGCCTTAAGCGGCGCGGGAACGCGCTTTTTGGGAGTTCCCTTCCTGGATAGTCTAAACCAGACCGCTGGGATTTTCCAAATGGCCGGGTCCCGGGACTGACTTTCCTAGTGCTGGTGGTATCACAACGGGCTTTTCAAAACTGGCCTAAGTGTGCCTCTGCGGCAGCCACTAACCTAACCTAACCTAACTGCATTCAACTGTTTGAACAGTCACAGATTTTTAAATTTAAAAAAAAAAAACTAGGTCCCGCCAACTCATAGGGAAAAAATCAAAGCAGCACACTATAAGTTGGAAGAGAAGTTCGGCAAAAGTCTCGTTAGAGGTTATGACAACCTGTTGGTATATAACCGCCAATTTTTTTTACGTTGCGGCATAAACTTGAGTATATTGACAACAACAATATAAATTAACTCTACCAATGCTCCTTTAACTCGAGTGTATGTCCCAGCATGAAAGCAGTCTTACTTTGACTCTTTTTGATGTAAAAATAAGACTTTATTTTATCTATATATCATATTTGGCTCCGGAACTCCGCAGTGGACGACTAACTTAACCTTAATTTACCTTACCTAAAAATACAACCCCAAAGCCCCAATTACATAAAACTTTGACAAATGCGCGCCTCGTTTTTGAGCATTTGCAAAAATTTCGTTTCGCTTTACGTTTAAAAAACTTTGTATGAAAGTGGATCCTACAAAGTTGAATGCAATTGGGCCTTCACCTATATAATCAAACTTGACGAACGCGGAATTTGAAAGGAGCCATTGCAAGTAGAATTCAATAATTAAATTAAAAATACAATAAACAACATAATTTAAAAAATATAGAAAAAAAAACTTGTGTTAACTTTACCGAGAATCGAACTCAGAGCCTTTAGCTCATTTTTGGCTGTGTATGAACTAGTATATCAACTGGTATAATGCTGATGCAGAGGCTGACTAGTATACCAATTGGTATGGTGCTGATGCAGAAGAGGACAATTGCTTTTCTTTTTCTCTTGTAACTGCTTCTTTTTTTCCTTGTAATTCACAGATGCTTTTTCGTGTTTGGGTAAATACAAATAGTCGCTGCTTTCTAAAGAATAAACTGGTATATTGCTGATGTAGAGGCTGACTATGATACTGGTGCATAGACCGACTAGTATACCAACTGGAATGAATCCAAAATCGTGGACTAGTATGACAAGTGGTACGATCTGAATGGGCATAATGATTAGTATGTCCTGCCGCATAGACTGAGCAGTATGTCAACCGGTATGATTCTGATGTATATATGAACTAGTATATCAACTGGTAAGATTCTGATGCATATATGAACTAGTATGTCAAATGGTATATTTCTGATGCAAATTTGAACTAGTATGTCAACTGATATGATTATGATGCATAAATGAACTGATATGTCAACTGGTATGATTCTGATGCATAAATGAACTACTATATCAACTGGTATGATTCTGACGCATATATGAACTAGTATGACAACTGGTATGATTCCGATGATTTTTTTAACTAGTCTGTTAATTGGTATGATTCTGATGCATTAATGAACTAGTCTGTCAACTGGTATGATTATGATGCATATAAGAAGTAGTCTGTCAACAGGTATGATTCTGATGCATATATGAACTAGTCTGCCAACTGGTATGATTCTGATGCATATATGATCTAGTCTGTCAACTGGTATGATTCTGATGCATATATGAACTAGTATTTCAACTGGTATGATTCTGATGTATATATGAACTAGTCTGCCAACTGGTATGATTCTGATGTATATATGACCTATTCTTTCAACTGGTACGATCCTGACGTATATACGAACTAGTATCTTAAATGGTATGATACTGATGTGTATAATAACAAGTATATCAACTGGTATATTTCTGATGCAGAGGCTGACTAGTCAGCCAATTGGTATGGTGCTGATGCAGAGAAGGACAATTGCCATCTCGTAGGACATCGCCGTGTTAAAAATACCAGTTGCTAATATGGAAAAATTACAGAACTCGAACTAGTTGAAGCCGCCTAGCTGACTGATATTTGATTAGTATAAAACTAGTTAAGTTGACTGCAGGGTAATTTACAGTTACTAAGTCTAGTCCAATGGGTCTTGCGGCCAACGAGGACAAGACGAAGTATTTGCTGTCATCAAAGAAAGACTCGGTGCACCTGCGTCTTGGCAGCCACGTCGCCGTTAATAGTTACACATTTGAAACTGTGCGGGACTTCGTCTATTTGGGAACCAGTATTAACACCGAAATTAATATCGGTATAGAAATCCAACGGAGAATCACTCTTGCCACCAAGTGCTACTTTGGGCTGAGTAGGCAATTGAGAAGTAAAGACTTCTCTCGAAGAAGGAAGATCACGCTTTATTAGTCTCTCATCATACCTGACCTGATGTATGGCTCAGATTCATGTATAGAGAAGATGAGATGGCCCTTGGAGTATGTATTTGAGAGAAATGTTCTCCGGAGGATTTATGGTCCTTCCCGTGATGCCAACGGTGAGTATCGCAGGGAATTTAACGATGAGCTGTACGAGCTTTACGCAGACCTGACCATAGTTTAGCGCATTAAAGTCCAAAGGCTCCGCTGGCTGGGTCATGTTATGCGAATGGACAAAGAGCTCCAGCACAGAAGTTTTTCCTATCGACACCCGAATTCGGCAGCAGAGGAAGAGGGAGGCCTCGACTGAGATGGAAACAACAAGTAGAGGATGACTCACTTGGGGTCTCCGATTGGCGTCAGTTATCACTAAAAAGGAATGACTGGCGTGCTTTGATACGAAACGGCCAAAATCGCCTAGGCGGTTAAGCGTCAATAAATGACGCAAGCCAAGTCTAGTCCGATAGTCTGCTATATTGTGCATTGTTTTGTAGATCTTCTGCCCAATTAAAATATAAAAGACCGAACGCTACTACATATTAGTCACAGCAGTTACATGGAACATGTCAAAATTGCTTTCATCATAAAAATAAAAAAACTGCTATTAGCTGTTCAGTTAATGTGTTAATATTTTTGTCAATGACTGTAACTATTGCATCATAGCACATACATAAGTATATACGTACATACATAGTTTACGAGCATACATATTATATATTTCTTATGCTAATTACTTGCCTATTTAATCATATTAGAGTTTGCACAGGGGTTGAAATTCAACCACAAAACCTTATTCTAATTTAATACGTTTTTTTGAAGTTTCTTTCCTTTGATTTAACTATTTTTTACTTTTCGTTTCTATATTTTTCCTTCTTAACATTCTTCTTCCTTCTGCCTTTTACTCTCTATACCATTTAGTAACGTAGTCTCAATTTAATTTTCTCTTCTTTCCTCTCATTTGTTTTCTTTTTCATTCCTTTCCTTTCCTCTCCTATACTTTCCTTTTCTTTTCTTTACCTTTACTTTTCATTCCTTTCCCTTCCTTTTCTTTCCATTCCCTTCCTTCCCTTGTCATTTATTTCCATTCCTTTTCTTCCCTTTCCTGGCCTGCCCTTTCCTTTCGTTTCCTTTGCTGTTCTTTTCTCTCCTTTCCTCTTCTATCATTTGCCTTCACTTACAGTAATTTCTTGTCCTTTCCTGCCCTTTTTTTCTTTCCTGGCATTGCCTTTCCCGTATTTTCCCTCACATTACCTTTTATTTTCTTTCCTTTCCCGTAATTTTCTTTCCTTTCCCTTTCTTTGCTTTCCTTTCCTTTCGTTTATTTTCCCTTCCTTTCCTTTCATTACCTTACCTTTTCCTTCCTCTCGTTTTCTTTAATTTCCTTTTCCTTTTCCTGCTGGTATATTTTTTAATAAAGTTGATTATTTTAACGACATTGTACAATTCCATTGTTGTAAACAAATATATGTATTAGGGTGATTCAAAAAAAATGTCCACTTGGTCTTACCCCCTAAAAAGTAAGGTATTGATAAGAAAATAAGCCTTGCAAAAAATTAGGGGTGGCTACTTTTTTCGTGGGGTGGCTATTTTTTTCGCCCTTTTCCATATATTTTGTATGGGGAAAAATTGCATTTTTTTTTTTTTTCAAAGTGAATTTTCTTTTAATTTCTGAAACTTTTTTCAAAATATTTTTACACTCTCTTAAAGTTGAAGCTTTGAAGCTTCCAAAATGGTAAGCCATGTGCGATTATCTGAATTATTAAAATAATTACAGCCATGCAATAAATTAATTAAGTCAAGGGTTAAGAGATAATAGAACAGTTATTTTGATCATAAAAGTCGAGGCCGAAATATCAAATGTGCCTGAATGAGAGTTAAAATCTTAACACCAACACTGGCAAGGCTCGTGTAGTTGAAAATTTGCCCTGCATTGCTTCAGCCGAATAGGCCTAAAGTGTCGTGAAGGTCGGAGGGAATATTAAAGTTAATTTCGTTTAAAAGAAATGGGCTGGAAATCGATCCGTTTATCATTTTAGTCATGAATAATACACCTAGCATTTCCCTACGACTTGCAAGGGTTGGGAGATTTATAAGTTTTAAACGATTAGTATAAGGTGGAAGGTTATACGTTGAATCCCATTGTATATTTCTCAATGCAAAGAGTAAGAATTGTTTTTGAATTGATTCTAGCCTATCAATATAAACTTGGTAACGCGGATTCCATATAATTGAGCCATATTCTAATATCGGTCTAACTAGTGTGGTAAAAAGAGTATTCGTAACTTAAGGGTCATTAAATTCCTTTGACCACCTTTTCACAAAAGCTAAAACACCTCTAGCTTTTTTAACTGTTGCCCCAATATGAGAACTAAAACTATAGCTGATTTTCCACATATTTCCTTTAAATTTTTTTTTTTGTACTTTATTTTGTATTACTTTTGCTAATAATTTTCTACCGTTGTTTTTTTTTGCATTATATAAATTTACTTTATTTAATATATGTATGCAAGTTATTTATCTAATATTTCACAATAGATTTTTAAGGTTTGTTACAAAAACACCCCACTTAATCACTACTCTTCTCATGAATACTCACATGCCATTTTTTTTGTAAACACTGTATGTGTGGTCAATCAAGTTTATGTACTTGCTTGTGTTTGTTTTTGCTCCCTTAAGCAGGGCACGACGACCATGCGCGCGAGTTTGTTGGGGCTCGGCGTAAAATTTCTTGTGTGTGGCGAGCCGCTCGCCGAAAATCAAAAAAGACCTATACATATAAAATTGGGTATACCTTAGGGAAAAAGGGAACAACTTTTGAACATTGCGCATTTATATATAAGATTAAGTATGGTTGCCAGACGTCCCCACTTTCGGGGATTTTTCCCCGCGTCCCCGCTTATACTCTAAATTCCACCGCTTTTATGATTTACGAGCACTCATGTAATGCTCATTTGATTGGGATCGGATGTTCCGCACATATTATACACAATTCGGCCCATCATGGATTGGAGCAGTTTGTTCTATTTGATATCAATTGTATTGTGTACCTACAAATTGTACGAATACTTCTTCATTTACACTGTTCGAACAACGGAATTGAAATCCTTTTGCGAATTCGTTGAGACAGATTATAAAAATCTGCTCAATCATTGTAAAACACGCTGGTTAAGCCTTTTCCCTGCAGTCGAGAGTATTTTGAAAATGTTTGTGGTCTTGAAATCTTATTTTTTATCTCAAAACAAACCACCTGCAAAGATTGAGCGTTTTTTTAATAAGGACCTCAGCGAAAGTTATCTATTGTTTGTCCATTCATTTATGGCTTTGTTCCATTTAAAAATCGCTTCTATTGAAAAAAAGACAATAGCATTTTAGATATAATTTCAGCTTACGATGGACGACAAAAATCCAATTTTATTCCATTAGCTGTAAGGACGAATTTTGCACAGTTAAGAAAGGCATGCTCCTGCTTGCGACGAATTTTTGGCAAAAATCGATATTGTTTATTGTGAAACATTAGAATATCTGAACTTTGGACGCAGGATTTTCGGAATACAGAGTTTTCAAATGGTTGGGTTTCAAAACAGTGAAGTAGAACCATGCCTCTTTTATTTGCTTGAAAATTTTTCCATTCGATACCTTGTCACAATGCGAACTGCGAGAGAATTTTTTCCTTAATGAGCTCGCAATGGACAAAAGAAAGAAATCTTTTGACGGTTGAAAATATTGGGCACATCCTTCGAGTGAAGTTTAATTTTTCAGATTTTACATGTATCGAATTCCAAAAAATGTTAACCCTTTCTGAGAATGCCTTCTGTGCTGGCACTTCTTTGTCCATTCGCATAACATGACCCAGCCAGCGGGGCATTTGGGCTTTAATTCGCTGGACAGCTCATCGTTAAATTTCCTCCGATACTCGCCGTTGGCATCACGGGACCGACCATAAATCTTCCGCAGAACTTTTCTCTCAAATACTCCAAGGGCCATCTCATCTTCTCTGACATTGTCCATGAATCTGAGCCATACATCGGACAGGTATGATGAGAGACTGTAGAGCGTTCTCTTTGTTCTTCGAGAGCGGACTTTACTTCTCAATTGCCTACTCAGTCGAAAGTAGCACTTGTTGGCAAGGGTGATTCTCCGTTGGATTTCTAGACTGATATTATTTTCGGTGTTAATACTGGTTCCCAATTAGACGAAGTCCCTCACAGTTTCAAATTTGTAACTATCAACAGTGACATGGCTGCCAAGACGCAGGTGCGCCGATTCTTTCTCTGATGACAGCAAATACTTCGTCTTGTCCTCGTTGACCGCAAGACCCACTTTTTTCGCTTCCTTATCCAGTCCAGAGAAGGCAGCGCTTACGGCGCGGTTGTTAAGGCCAATGATATCAATATCATCGGCATACGCCAGCAATTGCACGCTCTTGTAATAGATTGTACCGTTGCGGTTTAACTCTGCTGCTCGAATTATCTTCTCTAGAATCGGGTTGAAGAAATCGCACGAAAGGGAGTCGCCCTGTCTGAAGCCTCGTTTGGTTTCAAATGGCCAGAGAGGTCCTTCCCTATTCTGACGGAGCTGTTGGTATTGCTCAACGTCATTTGGCAAAGCCGTATAAGCTTTGCAGGGAAGTCAAATTCAGACATGGCGGCATACAGGCAACTCCTTTTTGTGCTGTCAAAAGCGGCTTTGAAATCGACAAAGAGATGGTGTGTATCGATTCTTTTATCATGGATCTTCTTCAGGATTTGGCGTATGGTGAAAATCTGGTCGATGGTAGATTTACCATGTCTAAAGCCACACTGATAAGATCCAATCAGTTTGTCTACGATGGGCTTCAGTCTTTCACACAATACGCTAGAAAGAACCTTGTATGCGATATTAAGAAGACTGGAGCGGTTAGCGGGATCGCCTTTCTTGTGGATTGGGCAGAGCACACTTAAATTCCAATACGGAGGCATGCACTCATCTGACCATATTCTGCATAAGAGCTTATGCATGCTTTTACCAGCTCTTCGCCTCCGTGTTTGACCAGCTCGGCGGATAGTCCGTCTTTTCCAGGCGATTTGCTGTTTTTGAGCCTGGATATAGCTATCCTCACTTCATTATAGTCAGGTGGTGGGACGACTTTTCCATCTTCAGGGATTGGAGCATCGGTTCCACGTCTCCCTCGTAATTTAGCAGTGAGGAGAAGTGCTCCCTCCATAATTTAAGTACACTCTGTACGTCGGTTACCAAGTCGCCATTATTGTCCTTACAGGCACTTGTCCCGGTCTTAAAACCATCCGTCATCCGCCGGATCTTTTCGTAGAATTATCGGCCATCATTTCTGTCAGCCAGCATCTCAAGCTGCTCACACTCACGCCTTTCGGCCTCACTTTTCTCTTTTCTGAAAAGGCGTCTCTCTTCCTTATTTGCCTCACGATAGCGTTGCCATACACTGCGGGTTGCGCCCGTTCGCAACGTCTCCTTGTAGGCAGCGTCCTTATTTTTCGAGGCAGTTTTGCATTCCTCATCGTACCAGTTGTTCTTGCGGGCTCGCTGGAACCCTATAGTGGCCTTAGCGGCGGTACGCAATGAGTGAGAGAAATGCTTCCATTGCTCGGCTACATCGTTAGGTCGAGGATTGCCCTCTGATAGCAGGTGTGGGAGTCGAGTGGAGAAATGATCAGCTGTCTGTGTCATGCGCAGCGTCTCGACACAGAGGCGTGTGCGTATCTTGGTGCGACAAGATAATGGTCCGAGTCGATATTGGGACCACGCAGGGTACGCACGTCCAGAACGGTGGAGCTATGTCAGCGGTCGATCATGACATGATCAATCTGGTTTGTTTGTGTTCGATCAAGGGACAGCCAGGTGGGTTGGTGTATTCGTTTATGCTGGAACCTAGTACTACTGATGACCATATTGCGAGCAGAGGCGAAGTCAATCAACCTAGTGCCGTTGGGTGATGTTATATCGTGGAGACTAAATTTTCCAACTGTAAGACCAAAGACGCCTTCCTTGCCCACATTGGCATTAAGGTCGCCGAGCACGATTTTGATATCATGTTGGGGGCAGCGATCATATGTCTGTTCAAGGAGTCCTTCTCTGCATCGTCCGTCTCCTCAGTCGGCGCATAGGCGCAGATAAATGTTATGTTGAAAAACATCGCCTTGATGCGGATTACAGCGAGACGTTCGTCCACAGGAGTGAACGCTAGTACTTGGCGGCGAAGTCTCTTTCCCACCACGAATCCCACACCCAAGGCCGGATTAACACCTTCGGGGGCCGTAGGCAAAAATCCTGTCAGGGCCCCTAGACCATGCATTTTTTTGAAGAAACCAGAAGGATGAAAATGGTATATTTATCAGCAAAGTAACATTTTGGCATTTATTGTGGTGAATACACCAATAGATTCTTCGACGGTCCATCATAATATACGCCGACTTATTGGTGGTTATTTATGTTATGCTTACTTTCGTTGGCGGCCGCCGTGGTGTAGCGGTTAAGTGTTCGGCCTTCTCGATGCCTGGCAAAAGTAATATCAAAAATTATTTAGAAAAATAATTTTTCTAAACGGGGTCGCCCCTCGGCAGTAGTTTGGCAAACTCTCCGGGTGTATTTCTGCCATGAGAAGCTTCTCAGCAAAAAATTCATTTGCTTTGCAAGTGCCGTTCGGAATCGGCAAAAAAACGGTAGGTCCCGCCAACTTGTAGGAAAACTCAAAAGCAACACACCACAAGTTGCTCGGCTAAAAATCTCGTTAGAGGTTATGATAACCTGTTGGTATTTCGCCGCCATTAGTTTTTTTTTTTTTTACTTTCGTAGAAGTGGTCGAAATTATATGAAAATACATGTGTATGTGCCACGTACGGACTTCTCAGGATCTTTCTCGAAAACTTAAGTATGCGTAGAAAAATTTTGTTTTACCGTTTATTTGTCACGAAGTTCCCCATCGACAGTGAAAAAGTTATTTTGTAAAGCCTATAGTTCTCGTGCTAGAGCCACCTTTTCTCCATCCATAATATCCAAAAATACTAGTTTGGGAAAATGGAGTTATATTGTATAACGAAAATTCCCACAGAGCGAAATTTTTGTAGAGAGCTTAAAAATAAAAAATTTACTACTACTTGGATTTTTCTCGTTTTTTATCCCCGAATAAGTTTTTATGCCAAATGGGATCGATGGGGACTTTTGCAGTTTTCTTCCTGTTGGTGAAACAAGGCTCCTGAAAAAATTTGGCTCTGTGGGAGTTTTTTTTTATACAAGATAAACTAAATTTACCAGACTAGTATTTTTTTATATTATTCATGGAGAAAAGGTGGATCTAGCTCGAAAACTAGGGGGTTTATAAAATAACTCTTTTCATTGTCGATGAGAAACTTCGAGACAAATAAACGGGAAAATTACTGAAAAGTCTGTGCGTGGCATATATTTTCCAGAGCAAACTTTACAATCGCGATATCTCAGAACTGGTTGCTCTTAGGGAAAACATTTCAGAGCCATATTTGTAGAGAGTTCTACAACTTGGTCTCAGGAAATTTTTAGATAGAACTTACCGTTTTCGAGAAAAATCTTTAGAACATCAAGTTTTGACTTTGGCACCGAATAACTTTTTTAGCACACATGGGATCGATGGGTACCTTAGATGGGTGAAAAAAAGGGGTTTTCAACTGTTTATTTTGACCGGACTATCATGCGATATTAATCGTGAATTGCTTTAACATTGTTGTTGGGAAATTTCATACCAGTTTTCAAATATAGTTTTCATTCATTAGAATATATATCTTTTTTGTGGGTGTACGAGGCCCCGGGTCTATGCGGGGCCTATAGGCAGTTGCCTATTCTGCCTCAGGGTGAATCCGTCACTGCCTACACCACGCGCTTTGCCGCGTGTCTGGCCACTATAGTATGCGTCACAAGGTCCGATGGTTGTCTTTCCTTGTCCCGTCCATCGCATTTCCTGCAGGGCGGTGATGTCAGCCTTTGCGTTTACGAGGACATCAACCAGTCGGGCAGCGATACCATCCCTTGAAAGGGTCCGGACATTCCAGGTACATGCCCTAATATCCAAATCTCTATTCCTAGTACTTTTTGCCGGGTCGTCAACATTAAAGAGGCTTTTTGTTTGTTTTTATTGGAGTTGGTTTTTTACGTGGCGGGTCCCAAACCCAGCGCACAACCCCCTTGCTACAAGACGCCCGCTTACAGCCGCACCTCATGGTGAACAGACGCTGCGAAAAGACCTCGTGAGCCCTTAAACCAAGTATGATAGCTCACGTTGCCCAGAGTGTACGAACGAGGACACAAGAGTCGGGATTGGGCAAGGTCACACAGCAACCACACCCCATTACGCTCCATTTCGTGCTGATTTCTAAGTTATGGTTATGGAAAAAAGCTAGAAACCTCTCAAACTGTTTTTGCAAAAGGCTAGATTTTGCCCAATTTGACCACTTTTGAATAATTTTTTTTTTTTAATCAATATACCTTCATTTTTTTGTTTAAATCAAATCAAAAATCGATATAAAATGTCTTTTTAAATATTTCTACGTTATGGTTAAGGAAAAAATCTAGAAACCCCTCAAACTGTTTTTGCAAAAGGTTTGGTTTTGCCCGGTTTGACCACTTTTGAATAATTTTTTTTTTTTAATCAATAAACCTACATTTTTTTTTTTCAAAAATCAAACCAAAAATCGATATGAAATGTCTTTTTAAATATTTCTAAGTTATGATTAAAGAAAAAAGCTAAAAACCCCTGAAACTGTTTTTGCAAAAGGCTAGATTTTGCCTGCTTTGACCACTTTTGAATAATTTTTTTTTTTAAATCAATATAGCTTCATTTTTTTGTTTAAATCAAATCAAAAATCGATATGAAATGTCTTTTTAAATATTTCTAAGTTATGATTAAAGAAAAGAGCTAGAAACCACTCAAACTCTTTTTGCAAAAGGCTAGGTTTTGCCCGGTTGGACCACTTTTGAATAAATTTTTTTTTTTTTAATCAATATAACTACATTTTTTTCAAAAATCAAATCAAAAATCGACATGAAATGTGTTTTTAAAAATTTCAAAATTTTGCCGGATTTGACCACTTTTGAATAATTTTTGTTTCAATCAATATACGTACCTACATACATTTTTTTTTTTAATCAAATCAAAAATCTATAAAAAAATGTCTTTTTAAATATTTATAAGTTATGGTTAAGGAAAAAAGCTAGAAACCCCTCAAACTGTTTTTGCAAAAGGCTAGATTTTGCCCTATTTGACCACTTTTGATACATTTTTCTTTTAATCAAATCAAAAATCGATATAAAATATCTTTTAAATATTGCTTAGTTATTGTTAAGGAAAAAAGCTAGAAAAACCTTTAACTGTTTTTGCAAAAGGCTAGATTTTACCCTAACCAGAATTTGTAATTTACCAACACTAAAAATATTTAAAAACAAGTCAGGAAAGCTGTCTTCGACTGTGCCGAAGGCAATATACCTTTCATGAATAAGCGTCACGATTTTCACTGTTCGATCCCTAGTACAGCCTGTGTGAATTTAACTTTAGCTCATACCGAAATTATCGGAACTATCGATTATATGGGGGCGATGTGTTTTGTTGGTCCAATCTAATTGATTTTTAACATCGACATTCCACTTTCTAACAGAGCAATATACAATTATAGGAGTTATAGCCCAAAATCCGTTTATCGGAACAATCGATTGTATGGGGGCTATGGAAATATTTATCTCATCTCAATGATTTTCAACATCGATATTTCTCATATAAAAATATCAATACCTACAAAATTTCACGTTACTAGCGCTTTAATTACAGAAGTTATAGCCCAAAATCCGTTTATCGGAACAATCGATTGTATGGGAGCTATATGAAATATTTATCCCATCTCAATGATTTTCAACATCGATATTTCACATATAAAAATATCAATACCTACAAAATTTCACGTTACTAGCTCTTTAATTACAGAAGTTATAGCGCGAAATCCGTTTATCGGAACAATCGATTGTATGGGAGCTATGAGTAGTTTTGGTCCGATCTTGCTGGTTCCGACGAATGATTATTCTCATATAAAATAACGCCTCCATACGAAATAATGCCTCCATACCAAATTTCATCGAGATATCTCTAAAATTTGGGGACTAGTTTGCGTACAAACAGACGGACAGACGGACGGACGGACAGACGGACATGGCTAAAACGAATCAACTCATCGTCCTGATCATAACGGTATACTTATTAGTGGGTCTATCTCTTCTTCTTCTCATACTTACAAACATCGGACCAAAGTTATAATACCATTTCATGTTCATGAAAGGTATAAAAAAGCCATGTATAATAAATTTCTTTAAATAGAACTCATGTTTCTGCAAAATGAATGTTTCATTATTTCACTCAATAAACCCCTCCTATTATTAGAGAAATTATTTTAACTCCCTCGCTCATTGAGTACTTGGGTCCATTATTTATATTAACAGTCTAACTTTGTTGTTGGTATATTGTTAATTTTGAAAATTCTGATTCTCATAACGCCTAATTGGAACGGATTTGGCTTTCAGTGGACTTAAGGAAATGAAAACAAGTAAGGAAAGCTGTCTTCGGCTGTGCCGAAGGCAATATACCTTTCATGAATAAGCGTCACGATTTTCACTGTTCGATCCCCAGTACAGCCTGTGTGAATTTAACTTTAGCTCATACCGAAATTATCGGAACTATCGATTATATGAGGGCGATGTGTTTTGTTGGTCCAATCTAATTGATTTTTAACATCGACATTCCACTTTCTAACAGAGCAATATACAATTATAGGAGTTATAGCCCAAAATCCGTTTATCGGAACAATCGATTGTATGGGGGCTATGTGAAATATTTATCTTATCTCAATGATTTTCAACATCGATATTTCACATATAAAAATATCAATACCTACAAAATTTCACGTTACTAGCTCTTTAATTACAGAAGTTATAGCCCAAAATCCGTTTATCGGAACAATCGATTGTATAGGAGCTATATGAAATATTTATCCCATCTCAATGATTTTCAACATCGATATTTCACATATAAAAATATCAATACCTACAAAATTTCACGCTACTAGCTCTTTAATTACGGAAGTTATAGCCCAAAATCCATTTATCGGAACAATCGATTGTATGGGAGCTATATGAAATATTTATCCCATCTCAGTGATTTTCAACATCGATATTTCACATATAAAAATATCAATACCTACAAAATTTCACGTTACTAGCTCTTTAATTAAAGAAGTTATAGCCCGAAATCCGTTTATCGGAACAATCGATTGTATGGGAGCTATGAGTAGTTTTGGTCCGATCTTGCTGGTTCCGACGAATGATTATTCTCATATAAAATAACGCCTCCATACCAAATGTCATCGAGATATCTCTAAAATTGAGGGAATAGTTTGCGTACAAACAGACGGACAGACGGACATGGCTAAATCGAATCAACTCATCGTCCTGATCATAACGGTATACTTATTAGTGGGTCTATCTCTTCTTCTTCTCATACTTACAAACATCGGACCAAAGTTATAATACTATTTCATGTTCATGAAAGGTATAAAAATATTACATAGTTAATAACACAAAAACTTTGATGGGGATCGATTTTAAGTTTCTTTACATGACGTTTTTAGATAAAGCCTTAAACAAAACAGTTATAGCAAATTAAAAAATTTTATGTATGGGAAAAATCACATTTTCCTCACATTTCATCTAAACTTGAATAATTTATTTATATAGTTAGGGTTATATACTATGCAATGTACTCGGTTTCATGAGTCGCGTTTTTTTTTTGTTTTTTATGTTTTTTTTTTTATTTTAGTAGTGAGAGTAATTTTTTAATTTTGAGTAGAATTTTGTATTTTTTGTTAATTTTTTTTTTATGTTAGTATTGCGAATCACTTTTTTTATTCTGGGTAATATTTAAAAACAAAAATATTTGATAGTTCATTAAAGGTTCAAATCAAAAATTTTGCTATTCCAGCTTGTTTGTTAATTATTAATTTTATACGATGTTAACTATTCTAGCTTGTTCGTTTGTAACAAAAGAGTACTTAAAAGCAAAAATTATTTCATCGGTCAATAGTCCATGAATTCTCCAAATATACATAATATTATAGGTATATGACCAAAAAAAAAAAAATTTAAAGCTTCTGGGTTAGACCTTGATACATATTACATTCAGCAGTTTTCGAGTGATACGTCCACAAACATGCAGACAGGAAGACAGAAATTTAAGGTATCCCTTATACGGTTGATACATTAGCGCAAATTCCGAATTAACTCCGCTTTTGGGAGTTAACTTGAGTATAATCTTTATTATAAACTCCCAAAAATTAAGAAGATTTGAGCAGATATCATAACTATTTGACTGCCACTGTCATCGAAAAATAAACAAACATAGCAATGACCACTACCAAAATTACGAGTTTGCCGCTAATGGACACTAGATGTCACCAAAAAAGAGTGACATCTAATTTTAAACCGCAAGTACTACAACCAAAGCCATCTAGTGCGCTGATTGTTAATCTTCAATTTTGTGTGTGTCAGTGTAAAATTTGTACGGACACATGTTTGGTCACCCCTGCTAGACAGTTTTTCCTAGATCTTGGTAATATTATGCTTAAAGTGTTTGTAATTATGCCCACTAATTTTAGAAAAAGTTCCTGATTTTTACAACTCCGCATAGAAAAAAAAAACTTTTTGAAAATCAAAATTTTTTTTTCAAAAACCGTAAAAATTTTACAAATTTTCGACTTTGACCAGCTATTGCTCAGCGATGGTTTGGTCCACCCCTACATATTGTACGTCGTTGGAAGTGTAATTTAATTTCCTTCGAACTAGGTATCGCTTACGTCCATCACTTTTGTAACATTTGCGAAATAATTTTAGAATGAAGAACACACACTCGCGGTTTCTAAAAGTGTCATAACTTTTTTAAATTAGATTTTACGAAAAAACGTTATATAAATTATGGAATATCATAGAATACGAAAATGTACTTCTAAAGTCCCAAGTCCCAAATATTCTATTTCGTTCCATTATGTGGCGCGGCGGTGAGCGTATGCAATACGGTGTGCACAGGTGCGAGACCCGGCTGCGGAATATTCTTTTTTTTTCTTAAATTATATTTTTTTAATATTTAAAAACCTTTAATCTTAACTATTACAATTTATTTAATTTTCAACCTAATATTTTTTTGCTCGTGACCTGCTCAAAAAGATCGCATAAATTAGTGGCTATTTGTTCAGCACAATCTCATCATTCGATTATTCAAGTGCAACATAAAATCTCGAAAACCGAATATTTGCATGGCATTTGCCATAAATAATTTTGAAAAGGTCTGCTATAATTTAATATTTGTATTATATAATAACAGCCACTATTTTTTAAATTCTATGATGGCCTCATTTTGACTATAGGTGAGTTGTTAAGGTATACATTTAAGTTGGTCGAGTTTCGGCCACGGGCCTGAAGGCAGCTATTGACAAAAAGATGATCAGATGTTTGAATAAGTTCAACTATTTTAAGTTTGTCGAATTTCGACACGGGATATACTAGTTAGTATTATTATTATGTAGTATAAGGCCTTATTACACCGCGACCATTTTTACGATCTACTGTTTGACTTTTTAGCTTATTGCAGTATGCTGAGGCTCTTTATAAATTTGAGCACCTCCTCAGTTTTATTATTCCATATAACGAACAGGTTGAGAGTGACACCACCTAGGTAGAAAACTATCTTTCTTGCTAACGCAATTTCATCGTCAATTTCGCAATGGACCCGAAAATCACTTCACTATATAAAAATTGCATTATATAGAAACTAATGCTATGGATACACACACGGATATTACCTCCAATAAATTATCTTTAATCAGATCCAAATTTACGCTGACACAAAATTGAAGATTAACAATCGGCGCACTAGATGGCTTTGGTTGTAGTATTTGCGGTTTAAAATTAGATGTGTGCAGTAGCGGTAAACTCGTTATTTTGGTAGTTGTCCTTGCTATTTTTGTTTATTTATCGATGACAGTGGCGGTCAAATCGTTATGATGTCTGCTCAAATCTTCTTAAATTTTGGGAGTTTATAATGAAGATTATGCTCAAGTTAACTCCACAGAGCCAAAGGTACCTAATAAAATAGAACAAAAATTATAAGATATCTGTATAGTTTTTCTTCAAGAAGATGTGCTTCTTATTATTGTAGAGACAGTCTTTTTAATGTTATTAAGAAGATTTTCTTTTTAATATTTTAAATGAAAAACAAGTAAGGAAAGCTGCTAAATACCTTTCATGAATAAGCGTCACGATTTTCACTGTTTGATACCACTACAGCCTGTGTGAATTTAACTTAAGCTCATACCGAAATTATCGGAACTATCGATTATATGGGGGCGATGTGTTATATTGGTCCAATCTCATTAATTTTTTAACATCGACATTCCACATTCTAAAATAGATATTTCACATACAAAAATAGCGATACCTCCAAAATTTCACGTTCCTACGTGTTTAATTACAGGAGTTATAGCCCAAAATCCGTTTATCGAAATAATCGATTGTATGGGAGCTATGTGAAATATTTATCCCATCTCAATGATTTTCAACATAGATATTTCGCATACAAAAATAGCAATACTTTCAAAATTTCATGTTCCTACCTCTTTAATTACAGGAGTTATAGCCCAAAATCCGTTTATCGGAACAATCGATTGTATGGGAGCTATATGTAATATCGGTCCGATCTTGCTGGTTCCGACAAATGATTCCTATATTAGAAAATGGTGGCCGCATACCAAATTTTAGCAAAATATCTCAAAAACTGAGGGACTAGTTTGTGTTCAAACAGACAGACAGACAGACAGACAGACAGACAGACGGACAGACGGACATGGCTAAATCAACTCATCTCGTCATCCTGATCATTTCGGTATACTTATTGATGGGTCTATCTCTTCTTCTTCTCATACTTACAAACATCGGACCAAAGTTATAATACCATTTCATGTTCATGAAAGGTATAATAAAATGATATTGCCCTCACCGAGAATCGAACTTACAATTTTCGGAATGATAAACCCAGCTGTTAACCATCAGGTCATCGCTCACTTATGATTGCTAGCATCTAATTATTGCTATGTGTATAGTTGTTAATGTTTCAAAGGAAACATGATTGCTAGCATCTAATTATTGCTATGTGTATAGTTGTTAATGTTTCAAAGGAAAATCACATAAATATAATTGAGAAGATTTCTTTTTAACATTTCTAATTAGGAAAAAAAGAGAGAGAATCGAACTTACAATTTTTCGAATGCTAAACCCAGCTGCTTACCATCCGGCCATCGTATACTAATAATTGCCAGCGTCTAACTACACCTTTGTACTAAATGTATAGTTTTTTTAATAAGAATTCAGCCGTATAAGACTTTTCTTAAGTTTATTTTAAATAATTAGTAAGCTTAGTTTGAGTTGCACCACTTCATTTTAAATTTTCAACAACACCTTACAAATCAGTTTAAGAGTTGAAAACACTAATTGGTAAGTATATATGACCGGAAAAGAAAATATATTGAAAAAAATTCACTATATGGAGACAAAAACGTATCGTTACCTTAATTCACAAAGGCCCTAACTGACATTAAAAAAAATTGTACAGGAGAAGGAAAAAACCTAAAAATTGTTTACATTGAACGCATGCAAAGATAGCTTTGTAAATTTGGAATATCTCCGTTACCGTAACCGATTAAAACCGATTCATTTCTCAAAACCAAAACCGAAACCGTAACCGTTATTTTTTTCTGAAAAAGAACGAAACCGAAACCGTTTCAAAAGCCGGAACCGGTTCCAAACGGTTTTGAATTTTTTTGTGGACACATATTTTATTTTAAAAGAGGATACCCTGAATAATTTTCATGGAAGATGGTTAAGCAAGACACTTTTTGACCTCGATATCAATATTCCGTAATAATTGAACTATAAGCGAATGAAGCCATCGAAAAAAATGTAGGTATGACATCCGAAAAAAAAATGTTTAGTGGCCGTCTCAGAAAGCATCACTCATATTTATTGCTAAAAGAAAAAGTAGAGTTAATTTTTTAAACTTATTTTGAAGAAAGTTTTTTTTCCATAAATAGCGGAAGTAATATTTATTACTATTATTGGAGAAAATTCATCATGGCCACCGGAGTAAAGTTATAAAAGTTCAGACTTATTTTGCATTCAGGTACATACTTATTTGAGTTTTGTAGTAGCACAATTTTTTTGTGTTGGTGTTTTTGTTTGGAAACCGAAACCGGAACGAAACCGGAACCGAAACCGAAATAAATGTTGAAGAACGAAACCGGAACCGAAATCGAAACACGTCCAAAAACCGTAACCGAAACCGGAACTTTATTTTAATCGGTTTCATACCTTGGTAACTACTTAAAATTTGTAGTGAGTGTGTATTTTACTATATCATACTTAATTGTTAATTATGTAGAAATTATAAATTCATTATAATGAGAGGAAAATACACTGAAAGTAGGACGAAAAGCTGTGAATTCGAAATAAATTCATAATACAGAGAGCTTCATTATATGGAAGTTCACTATAAAGAAGTTCGACTGTATCTGAAAGACTCAGTTTACTCAGGTAATAATGTAGACTGCAATAAAAAAAAAAAAAAAAAACTAATGGCGGCGATATACCAACAGGTTATCATAACCTCTAACGAGATTTTTAGCCGAGCTTCTCTTTCCAACTTGTGGTGTGTTGTTTTAACTACACTTAACACTTAACCGCTACACCACGGCGGCCGCCAATGTAGACTGCAATGTCCTGTATAATACCCAGTGAGGGTTCTTAGATCCACCCTTCTTATACGGCTGATACATTAGCGCAAATTCCGAATTAACACCGTTTTTGGGAGTTAACTTGAGCATAATTTTCATTACAAACTCCCAAAAATTAAGATTTGAGCGGCCACAACAAAATCTTCGCTGGCAACTCTCTTCAGATAAATAAACAAAAACTGCAAGAAAACGCATATTTCTTGCAGTTTACCGCTATTTGCCGCTATATGTCGCCGGCAACTGTTTATTTTGTAGCAAGGACAACTACCAAAATATCGATTTACCGCTACTGGACACTAGAGTGACCAAAAAATAAACAATCCCCAGCGACATCTAGTTTTAAATAGCAAGTTATACAAACAAAGAACTAGATGGCGCCGTTTCTTAATCTTCAATTTTGTGTGTGTCAGCTTAAAATTTGCATCTGATTAAAGAAGATTTATTGGAGGTAATCTCCGTGTGTGTATCCATAGCATTAGATCAATGGGTCTGTCCGATGTTCTTTGTTATGGTTCTATAAAGAGTTTGGCCTGCCTCTGTCCTAGGCTGCTAAGCCAATGCTACCTAAATAGTTTGTTTTCCCAGTTGCCAGGCGCACAACCAGGGGGTGGTTTAGGGTTTAAACCCCTCCCGAAATGTACAACTTTATATGTATGTGAAAACTAGTTTTTTTTATAATATCGCACACCTAGATCTAAATAGCGATAAAATAATAAATTTAAAAAAACTGGCTGCCTCAATCAAAAACAATATTTTTTGTTAGCCCTTCACCGGCCAAAAAGCTCAAAAAAAAATAAAAATAAAATATTAATTGAAAACTAATAAAATAAAGTGAAAAAGTTTGTGGAAATTTGAGGAACATTCAAGGAATTTTCAGCAAAATTATATATGTATGTATGTATAAAGTTGTTGCCTAGAATTTTTAGATTTTTTGATTCCGCAGTTTTGTAGGTAATTGAAATTAACTATAATAAGATACTAATCTTAATACGCTTACAGGAGTGTAATGGGGTGTGGTGCCCACCCAATCCAGGGTGTTATGCGATACCGTGCCCATTGGACGTTTGCAGCCGGGAGGCAAATCGTGGCTGTAGTCGAACGGAGCCTCACTGATACCGGGCCGCCTCAGGGAGTAACTATGGTCTTACCGCGGTATGGGGCTCTGCCGCGGCGGACGACACACTTCCCCTTACACTACCCTTGACCCTAAGCTGGCCTTGTCCGGCGAGGGGTCGTACGAACAAGATGAAGAACACACAAAATACAAAGCAATTAACGACTTCGTTTACTCCGCAGCAGAGAAGAACTATGCTGGAGCAAGCGAAAACACAACGCCGGAGGACAAACTCCGCCTCAAAGTTAACTGGGAGGCCGACAGCGATGGAAACTACGGGTCAGTCATCCCCCAAACTGCTATCAAGTAAGAGTGACTTGATGGGAGCAAGCAGCAGTGCGGCTGCCTACGCAGTCAAGCAGAAAACGGCGGAAGCTAAACTTCCATCAAGCGCTGGTACGAAACCCAATCTCTTCACATCTGGGGCAATGGTCTCACGACCTGGTTTCAGAGTTTCGAAAGAGAAGGACGACGCCGCAAAGGGAGAGACCGCGATGGCAACTACGAGTCTGAATCCCCCCCAAGAGGCATCTCCCCGACGCTTTGCGTACTGGGATAAAAGAAAGGCCGCAAGGATCCTTAAAAAATATGAGGGAGCATCGCAGGAGAAGCTGTCGCCGGAAGAAAGGAAGATGGTGGAGGAAGCGAAAGCTCTGATACCAAATTTCCAGAGGCCCTATGTGCCTAAGAGGGTGAACGGTAATCCCTTCAAACTCCAGAGATCGGATGGAGAGGTAAACCCCCATCCGAAGCGGCATCAGCTCAACCCCGTAGTGGGAAAACTCAGCTTTGCTGAAGTAACCAAGGACAGAATCCTTATAGGTTTCATTGACCGAGGTAACGACCGTTGGTCCATCCCCAAAGACCGGTGGCTGTATGTCCGGAATGAAATGGGCAGGGCCCTCCTCCACTTAATGCGTGAGTCTCCGGGTAGTCCGCCACGAGGTACTGACGCGGGCTGGCACCAAGGTCAGATCAAAATATTCGCGTGCGAGGATGCAAGAACTGTCGCACTGAAGCACCAGCCTAACGATGGCGTCGGTCTATATGCCCTATGACGCCGAAGAACCTCCTCCACAAAAGGAGGTGAAAGATCTGGTGGATAATTTCTGTACGGGCCATCTTATTATTGCAGCTGACGCTAATGCTCATCACGTCCAGTGGGGAAGCTCCGATATTAACGCTAGGGGCGAGTCTCTGTTTGACTACCTACTAACAACTAACCTGGTGGTTTGTAACGTGGGTAACGAGCCTACTTTTATAACTAAAGCTCGTAGGGAGGTTATAGACCTCACTGTTTGTAGCGAAGGCGCTTATGAGTGGGTCAGAAAATGGCGTGTTCTTGATGAGCATTCATTTTCTGACCATCGGTACATAGAAATTGTGTTAGACTTTATTGTTGAGCAGCCAGTTATGAAGCGAAATCCACGCAACACTAACTGGCAGCTACATAACCAAATATTAGCTAGGGACCTACCAGTATTACCTCCACAAGCCCCCTCATCAGTGGGAGAACTGGATGATCTGGTAACGACCTTTACAACGGCGCTCTCAAATGCCCTAGAGCAGGCTTGTCCAGTACCAAAACCACGCGGCAAACATAGACCCCACTGGTGGTCTTACGACCTGGATTCGTTCCGTATATCATGCAAGAAGCAATTTAACAAGGCCAGGAGCATCGGTACGGAGCCTGAATGGCTCGAATATAAAGCTAAACTGAGGGCCTATAAAAAGGCTCTAAGGCAAGCGAAGAGAACTTCGTGGAGAAATTTCTGCACCGGGGTCGAAAAAGTCGATGATACAGCGAGACTTAGACGAGTGCTATCAAAAACTCAAACAGCCATTAGCTATTTACGGAAGCCTGACGGATCTTGGACCAGCACGGAAGGGGAAACCCTGGAGCTGCTCCTGAACACACACTTTCCGGGGAACTTGTATGATGCACCTGTAGCATCTGCAACAAACCTGGCGGTAAACATACCCATTACGGAGGTTCTCTATTCAGCCTGCCTGGCTCTTAATTACATTCCGTGCTCCTGGAGAAGCGCCACGGTAGTCTTTATTCCAAAGGCTGGGAAGGCCTCACACTATGAGCCTAAAGACTACAGACCGATCAGTCTCTCGTCTTTTGCACTTAAAACCTTCGAGAGGATAATTAGCGATTATCTCTCCTCTACTATTGATAGCAACCTTATTTCTAGCTATCAACATGCATACACCAAAGGTAAATCAACGGAAACTGCGCTCCACAGCCTAGTCTCTATTGTTGAAAAATCATTGCATGAAAAGGAGTACTGTCTCGTGGCCTTTCTGGACATCGAAGGGGCTTTCAACAATATAAGGCCGGAGGCTATTAACACTGCTTTAACAAACCTGGGCATAAATAGGTCTCTTATTGGACTAATTGATCAACTACTAAAGGGAAGGAAAATAGTGTCTTCACTGGGAACAGTTTATCTTTCACGCTATGTCACAAGAGGAACGCCTCAGGGTGGTGTTCTCTCCCCGCTCCTATGGAACCTCACCGTAAACTCGCTGCTACGAGACACAAGGTGGGGGGGGCGGGAAGATAGTGGCATATGCAGACGATTTAGCTATTGCATATAGGGGCAAATTCCCACAAACCCTGTGTGACTTGATGCAAGTAGCACTGCGAGAAGTTTCTTCATGGTCCTCTCGCTGCGGACTTAGCATCAACCCGGGAAAGGTGGAGCTTGTCCTTTATACCAGGCGGTACAAGATACCACCGTTGAACCTACCAGAACTAGATGGCGTGCGCCTGAACTTAGCTGACAAAGCCAAATTCCTAGGCACAGTTCTAGATAGAAAGCTTAACTGGAAGGAGAATGTCATCCAGCGCCAGAGGAAAGCGTGCATTGCACTTTACACGTGTAAAAGAGCCATTGGCAAAAAATGGGGGCTCAGCCACAAAATTTGCAGATGGATCTACACTGCGATAATCCAGCCAATTATGCTGTATGGAGTCGTGGTATGGTGGCCTGCGCTAAGAAAGGCAACAAACCTAAATCTGTTAGGGAAAGTCCACAGATCGAGCATGATCTGTATAAGCGGGCCGTTAAGAACAACGCCCAATGAAGCTCTCCAGGCCATTCTTGGATTTTTGCCACTCGATCTGGAAGGGTACCGGGCAGCAGCAGCATCGGCTGTGCGTCTAAGGGAAACGTCCGTTTGGGGCGCAAGCACTATTGGACACTCCTGTATTCTAAGATCTTACAGCTTTCTCCCTCTGAGCACAGATCGGTGTGCGACCACAACAGTCGGAGATTGTTGTTTTAGAATAAACATTCCCAGCAGGGAAGACTGGGAGAACATAGATCGGTGTCCCGCTACTAATGGCGGCACTTTTATATACACCGACGGCTCGAAGTTAGACGGCAGAGTCGGAGGAGGGGTTTACTCAAGGGATTTGGACCTAGAACTCTCCTTTAGACTACCTGATCACTGCAGCGTCTTCCAGGCTGAAGTTTCAGCAATCATGGACGCCGTGACTTGGATAGGTGAACGTACCATCGGACAGGATATCTGCATTTTCAGCGACAGCCAAGCGGCCATCAAATCCCTTGGCTCTTACTCGTTCAACTCTGAACTGACGCTCAGCTGTCGTCGATCTCTTCAAGAGATGGCCCAACAGAACCGCGTGAACCTCACATGGGTCCCGGGACACAGGGACATTGAGGGAAACTGTAGGGCAGACGAACTTGCCAGGCAGGGCACGACCAAGCAGATTCTTCAAGTTAAAGAGCGCATAGGTATGCCGTTTGCCACGTGCAAGCTAATGCTGAAGGAGCATACACTCCGCGAAGCCAACGAAAGATGGCTATAAGCCCCAGGGTGCCGGATATCCAAGCAAACCTGGCCAAAATGCGATCTTAAAAGATCTAGACACATAAACGCCCTAAAAAGGAAGGAAATCTCCATATTAATAGGTGTTTTAACCGGGCACTGCCTTATTGGTAGGCACGCAGCAAGGCGAGGCGTTCCCTACCGACGATGCTGCAGGAGTTGCAAAGATGATGAGGAAGAGGAAACGGTGGAGCACCTCATCTGCAACTGCCCGGCCTTAAGCGGAGCGAGAAGGCGCTCTCTGGGAGTTCCCTTCCTGGTTAGCTTAAGCCAGGTCGCGGAGCTAGACATAAAGGACTTGATGGCCTTCATCAAGTTATCAAAATGGTTCGAGGAGGGGTAGCGGTGTCGGTTAGGAGTGTCAGTCCCGGGTTTCGGCTATATGGAGAGTCCCGACAGCACTGGGATTTTCCATATGGCCGGGCCCCGGGACTGACTTTCCTAGTGTTTGGTGGTATCACAACGGGCCTATTATTACTGGCCTAGGTGTGCCTTTGCGGCAGCCACTTCTACCTACCTACCTAATACGCTTACAAAATTACGTGATTACCTCTGCATTTTCTTCCATACCAACTTATTTCATTTTTTTTTTTCTTATAAATGATGTTTCCTTACTTTTTTTCCATACAAATTAATTTAATTTTTTGGTATGGAAAAAAGGAGAGGACAGCTGGAAAAAAAATTGCCAAAAATCAGGTAACTATGATAGCAGCAAGGATTAGTATCTTATTATAGTAAAATTCAACGAAATTTTTTTCTGATTGCGCGCCAGCCAGTTTTTTATGGACTCCCTTACGTGGGCCTTGGTGAGAACAGCTCCGGACCATAAAATGGCATTAGAGCAGCTTGTTTTGCAAGGTGGTGGGTAACAAGCCCTAATTGTTAAGCAAAATAGTACTATTTATTTATGACTTTTTGGATATACATAAGAATTTTCAGGGTACTTAGTGTGCAATGAGTGTCAGGATGCCACTTAAAAGAACACTACATGATATTTATATGAAATTTTGGGTGTGAGAATTATCAGGGTGTATAGTCCGCTATGGTGGAAGGGTGGCACTGCCAACGGTATGCCAATGTTAACAGGCTACGAGGAGTCTCAGGCCTTCGGCATACCTGCGGATCTACAGTGATTTTTTGTTTGATTTATTTCTGACCGGTTTGCAAATATTGTTGGAGAACCAACATTTACCAAGTTCGTTATCTTATGTAACACTGGAAAAAGTTTTCGTTCTGCAACTATTTTTGAATTGTTTACCAAGGTGAATGTTCATTGGGTTATATAGAAAACTTCACTATATAAAAATTCGAAAGCTGTGTCTAAAACAATGTTTAGACTGCTTTTTCATTTAGATCCTAAATCGAAACCAAAAGAAAATGAAATTCTTTGGAAGGTTTAAAATATTCCACAAAAAAGTTTAAAAAATCGCTTAAACCTTAGATGGATTTAACATTTATGTTACAATGAATGCATTTTTAAAACCAACTGATGAATGAGTTTGATGGGACACAATAATGTTGAGCTATATTCCTTAAAAACGTTCAGCTAATTTATACCGAAAAAGAAACAGATTTGTAATTATAGGTATTAGAAAGAATTGAATGCAAAATTTTATACAGCGGAATGGTAATTCACTGACTAGTTTCCATGCGACCAAGCATTTAGACGTAGTGTTTTATCCGGTCTGGCTGGCATCGAACCTACCAGACTGCATTGGCATTGCGTTCTCTTAACGCTTTGAGCCATGTGCCCTGCATGCAATTTTGCATTTATATTCTTACTAATATTTGCCATGTGTTTTCCTTACTTTATAGACTTCTTGTACACCTTTGATCCAAGGTGATAACAGGAAGCAAGTAAATTTGTATATGGCGAGCTTTTTGAAGCTATTTCCTTCCTTCCATGTGAACCACAGGGTGTATATTTCCGGTTTTTTTGGTTCTTGTACATGGGGAGCGGAAATGTTTGTATGTATATGAAGTTTTATTTGTGGATTGAATCCAATGTATATATTTATACGCTAATTTTGTAATTATAGGTATTAGAAAGAATTGAATGCAAAATTTTATACAGCGGAATGGTAATTCACTGACTAGTTTCCATGCGACCAAGCATTTAGACGTAGTGTTTTATCCGGTCTGGCTGGTATCGAACCTACCAGACTGAATTGGCATTGCGTTCTCTTAACGCTTTGAGCCATGCGCCCTGCATGCAATTTTGCATTTATATTCTTACTAATATTTGCCATGTGTTTTCCTTACTTTATAGACTTCTTGTACACCTTTGATCCAAGGTGATAACAGGAAGCAAGTAAATTTGTATATAAGGAAATAGCTTCAAAAAGCTCGCCATATACAAATTTACTTGCTTCCTGTTATCACCTTGGATCAAAGGTGTACAAGAAGTCTATAAAGTAAGGAAAACACATGGCAAATATTAGTAAGAATATAAATGCAAAATTGCATGCAGGGCACATGGCTCAAAGCGTTAAGAGAACGCAATGCCAATGCAGTCTGGTAGGTTCGATGCCAGCCAGACCGGATAAAACACTACGTCTAAATGCTTGGTCGCATGGAAACTAGTCAGTGAATTACCATTCCGCTGTATAAAATTTTGCATTCAATTCTTTCTAATACCTATAATTACAAAATTAGCGTATAAATATATACATTGGATTCAATCCACAAATAAAACTTCAGAAACAGATTTGTGTTTTTGTAACTGGTTTTATTTATCATTACTTACACGACTCATGTGCCATTTACCTATTTCATTTTTGAAAATTCTCACGTACATATGTAACTTACAAATAAATAAAACAAAAAATTATACGACAATTTTTTGTTTCGGTAAACGCATATAAAATGTTCAGTCAGTAGGAAGTCTAGGAGTTTTAATAAAGAAAATGATTAAATAAAGACTAATAAATAAAGGCGAGTCAACGTAAATATGCAATGAGAACGATAAGAACAAAGAATAAAAATTATGTACAAATACACATATAAATGTGGTTGATGAATTTATATACAGTCAAAAGCTGTTAAGTAGAACATCAAACACATTTTTTATGAGAAAATTATATACATATTTTTTTAATTATTTGAATTTGAGTGCTAAGTGACTTTTTACACAAGAGAAAAATATAACGCAAACACTTGTTTAGTCACTTAATATTTGTAAAATTTTATTATTCAAAATAATAAAAAATCAATACAATTGTTTCGGCAATAGCAACCCAGATTTTAGACATGGATGTGTGTTTTGATTGACGTTGAAGTGTGTTTTGACATTTCTGTCAAAGTTACATTTCACACTTTATGTGATTCACAACATCATAAGTTAAGCATATAATTTTCAAATTTATTTCAAAAAGCGACAAAGGCGAAATTTTGTCATACTAGTGTTTAGTCGACATGATATGTACCCATTCAAATTAGTAAATGATATCAATGAATCTAATCAATTGGCCTAATTTCCGTTGATCTTGTTACCTGCCACCTAGATTCCTTGTTGTGGTTCTTAACCAAGCTTTACTGTACGATAAAAATAATAACTTTAATTGTCATAAATCGAAAAACTTTTAACTGTATTCCTTCACGCATGTTAACATGTACACAATATATTTATGGAAAGGTAAACGAAATTTGTGGAATATGTTCCAAAATATTGATTTATATTTTATAATTGAGGCGATAGTGTACTTTAATTATTGAAATTAAATTACTGGTATTATTCTTAGTCCATTTTTTTTTTAACTACCAACAAAAAGTTTTATTTTCAAGCTAAATGTAAAAAAAACTCTAGAATTTTATCATTGCTAGTTTAGATTTTGTAGACTTTATCTCACTTTTGGTATGAAACTGACAAACCATGGCCGAAATCGATTTTTTTTGGTAATACGTTTTTCTGAGTAGATAAATTAACTAAGAGAAAATCTAAATTACAGATTAGTACCTGTAACGGCTTTGAAAGTCATGTCAAAGGTGAAGTTTTTTTTCGAAATCGGTGGAAAATTAGTAATGAATTTCGACAAACTTAACAAATACCTAGTTTGTTTGCATTTAAAAAGTGAGATATGGAAAGTAAAGTTAAAGGTGTGTTTAATGAGAAACTATTCAATATGTAGCGTGTGTTTATATGTATGTTGTTAAAACATATTTTTGTTGTGAGTTGCTTCATACTCTACTAATAAAAACTTTTGCTCATATTTGCCTATTTTCCAAAATTTATCATTTCCAGCGAAGTTCGAGTGTCCATCGTGAATGGACTATTTCTTAGTAGCGGCGGGCTAATGCCCACATTTTCAAACTTATGTGTCGCTTATACTTTCTCCCAGAATAATAGCAAAAAAAGATAATTTAAGTAATTAAATCTTAAGTCCTTGATGGATCGTAGATCAATTATCTGCTTAAGTTTTGCTTATAACATTATTAATGGGTATATTGACCGTCCATACCTGCTGGACCGGTTTCGATTTAATGTTCCTCAACGTTCTCTCCGGAATTTCTGCCCCTTTTATGGGGATAATCTTAGAACCAATTATGCCTGTAATGCTCCTATTGCCCGTGCTATACGTGAGTTTAACTCACTGAGCATTACGGTTTCCTTGGATTTTTCACTACCAAGGAACGAATTTTTAAATATTTTAAACTCTGCTTTCTAAGGTCTCATAGATTTAGCTATATACTTAATTAAAGAACTATTTAATATCTTTTAGTCTGTAAGGATTTATTCCATTGACTGCAAATAAATGAAATGAAATGAAATGAAATGAAATAATAAATTATTCGATCCGTCAAATAGTCCATGACTTTCGCATAGAATAAAATAACTTGGCCCACTCTAATCTATATTGTAGACCGAAATGGTTTTAATTTTAAACTGAAAAGTTTTAATTTTGAAACCAAAAAGTTTTACTTTTAAACCGAAAAGTTTTAATTTTAAACCGAAAAGTTTTAAGAGCGAAATCGCTCAGGAATCACAGCTGACTGCTCTACCGCTGAACTATGCCGCACATTAAGTATTTGTGGGCAAAATTCAATTACATTCAAACAAAAAAAAAAATTTTTGACTGCTTTTTCATTTAGATTATAAATCGAAACCAAAAGAAATTGAAATCTCTTTTAAACTTTTGGAAGGTTTAATTAGACGGGTTTAAAATTTAGGCTCATTTTTTTACCGTGTACATACCATTATTTTATTGTTAAACGTAAATTTTCAAATTGTTTAATTGAGCAATTTAGCCTTTAAATATCTCTACTTAACTACTACTACTACTAATGACGGCGATATACCAGCAGGTTATCATAACCTCTAACGAGATTTTTGCCGAGCTTCTCTTTCCAACTTTTGGTGTGTTGCTTTTGAGTTTTTCCTACAAGTTGGCGGGACCTACAGTTTTTTGCCGACTACGAACGGCACTTGCAAAGCAAATGAAGTTTTTGCTGAGAAGCTTCTCATGGCAGAAATACACCCGGAGAGTTTTCCAAACTACTGCCGAGGGGCGGCCCCGTTTAGAAAAATTATTTTTCTAAATAATTTTTGATGTTACTTTTTGCCAGACATCGAACCGCCACGACTTGGTGTAGAAGGCCGAACACTTAACCGCTACACCACTGCGGCCTTACTTAACTACTCAATCTTTTATTTATAACACTGTGCTACAAAAACGAACTTTTTTTCTGTCCTATGAACCAAATAGACTTTTTCGGAAATTGGACAAAAAATAAAAATACACGTGTAACGGCGATTTTTAACTTTTTTGGCAGAATTTTCAGATAATTTTTGAGTATGCAGTTTTGTAGCCCATTAAATTTTACTCTGAGAATGTGCAAGTTAGAGCCATAGGTGGGGAACTTCGATTAGAATTAGAAATGATTACGATTGGAAAAATCAAGTAATCTAATCATTAGATTTTTTTATTCTTTATATTTTGATTACTAATTGATTAGATTAGAGCTAATCAAAAGTTTAATGGCGATCAGCGACGATAAGCATATCTAATCGAAACTAATAAAAAAAAAATAATCAATTAGATTTCTCGATTAGTTTTGATTAAATTTGATCAACTGTTTTAAAATATTTTTTTTTGTCATTTAATTCATAAATTAACAAACTTGAAATAACTTTTATCAAAATTTCATCGTAAACATAAACTTTAAATACTTGTTAAAGTATAAAAATTAAAGCGACATTCTGAAAAAAAATATGCTGATTTATATTTCATACATATCGCCGGTTCCAAAGTATACAGAAGTATTTCAAAATTTAAATTGTTTTTGAAACGGCATTCAAAATTTCATTTTTACAAAAATTTTAAAAAGTAAATACATCTGTATACTTTAGAACCGACGATATGTATCACAAAAAGTTTATATTCGACTTCATTAGTACCAACTTTTCAAAAGGAAAGCCAGACAGTGAATTCCGTCTTGGGTTATTGACTATGCCAGCAAGTGAAAACACCCTTTCGACGGACGCTGATGACGTAAGCGGGGTATTGAAAGCTTGACACGCTTCCTTCAGTGCACCATATTTATCCAAATTTCAGGACCTGGCATCGGGTCATTCAAATACGCGTATAGCTTAAGCGGGAACAGAATCAGTCCGCCAATACGTCAGTTGCGTGACGTACGTCAAATTTAGAGCAAATTCTATTTTGACGTATCCGTCGTATCTGGCGTTACGCATACAAACACCCGCAGTCTACTTTGCTGTCAGTTGTTTCGACGTACTGACGGATTGATTCTGCTGAACGCTTTATTGCTAACCACTTCTTTAAAACCATTTGACGCGTTTGGTAAAATTGATGTTCTGGGAATTAACGCCTCCTCATCTTCTTCTGGAACCAAAATAATAGTTATGTAGTTTCAAAAATTATAAAATATTGATAATTACCTTCATTGAAATCAAAAAAAGAGCTTTCATAGACCAACTGAGGCACGACCGTTTCAGAATATGTTGAATCATTCAAGAAAGTGCTTATTACTTCAATCACCCTTTTACTGAGCTGCTTCTGAGTACAGTCAGGTGAAGTTTTTTGGATAACAGGCAACCATCTCATTTTCACATTTGGGGTCAATACAGCTGCCGCTAATGCATATTTACCTCAGGAGCAAATGTAAACTATGGTTTAAACCTTTCTCTCAATTGATCTTCTAATTGTACTGCTGTTGAGCTAACATTGCTAAAAACTTCGGGGTTTCTGGATAAGTTTAGTAGTGTATTACTCAAAGAAAATAACGCAGGAATAATACAACCACACTGAGAGCAATGCAGTGAATGTTGTGACAATATCACTATTGATAGCGCCGAGTTTGATGCAATATTCATTCAGAATGAGCGTGTTATCAAATATTATTTGCTCCCAATAAAAAGTAAAATGACATGTCAACCATTTCGATATGATGTACTATTTTTTATATTTATGGATAGAATACTAATATGTTTGAACGGCAAGTCAATATCTATGGTCGTGATATGAATTTCTATTGTCGGTATATCCATATCCATATTTACTACATAGTAATAATGGTAGAGACAGCGTATTAATATATATGGACGAAATGTAAATTTTTCTGGGACGCATAATCATAATACTTCAACAATTTCTACTATGGATTTTCTAAGAATATTCCAACTTGTTGGAGCGATTTTTTTAAATTCAAAATTTTTTGAATTTCTTATGATTGAACATTTTTCTAAAAATTTTATAAAATGCCGTAGCCGAATGGTAGAATACTGGGCTAACGTGCCAGAGGAGCATGGTTCGAGTCTCACTGAAACCAGATGTCAAGTTGTATGAATTTTTGCGCGTTTTGTTGTAGGAAGACAAATCCGAATGTACAAAGCAATTGACATTTCACTTTCGCGATACAGAGTGTACGCGATTCGAGAGGGAAAAAATGAATGCGAAAAGGGAAAAAACAAATCCGAAAATGTCAATTTCCGTTGCGATAGTTGAGTTACAGAGTGTCGCTAAGGCAAATGCGAAAAAATTTTCTTTCGCATCGCAATACAGAGTGACCCCCCAGATGTCAAATTATATAAAATTTTGTTTTTTTAAACTATTTAGAATTTATCAATAGTTTATATGGATACCATTTCAATAGTGATTTATCAAAAAAGCATTGATGAAACATCCATATTCATTGATGGGACAGAAATATCAATTTTTATTTAATGTGATATCAATAATTATGGATGTTCGATCCACAGATTTCCCTCCGTGCATATTTCACATTGGCTTCACCTTGGAGAAAGTCCAATATTTGGGAAATAGGCTCCATTAGCAGCGACGACTCCAAATATTGAAAATCACTTGATGTAAAAGCAGACAGATTGAGCTCATCGGAAAGGTTATTCAATTTCTTTTTGTACTGAGGTAACTTCACGATTGCATCATATAGTGAGTTCCACCTAGTTATTACTGGTACAAAATAGTTGTTCTAATCAAAACTAGTCGAGAAATCTAATCGATTTTTTTTGATTAGTTTTGAATAATTTTGATTAGATATGCCAATCGTCAATAATCGTGGTTAGATTTTTTATTAGTTCTAATCTAATCAAAAAGTAATCGATTAGAATAACCATCTAATCCTAATCAAGCAATTAGGATTAAAAAAAAAATTCTAATCCGATTAGTAATCATTAGGATTACTAATCATTATTCCCCAACTATGGTTAGAACTCGCTAAAAATTTTACTTGAGTTTTTAGAATTTTTTTTGGCAAGGGTTTTGAGTATTTTCTTCCATAACTACAACTCACAAACTAAATTTACTTTTGTATGGAGGAAAACACTCAACACCCTTGCACATTCTTAGAGTAAAATTTAATGGGCTACAAAACTGTATACTCAAAAACTTTCTCAAAATTTTTCAAAAAAGTTGAAAATTTTTTTCATGTATCAACATCAAAAAAAAAAATTCTTACGTGTACATGAAAATCGTCGATACATATTTTTTGTCCACTTTCCGAAAAAGTCTATTTGGTTCGTAGGACAGAATGTGTGTAGAACAGTGTATGTATTTAAATGTCCAAACGTTTCCATTATTCGCATCAGATCAGATCAATTACGCGGTTGTTATTGAATTAATCATAAAAATAAATATATACATATGTATGTACGTATGTATGTGCATATCTTATTAAAAGTAATGATTAAGATTTTTTATAGTTTATAATTGGCGTAATAGTCCTTCTAGAAAATTACTATTCTAAAGTGTAGGTATGTAAATAATTTGTTTTTTAATTTTTCACCAAAAACGTTTCGACCGATAGCGGAAAGGATTAGGTTTTATACAGACCTGTTAATAATAGATTACTAATCGGTAATGATTAGCAGTTTCATTGATTATTTTTTGAGAAGCCACCTAATGATTGATTACCAATTACTTTCACTTTTTAATGATTATTTTTCAATTGATTAAAAAAAAATCAAAAAAATCAAAAAATTAGAAAAATCAAAAATTCAAAAATAATAGAAAAATATGGACATACATAAATATTCACTTGCACAAACATACAAATGTATAGGTGAAGCAAGGAGTTCTTTTATAAACATCCCAATAAACATTTATGTTGGAAATACATTGGAATCTCATTCGAAATCAAGTCCGGTTTCCCATTTCCAGCGTTGTTTTTTCATTCGAGCAACATTGTTGCAACAGCCCCTTTTCCAGCAAAACGGACATTTTTTTGTATGAAAATATTCTTATTTCTCCAATTGAAAATGTAATGGAACTAGACTTGAATTCCAACAATATTTTCCAATTGGAATCAAACCTCAAAATTGCATCCATTTGACATGAGGGAACTAGTATGATTGGGAATAAATGGCGTATTTATTTAATATAAATTATATAATTTAATATTATAAACACTTTTTTTAACATAAATATTAATATCTTTTTATTTATTTACCACTTTTTAATGTTTTTGACAGAAAATGTTTGATCTCAGATATGAGAGTGAATACGAGTATTGCCATGTGTAAAAATTGAAGAAAGACTTTCAAGTGGAGCTCAAATGGTTTTCCAGCTTAAATCCAACCTTGGAAAAATGTTGGAAAAATATGTTGGAAATCAAGTTGAAATTGAAGACATTTCTCCAACATCGAAAACAAAGTTGGAATCATGCGTACTGGGATAAATGCATGTATTCATGCACATAAACATCCCTAAAGGAAAAATCTCGAAATCTTTAGTACTAGTTCTCATCAAGTGGTCGAACTACAACCTAAACAGAAGACTGGCGCTTTTGCACATTCAGTCTATTATTTTTAAAAAGGTATATGGAATGATAATGATGATAAAATATTAATATGATAAATCCCGGGTAGAAAATCTGTTAAATTTAGCCTAGGGCCTCACTAGATTTTCCCTTTTTAAAATCATGGGCCTGCCAAGGAAAGTTTACACAGGCCCTTATCTGTTTGTTAACGCTTTTTAATAAAGGGCCTGTCGGGTAATGTAAATCTAGGCCCTGCCTAGTTTTTCCAAGGCAATGCCAGCTAAGAAATAAAATTATTCATTGCCTTTTAGTCAGCATTGAACCCGGTCCCCTTTATATCACAGTTGTCTTCTCTGTCCATTGGGCTATTCCAATCATTGAAATATTTTCTGCAAATGAACAGCATTGAACCCTGAGCCAGCATTGAACCCAGGCACCTTCACAACACAGTCATAGTCTCTATCCATTCAGCTGTCACAACGCATGAAATTTGTTCGGCAAATGAACAACTTTAATTAAATTTTATAATCGTGGAAAAACTATCCTGGCACTGGATTGGAAAAACTAGGCCGCCCCAATATAAATAAAATATTTAGGCCCTGGATTGGAAAAACTGAGCAGGTGCAAGGTATGCAAAAGTAGGCAGTCGCCTTACAGAATAATCTATAAATTACCCGTAAATTTAAAAACATACGCTTTACATTCCAGAGCCCTGGCAGGCCCAAGGTCGAATTGTCTATTGTAGGAAAATCTAGCCAGCGCCTAGATTAAGAATAGATTTGCTTAGATTATTTTCTACCCGGGATATGGAATGTAACGGTGTAATTTTCAACTTGTTAATAGTATACTGTACGATAGTAAATCAAATGTAAAATGCCCATAAATGACTACGTCGCCCATTGTGGACGAAATTTATTAATCACGGACATCTCTCTATGGATAATAACCGCTTAATTTTTGATCAATTGATCATTACAAGTCTCTTTTGGACATAGTTGGTATGCCTATGTTTTAATTTGTGTAGCATACTTAGGTTACGCTCACACTGCGACCGACTTTTTCATCCGGTCTCATCAGAGAAATTCGAACGCGTTCTATTTTAATGTAAAAATTGAGAACCACCAATTCTTTCCTCTAGCTCCAATCCTGTAAGCGTTGACGTTTTGGTCCATACGGTCTGTTCCGCCCATATTCTCATTATATATTACGATAGCATAGGGGATTTGAACTTGAATTCGAGCATGTTCTGGCCTAGAGTATCTTGAAACTGTCCCGACCGGTTCCTTCCCAAATAAAATTGATGCGACGGAAACTACTGCATTGTCTACCCATTTCGTGACTGTAATATCGCACTCTGAAACACTTTCCTTTTTTTCAACTTATCCTTCAGTGGCAAAGGACAAGAGATGGGTATAGAATTTTGACGAATGGTTCCAGTTCCCTCATATCCCAGTTTTTTTAATCCAACCAAAACAGGTATTGAAGTGAAGAGATTATCGAAAAAGAATCGAAATGGAAGTGGCTTCCACGTTTCATCGAATTCATCGATCATTGAAAACAAAGGAGCAGCGTTCTTTCCATATCTTCCAGCGTACTCTTCGTTCGTCCTAGGGTTTTTCCCCTGATACATCTCGAAGTTAAGAAGATAGCCGGAAGGCGTATTTAGACACCATATTTTATAACCAAATCTCAACGGTTTGCCTCTAATAAATTTTTTGCAACCGTGCCTGCAGTAATATTTCACCATTGATTCATCGTAGGGCAAATTCCGTTCAGGATGAAAATTTAGCAAACTTCAGTTAGGGGTCTCGATTTCCAGATTTTATCCGAAAAATCTGTCTTTCCGGGGTCAATAAAGTGTAGATTCCTGAAAATAGTTCGAAAACGATCACGCCTCATCTTTGTTTGGAGAATAGGTATATCCACTTATTATCAGAATTCCTATAAAGACTTTCATTTCTCCAACTGTAATATTTGGGTTTCCATTATTATTTATGAGCGAATATCTGTTTGACTCGTCACACAGCATTTGTAATAGTTCATCATCAAAAAACTTTGGGAATTGCTCATATGGCTGTAGGTTGGTGCAATCACTGTAATTACCCTCAGGGAAAATTGGAGACCTAGCTTCGATATTATCATCGACCCACGTAAATGATGGTTTCGCTCTCTTTGCCTTACTATGTGACTGACCTGCAGTTATCTTACGACGACGAGAATTGGTTTGTGCCCCAGGCTTTTGAGTTGAAAGCGATGTACTCAGCTTTTCGGATGCTTGCACAGAAACAAATGATTCCTCCAAAAGGTTTACTCTAACTCCGAAATAGAATGGTTCAGGCAGTCTAAGATTTCAGCGTCCATATCAAAGTCGGGGTTCTCTTCAACGTCGGTATTTTTTCTTGTAACAATTTCGCAATCCTCGACAAGCTGTGTATGTGGCAAGTTTTCCAAAGTACCGCCGCTGAAAGAGCACCCGCGTCGGGAGCCTCTATATATCGTCGGTGATACTGCAATACGTGCTATATCAGGAAAACCAAACTTTTCAGGAGAGCGAAAAAACTGTATAAGTTTTTGTATTTGTTCGCTATGAAAGTAATACTCTTATAGTTTCATACTGCAGTTAAAGACTATTTTAAAGTATGCGAATGAGCTTTGTGCCTAGATGACATAGCACGTATTGCAATTAATTTTCTTGACATGACACATATTGCTGTTTTGGAATCTTTTCGGATTTTATGGTCTGTAAGATTCTTCACAGGATGTAAAATATTGATTTATAGTAAAGTTAGAAGTAGTACTTCTAAAATTCGAGATTTTTTATATGAGCCCCTTGAAGCACAACTGGCATATGTCCAATTTTCGTGTTTTAGTTAAATTTACAAAAAATGTGTTCTGTTTAACCGTGTAAGTCCCAGCTCCCATATCAACAGTTAAATTGGAATCCTGTCACACGCTGCAGATGCTAGGGCACCCTTTTTCTCCACCCACCCGTTACTGGAGACTATATGCCTTGAGAAATATCACCCCCACATTTCCACATACAAAACATTGCGAACTTTAGGGTATGGGAAATTCTTATTTACTTACCATTTTTTTATTCCTTTCTGGTTTGATAAAGGATATCGTCGGCGATACTGCAATACGTTCTATGTCACCAAAACCAAACTTAATAAAATCTTTTTTTTTTACAACGCACGTTAAATTCTTTTAGTGTCACACTGAAAGCAAGACCTAGACTATAGTAAGTGAATAGACTTTTTCCCTGCTTCGAGTTAGGACATACCACAATTGTCAAGAGAAATATCTGCGGATTTGGGGATTTGTTGAATAAAACACTTTGTTAAACATAACATATTTCTTCTATATTTCAAACTTTAACTCATAAGGCACAACTTTTACAAAGGAAAAAGAGTAAATTAAATAATTTTTACAAAAATTTGCACTTTATTGTGTTGTTACCTGAATAATCTAACGATTCGTAAGATTTTACAAATATATTTCTTTATTTACAAATAAACTTTTTCAATAGAACCCCGTGATAACAATTAAATTTTGACTTTGCACGTATTGCTTTACCCAGCATGGTTACTGCATAGAACAGTTGCATATTGCTTTTCATAATTTTTCTGTCTTCCGATTGGCAAATCAGTAAAACTGGTTTGTAGGAGTGTGTAGGGACAGGTAAAATGTCATAATAAGCAATGAAACAAAAATTGATTTTTTTTTTGATATGGCACGTATTGCAGTATCACCGGCGATACATAGCTTCAACTTCTTCGTCTTCATTATATGTAAATATAGTTTTGTCCTAATAAAAAAGAATACGCACATAAATATGTATATAATATATAATTGTACACTTCATAAGGTGAACCCGCGAACGTGACATATATGTCACAGCTACACAAGACGAAAAAAAACCTACAAATAAAGTCATTTTCAAAATTTTTTTTTATAAACACAAAATTTCAAACACTGGCACTTTATTAAAAATCGTTCTTAAGCCCGGTTTACATTGTTCAATTTTGAAATCAATTTTCGTCGCATGTGCCGTTGATTCCAAATTGAGTTGACTACCCGTTTACATTAATCAATTTTTTTGAGAACTATTTGACGGTTGTTTACGTCATTTAAAAGAAATTAAATAAAAATTGTAAAAGACATTTTTAATTTTTTTCCCAACAGAATAAATAGTTATCACTTTTTCCGATTTTTTAGCCGCAAGGCGCCTTACCATATCACCGGCAAAATCCTCCCCACCCTATTCACGACCGCAAGCAAACTGGGAGTTAGAAGTCTACGATGATGGAGCTTTCATTCCGACTGGCCCTCGGCACCATGCATACAAAGCCAAAAAACCGTGATGTTGTTATTGTAACGACAAAAACCCTACCCAAGGTTTTGGGAAGTGTTGTCGAATTAACAGTTCTTGGCTGGAAATCAAACCGCTAGGCTCCGGTATCCACTTGCGGTACGTCCCGACTGTCGTAGCGATTTATCACCAGTGAAGCCTTCTACATACGTAGGTCATGCTACCGCTCCTTCCGGAAGCATAAGATTGGTAGTTAAAAATAAAATAACTTATCCAGAATGAGCCCATATGTGCCCAATGTTTGCCCGGCATGCGGCACTTCTCCTCGCGACACTAACCAATTATTCGCCTGCTACTCGGAGCTTACTCTTCTTAAGCTAATTTCACGTTGGTCCAACGTGAAACTGCTCGTTTCCTTGGACGATAATTTAGGACAAAAGCGTTACTTATGGGCAGGACTAGGCTTCTTTACAATACCAACAACAACGGAGACCTAGTCCAGCAAATAAACAATTATCGGACCTTTTCTAGCCATTGCAATGCTTCCTAAAGAAGGGAACAGCTTTTTCGAAGGATTGCTAATGGGAGCGAAAAGTATGTACGGTGTCTTTCCGGAATCCAATAAGGGAGTGCGTATTAAGGGAACAACCTAGGTGGGTGAGCGCATCGCCCTGGGAGTCCTAACGGAGATTAGATGGTATGAACACGCACGTTTTGCTCTGGATGTTGGTGTTGAATGCGTAACAATTTCATTTATATTTAATTAATTTATTACAAAATTTGTCAACAAAATCTGACAGAAGTTTACGAATGTCAGTTCGTAAACAAACGCAAAAGTTGTTGTTGAGTTGATCAAAAGTCGGCTGGCTACCAACTTTGTTGCATGCAATTTTGCAAGACCCGTTGACACGAGTAAATTTTCAAAATCAATATGAAATTGAACGAAAAATCGAGCAATGTAAACGGGACTTTACCGACAACGTGTTCCCATTTCGACAGTTATTTAGGTGTGTGAAATTGGCTTCGTGTTCAACGCGCTACTAATTTTGCACCACTAAACGGAAAAGGCAAAATATAGTACACACTTATTCTTTGATTTGTTCACTTCAATTCTGATTTATAATTTGGAACATTTAAAATTGCATTTTTTTAAAATCGCAACTTTATGTGAAAGATCGGAGCGTTACATATATGTAACACTAGAGTTTAATGAGTTAAGGCTAATATTTCGTACTGGGTGGGTATTACCGATTGGTATGTATATTAAGGTGGAGCGAAATTTTTTTTTTTTTAAATTCATTTTGTCTCACCTCCAGAACGGTACCTTTCTCGCCCAGAAATAAGCATGTAAAATTTTATTGACCTACTCGCATGTTAGAGGTGCCCCCAGCCCCACATAGTTGAAAAAAATAGCACGATCTGGTTCAAATATGAAATTTCTAAAATTATAAAATCAAGAAACAAAGTATGGAGTTTGATAAAACTGGAAGCAACAACAACACACAGAGCCAAAGGTACCTAATAAAATAGAACAAAAATGATAAGATATCTGTATAGTTTTTCTTCAAGAAGATGTGCTTCTTATTATTGTAGAGACAGTCTTTTTAATGTTATTAAGAAGATTTTCTTTTTAATATTTTAAATGAAAAATAAAATGATATTGCCCTCACCGAGAATCGAACTTACAATTTTCGGAATGATAAACCCAGCTGTTAACCATCAGGCCATCGCTCACTTTTGATTGCTAGCGTCTAATTACTGATATGTGTATAATTGTTAATGTTTCAAAGGAAAATCACATAAATATAATTGAGAAGATTTCTTTTTAACATTTCTAATTAGGAAAAAAAGAGAGAGAATCGAACTTACAATTTTTCGAATGCTAAACCGAGCTGCTAACCATCCAGCCATCGTATACTAATAATTGCCAGCGTCTAACTACACCTTTGTACTAAATGTATAGTTTTTTTAATAAGAATTTCTTCTTAAAACCAAAGAGATTTCCCTATAGTTTTTTCTTCGTTTCCACCGTTGCGACTACCCCTTTGCCCAAAAACTGATCATGACGACAATCTTATTAATTTCATTAGGCATTTTTGGCTCTGTGCAAATATTATTAAAAGTGAAATTTCATATTATGCTTTTTTTAAATTGCAATTACTCAAAAACTACTCAACCGATTTCGAATATTCAAGTCAAGGAGGGTCAAGACCGCTTTTATCCGCTTACTTTTCATATATAAAATGTATATAAAATTAAAGGGAATCAAAATACCTATCGAATGGTATAAAAACATTTGAAATTCGTTAAGTAGTTTTTAAGTAAAATCAATTTTAAAAATTCACTATGAACTTTGAGCTTCAATAACTTTTGTGGTTGTTGTTTCCAAAAAAAAAAAACACAGTAATACTCAGCTTATTTATCAATCCTCATACTTGGTTTTTTTTTTTATAATTTTCGAAATTTCATATTTGTACCAGATCGTCCTTATTGCTTTCAACTTTTGGTGGCTCGGGGCACCTCAAAACGTCATCCTATCACCATAAAATTGTGTGGGGTTCATTAACTCGTATAAAGGCAACGTTTCATTGCTAGTACGTTAAAAAAATACAAAACAAAAATCTCCATAATATGTTTTCACTCCACCTTAGTGTGTATATATGTACGCATTTGCAGGCATTGATATGTACGTATGATTAGGTTTATTTACCTTGATATGTACCGGTATAGTTGCCTGATATGGCAACTGTATTAGCACATTTCAGACGATTTGAATGAACGTGATTCATTCTCATCGTCTACGATTCCGCTTTAAATCACCTGAACTTTGTATACAAAACAAACAAACCGCAAATTGAAACAAAGAAAACCCCACCTTTCCATTTTTACAACTTAATTGTTTTTATAAGGAAATAAGCTTTCTTTATAATAAACTTCTAGCATAAAATGCTGTTCGATAAATATATTTGAACATACTCGCGCATTCATTTATAAAAAATACGTAGGGTGATTAAAGCAAAATACATAAGAAAATAGAAGCAGTAACTTAACCCTTAGAGATGTTCTATTTATTTTTAAGTCAGTCTCTTTCTTTAGTTTTCCCATAAATTAGGTATTAGTATGGAAATAAATAATTTGTATACCCAGCGTACTAGTACTAGTACAATGGTATTATAATTTATAATTTATTTTGTTCACATAACGGTACTAGGTAACGGCACAAAATAATGGAGTTAGATATAGAGTTCCATATATATATGAAAGTTCTTAGGTTGAAAAGAGGAGTTGATAGTGTACCTGATGAAATTGGATAAAATCGCCCACTTTCGATATCGAAAATCACCTAAATTGACACAAATCGGTTACGGAAATGGCTAAAATGATATAATTTTGTAGGATGAACCTCCTAGTCCCTCTTTGATAAAGTTTTATAAGTGGGCGATGCCACGCCTTTTTTAAGGCAGTTTTTGAAAATTCGACTGGTCATTACTTGTAAACTGACTAGAATCATGAAATTTGGCACAAGGTATACTAGCATTGTAGGGAGTATAAAAAAAAAGAAAAACTAATGGCGGCGATATACCAACAGGTTATCATAACCTCTAACGAGATTTTCAGCCGAGCTTCTCTTTCCAACTTGTGGTGTGTTGCTCTTGAGTTTTCCTACAAGTTGGCGGGACCTACAGTTTTTTGCCGACTCCGAACGGCAATTGCAAAGCAAATGAATTTTTTGCTGAGAAGCTTCTCATGGCAGAAATACACCCGGAGAGTTTGCCAAACTACTGCCGAGGGGCGACCCCGTTTAGAAAAATTCTTTTTCTAAATAATTTTTGATGTTACTTTTACCGGGCATCGAACCGCCACGACTTGGTGTAGAAGGCCGAACACTTAACCGCTACACCACGGCGGTCGCCATATATATAGGGGGTATACCTGATGAAATTTTACGAAATCGCTTCCCGACCACGCCCATTTTCGATATGGAAAATTTCGAAAATCAAATAAATTGACATAATTCGGTAGGGTAAATAGCTAAAATAGTTAATTTGGTCTCCTGGTCATTCTGTTGTGATTTTCTGTTTGACTGTAAAGGTGGGCGTGGCACCGTAATAACTATTAAGGAAAGTATGTCAATTTGATACTTAAATGCTGAGTAGACACATGACCAATGTAATGTCAGTTGCCATACATTCTAATTCCCGTTCTGAAAACTACCGCTGGGTATTTAATGTTCGGTTTACTCGAACTTAAACTTTCTTACTTGTTTTAAGTGAATTTTCCCATAAGTATTGAGACTTTTTCAGATAACCCTTACATTTTTTATAGTTTAAGCTTTCAACTTTCCAAAACTATATATAAAGCAGACCTGTTAATAATTCATTACTAATCGGTAATGATTAGCTTTTTCAATGATTGATTACCAATTACTTTCACTTTTTAATGATTATTTTTCAATTGATTAAAAAAAAAATCAAAAAAAATCAAAAAAATTAAAAAAATCAAAAATTCAAAAAAAATTAAAAGTAATGATTACTTTTGATTATTTTTGATTTTTTCATTTTTTTTTTCCAGTACTGTTGTAGAAAAATATGTACATACATAAATATTCCCTTGCACAAACACACAAATGTATAGGTGAAGCAAGAAGTTCTTTTATATAAATGCATGTATTCATGCACATAAATATCCCTGGAGGAAAAATCTCGAGATCTTTCGTACTAGTTCTCATCAAGTGGTCGAACTACAACCTAAACAGAAGGCTGGCGCTTTTGCACATTCAGTCTATTATTTTTAAAAAGGTATATGAATGTAATATGGATAATGATGATAAAATATTAATATGATAAATATGGAATGTAACGGTGTAATTTACAACATTGTTAATAGAATACTGTACGATAGTAAATCAAATGTCAAATGCCCATAAATGACTGCGTCGCCCATTGTGGACGAAATTTATTAATCCCGGACATCTCTCTATGGATAATAACCGCTTAATTTTTGATCAATTGATCATTACAAGTCTCTTTTGGACATAGTTGGTATGCCTATGTTTTAATTTGTGTAGCATACATAGGATACGCTCACACTGTCTTTTTCATCCGGTCTCATCAGAGAAATTCGAACGCGTTCTATTTTATAGGGCGGCCAAAGTTTGTTTACATTCGGATGAAATCAAGGAGCTCATTTAAAACACATGTGTGTGGATGTGTGATTGCTGCCGGACGGCCGAAGTCGGTTGCAGTGTGAGCCTAGCCTTATAAGTGTTCAAATAGAACTATCCGACCGTACCCGTAGGGTATCAAACTTGAAATGTCCGACACTAGCCGTTAAGATATAAAAGGACAAATTACACTAGTTTACAGCCAAAATATACCAGGACATTTATGCATATGGGTGAATTGGCACTGATATGCCGAGCACAAAACCAATACGTGGAGCAGGGGTGACCAAATATGAGTTCGTACAATATGCGTATATTGGACGATAACTCTGAAACCGGCCGAGTTATCGAAATAAGCGATGTCTCAATTTTTAAGTTGAACGTCTAATAATACAATAGTGAAAGTTTCATTTAAATCCATGCAGCAGTTTTCGAGTGATACGAGCACAAACATACAGACAGAAAAACTGACAGACAGACAGAAATATAGACAGACAGACCGACAAAAATTTTAAAAACGGTTGATTTGGACTTTATTGGCTTAGTAATGATTAATACTATGAATATTTTTTTGAATATCTACAATACACAGACATCGACCTTTTACAATTCTATTAAAAGTAGAGATGTTGAAAGTTACGAAAAAAATCGCCAAAAATACAGTTTTTCCTAGATCGTGGTAATATTACGCTTAAAGTATTTGGAATTATACACACTAATTTTCGAAAAAATAAAAAGTTCCTGATTTTTACAACTTCGCATGAAAAAAAGTTTTTTAAATCAAATTTTTTTCAAAAATTGTAAAAATTCGACAAAATTTCGACTTTGGTCATAGATGGTTTGACCCACCCCTGCATTTTATACGTCGTTACAAGCGTATTTTAATTGCCTTTCGAACGAGGTATCGCTTAGCTCCATCGATTTTGCAACATTAGCGAAAAGAATTTTTGAATAAAGTGATACCTGAAAACACACAAAATTACCGATATCTCGAACACCTACCCATACAAAAAATGTTTAAAATATGTTTTGTGCTTGGTATATCAGTGCCAATCCACCCATATACATGAATATCTCGGTATTTTTTCAAATTAATTATTTGTAAACTAGTGATATCATCACTCCAACCAATATAACCATCGAACCTGGCATTTTTTCTCATATCATAGCGATCAAGGTTCATTCTAGAAATCCATGAGCCCCAAAGTGTAAGTAAGTGTATATATTTGCATACAAAGATACACAGATGTTTATACTTTTAACAACAAAACTTTAAAATAATCAAAAAAAATCAAAAAAATCAAAAAAAAAAAAATCAAAAAAAAATCAAGAAAAAATAAAAAATAATCAAAAGTAATCAAAAACGGCTTTTTTTGATTTTTTCTTGATTTTTTATTTTTTTTAAATTTTTTTTTATTTTTTCTAATCGTAATCAATTAGTAATTGCTTTTTCTTGAAAGCAATTAAAATAATCATTACTAATTAAAAAAAAACCTTCTAATCAATCAATTACTAATCAAAATTAACAGCCCTGATATAAAGTACGATTATCATTTCCGTGGAGATTTGACAAAACAACTTATCTCAAGATAGGACATTTTTTAGATATTGATTGCATAGGATTTTCTCCTTTGCTATGCATAATTTTGTCCTACTAGCGTGTTTCTATGACCTTTAGTTAAAAACATAACAACACTCAGAGAAAAATGGAATTCTGAAATTAAGTCCGACCGGAATTAAATTTATGTTTTTCCATTCTTAAAATTTTAAGAATTTTTCGTACTTAAATATTCTTAGAATAAGAATTTTTCGTTCTTGTTTTTGAAATTGAGATGCACAAAGCTTCAAATAAGAATAAAGTACTTATATTAAGAATTTTATTCTTAAAACAAAACCATTCCGTACTCAAATCAGTAAATAAGATGCAAAAAGCTTCAAATAGGAATAAAGTACTTAAATTAAGAAAAAAGTTTCTTAAAACAAAACTATTACATACTCAAATCAATAAATTTGAAAAATTTACTTATATTAAGAAAATTCCATAAACTATCTGCGAATTACATTGGTTTGTAATGCAGATGATATGAAATGAACGAAATAATCAAACACTTTGTGGTCTTAAAACAAGAACACTTTTTCTTGAAAATATACTACCCTGTCTCAAAATAACAATAGAACATAGCTGCAATGAGACAGCAGCAAACATAAATACGCGATAGCCTCGTGGTAGAGACGTCCGTGCAGCAGTGAAAGCGTGTGAGCTCGATTCTCGGTGGAGGCAACAAAAAGCAACGTGTCATTTAGAACAAACATGTAATTAGAAAGTGGCAAGAAAAAGTAAACGATGGCATAGTAACCACCCTGGTGAAACGTACGAGGGTCCTGAGTTCGATTCTCAATGAAGTCAATATAAGAACTCTGAAAAAATAATTTTTTTTTTTTATATAAAAAAATATATTGACTTCACCGAGAATCGAACTCACAACCCCTTAAACTTAAATCTTGTTTTGAGAATTTTAGTATTAGTTTAAAATACAATTGGGATTGAAAAAAGATTTTTTCGGTTTAAAATTAAGATTAACAAACTGACCCTAATAATATATTGTTCTTGAAACAGCCCCGGGCGTTCTTAAATTCGGACAAAATTATTCTTGAAAGAAGAATTTTCGAAGTAAGAAAAAAATTCTTGTTATAAGAATTGTGTACTTCGTATAAGAATATTCGGTATTACCCTACTTTCGTGACCAAAATTCTTGATTTGGGCTTGATTTAAGTACAAAATTCTTGTTTTTTTCTATGAGTGAACATAATTCAATTTTTTGGTACAAAGTCAAACATATGGTCGATTCTTTGAGAAAGTAAACCAAGTAGTTTTTTTTTTGTCAAATATTGCAAGCCCTGGGGTCGGGATTCATGACATATTAAAGTAGTTTTTTAAAGAAGGATCATTAAATTTTAGTCGTTTTAAATTAAAATTTTCGCACTTTTTGTAAAACGCTGTGAATAAAAAAAAATATGGTCGGAAGTACTTCAGAAAACAAAACCGTAAATTTAAATTTAGTTATTAGAAAATTAGCTATAATATCATAAAACGTAAAGTTTTTATAAAAGTTATGTTCCCACAGTTATATACCGCAAAAATCGTATGTAACGTTAGCAGTGCAAAACCAAAAAAGTTGTTTTAAGACATGTTAAATTACGTTTTAATTTAATTTGTTTATATATTTTCTTAATAATATACGTATATCCAACGTTCCAAATAAAAAAAGTTACCTTTCCAAAGATTTGAAGACAACCTTATAAATACCTTACAAAGCGTGTAAACGTATAAATTTATCAAGTGTGTAAATGAACTGTCAAAATTTGTATGGAACGCAGTTTACAACAATTTGATAAACTTCCGCGTCAATTTTGGTGTGTAAAAGAGTGCGTAAATTAATCCAAGGCAATGACGAAATGCGACATGTAATTTTTTGATGCATTCAATGCACACTAGACAAAAATGGAAGAATATTTTCAGCATATATGGGTGGAAAGTTACTTTTTTGATGAGAACTTCGAAATAAAAAGTTTTTGTTTGACATCAAGTACACATAAATTTATCTAGGGCGTTCATTTAAGTGAGCTTAAAAATGTATAAACTAACGCATTTCGTAAACTTATAAGGTTTGATGAATCCCCCTATTATTAGCTTCAATAATATGTAACGTTAGCAGTGTTTTTTTATTTAAAATAAAATTGTTGCTTTCCGTTTTGTTACACAGGATAGGAAAGCTCAGCAAAATACAAAACATATTATAAGGAAAACATGAAGAATGCAATCACAACCTGCCTTGTCACATCCTTGCGGTATATCGCCGGCTTATGTCGCAAAGGTGCTAAGTGACATTTTTCAAAATTTTACAGGAGAGACAAAAAAAAACATAAAAATATATTTAGTGAACGCTTCACGCGCAGTGCGCTTTTAACTTTTACGGTATGGTAGCCATCAAACTAATTTTACTTCTAAAATGAAGGTATAGGTCTACCTGATACCATAAGTAGCAGAACTTTGGACTTTTCTAACATTTTTGTTATTATTTCGTATAAACCAGAGCTGTTAATTTAGATTAGTAATTAGTAATCGATTGATTAGTTAGGGTTTTTTAATTGGTAATGATTATTTTTTTTCAAGAAAAGGCAATTACTAATTGATTACGAGTAGAAAAAATCAAAAAAAATCAACAAAAATCACAAAAGCCGTTTTTGATTACTGTTGATTATTCTTTATTTTTTTTTTTATTTTTTTTTATTTTTTTTTTTTTTTTAAGTTTTGTTCATGATATAAAAAAATAAAGGTATTTTCACTTTGACATAAACTGTGTTAGTTGTCATTCGTATCTTTTGCCAGTTGATCACAGAGCGCTGCCACCTCAACAAATATTTTTTTGGTATTTTTTCTTTAATTTTGGGGATTTTTTATATAGCGAAAAAACATGGTAAGTAAAGTAAAAATACTTACAAAATAGGATCCATAAAGCTGCTTTAAAATTTGTAAATGGTTCAAAAAATATCTCTGCTTCAAAAATGCGTATTAGAAACCATATTTACCTAAAAATAACATTTGAAAAACCTTTTACGTCGTACTAATGCGACAAAACCTTTCGATTTAAGTGTTGAGAGATTAAGGACCGTTTTCGAAAAGCCGGTTAATGCTAATTGCGATTAATTTGACAGTAACCGTAAAAAACACGTCAATGTAGATTGTGAAATCGGCCCTATGGATATATTCTTACACCTGTAAACAAAAAAAGTTCGGATATAACTTACCATACATTTTTACCACGCTTTTATTAGGTTCACTTGTATGTTTGCTTGTTTGTTTGTTTGCTTGCTTGTATGTATGTGACTCTCGTTCGGTCTAAGCCCCAGTGGCCCAAAAACCGTAAAATGTCCCTAAAATACGGGTATCAAACGAAAGGGAAAGGCCCCGGTTTCTTTTGGACATCGACATATTTCGATAAATTTATTGATAACTGAGTTATCGGTCAAAATGTGGTTGCCCGAAAACCTTAAAATTTCTCTACAATATGGGTATCAAACGAAAGGTGAAGGCCCAGGTCTCATTTGGACTTCGATATATTTCGATAACTTTATCGATAACTGAGTTATCGGTCAAAATATGATTGCCCAAAAACCTAAAAAATTCCCTACAATATGGGTATCAAACGAAAGGTGAAGGCCCCAGGTCTCTTTTCGACATCGACATATTTCGATAAATTTATCGATAACTGAGCTATCGGTCAAAATATGATTGCCCAAAAACCTAAAAAATTCCCCACAATATGGGTATCAAACGAAAGGTGAAGGCCCCAGGTCTCTTTTGGACATCGACATATTTCGATAAATTTATCGATAACTGCGTTATCGGTCAAAATATGATTGCCCAAAAACCTTCAAAATTCCCTAAAATATGGGTATCAAACGAAAGGTGAAGGCCCCAGGTATCTTTTGGACATCGACATATTTCGATAAATTTATCGATAACTGAGTTATTGTCAAAATGTGAGGCCAAATACCTTAAAATTTCCTAACAATATGGGTATTAAACGAAAGTGAAAGTCTAGAGGTTTCGTTTGGACTGCTGTATTTTTCGATAATTTCATAGGACATTTGACTAAAAAGTAAAAAATAAATATAGTTTAAAAAAACTAAAACTCACGCTTTTAGAGAGTATTGAACTAAAAGGTTGAAAATAATTTTAAAAACCCTACACAGTAGTGTTGTGGAAAAAGCGTGGTCCGCTTTGTGCCATAATTTTCGTATATCGAGCGCTCGACGCTTTTCCCACATAATGCTAGATTCTTTACTACGCTTTCATTAGCTTTACTTGTACATACATTCATATGTAGGTATTTTTGCTTGTTTGTATGTAACTCTACTTCAGTCTACCCGATAGTGGCATATGACTGTCACAAAAACCTTGAAATGTTCCTTCAATATGGGTGTCAAACGATAGGAGGTTGCATTTGGACTTCGATATATTTATCGAAAACTAAGTTATCGGTCATAATGCCTACAATCTGGGTATCAAACAAAAGGGAAGTTCTACAGGTTTCTATTGGACTTTGGAATATTTCGATATATTTATCGATAACTGAGTTATCGGTCAAAATGAGGTTGTCCAATAATATTCAAAATTGCCTACAATATGGGTATCAAACGAATGTGGATGCCCAGAGGTTTCGTTTGCACTGCGGTATATTTCGATATATTTATCGATTACTTCATAACATATTTAACTAAAAAGTAAAAAATAAATATAGTTTAAAAAGCGAAAACACGCGCTTTTAAAGAACATTGCACTAAAAAGGTAAAAATAATTTAAATAAAAAACGAAGATTATGGCACAAAACGGACCACGCTTTTTCCACAACACTACTGTGTGGGGTTTTTAAAATTATTTTCAACCTTTTAGTTCAACACTCTCTAAAAGCGTGAGTTTTAGTTTTTTTAAACTGTATTTATGTTGTCATTTTTTTTAATTTTTTTTGGATGCATTTTCATTTTTCTTTTCATTATATTTCCTTTTCTAATATTATATTTCCTATTCAAAAATTAGTGAAAATACCGAGCTTTGAGGTGTCTGGCTGAAGTTTTTGCCATGGGACGAAGTCTAGAAATGATTGAAATTACTTAAGCGTAGTATCCTACGAAACATGTGAAAAGATCCGTCATTTAAAAACAGTAAAAGTGGGACAAACAAGAGAAAGCAAATTAATAGGAAAATAAAAGTTCCCGAACCTTGAGGTGTCTGGCTGAAGTTTTTGCTATGGTATGATGTCTAGAAATGCTTGATTCTACTTAAGGATAGCATTTTACGACACATGTGTGAAGATCTGCTATTTAAAAGCAGCTAAAGTTTGTCAAACCCGCTTAAACAAGGTGTCTGCCTGAAGTATTTGTAGTTAAAAGCAGCCAAAGTGGCCCAAATGCGTGAAATTGGTAAAACAGAATAAATTTCCATAGGAAAATCCGCGAGCTGTGGGTGTCTGGCTGGAGCCTTGTCACTGGTACGGGTCAAACAACACTTGATACTGACACGGGGTGGTAATCTACGTCAAATATGTGAAAATCATCCATTATAAAATAAGTGAAGTTAGGGTCATTTTTTGGCGACTTTGACCCCCGATTCCTAGGCCCTTGTCATAGGTACAGCTTTGAAATTGTCACATTCTTTCTAGATTCGGGGAGGACTATCGATCGGTATTGGTTTCATCCATTACAAAATAAGTGACGCTTTTTTTGCAGCTCATCTATGTATGAAAATAAATAAACAGTATCTGTGCAAAAATGCAAAAACTAGACTTGTATTTTACTTACCTTCGCTTTATTTTAGAAAAATATTTTTTCTAGATACACACTACATCAAAATGTATTCAACAAAGTGTGCTTGAATTTGACGTTGCTCTCAATCGGAACCAGGGTATAATGTCAAACAGAAAAAATATTTTAACCCACTTGAAAACAATTTTTTCCGTTTATAAACTTTTCGGAAAATTTGTAAATCAACTTTTGTTTTAAATTTTCAATATTTATATTTCACCTTTAATTCAAATAAGCAATACGAAAGAATATTCGGTAACAAGTTTAGAAGTATTTTATTGGTAGTGAAAAAAACTTCGGTGGCAGTGAAGAACGGTTGGAATTCAACTGTTTTATAAGCTAAGGTAAGAAAACTGTAACCAAACAATTTTTACAAAATCGCGGATGATATAAGAGTAAATTATTGCTAATATTAATGAAGAGAAAATGATACCCAATTTACTTGTGGTGCACCATAAAGGATTAATTCATTTGTTAACATTCGTTTGACATTATAGCCCCTTACAAGAGAAAATATTTAACTGTCAATCGCACTTTGTTGAATACATTTTGCACTACATTGTGAAATTTAATAAATTATTTCAATAAACTTCAAAATTTTTTCCGTTTGAAGTTTAAAGCGGTTCTTTTTTGGTATGAAAATACGGTAGCTCATTTTCAAAAGGAAACGTTACTAACACGGTTTATGTGAAATGAGGGCAATGGCGACCAAGAAGAAGGAGTAGAACTACCTCTATATTCTTTTACCATGGTTTTGTTGTTAAAAGTATAAACATCTGTGTATCTTTGTATGCAAATATATACACCTACTTACACTTTGGGGCTCATGGATTTCTAGAAACAACCTTGAAAGCTAAGCATATGTACATATGAGAAAAAATGCCAGGTTTGATGGTTATATGGGTTGGAGTGGTGATAATTTGTCCCTTTTATATCTAAACGGGTAGTGTCGGACATATCCCGTTTCTATTTGAACATTTATAAGTATGCTACACAAATTAAAACATAGGCATACCCAAAGTATATTAAACAAAGCAATAGTGAACTTGACAGTTATCTCTTTTCTGTAGGAGTTTTCCCGTCAAATGAAAAAAAAATATTAACCCGTTCTGCTTAAGATTTTTAAATTTTTTCAATAGTGTGAAGAAATAGCAAATTGTTTCATATAAATACAATACCGCTTTAGAGTTCATACTAGCTAGACTCTAGCACATTTTAGCTAAGATGAATGGTCTAATCTTTTTTCAATTGGATCTTAGACCGAAAACGAAACTGTAAGCGATTAAAATCGATCATGACCCCTGCGTGTTTGGGATTTAGATAATGCCCGTAGTGGAATGCCTGTCGCGAGAGGCGACTAAAATCCATTTCAACCACGGTCATGGGGTTGGTGAAATCGGCAATGGGAATAGTAGCATAAGGTGGTTCGGCAGCTGTGAGAGCATAGGCGCATAGACCGTACAACTCTGTTTGGTCCGTCACGTCCCACTTACAACAGCTACAGCGAAGCCGATTAATTTCTCGAAACCGAAAACTGAATCGTAATCGATATTTTCATAAAAACGAAACCCTTTCAAAGTCCATAACCGGTTCCAAGCAAGTTTGTACTTGTTATACCTTTCTTGAACATGAAATGGTATTATAACTTTGGTCCGATGTTTGCAAGTATGAGAAGAAGAAGAGATAGACCCATCAATATGTATACCGAAATGATCAGGATGACGAGATGAGTTGATTTAGCCATGTCCGTCTGTCTGTCTGTCTGTCTGTCTGTTTGAACGCAAACTAGTCCCTCAGTTTTTGAGGTATTTAGCTGAAATTTTGTATGCGGCCACCATTTTCCAATATAGGAATCATTTGTCGGAACCAGCAAGATCGGACCAATATAACATATAGCTCCCATACAACCGATTATTCCGATAAACGGATTTTGGGCTATAACTCCTGTAATTAAACACGTAGGAACGTGAAATTTTGGAGGTGTCGCTATTTTTATATGTGAAATATCAATGTTGAAAATCATTGAGATGGGATAAATATTTCACATAGCCCCCATACAATCGATTGTCCCGATAAACGGATTTTGGGCTATAACTCCTGTAATTAAACACGTAGGAATGTGAAATTTTGTAAGTATTGCTATTTTTATATGTGAAATATCGATGTTGAAACTCATAGAGATGGGATAAATATTTCACATAGCTCGCATACAATCGATTATTCCGATAAACGGATTTTGGGCTATAACACCCGTAATTAAACACGTAGGAACGTGAAATTTTGGACGTATTGTTATTTTTATATCTGATGAATCGATTGTCCCGATAAACGGATTTTGGGCTATAACTCCTGTAATTAAACACGTAGGAATGTGAAATTTTGTAAGTATTGCTATTTTTATATGTGAAATATCAATGTTGAAAATCATCGAGATGGGATAAATATTTCACATAGCCCCCATACAATCGATTGTTCCAATAAACGGATTTTGGTAGATCACTCCTGTAGCTATATAGGTAGGAACGTGAAATTTCGTAACTATTGCTCTTTTAGAATTTGGAATGTCGGTGTTAAAAAATCAATGAGATTGGACCAATATAACACATCGCCCCCATATAATCGATAGTTCCGATAATTTCGGTGTGAGCTTAAGTTAAATTTACACAGGCTGTCCTGGGATCAAACAGTGAAAATCGTGACGCTTATTCATGAAAGGTATTTAGCCTTCGGCACAGCCGAAGACAACTTTCCTTACTTGTTTTTTATAATTGATTACTTCATTTCGCGGACACATATTTTCCTTGATAAGACGGTACCCTGGTTTTGACTTCAGTATAAAAAAAAACTCTAATGGAAACCAATGCACCAGTTTCTGCGACACTCTGGCGACAACCTTCTTGTGGTGCCATCGGCGGAAATCGACAAATATTCAATACTCGCCATTTTTATAACGCAAAGGTCCGAAAAGAGGTAGATTCCAAAGTGGCCAAAGTTACTCCGTTACTGTTTGGGCTAGCATATTTCGCGGTATTGATAATTTTTTGGCATGATGGTTGTTGTTGTTGTTGTAACGAGGTGTAGCCCTGCCTAAATGTCAGACAGGGTCACCCCGAGTGTATTGCTTTTGGCCGGGTCGATATAAGAAAACGGTCCGGGTCGTTTCGGCACGATGGGTACAGCTCAAGTACTGATACCGTTCTCGTAGAACCGGCAATACAAGAAACTAGCCGGGTAGGCCATGTAGGTCATTTAGCGTTACCCAGTGTGCATCAACGGGGAGGCGACATACTCTTACACCCCAGTAATTTTTCAGTAAAACAATTGTTTGGGACACAAAATCTGTGCTTGGGTGGCAAAGGGTTAATACGCTTGTTTACATTTATTTGAAGTTATAAGAAAACGGTCCGGGTCGTTTCGGCACGATGGGTACAGCACAAGTACTGATACCGTTCTCGTAGAACCGGCAATACAAGAAACTAGCCGGGTAGGCCATGTAGGTCATTTAGCGTTACCCAGGGTGCACCAACGGGGAGGCGACATACTCTTACACCCCAGTAATTTTTCAGTAAAACAATTGTTTGGGACACAAAATCTGTGCTTGGGTCGCAAAGGGTTAATACGCTTGTTTACATTTATTTGAAGTTAAAACTCCTACAAAAACAAAATATTTCAGTTGTCAATTCTACCTTGTTTAATTTGCCTTGGGCATCATCATCATTTATTGGCGCTTAACCGCCTAAGCGATTTTGGCCGTTGCATATCAAAGCACGCCAGTCATTCCTTTTGAGCGATAACTGACGCCAATTGGAAACCCCAAGGGAGTTCAAGTCATCCTCCACCTGTTGTTTCCATCTCAGTCGAGGCCTCCCCCTTCCTCTGCTGTCGAATTCAGGTGAAGATAGGAAAACCTTCTGTGCTGGAGCTTCTTTGTCCATTCGCATAACATGGCCCAGCCAACGGAGTCTTTGGGCTTTAATTCGCTGGACTATGGTCAGATCTGCGTAGAGCTCGTACAGCTCATCGTTAAATTCCCTTCGATACTCGCCGTTGGCATCACGGTAAGGACCATAAATCTTCCAGAGAACTTTTCTCTCAAATACTCCAAGGGCCATCTCATCTTCTCTTGACATTGTCCATGAATCTGAGCCATACATCAGGACAGGTATGATGAGAGACTTATAGAGCGTGATCTTTGTTCTTCGAGAGAGGACTTTACTTTTCAATTGCCTACTCAGTCCAAAGTAGCACTTGTTGGCAAGAGTGATTCTCCGCTGGATTGCTAGACTGATATTATTTTCGGTGTTGATACTGGTTCCCAAATAGACGAAGTCCCTCACAGTTTCAAATTTGTAACTATCAACAGTGACATGGCTGCCAAGGCGCAAGTGCGCCGATTCTATCTTTGATGACAGCAAATACTTCGTCTTGTCCTCCTTCACGGCAAGACCCACTTTTTTCGCTTCCTTATCCAGTCCAGAGAAGGCAGGGCTTACGGCGCGGTTGTTAAGGCCAATGATATCAATATCATCGGCATACGCCAGCAATTGCACGCTCTTGTAAAAGATTGTACCATTGCGGTTTACCTCTGCTGCTCGAATTATCTTCTCCAGCATCAGATTGAAGAAATCGCACGAAAGGGAGTCGCCCTGTCTGAAGCCTCGTTTGGTTTCAAATGGCTCAGAGAGGTCCTTCCCGATTCTGACGGAGCTGTTGGTATTGCTCAACGTCATTTGGCAAAGCCGTATAAGCTTTGCAGGGAAGTCAAATTCAGACATGGCGGCATGCAGGCAACACCTTTTTGCGCTGTCAAAAGCGGCTTTGAAATCGACAAAGAGATGGTGTGTGTCGATTCTTTTATCATGGGTCTTCTCCACGATTTGGCGTATCGTGAAAATCTGGTCGATTGTAGACTTACTAGGTCTAAAGCCACACTGATAAGGTCCAATCAGTTTGTCTACGATGGGCTTCAGCCTTTCACACAACACGCTAGAAAGAACCTTATACGCGATATTAAGAAGACTGATTCCGCGGTAGTTGGTGCGGTTAGCGGGATCGCCTTTCTTGTGGATTGGGCAAAGCACACTTAAATTCCAATCCGGAGGCATGCATTCGTCTGACCATATTATGCATAAGAGCTGATGCATGCTTTTTACCAGCTCTTCGCCTCCGTGTTTGAACAGCTCGGCGTTAGTCCGTCTTTTCCAGGCGCTTTGTTGTTTTTGAGCCGGGATATAGCTATCCTCACTTCATCATAGTCAGGTGGTGGGACGACTTTTCCATCGTCAGGGATTGGGGTATCGGGTTCGACGTCTCCCTCGCAATTTAGCAGTGAGGAGAAGTGCTCCCTTCATAATTTAAGTACACTTTGTACGTCGGTTACCAGGTCGCCATTATTGTCCATACAGGAGCTTGCCCCGGTCTTAAAACCTTCCGTCATCCGCCGGATCTTTTCATAGAATTTTCGGGCATCATTCCTGTCAGCCAGCATCTCAAGCTCCTCACACTGACGCCTTTCGGCCTCACTTTTCTTTTTTCTGAAAAGGCGTCTCTCTTCCTTCTTTGCCTCACGATATTGTTGCCATACACTGCGGGTTGCGTCCGTTCGCAACGTCTCCTTGTAGGTAGCGTCCTTTTTGTCCGAGGCTGTGGAGCATTCCTCATCGTACCAGTTGTTCTTGCGGGCTCGCTGAAACCCTATAGTGGCTTCAGCGGCGGTACGTAATGAGTGAGAGACATGCTTCCATTGCTCGGTTACATCGTTAGGTCGAGGATTGCTCTCCGATAGCAGGTGTGAGAGTCGAGTGGAGAAATTATCAGCTGTCTGTGTCACGCGCAACTTCTCGACGTCAAACTTTCCTTCCGTTACTGTGCGTACTTTCTTCGCTGCACAGAGGCGTGTGCGTATCTTGGTTGCAACAAGATAATGGTCCGAGTCGATATTGGGACCGCGTAGGGTACGCACGTCTAGAACGGTGGAGCTGTATCTGCCGTCGATCATGACATGATCATTCTGGTTTCTTGTTCTTTGATCAGGGGACAGCCAGGTGGCTTGGTGTATTCGCTTATGCTGGAACCTGGTACTACTGATCACCATATTGCGGGAAGCGGCGAAGTCAATCAACCTAGTGTCGTTGGGGGATGTTATATCGTGGAGACTGAATTTTCCAACTGTAGGACCAAAGACTCCTTCCTTGCCCACCTTGGCATTAAAGTCGCCGAGCACGATTTTGATATCATGCAGGAGGCAGCGATCATAGGCTTGTTCAAGTTTATCGTAGAAGGAGTCGTTCTCTGCGTCGTCCGTCTCCTCAGTCGGCGCATAGGCGCAGATAAATGTTATGTTGAAAAAACCTCGCTTTGATGCGGATCGCAGCGAGACGCTCGTCCACAGGAGTGAACGCTAGTACTTGGCGGCGAAGTCTCTTTCCCACCACAAATCCTACACCACGCGCTTTGCCGCGTGTCTGGCCACTGTAGTATACATCACAAGGACCTATGGTCGTCTTTCCTTGCCCCGTCCATCGCATTTCCTGCAGGGCGGTGATGTCAGCCTTTGCGTTCGCGAGGACATCAACCAGTCGGGCAGCGGTACGCTCCCTAGAAAGGGTCCGGACATTCCACGTACATGCCCTAATATCCTTCTCGTAGTCCATAATTCGATTTGCCGGGTCGTCAACATTAAAGGGGGTTCTCATTCGAGGCTTTGTACTTTTTATTTTCATTGGAATTAGGTTTTTTACGTGGCGGGTCCCAAACCCAGCGCACAACCCGTTTCGGGGTTTTTTTTTTTTAGAATATTTACACATTTATATAGCGAGCCGCTTGCTTCAAGCAGACGCCCGCTTGCAGCCGCACCTCATGGTGAACAGACGCTGCACAAAAGACCTCGGTGAGCCCTTAAACCAAGTATGTCAGAGTGGCCCCACCGGGGCTCCCTCTCTTTCTGCCGCGAGCCTAGATAGCTCACGTTGCCCAGAGTGTACGAACGAGGACGCAAGAGTCGGGATTGGGCAAGGTCACACAGCAACCACACCCCAATACACTCCACTTGGGCATACCATACCATTTTATTCAATAATTTTTTTTTTTTTCATTTCGATGGATATGTCAAAAGACATTTGATTTACTATCTTACAGTATACTATTAACAAGTTGTAAATTACACCGTTACATTCCATATTTATCATCATCATCATTCCATATTACATATATGTATGCAAAAGCGCCAGTCTTCTGTTTAGGTTGTAGTTCGACCACTTGATGACGAACTAGTACGTATAGAGATTTTTCCTCCAGGAATATTTATGTGCATGAATACATGCATTTATATAAAAGAACTTCTTGCTTCCACCATACATTTGTATGTTTGTGCAAGTGAATATTTATGTACATATGTACATATTTTTCTACAACAGTAGAAAACCACACAAAAAAGTGGAGTTACTCATGTAAAACGGTACTTTAGTAAAAGTTCTTATGGTATTTCCCTCCAAGAAATGCAAACAATTGGAGTCATAAATGAGTCAGAAAAGAGTCCTAAATAGGAGCGCTTTACGCTCTTTATGAGCTCATTTATGAGTCCGAAATTAATGTATGGTCGTCCGATATGATAGGAGTCTAATATGACTCCTTCGTGAAGCTTTTCGGATGCATTTATGACTCGTACATACAAAATTCATATATCGACCGCACTTTTTGGGTTCAAGAATGGCGACTTTGCGGCATTGAAGGGGGAGAGGCAGGCTGGAATCGGGGAAGCATACATGGCATTAGATATTTGTGGGAAAATTCAATTGGATGTTTGTGAGAAAAGTCCTTCAAATGTGGAACAATGAGCCATGATCTGCAAAAACGTAAAAATGCATTAAAAACACCAAGAAACACTTATAGGTAAGTACGTAGGCATACTTATGAGGCCAGGCAATATCTTCTACAACGAAGTCCAACACGATGTTTTTATAGCAGGAGCAGTTCGCACGGTTATGATGTGTGAATTGAATGATTGAAATTTAATTGAAATAAAAAAAAATTCACAAACAAAATATGAATATTTGTTCCAAAGCTGCTTTGTTAAATGAACACTCTCGGCATAAGGCTCATAATTTTCTGCAAATCGGAGTCATAAAAGACTCTTATATGATCATATTTCTGAAGCTCATATTTTTACATATTTAGGACTCATATCGGACTCCTCAATTATGAGCACTCCGAGAATGTTTGAGGGTTATGTACATATTTTTCTACAACAGTACTGGAAAAAAAAAAAAAAATATAATCAAAAGTTATCATTTTTTAGATTTTTAAAATTTTTTTTGATTTTTTTTTATGTTACTACAAAACTGAACTAACTAACTATTTGAAAAATCAAATAGCCATTAGGCCGTTTTCATAAAAGCCGGCTAACGCTAAATGGTAGTTAATTTGATAGCCACTTGCACTAAGTCGTAAATTAAACCCCGGTTAACGTTGAAAACGGCCCGAAGTATATATATTCCATATCTAGGTGGGTAAAGTTAAACCATTTTTTCGTAACTTTATATCGTCGCCTCAGAAAACGAACGGCGAATGTGCAAATTGACCATTTTCAGGTTTTGATGCAGAATAACTAATTCGGGGCTGATCTTTTCATTTCTGCAAACCGTTTTTTTCTATCTTCTTTAGTTTTTGAGTTATTTACTGTGCGTTTTGTCGTATGTTACAAAATATAACAATTCGGGTATGCTTTTTGTCGTATGTAGCAGAAATATATCACATACGACAATTTTCCATAGAAATTCATTTTTTGTTATCATTAGAAAAGGTTTGTCGTAAGTGCTGTTAAACTGCCTACATACAACATTTGTATACCGACAAATTGTAAGCATTTGCGCATTCATGCGTAGCTTAACCTCAGTAACGCGCGCAATTCTTTCAGTCAGCGGTGTATCGTTGAGCAAGCAAGATGGAGCTGTCGTCGCCTGCCGCTAATTTTTTGTAACAAACGATTTTTTATTTATTTAGAATTTATGATTTTTATAGATATGTATATACATACGTACATATACGTTTTTTTAAGTATGTTAAGTTTTGAATTTAAATAAAAAGACCGTGGACATAAAGTATGCCTTTTATTTAAAATACATTCATCGTGCTCATATTTTCCAAGTAAAATCCCTTCAAACATTCTAGGAGCGCTCATAATTTCAGCGTCCGAAATGAGTCCAAAATATGTATAAAATATGACCCTCCGAAATATGATCATATATGAGTCTTTTATGACTCCGATATGATGAAATTTATGAGCTATGAACCGAGAGTGTTCACTGAACAAAGCAGCTTTGGAACAAATATTCACATTTTGTTTGTGAAAATTTTTTTTATTTCACATAAAATTTCATTTCTAAACATTATCGTTTTTAATGTGCGGCCTGTTCCTGCTATAACACATCATTTTGGACTTCGATTTAAATATTGCTGGGCATCTTTATTACAAACTGTTGAAGATATTTCCGGCCTCATATGTATGTATAAGTGTGTGTGTTTTCAGTGCATTTTTACGTGTGTATGATAAAGATATTTGCAGACCACATGGCTCATTCAAGGACTTTCCCCACATTTCAAGAACTTTCCCCACATTTCAAGAACTTTCCCCACAAATATGTAATGTCATGTATGCTTCCCTAATTCCAGACCCCCCACCCTTCCCTCCCAATGCCAAAAAGTCGTCATTCATGCGTATATGACTTTTGTGATAGTCATAAATGCATCCGAAAAGCCTCATAAAGGAGTCATATATGACTCATATTTAAGCCGTTTCTGAGGCCAATAAGAGTCATATACGACTCCTATTCAGGCTCATATAATATATGAAATTTAGCTCATATCGGACGACCATTGCAGGAAGGGAAATACATTCATTTCGGACTCATAAATGAGCTCATAAAGAGCATAAGCGCTCATATTTAGGACTCCTTTCTGACTCATTTATGACTCCAATTGTTTGCTGGGATATGTCTGACATAAAATACGGACGTCAAATTAGAACTTTTTTATAAAAATGGTAAGTAATTTTTTTAAAACCCATATTTTTTAAAGGTTATTATTAGTTATGTTGGTAAAGCCCAATACTTTTGTCGTATGTCATATGTGCTATGAGTTAAAAATATATTTGTGAGGAGACGTCACATACGACAAATGCATTCTGAATGAAAAGTCGTATATCTTCTAAAACTTTGAAGATATTAAACTTTTGAAAATGAGAAATAATTATAAATACCACTCTTTACAACTCGTTAAAATTTCAGAAAAATCTACCGCACAGTTTTTGTATAGCTCCGCTCTACACTTTAAAGTCGAAACTGTGTTTTGTAACATACGACGCTCGTTTTCTGAGGCGACGATATAGTAGTACATGTTGTCCTCAAGGGCAAGAGTTAAGCTCATATGAGGGGTTAACCTCGTACATTTTTGACAAGTTTTCAAATTATCTCAGAGATAAAAAGTCTTGAAAGTGGACCTAAGTTGTTAAGCTGCTATTATGTTTACATCAGGATTTACCATCACGTTTTTAAAGGCAACATTACAAAATGATGGGATCATTTTTTGAACGTGCGGTTGCTAGTTGCTAATCAATCTGTTTATGTCTCTTACAGATTTACCTGTCACAGTTCGGATACTTACCTGCATCAGCTCGTAATCCTGCTAGCGGGGGCTTGCTTGATGCAAACACCTGGACCAAGGCAGTACAAGATTTTCAAAGTTTTGCCGGTTTAAATATTACTGGAGACTTGGACGACGAAACCTTAGAATTAATGTCATTGCCACGATGTGGTGTACGTGATAAGGTGGGATTTGGAACCGATAGTCGGTCGAAACGATATGCTCTGCAAGGTAGTCGCTGGCGAGTTAAGGCTCTCACATATAAAATCTCTAAATATCCAAAAAGACTTAAACGTAACGATGTTGATGCCGAGGTAGCACGCGCATTTAGTGTATGGAGCGATTTTACAGACTTGTCATTTACTCTTAAGCCAGCTGGCCCAGTTCATATAGAAATTAAGTAAGCACATAATATTTCTAGTAGTAAAACTATTTTATACTACTCTTGGATTTTACATCACATTTAAAAATCGTGCATATTCATTTCCTTTTATTTTTTTAGGTTTGTTGAAAGTGAACATGGTGATGGTGATGCTTTTGATGGTGTCGGCGGTACATTGGCTCATGCATTCTTCCCTGTTTTCGGTGGTGATGCACATTTTGATGATGCTGAATTATGGACCATTGGCTCACCTCGTGGAACAAACCTTTTTCAAGTGGCAGCGCACGAATTTGGACACTCACTTGGTTTATCACATTCAGATGTGCGATCCGCATTGATGGCGCCATTTTATCGTGGTTTTGATCCGGTTTTTAAGCTCGATTCGGACGATGTTTTAGCCATACAAGCTTTATATGGCAAGAAAACCGTCGGTACAACGGATCGTGGTGGATCCCCTAAAACTACACAAAGGCCCGTATATGCACCACCAAAAGTTCCACGTGACGATCTCATTTGCAAAGATCCAAAAGTTGATGCTTTATTTAACTCAGCCGATGGACAAACATACGCTTTCAAAGGCAACAAATACTACAGACTCACCGAAAACTCAATTGCCGACGGTTATCCCAAACTCATTTCGGAGGGCTGGCCTGGGCTATTAGGTAATATAAGAAGAGATCTTGAAATTAACTAGTATTTGATTGAAATCATGTAATCTTGAAATGTAGGCGATATTGATGCAGCATTTACTTACAAGAATGGTAAGACATACTTTTTCAAGGGTACGAAATATTGGCGTTACAATGGACGACAAATGGATGGTGACTATCCAAAGGAGATCAGTGAAGGCTTTACTGGCATACCAGATCACTTGGATGCTGCCATGGTGTGGGGTGGTAATGGAAAGATTTACTTCTACAAAGGCAGCAAATTCTGGCGATTCGACCCACTTAAGCGGCCGCCAGTGAAGTCAAGTTATCCAAAACCTATATCAAATTGGGAGGGCCTGCCAAATAATATTGATGCTGCTTTACAGTATACAAATGGCTACACATATTTCTTCAAAGGAGATAAATATTACAGATTCAACGACAGAACATTTTCGGTAATATATAGCTTGTTTATCTTCTTTTTTAATACTAGATACTAATATAAAGGATTCGGGGCAACGACAAGAAACATATGTATACTATACATATATACATATACTTTCTCACAACGCTAGGCATTTCCGGCTATTTAAAAGTTGAAATTGCATTATAAGAAAGCCAATTTTTATGGATTCTCGGAAAAGGACGAAAACGTGAAAGCTTGTTAAATTGCAATTTTAAGAGAAATGAAATAAGTCCCAATGAAAATGAAATAAATCCCAAAGGTAAAAAAATAATAAATTGTAGTTTTAAGAGAAATGAAATAACTCCCAATGCTGGAAAATGAAATAACTCCCAACGAAATCCCGTTGGGAGTTATTTCATTTGAAAAAACTGAATGTAAAGTAAACTATAGCAACGATAGCTTGTTCGAAAACACAAATATCAAAGGCTGTAATATATAACTACAATATAGTATAGTTCTAATGTTTTAATCAAGCTTCGTTCAGAAGTTATAAATAAAAATCCATCAGCAACTTGATAAAAAAAATGAGTTAGGGCATTTCTACATATCGCACACTAAATCAAAAAGAGTAACAACTCAAAAAATGTAAAATGTTCAGGAGAGGCAAACAACTTTTTTTGCAGACACGGTCGCTGTTTACGCGGCATAAGCTATGATTATTTCGTTCATTCCGTATCTTCTGCATTACATACCAATGTAATTCGCAGATAGTTTATGGAATTTTCGGAATACATACATAGTTTATAGCCGTTTCAACAAATCGTGGTTTTAGCAATGCCCTAGCCTCCTATGCATACGATTCGAAGGGGATCTACGCCCCTAATGACAACGATGCATATAAAATCTTTTAGAAGGGACCAGTCCCTAAATAAATAAAATGTGGGTAAAATGAGCAGTCATCCAGATGCCTGCCTCAGAGCCTAGTGCTGAGTGTCATTCAGCTTTTGCTGCTAACTGCCTCGTTAGTGCTAACGTTTACCCTCATTTAATAACAACAATAAAATTAAATACAGTCCACGCAGGGGCGCAGCCAGGGGTGGTTTTAGGGCTTTAAACCACCCCTGAGATATAGAACTATACATGTGAAAACTAGTTTTCATGACATGTTTGTAAAAATTTCGATTGCATGAAAATCGAAAAACGACATTTCCATAACAGGGGCCTAAGCTTTTCGGCCGTTTGCCAGGGGTGTCCATATTGAAATTGAATTCCCTACAAAAGCTACCTAGACTGAAATTTTCTCAGAATTCCCGATTTTGGTTTGAAAATTTGCGAAACATAAAAAAATCAACATCGAATAAAGCTAAATACATATTCTTAAGGGAAATTGGATGCTGAATCCGAATTCGATATCTCTAATAGAAACATTTGTACAGCAATAATAGGGTAAGCCTAAAAAGGACGTTTTTCAAACTTTGAAATTCGACCAGTCCGAAACGAGTGGTTATAAAAACTAAATGTGTGTAAATTTGTCCATTTAGGACCCTAAAGAAGTGTCCCTCAAAGAGTCAGCGAAATCCGAGACTAGCCAGCTTTTTGAATTAGACGTTTTCATATGGAATGTCTCATAAACGAAAATAACATCAAAACAGACATAACGGAATTTCTCCAGCTAAAGAAGGCAGTGTTGGAGAAGAATTTTTTGCAGTCGTTAGGTATGTGTTCTAAGAACTGTTTTATGGGAAAAAGTCGATTTTGAAAAATTTTGAGTTGTGACTCTTTTTGATTTAGTGTGCGATATGACAGAAATTGATTTTTTCGATGTTTCCCTATCTTTCAGGCATTTGCCACGGACATTCTATATGGCCGTGTATGAGAGCTTTATACGGAGCCATAATTTAATGAGTGAAGTGCATGACCCCATAAATAGGAAAAAAAAGGTAGCTTTTAGAAATTTCCGACCCTTAACTTGTTTTGAAAATAGTGGTAAAATCGCTCCAAAAAATGCGAATAGTCTAGGGTTAATCCGAGATGATTAGCAGAGGACCTTGCGACTTACGCCAATTTTGATCTCTTAATATGGCTTGAACTGGTCCCTTTGAACATGTCCCATAAAGATAATAATTGAAGCATCATCGGGAATAACGTTCTAAGTGACAAATAATAATTTGTCAGGAGAGCAAATAAACGCAAAAGTCTGACCCCCATATTAACAACGGGTCTTTCAAAACTGGAAGGTCACTCTGTATTGCGATTCGAAAGTCAATGCGATTCGAAAATGAAAAGCGATGCGATAAGCAAATGGTACTCTGTATTGCTATAGCACTGCTAACCATGCTGTTTCTGCGGTATTTGGTTATTTTCTTGTTTGGATTGGCATCACTGTTGTAAAATTAACAGGAAGTTGACCAGTAAAGGCTTGTCCTATGCTTGTACCCATACCATTTATTTTAATTTGGCGCCTAACTGTATGCTATGCTGCAAACACAGGATGTACTTGCAAAAATGTTTGTATTCCTTTTATGTGTATTGAAATATGTGTGCATGCCGCATAAACATACATAATTTTATTAGTTTACTTGAAGTTTTATTACTAATTTTTGATAATTATTTTGTAAATTGCAAATTTAAAAGTTAAAGAAAATATTTTTCAAAATATAAATTTTTTTTATTAATTTTGCGAAGTAAGTGCCAAAATAAATATGTTTTCTCGATTTACAACGATTACGATTTACAAGAATATGTTTAAAAATTTAAATTTCTTCAAAATTATTTAGCGTTGCGACTGCGTTTTGTTGTAGGAACACGAATCCGAATGAACAGGGCAATTGACATTCACTTTCGCGATATAAAGTGTACGCAATTCGAGAGGGAAAAAATGAATGCGAAAAGGGAAAAATCAAATCCGAAAATGTCAATTTCCGTTGCGATAGTTGAGTTTCAGAGTGTCGCTAAGGCATATGCGAAAAAATTTTCCTTCGCATCGCAATACAGAGTTACCCCCCTGGCCTAAGTGTGCCTCTGCGGCAGCCACTTGAACCTACCCGCATATTCATAAAAAATAAAATTGGTTTATAAAGCTTTTTAAAATGACATTTTCATACAAATTTTGAATAAGTACCTGGGTGACCGAGCTTGCTCGGTGCTATCAATTTAGCACTAAATTTACTTACCCAAAATGATCCCAAAATGACCCTAAAATAATCCAAAAATAATCCTAAAATGATCCCAAAAAGACCCTTAAATGTTCCCAAAATGATCCGAAATTGAACCCAAAACGACCCAAAAAATGATCCGAAAATGAACCTAAAATTATTCCAAATTGGTCCAAAAATAATTCCCAAATTACCCCAAATATACCCTTAAATGCACACTAAACGATCCAAAAAATACACCAAAATGATCCCAAATATATCCTAAAATAATCCCAAAACCACCCCAAAAAGACCCTCAAATGTTCCCAAAGTAACCCAAAAATTATCCCAAAATGATACAAAAATTATCCAAAAATGGCTCCAAAATGAACCGAAAATTACCCAAAATTGTACCAAATTAATCCGAAATTGAACCCAAAATGATCTCAAGCAAGCCCCAAAATTATCCCAAAGTGATGTTCTCAAAATAATCCTAAAATAACCAAATATGATCCCAAAATACAAAATGCAATTACAATACGGTAAAATGGTAACCCTGGGTGGCAACCCTACTTGAAAATATTTTAGCTGGTATGTCGGCGACAATACCTTTACTTTGATACCCAAAACTACCCAAAAATGATCCCAAAATGACCCTAAAATGATCCCAAATTGGTCCAAAAATAATTCACAAATTACCTCAAAAACACCCTTAAATGTACCCTAAACGATTCGAAAATTACCACAAAATTATCCAAAAATGATCCCAAAATAATCCTTGAATAGTCCCTCAGATGTTCCCAAAAATTATCCCAAATGATGACGTGGCAACCCCCAAATTGATAGTCTTAGAATCAATCATACTATCTACATACCAAATTTCATCCAAATCGGTCAAGCGGTTCTCGAGATAGTACCGGATATAGAAATTTATTGTGGTAAGGTGGCAACCCTAGGTGGCAACCCTACTTGAAAATATTTTAGTTGGTATCTCGCCGAAAATACCTTTCATATGATACCCATATTGGCATATCTTGCTCCATAATTAAAAAAAAATGGGATAGGTGGCAACCCTGTAAACCGCCCCAAGTGGCAACCCTAAAGTGGGTAGTCTTAAAATCGATCATACTATCACCATGCCAAATTTCAGCCAATTCGGTCAAGCGATTCTCGAGATAGTACCAGATATACAAATATATTGTGGTAAGGTGGCAACCCTACGAAAGGCGTGAGTGTGAGGAGCTTGAGATGCTGGCTGGCAGGAATGATGCCCGAAAATTCTATGAAAAGATCCGGCGGATGACGGAAGGTTTTAAGACCGGGGCAAGCTCCTGTAAGGACAATAATGGCGACCTGGTAACCGACGTACAAAGTGTACTTAAATTATGGAGGGAGCACTTCTCCTCACTGCTAAATTGCGAGGGAGACGTCGAACCCGATACCCCAATCCCTGACGATGGAAAAGTCGTCCCACCACCTGACTATGATGAAGTGAGGATAGCTATATCCCGGCTCAAAAACAACAAAGCGCCTGGAAAAGACGGACTACCCGCCGAGCTGTTCAAACGCGGAGGCGAAGAGCTGGTAAAAAGCATGCATCAGCTCTTATGCAGAATATGGTCAGACGAATGCATGCCTCCGGATTGGAATTTAAGTGTGCTTTGCCCAATCCACAAGAAAGGCGATCCCGCTAACCGCACCAACTACCGCGGAATTAGTCTTCTTAATATCGCATATAAGGTTCTTTCTAGCGTGTTGTGTGAAAGGCTGAAGCCCATCGTAGACAAACTGATTGGACCTTATCAGTGTGGCTTTAGACCTGGTAAGTCTATCATCGACCAGATTTTCACGATACGCCAAATCCTGGAGAAGACCCATGATAAGAGAATCGACACTCACCATCTCTTTGTCGATTTTAAAGCCGCTTTTGACAGCGTAAAAAGGAGTTGCCTGTATGCCGCCATGTCTGAATTTGACTTCCCTGCAAAGCTTATACGGCTTTGTCAAATGACGTTGAGCAATACCAACAGCTCCGTCAGAATCGGGAAGGACCTCTCTGAGCCATTTGAAACCAAACGAGGCTTCAGACAGGGCGACTCCCTTTCATGCGATTTCTTCAATCTGATGCTGGAGAAGATAATTCGAGCAGCAGAGCTAAACCGCAATGGTACAATCTTTTACAAGAGCGTGCAATTGCTGGCGTATGCCGATGATATTGATATCATTGGCCTTAACAACCGCGCCGTAAGCGCTGCCTTCTCTGGACTGGATAAGGAAGCGAAAAAAGTGGGTCTTGCCGTGAACGAGGACAAGACGAATTATTTGCTGTCATCAAAGAAAGAATCGGCGCACCTGCGCCTTGGCAGCCATGTCACTGTTGATAGTTACAAATTTGAAACTGTGAGGGACTTCGTCTATTTGGGAACCAGTATCAACACCGAAAATAATATCAGTCTAGAAATCCAGCGGAGAATCACTCTTGCCAACAAGTGCTACTTTGGACTGAGTAGGCAATTGAGAAGTAAAGTCCTCTCTCGAAGAACAAAGATCACGCTCTATAAGTCTCTCATCATACCTGTCCTGATGTATGGCTCAGATTCATGGACAATGTCAAGAGAAGATGAGATGGCCCTTGGAGTATTTGAGAGAAAAGTTCTCCGGAAGATTTATGGTCCTTCCCGTGATGCCAACGGCGAGTATAGAAGGAAATTTAACGATGAGCTGTAACTTATAACATTATTCAATTGTAGAACTTTATTGAATTAAAATTAAAAAAAAAAATTGAGTTAGCCCGACTATGCCCATATAAAAGGGTGCAGTGAAACAGAACCCGCGAAAATAGCGTCCACTGGCTTTATTTCTTTTTTTGGAAATAACACCCGCGGGCGTCATTTCCTGTTTGAGAAAGCAATACCTTAAGCTCGCAGGCGTTATTTATTTTTAAGTGGGAGTTTTTTCTCCTGGTTTTCTTTCCTTAGCATACACATTTATTTATGGTTTGACTATAATCGTATACGTAAAAAATGTATTTTAAAAAGGCCCTAACTGACATAAAAATAAATTTACAGGGGAAGCAAAAAAACAAAATTTGTTTACATTGAACGCATGCAAATATAGTTTTGTAAATTTGGAATATCTCCACTATTACTGCTAGTAACTCCTTAAAATTTGTAGTGAGTGTGTATTTTAATATATCATACTTAAATATGTGAAAAACTCATTTTCGAAAAATGTTTCAATTAGGGCTTTTGTGAATTAAGGTAACGATATGTTAGGACAGGAGTTATATCGAACAAACATTAAAATGCCTTTAAAAACGCCTGCAGGGGAAATATTTAAAAAAAAAATTTAATTAATATTATCAATTGTATCATATGAATAAAAAAAAATTTAAAAAGCGCCGCAGAACAAAATTTGGAAAATAATAGCGGAAATAGCGCTGTTTTAAAGAAATTTTAAATGCATACGATATAATTTAAATAACTGTAATAAATTTACTTACTTAATACTTGAACGGCCCCTTTATAACATAAATTTAAAACTTGGAATTAAAAATCGCGCGATTTTAGATAAATCCTATAATACCTCCACACAAAATTAAAAGCCCCTAAAAATTGAAATGGAAGAAACGCCCGCCGAAAGAAGGCACTATTTCTTTTTCGATCAGGAAATAATAGCCAACTGTAGACGAAAGGGATTATTCGGCAATCACTCTCTTTATAGATTTTTTCAGAGATATCATTCTAACTAACACATGCATTAAATCTTTTGTTCACCTATCAGGGGGGTTTAGAACTTTTGGATGCTCCGAAGGTTGTGACTTTTGATAACGAGTGCTCTTGATATGGTGTATGCAAAAATAACACTAAATACGAGCATGCTTAAGGTTTATATTATACAGCGACCGGACTTGAAAACTTTACTTGGTTGTAGTAATTGCAAAAATTTAGATTTAAGTAAAAAGTGGTATATTTTTGTTCAATTCTCTCAAATCTGCATTTATTAAACAAAGGGTATCAATTTATAATACGCCAAATTTTCATAAAAGCTGACGAGTTTGGTTTCTAAAGACGCGTCTAATCCCAAAGAGGAAATTAAACATTTTATTTCTGTGAGAAGATATTTGCTAATTAAAAGTAGCAACTTTTCATGTGGTGGTTGTAATATCAGATACACATAAAAATGATGCATTCCGCCGCGGTTTTGCACCGCTTTGGCCATGTTTTAGTTTTTTGCAGATAATTTTGCACAGACATGCAATTTTTAATTTTATTTATCAAGACGCATCTTTTGACAAAAATCTCGACAATTTTCTATAAAAGTAAAATGGTACCAAAGAAAATTTGTGCCAAAAGTAAGTACTGACAAAAGCTTTTATTTCAACAACTTGGCTTGCCTATGACTAATATGCTGCCATGATATAAATACTACAGGTAAACCGTTAATGACACTAATGACATTTTTAAGCAATTCTCATACTCATTTATTTTTTGCCACGACTTTTCTGTTTGGTTTTTTTTTTCAACCAAATAAATTACAAATCAAAATAATTTCTTTTTATTTTTCTTCAATTTATGATTATAACTATTGCTAGAATTGTTAAAAATAAGGACTATAAAAGCGGAGCGAATGTGCCCCTATAGCAGGCTAATCTACCATCTCATTCCCTGCAATTTTACAGTGTCCATGCATCTACCTGCAGTGCACGTGCAGTGTAAATTGGAAAATATTTTTTGCTTTTTTTTTAATTTTTCTTATTTTAAATTTTTTTCTATTTTTTTTTCTATTTGACTTATATACTGACACATTTTATATTGCTTCAAAACGTCATAATAAAATCAAAAGAGAGAACGGTTGTACCTATAGTATTTATACACGGCTAAAAATTCGAACCTAAATTTTAAACTTTTTTGGACTACATATATGACCAAACCAAATTTGATTTCAAATTCAATCTAGACCAGTTTTCATGAAAATTGGCTAAATGAAACGGGTTTCAATTATAAACCAGCAATGTTTTCACAATTTCTTAAAGATAAAATAAATTTTTTGTCCGTTGGGGGGAACTCGAACCAAGACTCCCCGCAGCATGCCCGTGTGCTCTACCACTGAGCTACATCGCACACATAAATGTTGTTGGCAAAATTCAATCTTGAATAAGCTTTCAAAAATAAATTTGAATTTTCAAACCCAAAAGTTTAAATTTTAGACCGAAAAGTTTTAAGAATAAAATAAAACTAAAAAAAATGTGGCAGCTGACAGAACTCGAACGAAAACGCTCAGGAGTCACAGCCGACTGCTCTACCGCTGAGCTATGACGCACATGAAGTTTTTGTGGGCAAAATTCAATTACATTAAAACAAACCAAAAATAAAAAATTTAGACAGCTTTTTCATTTAGATTTTAAATCGAAACCAAAAGAAATTGAAAATCTTTGTAGGTATTTGGACGGTTTGAAATATTGTACAAAAAAGTTTGAGAAATTGATTAAACTTTATACGGGTTTAAAATTTAGGTTCATTTTTTTAGCCGTGTATCATGTATGCTGCCACCCTGCTCTTTTTGTGAGCAATTTAAGTTTTATAGAGCTATAGCAAAGTAATAGATTTTCAAACAGATAAATTTCGCGCTGAAGGTCGTAATTTTCAAGCGATTTGAAATTTTTTTTGATATTTAAAGACTTTGAGATATTTGTTTGTTTATTTAAATTGTCAAAATTTTATTATCTATGCTTTACACGGGCCGATTTCCTTAGGTTTTTTTTACGTTCGACCGCGTTAACCATCAAATACAGGTTGTCGATCAGTCGAATAGTTGTTTACACGGTGAAATGATAAAAATTTGACCCGGGAATCGACTCGTGTAAATCAGCCTTTACGCTAAAACTAAAATACAGTAGACAAATTTAGATTTAAAAATTTTGAAATAAAAATTTGAACCAATCTTTAATTGAATTTTCAGAAAAGTTTTGAGTATGCAGTTTTATTGTCCATACAATTTTAGTATAACAATATTCAAGCATATATTTAATACTCCTATATTGGCAGTAAAAGCTAGTACCGTTCGAAAACATCACAGTACAGATATATTAATTTTGAGCGAGGCAGGCATATATTTTTGTTTACAAAAATAATTCAAAAAACCATGAGCGTTTCAAAAAAAAAAGATCACTAACGCGTTATAAATTAAAATTTAATTTTTTATAAATTTTAAAAGTAAAAAAAGGAACTATATAAAATGCCTGGGCCGCAGACCTTAGCTCGCTGTGCACCTAGCTTATTATAACAGAATGTAGTTGTCTGTTTCAAGATCGGTTATGCCATTATGGAGATAGTAGCGAATATTCCAATATACAAAAAAAGCTCCTTGAAAGTTATTAGCTAAACACACAAATAAGGCCCCGTTAGGGTCCAATCAGTCTTTACGTATACTTAACTTAACTTAACTTAAGGCCAACCTGGAATACGAGAAATCTGTATAAATTGTTATTTAAAACGTAAACTTACGAATGAAAATATTGGAAACTTTTGGCTTAAGTTAAGTTAGGTTAAGTATACTGATTGGGCTCTAAGACGAAAAACTATAGATACCTTACCATTATAAATTGAGTACAATAGAATACAGTAAATTTGAATTTTACATTTGAAGAACCAAAAAACTTAGCCTTGAATATTTTATATTTTGAATATTCACTTTTCCTAAAATTTTCAAAATTAAAAAAAAAAAAATTAATGAATGAATGAAAATAATTTTTATTCATTCTGATTCAAAACAAATATATTGGCTACACAGTTTACAATTTCACATATTTTTTTTATAAAGGTGTAGAGTATTAGTAAAATTGGCTTTATAGAACATAAATGGGTGTATTTTATTTGTAATTGTAGAGTTTTGAGTTTTGTGAGGGTTAGAAATACATCTGGCTAAAAGTTCTTGGTTAAGTTGGCTGCAATAAATCCCACTGCTTTTGGTTTTCAATCCTGAAATATTTCAGAAAAATTCTTGAAAAAACCCTAGTAAAAGTAGTTATTATATGTATACAAATATGGGAATATACAAATATGGATATCGTCGGTGATTATGCACAACCACTCATCGGACATCTAAGAGACCGCGTAAACGACGTTTGTGATAAACACTTTTATAGCCCTTGCAATTAAGAGTTGTTCCTTTATTCTCAAGAAAACTACATTTGCGTTGAAAAATCATTAAAAGAATCGATCTTGATCGGAGTTGTCTTAAAATTTTATAATTTGTAGCTGCAAACCCGCCAAACTTAAATATCGCATACTACTAATGGCGGCGATATACCAACAGGTTATCATAATCCTAACGAGATTTTTAGCCGAGCTTCTCTTTCCAACTTGTGGTGTGTTGCTTTTTGAGTTTTCCTACAAGTTGGTGGGACCTACAATTTTTTGCCGACTCCGAACGGCACTTGCAAAGCAAATGAATTTTTTGCTGAGAAGCTTCCCATGGCAGAAATACACCCGGATAGTTTGCCAAACTACTGCCGAGAGGCGACCCCGTTTAGAAAAATTATTTTTCTAAATAATTTTTGATGTTACTTTTGCCGGGCATCGAACCGCTACGACTTGGTGTAGAAGGCCGAACACTTAACCGCTCCACCACGGCGGCCGCCAACGCATACACCGTTTTGAAAATGCCCGTTACGTCGCTATGCAGAATCACCGACGATATGTTTTTTTAACAGAAAAATTAATAACTTTTGTACAGACTGGACTTAAGTCTATTTTGAAGATATGTATATGTATGAAATGCCCATGTAGCATTCAAATTTACAATCCAACATTCAATTCTACAAACTTTCACAGAAATGATTGTTGGGATATCTTCATGGATTTAAAAAAAAATGTCAAAATATGAATTCAATTTCGTTTGAAATTTTTTGAATATTCAAAGTAGACATTTATTTCAAACAGCCAGATATTCAAATTCAAAGCAAAGCAAAGCCAATTCAATTCAATTCAAATTCAATATGAATGATTCATTTGCCGTTTTGGATGGAGTCATGCAGAGGTCTAATACACGTGTGTATACATTGACAAAAGCGGTTCTAGCTTCCCAGCAAACCATAAGAGTCATAAATGAGTCAGAAAGGGGTACGAAATAGGAGCGTTTAGGCTCTTTATGAGCTCATTTATGAGTCCGAAATGAGCGTATTTCCCTTCCTGCGATGGTCGACCGATATGAGCTAAAATTTATATATTATATGAGCCTGAATAGGAGTCATAAATGACACTTATTTGCCTCAGAAACAGCACATTTTACGCTCTTTTAAGATACATTTTGGACTCTGATACGACTCTTTTAAGACGCTTATCGGACACATTTTCTACTCTTCTTACCCTCATTTTCTATTAATTTTTGACTCCTATATAGCTACAAAAGGCCTTTTACTGTCCACAATCATTTGGCGATCCCTTGAGAAAATTTTCCAGCTATCATCTTAAAAATAACCTAATGTATTAAGTGCAAACGCATGTAATCTCAATAAATTTCATTTATTTTATAAAAATTATGTAAAATTATCCATTAATTAAAACTAAATGATTAATTATTCTAACAATTTTAACAACGCAAAATTAAAAATTCGTGAAAATATAACAAACATAATTATTAATAAAAATATTTTGCAAGTATGGCAATATACATACATAAGCCAATGTTAAAAAAAATGAAAGGATGATGAGTTCATATTTGCTCCAGTTTTGTATTTGCCGGTCCATTGCAGTTTTAAATTCTATTTCGTTGCCGAATTTTTGCCTTGTATTTCGGTCCATTGAAGTTTGAAACCATTTTGTGGTATACTTTTTGAATTCCATTTCGTTTCCGAATTTTCAGCAATAAGCTTCTGAAAAAATATAACATAAAACAAAATTTAACTAAGCAAACATATTGTTTCGCGATGCCAAAGGAAGCAGTACCTTTAAAAGCAGCGGTTAGAAGGGTTAGGTTAGGTAATATAACTTTGGTTAAGAACGGTTAGGTTGGGTTAGGTAACATAACTTTGGATAAGGCTCACATCGGTATTCGATACGCCCTCCGGAGACCTAAGGACAACCGAATAGAGATATCTGCAAGAGATCCGCAACTGCCGGGAATGTTATGGTGACCTGGCACCCAAATAGTTTTTAATTTGAAGTAGGCATTGCGTATGCGCTGGACAGCATAACCATCCACCGCATCCTTCATGGCGGCAACCCCCTCTTTGAAGACGCTAACATGGTACGGTAGCCTAAATTGACTGCTAATCCCAAATTCCTGGCATCCTCCAACACATCCATCCAGCTTTGAACCGTCCGTAAACAGGTTTGCCAAGGAGCATAAGGATGTTCAGCAGAGAAATATTGTGGATAGCGAAGCCGGTGTTGGATCGGGTTAGGGTTAAATATAATAAGTGCCGCCGAAAACCGCCTATTCAAAGGAAAACTCCGAAAAGTAAAACGTACATGATTACTTACATACTACAAAATTTGCGAAATCAAATATAGTTGGTGAAGGTGGACGGGTTGAAATTTAAATTTTTTGTGCTAATTACAATATTTGCGGAATCAAAAGTACATATGTAGTTGGTGAAGTTGGACGGGGTGAGACTTCAATTTCTTCTTTGAGCGTCCGTTTCAAAAGTCTTCAGCAATTTGATCTGTTAAAAAGAATTAAGGAATGAAAATAAATGTAAAATATGGATTTATTTCTTTTTGAAAATTACTTACCTAGGTGGATATATGTATATGTCCGCAAACACCAGAAATTTACCAACTTAAATTTTTGCGACCGATCGCTTTTGAAATATTGAATTTTTCATATAAAATTTTTTCTCTACAAATTTTTCCAAGTTCATATGAAATTTTCATGATTTTTTAATGCTCATAATTTTACTCAATTTGGAGTCATATCGGAACTCTAAATTATGAGCGATCCGAGAATGTTTGAGAAGATACGTTGCTGCCAATATAGAAGTATTATATATATGTATTCAAGCCTCAAGTACCTAGAAACTTACCTTGATTTTCATGGATTTTTTTCTGCAGCGATAAAAACCTTGAACTTGAAATATGTATATATGCAATGTTTTTATTTAAATTTTAATTTTTTTGCAGTTATATTTTGGTATTTGGCATAAAAATACTAATACTTTGAACTAGTTTTTCTTACATAATATTTTATCAGCGGCCGAAAGAAAATAGCTTTCTATATCTCAAAATCTTTCACTATAAAAAAAATTTCAAATCGTTTAAAAATTACGATCTGCAGTAGGTATACGCTTTTTTTTTAAATTACCCCACCGTGTGAGGTTTCTTACATACTTACTTACTTAAAATAGCCTTTAACCGCCTAGGCGATTTTGGCCGTCTAACATGTTTCGCCAGTCGGCTCTTTGTTGAACAAACTGGCGCCAATTGGAGACACCGCGTGTTTTCAGATCTGCCTCCACTTGGTCCTGCCATCGGAGAGGTGGCCTCCCTCTTCCTCTACTTCCACCGGCGGGTGCGGATAAGAATACCTACTGGGCCGGAGCGTCTTCGTTCATTCGCACCACGTGACCTAGCCAGCGAAGCTGCTGGGTTTTAATTCGCTGAACTATGTCGACGTCTGCGTAAAGCTCATACAGCTCATCATTATATCTTCTTCGGTGCTCGCCGTCGCCAACTTTTATGGGTCCATAAATCTTTCGAAGAATTTTTCTCTCGAATACTCCCAAGCCGCCTCGTCAGAAGCTGTCAGTGTCCATGCTTCTGCACCATATAGCCGGACGGGTACGATGAGTGACTTATAGAGTGTTGTTTTTGTTCATCGAGAGAGGACTTTAATTCTCAATTGCCTACTCAGCCCAAAGTAGCATTTGTTTGCAAGAGTTATCCTTCGATGGATTTCCAGGCTTACATTGCTGTTGGTATTAATGCTGCTTCCCAGGTATACAAAGTCACTTACTATCTCGAAATTATTGCTGCCAACAGTGGCGTGGTTGCAAAGACGCGAATGCGCTGGCTCTTTGCATGATGCCAGCAGGTACTTCGTTTTGCCTTCGTTCACCACCAAACCCATTTTACCGCTTCTTTTTCTAATTTGGAGTAAAGTTACGGCGCGGTTGTCGTCGGCATATGCCAACAGTTGTACGCTCTTGTAATATATTGTTCCAGTGCGATTAATTTAAGCAGCTTGAATTATTTTCTCCAACATCAAATTAAAGGAATCGCACGATAGGGGGTCGCCCTGCCTGAAACCTCGCTTAGTTTCGAACGGCTCGGAGAGGTCCTTCCCAATTCTGACCGAGCTGATGGTGTTGCTCAGCGTCATTTTGCACAGCCGTATAAGTTTTGCTGGGAAAGCAAAATCAGACATACCGGCGTATAGGCAACTCCTTTTCGTGCTGTCGAAGGCGGCTTTAAAATCAACAAAGAGATGGTGTGTGTCGATCCTTTGCTCACGGGGTTTTTCCCAGATTTGGCGTATTGTGTAAATCTGGTCGATGGTAGATTTACCAGGTCTGAAGCCACACTGATAAGGTCCAAACAGTCGGTTTACGTCAGGCTTCAGTCTTTCGCACAATACGCTTGATAGGACCTTATATGCGATATTCAAAAGGCTGATTCCACGATAGTTGGCGCAGTTTGCGGGATCACCCTTCTTATGGATTGGGCAGAAAACACTTAGATTCCAATCTTCAGGCATACATTCTTCCGAGCATATTCTGCAAAAGAGCTGGTGCATGCACCTTACCAGCTCCTCGCCGCCGCATTTAAATAGCTCAGCGGGCAGGCCATCAGCACCCGCCGCTTTATGGTTTTTTAGCCGTGATATAGCTATTCGCACCTCGTTAAAGTCGGGTTGTGGAACTTCGATTCCATCGTCTTCGATTGTGGGGTCGGGTTCGTCCTCTTCTCTGGTTTGTTGCTCTGTTCCTCCGTTTAGAAGGGCAGAGAAGTGATCCCTCCATAACCTTAGTACTCTCTGAACATCTGCCACCAGGTCGCAGTTGTCATTTTTACAGGAGTTTGCCCCAGGTTTAAAACCTTCCGTCATTCGTCGGGTTTTGATCAAATTTTCGGACGTTGCTTCTGCTGGCTAGCATTTCAAGCTCTTCGATTTCACGCTTACCGCTTCCCTTTTCTTCGCCCGGAAAAGCCGTCTCGCTTCCCTCTTCATCTCACGGTAGTGTTCACACACGCTCCTCGTTGCACACGCCTTTAACGTCGCCTTATAGGCATCGTCCTTTTTTTGACTGCGTCTTTGCACTCTCTATCATCGTACCAGCTGTTTTTTTTTCACTTGCCGGAATCCAATTACTTCTTCGGCTGCGGCACGAAGTGCTCCGGAGATATGTTCGGTATGCACACCGTTGGGTTGAATTGTGCTCTCAGAGTTTTTTGTGGCGCCTGTTTTGTTGCACTTGGGCGGGTACGAATCTTGGCTGTTGCCAAGTAGTGATCGGAGTCGATGTCCGGGCCCCTCATCGTACGTACGCCCATAACGCTGGAAGCGTGCCGTCCGTCTATCACAAAATGATCGATCTGGTTGCGCGTTTTCCGATCTGGCGATAGCCATGTTGCTTGATGGATCTTTTTATGCTCGAACCTGGTGCTGGATACGACCATGTTTCGTGCACCGGCGAAGTCAATCAGTCGGAATCCATTTTCCGAAGTCTCATCATAAAGGCTGAACTTTCCGACAGTGGAGCCAAATACACCCTCTTTGCCCACCCTGGCGTTAAAGTCGCCAAGCATTAGTTTGATATCATGACGAGGGCAGCGCTCATAAGATTCTTCTAATTTCGCGTAGAATGCATCTTTTTCCACGTCGCCCTTGTCCTCGGTCGGTGCGTGCACGCAGATAAACCATATGGTGAAAAATCGTAGTTTAATTCGGATTGTGGCGAGACGCTCATTCACGGCTGTGAAGGACACTACATGTTTTACAAGTCTTTTTCCTACCACAAAACCGACGCCGAATCTGCGCTCATTAGTATGGCCGCTCCAGTAGACATTGCAGGTTCGGATGGTCTTATAACCTTGCCCCATCGCATTTCTTGTATAGCGGTGATGTCAGTCTTTGTTGAGGACCTCAACTAGGCGGGCATCGTCACCTTCCCTAGTAAGGGTTCGGACATTCCAAGAGCATGCCCTGATTTCATTAATCATAGTCCTAGTTCGTTTGCTGTGGTCGTTATCTGAAGAAAGAGTTATCATATCCGAGGCTCGGTTGTTCGATCTCATTGGAATTTTTTTAGTGGGTCCCAAACCCTACGCACAACCCGTTTCTCGGGGAGTTGGATTTAAGTTGCACATTTATATAGCGAGCCGCTTGATCCAAGAGAGACGCCCGCTTGCAGCCGCATCTCATGATGACAGACGCGGCTGTTGGAATCCCCTGGCAAGCCCTTAAACCAATTATGTCGGAGTGGCCTTGTCAGGTTATCGCCTTCTTCTTACATAACTTGCTACAAAAAATGCACTCATATTCAGAACATTTTTTGTTTGGTTTCGATTACCGCCGACTGGGCCATATTTCTTTACTGTTGACTGAAATAAAAAAAAAGCAAAAAATGCCACAGTTATTGAACATAGTCAACAAACTGTCAATAGTCAACAGACTGTTCGATCTACCAGTTTCTAGACCCTCATACAGTTCCGTGTGAACGTGAGCGTGAATGAGTGGAGACTTTACGTAGACGTACGTACGCAATAGAGAAAAGAATTCCAAATCAATTTTTTGTGCGTTCACGCACATCTGTCAAGTTCAATTCTCCCAAAAATATAAAGAAAAATCAAAATTTGGGGTGGTAAGAAATTGCCAAAATTCAACACTCACTTGCGAGGGCTTTGCGCCACTTTGCGTTCGCACACAATTCACTGAGAGATAGTAAAATAAGAATTTCAAAGCATATTTAACACTTTCACTTAATTTTAAATGCACGAATATCAAAGATATTTTAGCTGATTTTTTGGGAAAAGTGGAGTACTATCAACATATTACACATTCCGAATCAGTTGTTAATATGGCTTACTAACTATCTTAAAGGCAGAACTCAGCAGGTTTTGTTTAAAAATACTTTGTCTACGTCCATTGACGTAACTTCCGGTGTCCCTCAAGGTAGTCATTTAGGTCCCTTGCTCTTTACCCTCTTTATAAATGACCTACCACAAGTAATTTCTCATTCCCGAACCCTTATGTATGCGGATGATGTGAAACTTTGTTTCACATATTTGCCTACTGTTCCTTCCCGTGCAGATCTCTGCCAGGCTGATTTGGAGTCATTTCACTGCTGGTGTACAGTTAATTTATTAATATTGAATAGCTCGAAATGCAAGCTAATGACTTTTCATCGAGTAAAGCCAGTTTTGATATCCTATTTACTAAATGACACTGTATTGGAACGGGTACCTGATGTAACTGATCTAGGTGTTCTTTTTGACCCTAAACTAAGTTTTAATATGCATATTTCATCTATAGCGAACAAAGCCATGGGTGTGCTTGGTTTTGTTAAAAGATGGGCTAAAGAATTTGATGATCCGTACCTCACGAAAATCCTTTACACATCGCTAGTTCGCCCAATACTTGAGTATTGCTCGTGTGTCTGGTGCCCCTTATATCAAGTTCATATACAGCGGATTGAGTCAGTACAAAAGCAATTCTTGATTTTTGCTCTGCGTGGTCTTAATTGGAATCCAAATATCCATCTGCCCCCTTATAGAAATAGTCTTCTTCTCTTAAATTTGCCTTCTCTGGAAAATCGTAGGATTTTACTAGGTGTAATGTTCCTCCATAAGCTAATTATTGGTGTGATCGACTCAACTGACCTTGTTAGTCGACTGTGTTTTGCTGTTCCTGCTAGGACATCCAGGCACTATGTGCCTTTTCAATTACCCATTTGTCGTCTAAACTTTGCAAAAAACAATCCTCTGAATATTTGGTGTTCATACTACAACGTCTTATATAGCTGCATCAGCTTTGAATGCTCGTCTGCCGCACTACAAAATGCAATACTTTCACATTTGCTAACTGCTGACTAATTACACGACAGTCTTGCACCCAACCAGTTAGATTGATGTACACAACTACAAAAAGCCGGCAGACACCTCTAACTTTAAACTTACGCTGCGTGGAATCACGTCCATTCCACCGGCTCCATAATTAATATCCTAAAATATCTCCGAAACCAATTTGGAATATTTCAATTACCTAATAAACAGTCAACTGGAATATACTATCAGATGCTGCGCGGAATCGCGTCCATTCCGCCAGCAAATCTCACATCGCTCCCAGGACTGCGGAAGTATGTTGCTCGGAATCGCGTCCATTCCGACAATATATACGACTATCAAGTTTGGTTCCTAACGATTTCTACCCACAACTTTAAAGCACGGCCTCTACAACTTTCCTGCTTGCTGCACATAATACTATAAATAAATGAATTTACGCTTTGCTTAATTTCTATTAATTATATTTTTATTATATTCTATATACTCTTATTGTACATATATATGCTTTTGTTTTGTAACAATACTTGAGATATTAACAGTCGACCGCTTTGTGTTGTGTCGACTTTAAATAAATAAATAAATAATAAATAAATAAATAAAAAAAGAAAATTGTTCACGCTCACCCCCCTTCCCGCTCAAAAAGGTGTGTTCATAGGACTTTTATGAAAAAATTCAGTCGTTGAGAGCCAATAGGGGGGGTTTGAACAAACAACCCCCCCCCCCCCACCCCCCCACAAAATGATCGATCTGGTTGCGCGTTTTCCGATCTGGCGATAGCCATGTTGCTTGATGGATCTTTTTATGCTCGAACCTGGTGCTGGATACGACCATGTTTCGTGCACCGGCGAAGTCAATCAGTCGGAATCCATTTTCCGAAGTCTCATCATAAAGGCTGAACTTTCCGACAGTGGAGCCAAATACACCCTCTTTGCCCACCCTGGCGTTAAAGTCGCCAAGCATTAGTTTGATATCATGACGAGGGCAGCGCTCATAAGATTCTTCTAATTTCGCGTAGAATGCATCTTTTTCCACGTCGCCCTTGTCCTCGGTCGGTGCGTGCACGCAGATAAACCATATGGTGAAAAATCGTAGTTTAATTCGGATTGTGGCGAGACGCTCATTCACGGCTGTGAAGGACACTACATGTTTTACAAGTCTTTTTCCTACCACAAAACCGACGCCGAATCTGCGCTCATTAGTATGGCCGCTCCAGTAGACATTGCAGGTTCGGATGGTCTTATAACCTTGCCCCATCGCATTTCTTGTATAGCGGTGATGTCAGTCTTTGTTGAGGACCTCAACTAGGCGGGCATCGTCACCTTCCCTAGTAAGGGTTCGGACATTCCAAGAGCATGCCCTGATTTCATTAATCATAGTCCTAGTTCGTTTGCTGTGGTCGTTATCTGAAGAAAGAGTTATCATATCCGAGGCTCGGTTGTTCGATCTCATTGGAATTTTTTTAGTGGGTCCCAAACCCTACGCACAACCCGTTTCTCGGGGAGTTGGATTTAAGTTGCACATTTATATAGCGAGCCGCTTGATCCAAGAGAGACGCCCGCTTGCAGCCGCATCTCATGATGACAGACGCGGCTGTTGGAATCCCCTGGCAAGCCCTTAAACCAATTATGTCGGAGTGGCCTTGTCAGGTTATCGCCTTCTTCTTACATAACTTGCTACAAAAAATGCACTCATATTCAGAACATTTTTTGTTTGGTTTCGATTACCGCCGACTGGGCCATATTTCTTTACTGTTGACTGAAATAAAAAAAAAGCAAAAAATGCCACAGTTATTGAACATAGTCAACAAACTGTCAATAGTCAACAGACTGTTCGATCTACCAGTTTCTAGACCCTCATACAGTTCCGTGTGAACGTGAGCGTGAATGAGTGGAGACTTTACGTAGACGTACGTACGCAATAGAGAAAAGAATTCCAAATCAATTTTTTGTGCGTTCACGCACATCTGTCAAGTTCAATTCTCCCAAAAATATAAAGAAAAATCAAAATTTGGGGTGGTAAGAAATTGCCAAAATTCAACACTCACTTGCGAGGGCTTTGCGCCACTTTGCGTTCGCACACAATTCACTGAGAGATAGTAAAATAAGAATTTCAAAGCATATTTAACACTTTCACTTAATTTTAAATGCACGAATATCAAAGATATTTTAGCTGATTTTTTGGGAAAAGTGGAGTACTATCAACATATTACACATTCCGAATCAGTTGTTAATATGGCTTACTAACTATCTTAAAGGCAGAACTCAGCAGGTTTTGTTTAAAAATACTTTGTCTACGTCCATTGACGTAACTTCCGGTGTCCCTCAAGGTAGTCATTTAGGTCCCTTGCTCTTTACCCTCTTTATAAATGACCTACCACAAGTAATTTCTCATTCCCGAACCCTTATGTATGCGGATGATGTGAAACTTTGTTTCACATATTTGCCTACTGTTCCTTCCCGTGCAGATCTCTGCCAGGCTGATTTGGAGTCATTTCACTGCTGGTGTACAGTTAATTTATTAATATTGAATAGCTCGAAATGCAAGCTAATGACTTTTCATCGAGTAAAGCCAGTTTTGATATCCTATTTACTAAATGACACTGTATTGGAACGGGTACCTGATGTAACTGATCTAGGTGTTCTTTTTGACCCTAAACTAAGTTTTAATATGCATATTTCATCTATAGCGAACAAAGCCATGGGTGTGCTTGGTTTTGTTAAAAGATGGGCTAAAGAATTTGATGATCCGTACCTCACGAAAATCCTTTACACATCGCTAGTTCGCCCAATACTTGAGTATTGCTCGTGTGTCTGGTGCCCCTTATATCAAGTTCATATACAGCGGATTGAGTCAGTACAAAAGCAATTCTTGATTTTTGCTCTGCGTGGTCTTAATTGGAATCCAAATATCCATCTGCCCCCTTATAGAAATAGTCTTCTTCTCTTAAATTTGCCTTCTCTGGAAAATCGTAGGATTTTACTAGGTGTAATGTTCCTCCATAAGCTAATTATTGGTGTGATCGACTCAACTGACCTTGTTAGTCGACTGTGTTTTGCTGTTCCTGCTAGGACATCCAGGCACTATGTGCCTTTTCAATTACCCATTTGTCGTCTAAACTTTGCAAAAAACAATCCTCTGAATATTTGGTGTTCATACTACAACGTCTTATATAGCTGCATCAGCTTTGAATGCTCGTCTGCCGCACTACAAAATGCAATACTTTCACATTTGCTAACTGCTGACTAATTACACGACAGTCTTGCACCCAACCAGTTAGATTGATGTACACAACTACAAAAAGCCGGCAGACACCTCTAACTTTAAACTTACGCTGCGTGGAATCACGTCCATTCCACCGGCTCCATAATTAATATCCTAAAATATCTCCGAAACCAATTTGGAATATTTCAATTACCTAATAAACAGTCAACTGGAATATACTATCAGATGCTGCGCGGAATCGCGTCCATTCCGCCAGCAAATCTCACATCGCTCCCAGGACTGCGGAAGTATGTTGCTCGGAATCGCGTCCATTCCGACAATATATACGACTATCAAGTTTGGTTCCTAACGATTTCTACCCACAACTTTAAAGCACGGCCTCTACAACTTTCCTGCTTGCTGCACATAATACTATAAATAAATGAATTTACGCTTTGCTTAATTTCTATTAATTATATTTTTATTATATTCTATATACTCTTATTGTACATATATATGCTTTTGTTTTGTAACAATACTTGAGATATTAACAGTCGACCGCTTTGTGTTGTGTCGACTTTAAATAAATAAATAAATAATAAATAAATAAATAAAAAAAGAAAATTGTTCACGCTCACCCCCCTTCCCGCTCAAAAAGGTGTGTTCATAGGACTTTTATGAAAAAATTCAGTCGTTGAGAGCCAATAGGGGGGGTTTGAACAAACAACCCCCCCCCCCCCCCCCCCCCCCCCACGGGCCTATCACCTATACTCGAATTACGACTTCCCAAAAAAGATCGTTGTCAGTGACGCAAGGATCGTCGTAATTCGGTACCAAAGCTATTAGTTTCCAACGACACTTATCAAATGTTTCATTATTTAACAGGTCGATGCAGCGAATCCACCGTTCCCACGACCATCTGCTCATTGGTGGTTCGGCTGTAAAAATGTGCCATCATCAACAGGTAATATTATTGAAAATTCCGAAGATCCACATTTGCACTCAGCATACAACAATGACGAAAACGACGAGTCCGTACTATTCGATGCAGGTGAGTGGAACCGACCTAGGAGCATATTGTGAGAATAAACAAAGATATCAATAATTAAATATATACATATTAATATAAATGTGAACGACTTTTATCTTAAAGTTGTCAATTTAAAATCATAAAAAGATCTCTATAGAAACTAGTTTAAATAAGAAAATTTTCATATATCTGAAATGTTACAAAATAGATCAACATGGTGTGTTTAATCATATAAAGTTGTACTTGTCCAAAATTGTAATCTTTATTTTAGTTAACATCTAGTTCATATTTGTACTGTTATTTGTGCTATTCTCATATTAAATATAGAAAATTTTGTAAATGTCAAGGTGTGTGTTCGTTTACATTAAGTTTATGTTTCTCTGAGAAAACTATCATAAGCTAACAAAAACTGGGCCGTATTAATAAAAATGGGCAAAAATTGTAAATATAAATACATTTTCCTTTTTACAAATTTAGGTAAAATTTCATAAGTCTTAATCAAAAGCAATTGCAGTTTGTTATTCATACGGCCCAATATCAATGGTTCAACAATGACTAATCGTTTTCAAAAACTTTAACCCTTTATAAGAATACCTATTAACTGAATAATATATTAAAATTGCATCGAAATTCCGAATATTTATAATGAATCATACTTCAATTATTCAACTGTGCAATAACAATTCCAATGGAAAACTAAACTAACCCCCTGTTTTTCAAAAATTAATAACATTTGTAAATGTACCAATTAATAAATAACATAGAACAATGGAAATTAACACTCTTAGGCCCGGTTTTTCAGTGCAAGTTTAAACCTTATACAAATTGGCCGTTTAAACTAAGTTTAAACTCGCACTGAAGTTTAAACTTGCACTGAAAAACCGGGCCTTATAATATATATATTTCAGAAAGAGTTTGGGCACAATCAGTCTTTATGTATACTTAAATTAAACTTACGCAAGGAAATATTGGCAACTTTTGGCTTAAGTTAAGTATACGTAAAGACTATTTGGGCCCTTAATTCAAACACTACAATTATTCGCTAAATTAATTTATTTCTTCTATAAATGGGCGGTAATTAAATCTGTTTTCTAATAAAAGTGCTAAATAGAACTTTTAATCCACTTAAAATAAAATTAGTTAGCGATAGAATATTATTCTAGTGAATTTAAGTTTTAATTGTTTAATTATAACTGTTTATAAAAATAGTTCATAAATGGTGTTGCATTCAATAAAAATGCTAAGAGTCAGTGGCGTAGATAAGGGGGAATAAAGGGATCACCCCCTCCCCCATGGGAAAATTAAATCAATTTTATTTTTCGAAATGGAGTTACAGATCTTAATATTAAATTCTAGAGGTATATCAATAGTCCGGTCAATATAGACTTTTGAAACAACAAAAATTCCCACAGAGCCAAATTTTTGCATACAGCTTAGGTTCAGCTTCAGATAGAAAACCTCAAAAGTCCCCATCGATCCCACGTGTGGTAAGAAAGTTATTCGGGGTCAGAGGTCAAAGTTTAGATTTTTGGGACTTTTCTCGAAAACGGTAAGTTTTTTCGAAAAATTACCTGAGACCAATTTGTAAACCTAGGAATTCTCTACAAATATGGTCCTAGCACTTTTTTTTTAAAGTAACCAGTTTTGAGATATCGCGAATGTAAAATTAGATCTGGAAATTATATGAAAATATATGCCAGGTATGGACTTTTCAGAATTTTTTTCGAAAAATTTAGTATGCGTATAAAAATTTATTTTACCGTTTATTTCTCACGAAGTTCCGCATCGACAATGAAAATATTTATTTTTGTAAAGCCTATTTCTCGGGCTAGAGCCACCTTTTCTCCATGCATGATATCAAAAAATACCAGTCCTGTAAATTTAGTTAATCTTGTAGAACAAATATTCCCACAGAGCCAATTTTTTTGTCGGGTGCTTAGGTTCGAGAAGAAGTCGAGAAAAATAAAAAAACACCTCAAATTTCGATTCATCTATAAATACCTATAAATCCGTTTAATAGTACATTTACACAGCACTAAATTAGATAAATTTGGGAAAAATTGCAAATTTGGCGCTTTTTTCCATACAAATTTCTTTTTCCAAATTTGGAATTCCATCGCATTTGGCCTCATTCGCTGAACAATACAATCCACAATTCCTCAAAATAGCAACCCTGCCTGTGTTCCACATTTAGAATTGCCCAGCAAGAACCTTAATGGGTAATTAACGTGTGAAAACTTTTGCATTATGCACAGTTCTAAATAACAATTTCAACTATTTTTTTTATGATATTGGACCAGTTCCACTAAGAAAAGAGAGAAGCCTTCTTGATTCTTCATTTATTATTACTCTACATGTGTTTAAAACATCAAGGTGGTGCATTTTCTTTCGGTTGCTTTGTATTCTGGTAGAAGATTCTTGCAGGGAAGGTGAAGCCAAATGCAAATTTGCCAGTGTAAACAGGTTCGAAATGACACATTCAAATTCGCCAAATTTGGTGCAGTATAAATGTACTATAACGGAACCGTCGATTGTAAGGGACTTATATCTTACATTGGTCCAATCTTACTTAGTTCGATCACATATATTGTAAGTGTACTAAGTGCATAATATGCAAAATTGCACATTCCTAGATATCAAATTGGAGAAGATACAGTCCCAAACACGATTATCGAATAATCGATAAAATGGGGGCTATAGCTATATAGGTCTGATCTTGTTGGTCCCGAAAACGGATTAATATATTAAAAATGTAGCGTCTGCATGCCTAATTTCAGCGAGATGTCTCAAAAACTGAAGGACTATTTTGAAAATTAATCAATTCTTTTTAATTTTTTTTCCAAAGGGGTTGCGGGACTGGAAGAACTAATTTTTTCAAAATATACCAAATTGCATAATCGCAAGCCCCAACTTTCTAATCTTGGCTTGCGTCATTTATTGACGCTTAACCGCCTAGGCGATTTTGGCCGTTTCGTATCAAGGCACGCCAGTCATTCCTTTTTAGTGATAACTGACGCCAATTGGAAACCCCAAGTGAGTTCAAGTCATCTTCCACTTGTTGTTTCCATCTCAGTCGAGGCCTCCCCCTTCCTCTGCTGCCGAATTCGGGTGTCGATAGAAAAACCTTCTGTGCTGGAGCTTCTTTGTCCATTCGCATAACATGACCCAGCCAGCGGAGCCTTTGGGCTTTAATCCGCTGAACTATGGTCAGGTCTGCGTAAAGCTCGTACAGCTTATCGTTAAATTTCCTTCGATACTCGCCGTTGGCATCACGGGAAGGACCATAAATCTTCTTTTCTCTCAAATACTCCATGGGCCATCTCATCTTCTCTTGACACTGTCCATGATTCCGAGCCGTACATCAGGACTGGTATGATGAGAGACTTATAGAGCGCGATTTTTGTTTGTCGAGAGAGGACTTTACTTCTCAATTGTCTACTTAGTCAAAGTAAAAGTTGTTGGCAAGAGTGATTCTCCGTTGGATTTCTGGACTAATATTGTTTTCGGTGTTAATGCTGGTTCCCAAATAGACGAAGTCCCTCACCGTTTCAAATTTTTAGCTATCAACGGTGACTTGGCTGCCAAGGCGCAGGTGCGCCGATTCTTTCTTTGATGACAGCATATACTTTGTCTTGTCCTCGTTGACCGCAAGACCCACTTTTTTCGCTTCCTTATCCAGTCCAGAGAAGGCAGTGCTTACGGCGAGGTTGTTAAGGCTAATGATATCAATATAATCGACATACGCCAGCAATTGCACCCTCTTGTAGAAGATTGTACCATTGCAGTTTAGGTCTGCTGCTCGAATTATCTTCTCCAGCATCAGGTTGAAGAAATCGCACGAAAGGGAGTCGCCCTGTCTGAAGCCTCGTTTGGTTTCAAACGGGTCAGAGAGGTCCTTCCCGATTCTGACGGAGCTTTTTGTATTGCTCAACGTCATTTGGCAAAGCCGTATAAGCTTTGGAGGGAAGTCAAATTCAGACATGGCGGCGTACAGGCAACTCCTTTTTGCACTGTCAAAAGCAGCTTTAAAATCGACAAAGAGATGGTGCGTGTCAATTCTTTTATCATGAGTCTTCTCCAGGATTTTGCGTATCGAGAAAATCTGGTCGATGGTAGACTTACCATGTCTAAAGCCACACTTTTAAGGTCCAATCAGTTTGTCAACGATGGGCTTCAGTCTTTCACACAATACGCTAGAAAGAACCTTATATACGATATTAAGGAGACTGATTCTGCGGTAGTTGGTGCGAATTGCGGGATCGCCTTTCTTGTGGATTGGGCAGAGCACACTTAAATTCCAATCCGGTTTCGCTGATGCCTAAAAAACATTTTTTTTTCGACATAAACTTTCAAATTAAGGTGACACCCACTGAACTTTTTTTTCAATACAACCTATTGTACATACATATGTATCTAAGTGAAAAAGCGCGCTTCATTTTTGTACTGCGCTTATAAACCACATTTTGATGAACAGAAAATAAATTTTAGATAGACATTTTATGAAGTTTGATATTTTTGTAATCCCCCCTCTACGCCACTGCTAAGAGTACCGACTATTGCTTGTACTTTTAGTTATGCACATAGCTCAGTCTGAAAATGAAATCAATCTGTTTAAAATCGTTTTACAATTATATGAATTCAGTCCGAGATTATCCCAATTAGGTCCAATATTGTCTTTAAGCATCTACTTGATTGTCTTAATCAGGAATTAGTTAAACTATATTTGTGCGAGTTTGAACTTAGTTTAAACGGCCAAACTGGTAGAGACAGACTATAGTTAACTTTGCCTGTATTTAAAATTGCACTGCAGAACCGGGCCTAAACCGCTTTCAATTTAATTAAAATTCAGTATGAAGCTTTACAACTGGAATGAATGAAATCTCTAAAAAAAAAAAATACAACTTTTAAGTCATCGTGTTGTAACTAGCTATGTAAACTGACCTAAGCTTCCCAATATTTTGGATATAAATTTGTTTATAACATTTAACACTAGGCCCGTAGTCACGTCTTTTTAACTCAGAGTTAATTTGTAAATTTGTCAAAAATGTACGAGATATCAGTTTTCAGGACAGACCGAGTAAAATATTTCGAAAAAACATTAATTTTTTCGGTATTTCGATGTTTACTTGACATTACTAAAGCATGCTTATTATTTCTGGACTGTTGTTGAATAAAAACTCAGGATTTTTTTATGACTTTGTAAAAATTAAAAATTAACTGCTGAATGGAAGATCGTCATATTTCAAAATATTTTACGCCATATCTATGGTTTTCTCTGAATTATGCCCTATCTTATAATGTATTGAACGGCATATCTGAATGAAAGTTCAATACAATTTCAGCTGAGAAAGGACGTTTCTGAATCGAAGTCTGAAAAAAAATCAATCTTAAGGTGTTCCTCCGCCAACTCTGAAATCGAGTTTTTTTGAAAAAATCTGTAAAAAAAATATTTTTATCAAATAGATAAATTTTAAAGTTTACTTGAGAAAAAGAGCTTTAGTCCGCACTCCCCACGAATGACATTATTTTTAAATAAGGGAGATCTTCCACGCAGCCGTCGATATAGCCTTCCAATTAGCGTTCATGGATTTTTAGTAAATATTTGCCCTTATTTGCCCCTCTCGAATGGTTTTATGAGGACTAGGGTCTAACTTATGTACCATACATCTAAATTATGTCCTAGAGTTAAGTGTAATTTAGGCGAACTCATATTAATACAATCATAAAATCTAACATGCCTAAAACAACGTCAAATGTACATACATAGTATGTAAATGTATAAATTACCTAGGTATATTTGTATAAAATTTTGCAACATTTCAAAATGAAAACAAAACTCACAGGTTTCCTTTTGAAACGGTAACCCGGTCGGTTTCACTAACCTAAAATTGAAAAATAACGACAGCTATTTTACTTACATTTTTACATAAAATATAAACAATCACAATGGACAATTGACATACATATTTACAATATAAGTCAATGCAAGTAATATATAGTAATTTCAGTGGATTTCCTGGCACTCGCTTTAGATACTTTCACCTTCATGCACAATTAAAACACAATATAACACAATTCTAGTACTAGTGCACATTAAGGTTATAATAGGCGTATTCACTTCGTAGCGAGTGTAAAAAGCATATTCGCTTATTCATCGCAACAAAACAAACTCGGTTATTTTATCCTTCTTCGTGAAGTCGGTAATCAAATAGGCGACCTCAAAAAATGCTCTATTGTGAATTAGCTCTTAAAATATACAGGGGAAATATTTTGACAGATTAAATTATTGCCAGCTGAGATGATGTCAGTAGTGGAATTCAGTAACTTTAAACAATACTATGAAACGGGTTGTTAGCTTAACAATTTCGTTGTTTACACTATCGATTCGGTGATTCAGTAGCTCTTCCTTAACAATTAAAAACAGGCGATTGTCTCAGGTGCATTATAGTACAATAGGTTGTTGTTGTTGTTGTTAACAACAAAACACTCCCCGAAGGTTTTGGGGAGTGATGCCGGAGTTGACAGTCCTTGGCCGGATATGACCCCGGTACGCTGCGGTACTCCCTTGCGGTACTGCCCGACTGTCGTGGTAGCGATTTGGTATGACCAGTGGAACCTTCTAGGTCATGGCATCCCTCCATCCATGATGAAGGAGAAGATGGGTAATGAGAGGTGAGAGGCATCATATCCGTAGATCAACCATCGAGTAGCACGTCAATTACCTATGTGCATATTAGTCGCCTCTTACGACCGGTATGCCTACCTCGGGCATATTCTAAACCCCTAACCCGCAGGGTAAAGTACAATAGGGGATTGTCTCAGGTGAATTATAGCGAAAAGTAGATGATTCTTAGCTAAGCATAGAACCAATATTCCTTAACAACTACCAATAGGTGATTGTCTCAGTTAAACATAGCAAAACGTAGCAGATTCTCAGCTAAGCATAGAAACAAAAGGTGATTGTCTCAGATAACACAAAGCAAAACATAGAAGTGTCTGAGCTAAAATATATAAGAAAAGTACCTTTTGGTTGTTTTAACAAACAACACCAAATTATAGGTCGACATTTATTTCGCGTTAACAATAACAGCTGACATTTCGTTAACAAATGTTGTCAAATAAACTTGTAGTGAATAGCGAAATCGTTAAAATTGTTGTTAAGTCAACGTAACAATGACAACTCTTGTTAAAATAGCGTACTGAATTCCACTACAGGTTTGTAAAATACAAACAGGGAAATTTTGAATGATTCAGACGTTCTTTTCACACTCTCTACGATAAAAACACACCTAATATACTTATTTACATATTGCATGCTCAATAGAAATATTTATTTACCTACTAATTAAAAACTCACAAATAACTGTAGTTTTGATACTTGGGCTGTGTGTCAATTGGTAACTTTTGTCGTCAGAGTAAAATGAGGTGAACAAATTTCCTATGTTGTACAAAAATTTTCCATTTTGTTGTGCCAAACGAAAAGATAAATTATGACAGTAGTATAGTGTGACGCATGGAAAAAGCTTTGCACGTGCAAAAGCAAATATTTTGTGAATAAATTTTCAATTTACGTGTTTTTCATTCATTTATTTTGCGTGTTATTCGCATTATATTATATTTTAGTGTTAAATAACTCGTGTGAACGTATATTTATGTGAAATAATAATAATAATATGAATGTTAACAGCACATTCATCGCTGTGCTCACATTATTGGTTGTCAAAATTTGACCTTCGTTTGACGTTACAAAACAGAATTAGATTAGTTAGACAATTAGGGCCACTTGCATAAAAGCCGATTACGACTAACCGGAGTTTAATTGACGTTTTTTGTATGGTTAGCTGTCAAGTTAATCGCCGATTAGGCGTTATCGGCTTTTATGCAAGCGGCCCTTAGTGTTATTATTTGTCTTTTAGAAATCGCAAGTTGTATAAAATAATTATTCGTATATGTAGTTATATTTAGCTTTGGTATATAGTTAATAGATGCAGTTAATAGATGTACTAACGAATTGCATATGCTTTTTTTTCGAAAATCTCTCTTAAATTTGTTCAAATCAAGTTTAATTTTTATTTTTTTCGCAATATACAGACTTTATTTGTATGCTTCTTCGTTGTTTTCAATCTTTCAACCTCTTAATTTTTTACTTTCACGTCCTCTGTCACTTTGCTGGTCGATTTTTGTCTTTCCACCGTGTAAATAGCAATTCGATCTATCGACAACCTGAATTTGTACCTAAGCCATCAAATACAGGTAGATCGAATTGCTATTTACACGGTGAAAAGACAAAAATCGGCCAGAAAATCGATCACCCGTGTAAATCATGCTTAAGAATTTGCTTCGAAGCTCTACATCAGAGAAAAATTTAACGAACTTATGTTTAGATAGGTTTCTTCTGAAAAAAATTGAGTTCAATGGGTTGATCTATAGTTCAACAAAGTGATCCAACTAAGATCTCAAAGAGCTAGTTCAATGGCTTGAAGGAACTAGAAAACGAATCATTTCCTTGAACTAATAAACACAACTCTACCACATTGCAATCGACTGAAGAGTAACTTATATTATGATTATTTCGCACGTACAGCTATTTTTTATCTACTTTTTGTCATTTTTCTCGATGTCTATTTTTCATATTAGTTGAATATAGAAATCTCTACGCTATTATTAAGAACCACTTATTAAATTATCTTGCATGCCTTCACCTTTTATATGTACATTTTAGTGTAGAAAAATACAAGCCCAGTATGTTATGAACAACTTATACATCTATGTAGCTTGGTTTTTATATATTATATATCACATGTTATTTACGGCTTAGTGGAAGTTGCCCTACCTCAAAATTTCTTTTAATAACGCATATTACAGAATTTGGTCAAAAATGCTCCATCTGAACTCCATTTTAAGACATTTTCTGAGATAGGTCGTTTTTGAGACAAGTTCTAAAATAGAGCCTTATTGTAACAAATACTAAGATAGGGCGCTTTTGAAATATATTCTTAAACAGGATGATCTTCCACTCAGCAAATGATTTAAGATCTTTCAAGAACTTTTCACGTTGCACGCATTAAAATTGTTTATTTGGTTTGGTATTAGTGACAAATTATTGACTTAATTTTTTAAATCTTCATTACAACACACTTTTTGTTGAATTTAATTTATTTCGCAGGCCTTAAAAAGCGTGGATAATTTCATACATAGAAAGAAACCATACGTCTCCATGAACCTAGTACCAAAAAAATTAGAAAGCATTACAAACTCGTTGAAAAAAAGATATATGTACTTACATGCGTACATATGTATATGTATACATATATAAACTGCACATAGGTATATATGTGAATGCTATCTTTATCAAAATTCATTCCTTTCTATTTAACAATTAAAGATATAAGATTTATCCTCATTCATAGTACAAAAGCCGAATATTACGAAACTAAGTTCTTGTTTTAATCACCCATCTGGAATTCCCTTAAAGAAATTTGATTTGTTTTGCGAAGAAGTATGTATGTGTTTTTTATAGCATCATGATATCCTTTCTTGAAAGAAAGAAACCAAACCTGTAAAAAAAACTACATATGTAACAAACTGTAACAAAACTTTTCTGTACGAAAGTAATAGCGTTTCTCGTTGACGAAACTGTATTAAAAACTTCTGGGTTAGAAACAAATAAGGAACGTTTCTGGTCTAACGAAACTGGGTTGTTATTTATAATTTACAAAACAAAAAAAAACCGTACGTTACAAGTCTGGTTTTTTGAGGTTCGGTCACAAGTTTTATTTCTATACTTACGGCCTCATTCTCTATGGCAAACGATAACCCACACGAACGATAAGTCTCTTGACGTTTCGTCTAGCAGTCACATTCTAATTAGAATTGGAAACTATTTGTCAAATTAAAGTGCTGCCGTATGTTATTTATGCAAGAACTTATGTGAATCAGTTAAGTTTTTTAAAGTTTTCACTTTATTTCAAAATTATGGGAACATACTTCTGACTGGTTGACATAAAAATGTCAGTTTCTAAATGGAATGTGACAGCTAGACGAAACGCCAAGAGATATATCGTTCGTGTGGATTATTATTTTTCATAGAAAATGAGGCCTTAAACATTTTCTTACTAGAGTTTCGTTACAAGACTTTTGTTATAAAGGAGTATCGTTACTCGCAGTTTCGTCACACCTTTCGTTAATACCTTACACTGTGCGACAATTTTAAAGTTTTTGCTTGGGGTCGGAGTGAGACTAATTGCGAATGAAAGGTCTTGGGCCATATAGTACATCCCCAAAATTGTTTGGCATTCTTTGGCGGAACTTTTTTTATGGTCACTTTAAGTTGAAATTTTTTTTAAAAAAGTGTTTTTAGAAAAAGTGAAAAAAAGGGTTTAAATTCATATCGGATCAAAATATGTAGTTCGGGTGCATATAATAAAATTTAACGGAGAATCATTTTGTGGAATATTTTAACCGGCTGGCTCCATCATAAAAGGGACTTTTAGACCCTTTTTTTCGAAAATTCCTTTTAAAATATTATTTGTGAGGTCGTGAGTGGGTTAAAATGTTCTGGGAAACTCTTTAGCGGAAAATTTATAAAAAAGATTTTGGAGTCCCCAGGAGAGAAAAAGGAAAAAAAATACCCCTTAAAATATGCAACGATTTTGAAATTTATATTTAATTTGCAAGTGTAATCTTAGCTCTTTTTAGCGGCAATGGCATGGAGACTATGTTATCCATATCGCAATCACTGGTATCATCAGTGTATCCACTGCTCGTCCTGCTGCGCGCTTTTCTAAGTCGTCATTGCCATCAGTTTCGAATATATGCTTACTCCACCAACAAATTTCTGCAATTATTGCAGCCGGTGACTGTTTTCCTCTGTATCTGTATATTATTTTAATTATAATATGTTAAAAACTGTTTATCACCAATTCAAATAAGTGTTACCTCATTTCAAATGGTGCAGCGACTTGATAACGCTCGCCTTGTTCATCAGATTCCGTGGATAGTTGTTTGCTAAAGTATGGCAAATGATGATGCAAATAGTGTATTTTCAAGGACATATGGACACCTATTTTTGAAAATTATTTTAACATGTTTGCAACAGATACGCGATAGTTGGTGGAACGATTTTTCCCCAGCAAACCGTTTATTACGTCTTTAAGGTATTTCCAAGCAGACACTTCATTGGTATGTAACATACGACAATCATTTATGGGGCGTTCATATAACATACGACAATCATTTATCCGGGCGACGATATTTACTTCCTCACTTGTTTTCGCAATACGGCTCCTTCGTTTGCACATGCATAGCAGTTTTCTTTTTTATGAAAGGGGCCAGGATGAGTCCAAATCATTGGAACACCGAATTGCATACATTTGCGTATTCCGTTAGTCCAATCTATAAGACGGTTATACAATTCTTACACACTATATTTGGCACCCAACACTTTTGCAATACTACGCGTTGGTTAAAATACTTTTCATATGCTTCGATAAACTCGGCACTGAAAGTCCCTTTCTTTACACTTTTTGCAACAGATTTACCACAGCAATAGCAAAATCTATTTATATTTGACTTGCTCCCTTTCATTTTTGCATATACTTCTTAACCCATTCGACCCCAATGTCGCCTGAGAGCAATTTCACTTGTTTATAGGCTTGTGAAAGGTGTTAATTTTGTTTTTGTTCATAGAACCGGTGTGATAACGGTAGTCTTATGTATTAGCAAGAAGTGTGATCAAAAATTAAAGCAATTCGCATTGTTTAAGAAAAGTTATTAGCGAAATTGTGCATCAGTGTCGGCGAAAATTGGAATTTGTATTTAAGAGAACATTTTTAAAAGTGAGTTTTTTTTAAATAAATTTGCAATAAATGATAAATGTGAAAAACCTTTTTAGCGATCGATAAGTGAAATATTTCTGCAAGTCAATTTCTTTATTTGTGAACCAGCATGAGGTAAATAACTTTTACATTTGTGAAGTTGCTTGTGAGCAACTTTGGGCAATTATGGTAATATATTTGTGTGCTTTTAGGTATGAGACCCCAAGATAAAGGTTTGTCCAAAGAGGATATACAACGAATTTTAAACTTCGAGTGGAACGTTTCTACGGACGAAGATAATTATATGATATGGAAGATGTTTCTGCAGTGCTTGAGCACACTTTGGAAGGGATTATGGAAAGAGGGGAAAGTATAGAAATCGGCCTTCTTGACAATCTAATTGAAGAAGATGATGTGCAAGAATCTCGCTCAATTTAAAATGTGTGTATCGAAAAAATTGATTCGAAGGCATTAAAATGGAGGTCAAAGGCATTTGAAGCTCCGGAAAGTATTTGGAAGGACGATTTTTCAATGGATTTGAATGGATGGAAATGATTTCTTACAGATTTTGATGTTCGATGTATCGACTTGATCACGCATCAAACAGATTTGTATGGACTTCAAGAAATGGGAATTGAACTTAAATGCACGGACGTAGAAGTTAAACGATATATTGGTATTCTGCTATACTTGGGTGTAATTAAATCAGGGCCCGGCAGATGAATTTCTACTGTGAATTGTTATTTGTTTTTTCTCCGTCGCTCACTCGCAAGCAACATCGTATGTTCTTGAGTCGTTGCTTGTCAGTGAGCGACTAGGCATAACCACCGACGTCCATTGATTGGCCAGTGCGATCGTAGCGCTCTCACAAGCGCACCAACATTTTCATTGGTTCTCAGATTTACGGACAATTGTCCCACTATATGCCGGGGCTTGAATTAAATTGTCCCAATTTAAAATGGCATGGTCTGAAAATCTGAAGCTTACGGCTATAACAGACTCGTTATCTCGCAATAGGTTTGAAAAAATTAAACAGTGTTTACATTTTAATGATAACAGCAAACAACCCAAAAAAGGAGATTCAAACTATGACAAGCTATACAAGATACGTCCTCTGCTAGATATCGTTAGAGAAAATTTTAATAATCTTCCCCAGGAAGAACATCAAGGTGTTGATGAGCAAATAATTGCCTTCAAACGTATACATGTTTTCTAAAATCCATGCATATAGTGTAATGATTATTGTAATTTTTAGTTACAGGTCGATCAACGTACAAACAATACAATCCAGCTAAGCCTCAAAAGTGGGGTTTGAAAATGTTTACACGTGCTGGAACATCTGGGCTTGTATACGATTTCACGCTGTATATCGGTTGAAGGTAGCTGCGCATCTTATGGACTTGGGCTATCTTCCGATATAGTTCTCTACTTGGTAAAAAATCTGCCCAAACACAAGAACTTCAAACATTTTTTTGATAACTGGTTTACGTCGCTAAGCCTCCTGGTTGCATTGAAGGAAATGGGCATATTCGCAACAGGGACTATACGTAAAACCCGTATAAACAATTGCCAGTTACTCTCAGAAACTGACCGCAAAAAACGGGGAAGGGATCTCATGACATTAAATGCGAAATCAGTCATAACATTGTCTGTCTAAGGTGGTTCGACAACAAGCAGTCCAACTTATATCTTCGTATATTGATCACCAACCAGTTGGGGTTTGCAAACGTTGGAGCCCAAAAGAGAAAGTTCACGTAGATATTCAAAGACCTGCAATAGTAGCTTGCTACAATAAGGGAATGGGGGGCGTGGATCTAGCAGATATGTTGATGGAACTTAACAAAGTTAACCACCGCTCCAGGAAGTGATATATATGAATTTTCTATTGGTGCATTGGAACTTCCGTTATGCATGGTTGCTTTATAGAAAACATTTAAATTTGTTGCATCCAAAGCAAAAACACGTTCCTCTGATAAAATTTCAACTTGAAATTGCTGATGCCCTTTTGCAATTATCTTCAGTACCTATCCAAAGAAAGAGAGGCAGACCATCCAACGCAGAAAACAGTGGCCCAAGGGATTCCGATGTTAACTCACCATCTAGCAGTGTCTCTTCACAGACCTCAAAAAAATATAGGTTCCAGTCGAACCCTCCGGACTCAAAACGATACGATAAGACGGACCATTGGGAAGTATTCGGCGATAAAGGGCGGTGCAGATGGTGTAAAACAGGAACCCCCATGTCCAAAAGCCTCAAGTGTAACGTGCATCTGTGCAGTAATACCAATAAAAACTGTTTCTTTTCTTTCCACACTTAATATTTTCTTATAAATAAAAAGATTCGCAAATAATTTTTATTTTTATTTTATACAACGATTGCCCAACGTTGCTCACAGGCAACTTTCTGTATAACCCAAACGGGTGGGGGTGGCGACTCGAAAATTTCGTTATAAACTTCTGGCGTATATATAATATCAACAAAGAAGGAAACAAACACAGGCAAAAAGTCGGCGTCGAAAGGGTTAAACTTTTGTGTAAATAGTTTTGCCTAAACGGACGACAAATAATTCTAAGCATTATATTATGAAATTAGATAAATGAAGGTAGTACATAGGTAATTTAATTAAAAAGTATATTCTTGTTTTCAACAGCTAAAAATGAATTGTAGGCATGCGGGTATTTTTTGTTTGGCTTTCCTTCAAAATAAGCTAAAAGCCATGTTTGTTCGAGATATAAGAGCTTATGAATTTAAGAAAAATTTCAAAATCGTTGTATATTTCTGTGGTCACAAACCATAATCGCCTAACTCGAGTTAGGACAAAATTTAGTTATTAGTGCCAGCATGTTCAGCGTGGTCAAATCTATGGGTCATCCACTTTTTATTTCTCTATCTTTTTTTAGAAAAAAGTTATTAAAAAAAACCTAACAGCTTAAGTTATTTTTTCGCTTGGTTGTTTTGGCATAAAAGCCTAACTCATAAACTATCCGTCAAAGTATCCTAGCTCAAGTTAAGCATTTTCATAATCTAGTTCCTTTGTGTGGCATAACAGCCTATTTCAACTTAAGATTGCAACTTATTTTTTCCATTACGACATATATAAATTTAAGTCGTTATTACAAAACATAGCGCCAAATATATATTTTTTGTATCTTGAGTTAGGCTGTTATTCCGAATTACAATAACCGCCATTGGCTGGCATAAATTAAGTTGAATTATTTTTCCAAAGGAAGCCATGACTTTTTGAAAATATTATATTGAATTACGTTCTTACTTCAAATTTTATTTCAAAAAAAGCTGTACCTAAGTAGACATAGGTTTTTGTTTTCAATAATATATTCTTTTTAAACGAATCATTAAGTTGAGTTAAGTCGCGTCAGAGAGTTGTGCAGCTTACATAACAATTATTTAAAACTGATATTTCTTGTGAAAAGTGATATAAAAATGTCCAACAGAGCAGCAAAAATGGTAGAATTGGCTAGGTCATTAGCAGAGCGTCAAACAACGAAGGTAAGTACATAAATAAAAATAATTAAATGAAATAAGGTTATTTTTCAAATCAAAATTATTTGCATGTATTGAAAAATTGAAAGAGTGACATAACCTCAAGGCCAAAAACTGTTATTATCGCACAACCAACCTTATTTCTAGTGTCGTTTTTAAACTTTTAAATAAAAACGTATAAATTTATTCAAACAAAATTAAACAATTGTTTTCAATTTTACTGTAGTCACTCTTGGTACAAGTGGAACATCTCATGTCGAAAATGCCAGCACCAACATTCAAAAATACCGCGATGCTAACGAACCAGAAAACTTTATTCCTGAAAGGCCTATTGAAAGTAAGCAAGCATTTTCATTTCATTTCATTTATTCATTCAGTCTATGATTATTCATCTTACAGACTATATACAAAGAAAAGTTAAAATTAAAAATTTAAAAGTATAAAAATATTACAAATATTAAAAAATAAATATACAAATGTATCATAAACTTAGTTCAATGGCAGACTTAAAAGTTACTCGTGGCAAGGAAAAGTCAAAAGTTATACTCTTCGAGAGCTTATTATATTCAGTAAGGGCACGAAAGATTGGATTAAAATGGTAGTAATTAGCTCTGGGAGCAATCAAATAAAAAGGTAAGAACGAGCGAAGGCACCTGTTAGGAACATTAAATGTCACCTTCTCAAGGAGGCCTGGACAATCTAAAGACCCAACAATGATGTCGTAGACAAACATGAGCAAGTGAACTCTTCTTCTACAGTCAAGGGATTGCAGATTAATAAGCAAACAGCGGGAGGAATATGAAGGGAGCGGGTCATCGAAATTTAGCGAGCTTAGGGCAAAGCGTATAAATTTACGTTGAACCCTTTCGATTCTTGCAGAATGGGTGGTATAGATAGGGTTCCAGATAATGGAGGCATATTCTAGTTTTGAACGCACTAGAGATATGTACAAGGCTTTCCTTGTATAGGGGTCACTGAAGTCTTTGGCATATCTACGAAGGAAAGCGAGGTTGGAGTAAGCCTTCGGAAGCACATAAGATATATGATTGACAAAGGAAAAGCTTGTATCAAAAACGACACCTAAATCAACAATTTCAGAGACCGAGGCCAACTGACGACCCGCGATGTCATAGAACGAGGGGAGAGAATTAGAGGACTTGGTGAAAGACAAATGGAAACATTTTTTAACATTTAGGAAGAGATTTTATGCACCTCTCTGGCATCATCTGGAATATCTAATCAGTTTAGTAAATTTATGCAGATTATGCCAGAGTTTAAAAGTATTTATTACTAAAATTTACTAGGGTAATGTTTACTTTAACTAGGTTTGCAAACTCCAAAAGAACTTAGTCATGAGGCACATGAAGACGTCCTTCCTCATAGTGGAGGATTTGACACAGACAACTCCATAAGGGATCCGGACTTTAATTTATCACGATCTACTACTAGTATGGATTGCTCATCAAACGACGAAGAAACTTCTCACCAGCCTGATAATTTAAACGGTCTTGCGAAACCTAAATCAAAATCAAAGAAAAAGCTTCGTCGTGACCTTAGAAATAAGGGAAAATCATACACAACGCGTTCAGGTAGGATAGTTAAAGCCAGGGCCTGCAATCCAACGTTTGATTTATGTAGAAACAAATGCAATGAGAAATTTACAACTGAACAAATAGAATCTCAATTTAAACATTACTGGTCTCTGGGAAGTTATAACCAAACAATTTTGTACATTGGATCATTAGTAGCTGTTGGGGATAAAAAATGTGACACCCTATGCAATACTGTAGGACGCAAACGAAATCGAGAAAATTCAATGCAATATTCATTGCAGATTAATAATAATGCAATCAAAGTATGCAAAAAGCATTTTAGGCAATGCTTCGATGAAAGTGATCATCGAGGCAAGCATACTCCTACATCTAAGATTGATGCTTCGATGGAAAATGAAATTAAGGAACACATTTTAAGTTTCCCTGCATACGAAAGCCATTACAACCGGCGCGATACTTCTCAAAAGTATTTACATGCTAGTCTCAATTTATCCACTATGCACCGCCTTTACAAGGAAAAAGTAAGCAATCCAGTAAGCCTTTCTAAATACTCTGAAATTTTCAAAACTCTTGGTATTAAATTTAAAGAACCTAAGGTAGACACTTGTAGCACCTGCGACACTTACGTTGCCAAAATAAAAATCGCTCTCACTGAAGATCAAAAAGCTTCATTGATTGAGCAAAAAGAAATTCATCTAGCTAAAACTGAATTGGCTTATAAATCTAAACGACAAGATAAAAAGCGCTCGGTGGAATCGAACACTATTAAAAGTTTTGCTTTCGATTTACAGCAATGTTTACCAACACCTTTTCTTCGAAATTCTATCAGTTTCTACAAACGACAACTATGGACGTTTAATTTAACGGTTCACGATTTTGCAACTAATGCAGCAAAATGCTTCATGTGGCACGAAGCTATGGCTAGACGTGGGGGAAATGAAATTTCCTCGTGTCTTTTTAAATTGTTAAAAATGTTGCCAGCAGAAACGAAAGCAGTTACATTTTATAGCGATTCGTGCGTAGGGCAAAATAAAAATTCGTTCGTTTCTGCCATGTTCATTTCATTTATTTCCAATGCATCTATATTGGATCACATTGACCACAAATTCCTCGAACCCGGTCATACACATATGGAGTGCGATAGCGATCACGCCCTTATTGAGCGAAAGAAAAAAAAAAAACAAATGTCGAAATGGAGACCCCAAGAGATTGGTACCAATTCGTAAATACTATTGGACCCAAATTGCAAACTATTGAAATGCAGCCAAATGATTTTTATAACTTTTCGGACTTATCCAAATCAAAACTTTCTTGGAAACGTTTCAATGAGGATGGCGAAAAATTTGTATGGCATGATATTCGATGGCTTCGTTATTCCAAGAATCCTAACCAAATCCAATACAAAACTTCGTTAGATAATGAAGAACCATTTAAAATCTTAAAGGTGGGTGTAACAGCGACGAAGATTTTTGAAATAATATTTTTATGTATTTATAATAAAAATATGTACATTTGAATTTTTAACTGAATTGAATAAAATGGATTTTTAATTTTAATAAAATGTTTTAATTGTATTTCTACAAACTATGGGGCATAGTTATAGTCGAAAAAGAATATGATTTTAAGTTAGTTAAAGCGTTTTGACACAATTTTATATGTGCTATCTGTCAAAAGTGCTCCAACTAACTTAAAATGACTATAAATATGCCCTTACATGTCTGTATTCCAGTATTTTTGTAAGTAATAAATAAACTTACTATGAGTCATTGCAAGATTTACTATATAAAACTGACTTAAGTGAATAAAATTAATAAATTACAAGTAAGGAATAATAGCATAACTACACATAAGATTTCAACTTAGGCACTTCTAAACATTTTTTTATTTGGAATAATGCCCCAACTCAAATTAAGACATTTCAAATTGTTTCATTCAACAAGTCATAACAGCCTAACTGCTGTTTCCCCTTATATCTTTGAAATTAAGCAAAAACATAACAGTTTGCTTGCAAAATTAAAAAGAAGACCGATACACCTTGCATATTTATTAAACCATTAGCAATAAATAGCATACCCTGATTTGCAGTAATGATTTGAAACTTTAAATTGCTCTCCTGAAAAAATTGAAAAACAGACTTAGGCGGTTATGACTTGTGACCACAGATTTTAAGGGGTATTTTTTTCTTTCCTGGGGACTCCAAATCTTTTTTATAAAGATTTGGTCTGAGAAGACCCCCAGTGAAATGTTCCGATGAAGAATTTCCCAGAACATGTTTACCCTCTCACGACCTCACAAATAATATTTTAGAAGGATTTTTCGAAAAAAGGTTGTAAAAGTCCCTTTTATGATGGAGCCAACGGGTTAAAATATTCCACAAAATAATTCTTCGTTTAATTTTACTACACTGAGAGAAATGCCTTGAATGTTGTGACAATATCACTATTGATAGCGACGAGTTTGATGCAATATTCATTCAGAATGAGCGAGTCATCAAATATTATTTGCTCCCAATAAAAAGTAAAATGACATGTCAACCATTTCGATATGATGTACTGTTTTTTATATTTATGGATAGAATACTAATATATTTGAATGGCATGTCAATATCTATCGTCGTAATATGAATTTCTATTGCTGCTATATCCATATCTATATTTTCTGCAGAGTAATAATGATAGAGACAGCGTATTAATATATATGGACGAAATGTAAATTTTTCTGGAACGCATAATCATAATAGTTCAACAATTTTAACTATGGATTTCCTAACAATACTACAACTTGTAAGGTTTTTTTTGGATTCAAATTTTTTTAATTTCTTATGATCGGAAATTTTTATAAAAATTGTATAATATGCCGTAGCCGAATGGCAGAACACTGGGGTAGCGTAACAGAGGAGCAGTGTTCGAATCCCACTGAAACCAGATGTTAAGTTGTATGAAATTTTGTTTTTTAAACCAAATATTCAGAATTTATCACTAGTTTATATGGATACCACTTCAATAGTGATTTATCAAAAATGTATTGATGGAACATCCATATTCATTGATGGGACAGGATTATAAATTTTTATTTAATGTGGTATCAATAATTATGGATGTTCCATCCATAGATTTCCTTCCGTGTATATGCACCCGAACTACATATTTTGATCCGATATGAATTTTAACCCTTGTTCCACTTTTTCTAAAATCACTATTTTAAAAAAATTTCAACTTCAAGTTAAAAAAAGTTCCGCCAAAGAATGCCAAAAAATTTTGGGGATTTACTATATGGCCCAAGACCTTTCATTCGCAATTAGTCTCACTCCGGCCCCAGAACTGCTGTTGCACTGTGTCATTGATACAGTCAGGCCCGTGCGCAGGAATTTTCTATGGGGGTTTGAACTTTTGGATGCTCCGGAGGTTGTGATTTTTGATAACGAGTTCTCGTGATATTGTGTATGCAAAATAAGCACTAAATACGAGCATGCTTGAAAATTTAACTTGGTTATAGTGTGTAATTGCAAAAATAAAGTGGTAGATTTATGAAAAAAGTGGTATCATTTTATAAAACGCACAATTTCATAAAAAATTTTCGAATTTGGTGTCTAAAGACGCGTCTAATCTGAGATAGGAAATTAAACATTTTATTTCTGTGAGAAGATATTTGCTAATTAAAAGTTTCAACTTTTCACGTGGTGGTTTTACACCGTTTTTGCCCATGTTTTGATTTTTTGGAGATAGTTTTTCGCAGACATACAGCTTTTAATTTTATTTATTAATACTGGGGTCAAAACGCATCTTTTGACAAAAATCTCGACAATTTTCTATGAAAAGTAGGCATTGAACCATCTTGTAAAATGGTACCAAAGAAAATTTGTGCCAAAAGTAAGTACTGACAAAAGCTTTTATTTCAACATCTTGGCTTGCCTATGACTAATAAGCTGCCAGCCTGTTTTTTTTTTTTGTGAGCAATTTAAGTTTTATAGAAAATAGTTTTCTAAAAATTTTCAGTAGGTACTTTTACCAAAAAAATGTAATGGGTTTTTTCTATATCTCAAAATCTTTCACTATAAAAAAACTTCAAATCGTTTAAAAATTACGACCTGCAGTAGGTATAAACTTTTTTTTTTTAGTTACCCCACCGTGTGAGGTTTCTTACATAAATTTGTAAGTATAGTTGAGCCTATTTACAGCAACTTGCTACAACAAATGCACTCATGTTCAGAACATTTTTTGTTTGGTTTCGATTACCGCCGACTGGGCCATATTTTTTTACTGTTGACTGAAATAAAAATAAGCAAAAAAATACCACAGTTATTGAACATTAGTCAACAAACAACTGTTCGATCTACCACTTTTTATGAAAAAATTCAGTCGTCGGGTTTGAACCCCCAAAACCCAACCTACGCACGGGCCTGGATACAGTTTTGTTTCGTTACTTAGCTGAAGACCAATAACGAAGCCGGAAACGCGTTACAAGTCCCTGAAAAATATACAAAAACGACTAATTTTTCACAAGCCTAGATACATTTATTTTCAGTTATGTTTTTAAAGTTTAGCTGCTTTCATAGTTTGGAGTGGTTATTTATTAATAACAATATTTTAAGTTTGTCAAACAGACAACTGATTGCGCCTCATATAAACAGATGGCATTTCTACTATAACCTTTTTTGAAATTTGCCTCTCTAAAGGGTCAGTTACATAAAGCTTTATTTTGACTTTACCTCAAACTTTGACTTTGACAGAAAAGTTCAGTATACGTATTTAAACGAAGCATGGCAAATTCGAGACCTCAAAGTTGAAGCAAGGTTAAAATTTAGCAAACTCTCAAATTTTGCTTGCTTTGCTTGCTTTGACAATCAGATGTTGATGACTTTGCTTTAATTAAAGAATAAAAAGTTGGTAGAAATAATAATTAATTCATTTATTCTCTATTAAATTAAGAAATTAACCAAAACACTCTGAATGCAAAGAAATAAATAACGAAAACAAATGTATAAAAGAGAAGCGTCAAGGCGTTCATTGTAGCATACCTCTGAAGTTGGACGCAAAGTTTTGAGGTAACAAATGTCAGGCGAGGTTAACAAAGCTTTATGTATTTGACCCTTAAGGCCGGCCTCCCATCTAACTCTTAGTAATCTGTTTAAATTGACTGTTAGTACCTAATTAAGGTAATTTAATTTCCGTATTTTATTATTTCCGCCCATCTATTTTATGTATTTTATACATGGGTCTCTCACGTTTCTTAGCATATACATATGTATGTATGTAAGTACAAGGTTTTTTAGTCGAATTATATGCAGTAGTTTGAGAATTCGTCTTGTAGTCACATACATGGATTAATCCCTAGATGCTTATAGACTGTCCTGCTTCTTGCACACAAACCCATTAGAGTAAATACATTTGCCAAGTATTGTTGTTCTTTTAGCACATTTTGAATACATGCATATTTTATTTTATATAATTTTTAAATTTCTTTTTTCGGTACAATTCATGATTTTACGATAAAAAAATCAACGGTTGCGTCATAAATAAACTATTAAATGCAATCTTTCCAATGAAAGATGACTCAACTGTCAAAGGTAATATCCCCGGTTGGATGTGGAGCATAGCGAATTCATTCTTTTAATGAAAGTCATAGGTACATTTTTAACGTTTTTTAAGCGATAATAAAAATAAACATACGCGAATATAACGAAAGACTTAACTAATTTAACAGTTACACCCCTTTTACATTATTCAAGTCTTGAATTCAATTCTGCCGCGACATAGGCGAAGGGGGTGAGAAGAGTGGGGAAGAGTACACTTGAAAGCGAACCGTGAACTCGTTTCAAGTTTTTCTCGCTATCTCTTTCACTCCTCCTTGTACGCCCATATTTTGTTTCATAATTGCTTTCAAGAAAAATTGGCAAGTGTAGACACGAATAGAAAACACAAAAGAGAACGCCAGCAGAGTTGAAAGCAATACTTGACAAATGTAAAACCGGACTTATAAAATTATATAAAAACAATAATAAGGTCTATCAAATATTTACATTCTAAAAACAAAATCGAATATAAGGGTTTAGCAGATTATTTGTGTATATATGTCCATCAATTCGAATTGGCCTGTCCGACCAGACCATCATTTAGCTAGTTTCGCCAATTGCTATCTTCATATCATCCAGCTTCGGCATTCATCAAGTCATACTGCTTGCTGTCTTCGTTAAAACGCAATACACAGCCCATGGAAGTCATTCATCCTGCAATCGCGTAGTTATGGCGGCTACATTTGAAGCCACACTAGTACGAGTAAAACTTCATCACGGAATAAAAACTAGAGCGTACTTTTATGGCCACGTCATGCCGTTTCGCCAGGTTAACATCACCCGTGAAAATATAAAAGAAAATGTAGGTGAGGGTTTGTGTTTTTAGTATGCCTTTAGCTTTAAGCATATGCAATCAAACTTATGTATATGTATGTATGTTTATAAGGAGTACAATACCCTGCAGCGAAAGCAACTAGTTGAAAACTATATGGCTGATTCTACGTAAACTGATATATTTTAAATCGATTTTTTTAGAAAAGTCAATGTTACTATAAATGACTTTTGAAAGTATATACAGTGTAAATGGGGTATAAGAAATAGCCCCTGATTCGCATTGCGCTACAACTTAACCCATTAACCCACACTGTACCCATACGAGTACACTTCTTGAAATACCGAAAACAGCATTCTAAATATCGACGTGCCTAACACCAGAAATTTTGTGTCTGACGAAAACTAACACTTTTATTTTGTGTCTGACGAAAAGTAACACTTTTATTTTTTCTCTTAAGAAAATGTACTACCTAAAAGTGTTAGTTTTCGTCAGACACAAAATAAAAGTGTTAGTTTTCGTCTGCGGACTGCCTTGGTTTTTGGTAAAAAAATTAAAAAGTGTTGATTTTCGTATGGCACGTCGATATCGAAAATATATAATCTTGCAACAACTATGGCATAAACTGCTTTCAACGCAAGTGATTTATTCAGTTTCAAATTTAAAGTACCCACTAACCCCTTGTGAGAACAAATGTTTGCTGGAAATTGAAACAAAACTTATTGAACAGACCTATTGTTCGGGATCTTTCTTTTATTTGGCCTCTTTAGCCGAAGGCCGAATATAAAATACCAGCCGAATAGGCCGAATGCCGAAGCTTGGCCGAACTAAACAGTTACGAGTCAGTTAGCTAACTCGATTTTAAAAAAGTTAAACAAATAGCTAATAGCTAAACCCAAATTTCTATAGCTAAACGTCAAAATAAATAGCTAAATCTAGCTACAAAGTAGCTCAAATGGCAACACTGGACGGGCCCTAAATATTTTTTTCGGGTCTGGTAAATTTTGAAGTTAACTTCTTAGGCGGCGATATGAAGTTTTGATTGACAGTAAAATTTGCGAAAATGGATGCTGATGCAACAGAAATTATGCAACGGAAATAGAAATTGTAGCCGACTTTCAGGCCGTATGTTGCAGATTTTCAGGCGTAGGCGATTTTCACCATGATGTTTAGCTGTTCAAATCGAATCCTAGGATATAGCTAACATTGCACAAATGGTAGAAGCTAGATATGCCAATATGGGTATTAAGTGAAAGGTATTTTCGACCGTGTTTCAAATAAGATAATTTTAAGCAAGGTTGCCACTTGGGGTTGCACCTAACCGCAATTTATTTATTTTTTCGTATATCTCGGGAAACTGCTTAAACGCTTTGGATAAAATCTGGCATATAGACAATTTGATTCATTCCAAGATTATATACATTGGTGTTGCCACTTAGATATGCCAATATGGGTACCAAATGAAGGGTATTTTCGACCGTATTCCAAATTAGATAATTTCAAGCAGGGTTGCCACTTAGAGTTGCCACCTAACCGCAATTTATTTCTTTCTTCGTAGGTATATCTCGGGAACTGCTCGACCGATTTAGATAAAATTTGGCATGTAGACAATTTGATTCGTATTTAGATTATTTACATGGGTGTTGCCACTTGGGTCAGTTTACAGAGCTGCCACCTTTCTCGATTGTTTTTTTTTTTTTAATATTGAGCAAGATATGGCAATATGGGTATCAAATGAAAGATATTTTCAACCGTATTCCAAATATCATAATTTGAAATAGGGTTGCCAATTAGGGATGCCACCGAACCGCAATTTATTTATTTTTTCGTATATCTAGAGAACTGCTTAAACGATTTAGATAAAATTTGGCATATAGACAATTTATTCATTCTTAGATACATGGGTGTTGCCACTTAGGGTGATTTACAGGGTTGCCACCTATCCCAATTTTTTTTTAAATATAGAGCTATATATGCCAATATGGGTATCAAATGAAAGGTATATTCGACCGTATTCCAAATAAGATATTTTCAAGTAGGGTTACCACCTAACCGCAATTTATTTATTATTTCCTATATTTCGGGAACTGATTGACCGATTTGGATACAATTTGGCATATATACAATTTGATTCATTCTAAGATTATATACATGGGTGCTGACATTTAGGGCAGTTTACAGGATTGCCACCTATCCCAATTTTTTTTTTTAATATAGAGCTAGATATGCCAACATGGGTATCAAATGAAAGGTATCTTCGGCCTTTTTTCCAAATATCTTTTTTTGTATATCTCGGGAGCTGCTTAAACGATTTAGATAAAATTTGGCATATAGACAATTTGAATCATTTTTAGCTTATTTACATGGGCGTTGCCACTTGGGGCGGTTTACAGGGTTATTATTTTTTTAATATAGAGCTAGATATGCCAATAAGGGTATCAAATGAGAGGTATTTTCGACCGTAATCCAAATATGATAATTTGAAGCAGGGTTGCCACTTAGGGTTGCCATCTTACCGAAATTTAATTATTTTATCGTATATTTCGAGAACTGCTTGACCGATTTGGATACAATTTGGCATATACATACAATTTGATTCATTTTTAGATTATATACATAAGACTGGGCCAAAAATTCAAAATTTCATTTTTTTCAAAATTTATATTGATTTTCTTTTTAAGAAAGGTGAAAAAAATTACTGTAATTTTTTCAGATTTTTAAATTAAAATCTAGAGGTCTATCATCGCTAGTTTGGATTTTACAGACTTATACCAGTATTCTGTAATTCTGTCTCATATCAAATCACTAAATTTGAGGTATTTCATTAGATACAATTTTTGTGACTTGAGATGATTCCGGTATTCTATAAGAGATAGTCACAAGAAATCTACCACAGTCTCTCTCTCGCTCATTTTAAAGTGTGGTGAATACAAAAATTGCATAAATTTTAAGTAACGCATTTGACACCCGTCCTATAGATGTCGATGTAGCCCAGGCGTTAAGCGTCCGGATTATGACGCGGGAGATCGCAGGTTCAAGTGCCGGTCCGCGAACAGTAAATTTTTATTTCTTTATTTAATTTTTCCAAATTTAATTAACTTTTTTTAAACATTTAAATACTTCTAATTCCCAAATTCACTTTTTTTTTAATTTTTTAAATTTTTTAACAAATTTTCTTTAACTAATTTTTTTTTGTTACCTGCCTACAAGAAGATGACAAATTAGTGACTCTTTATTGAGACTACAGATGTGAGGCAGCTTACTGAATACCAAATTTTATCAAATAAGAAATAGACCACGAAATGTCTCTATTAGTGACTAGATACAGCTTACAGAATTGAGGTATTATTAACCTCCAATTTGGTATAAAAACGACAAATCATTGTTAAAAAACACCTTTTACCTGAACATATTTTTGTAGGTAATTTAATTCCCTACAAAGCTGCCTAGACTGAAATTGCCCGCACCTTTTCCCATATCCCTCTTAATTCATCGATGGTTTTCAGTTTCTGTGCTAAAGTTGGTTATGATCGGTCAATACAAATACAATATTTGAATCTTGAGGCATGCGTCCTGTCTAAATATGAGCTCAAGGTCCCCCCTTTCACAACTCTCCTTCCTATCTTCCTTCGCCTTCACAGTATCTCCCTCCCTTTTTCTCTTCATTCAAACTGGCTCATTTGAATTCGCCAAATTTGGTGCAGTGTAAATGTACTATTAATCCTCAATGCAGTGTTGCCGTTGGGGACCCTAAAGGGTCAATTTGACCCTTTTTTAGAGCCAGGACCCCGGACCCTACTTTTTCAAAAAAGTACCATTTTTGACCCTTTTTTAGAATTCGTGACCCCTTTTCACTTTCAAACTGCAATGAAATGCATTTTTGTCGTTTTTTTGTTAAAAACCAAAAAAATCTCCGTGTTCCTTTTTTACTCTTACATCGGGAACTCTTGCCAATTCCCAAATATCTTGCCTAACTGAAGTCTTACTACTGATAACGCTGTGTCATGTGACAACTCCGTCATATGTATGTATGTATACAAATTACAAATTGAAATAAAAACGTTTTAGTTTTTTGGGTCTTACCCCCTACAAAGTTAGAAAATGATGAGAAAATAAGCCTCGCAAAAACCGCCCAGGCAATTTTGGCCGTCCGTTAGGGGTCACTTTTACGCCCTTTCCCATAATTTTTTTACGGGAAAAAATGGAATTCTTTTTAAAGTGAGTTTTTCTGTCATTTTCGAAACATTTTACAAAAATTTATCCTTAAAGTGGAGGTTTTTAAGTTTAAAAAACTTGTTACATTATGCGATTATCATTACTATTAAACTAAAAATGTTTATGTTTTGTATGTGTTACTTGCAATAGTACAAAAGCAGTCATTCAACATAAAACAAATGGAAAAGGCTTATGTAAATGTGTTCCTATCTAAAAAAAAAATAGGGGACCCTTTTTTCTGCTGGGACCATTTTTTGACATTTTTCAGCGACAACACTGCCTCAATGTTGTGGGTGCCAGGGTAAAATTTGTATGTATCCATATAATAGCAAGAGTACATGACTCATTAGGCTGATGGAAATAAAAAAATATGGTTTTTTTCGGCATCAAGCGGGCTACTCACCTGCCAAGAAATGTCAAACTCCATATATAAAAACGCCCAATAAATGGTCAAGAACTGTTTTCAAACGTCAAATTTTCTTGAGCTAATACTCAGCTCATAAGAAAAAATACTACAATTTTCAATGGTTGGCAACGCCGGTCTACCTCAAGAAATAAATATGCTAGTATATATTTCTTGAGGTAAACGTGCAGATTCACGGCAAAGATGAGTATATACTTCGCTATACATGTTTTATACATTTTTATAATAGTAATCTGCAATAAAACGGAAAATGCCGTAAACGTCAAAATTTCTTGACCAGGCATAAGAAACTTTAGGTATTGATGAGAAAATAAGCCATTCATTTTGTATGTATGGGAAAAAATGGGAATTTTTTTTTTTCAAAGTGAATTCTCCTTTAACTTTTGAAACTTTTTTCAAAATATTTTTACCTACTCTTAAGTTGAAGCTTTGAAGCTTCCAAAATGGTATGCCATGTGCGATTATCTCAACCATTGTTTAATAATATAAGGTTAAGCAGTCCGAGACGTTTTTGACACTTCTCGGCTTCATGCTTCCGTCTCTGATTGACAGTGCTACTTCTTTTGAAAATCGTATGAAAATGGTAGTAAAAACCAATATTCTTGATACGAACAAAATTACAGCAACAATGAAAGCTTTTGAAGTTTGTTTTTATTTTTATTTTGAAAAATTAATTGTATATTTGGTAAGATTTTTATGAAAATTTATTATTTTAACAAAACAATAGCAATTTTTCCTGTTTCGCAGTCTTTACAGCATACAAATACGTTACCTCATCGTTTGAAGCTGAATTCAAATCAAGGAAAAAGCTTGTGTGCATTCTTACAAGAAGCTCACATTTCACCAAAATGCAGATTCTGACCTTGCCCCCCTCGCTAACTCGAATTAGCTTGAATCCAATAGTCCCCAATCCGCAGATCCTCAAGCTGTTGACCCAGGGTTCTTGGATGAGGACCACATCCATGTCGCATTTAGAAAGCCGAGAATACTTTAGATTTGTGCAGATTTATCTGAAGCACCACCAACATGAGAGCGTTCAGACTTCCCTGACGTACCCATATCGTCCGAGGTCTGCCCATCCCTGAGGTTGTCTCTCAACGACGAGTTGGCGTAACGGGAGCACTGCTGACTGAAGCATCAGAGATAATGCGCTCAGGATTGGTTGCTCCCCGTCCAGCAAGCTGTCTTCCATCTTCGAGCTGTTCACGTCACTTTGCGAAAGTGCTGTGGCAGATAACATGCTTTTCGCGTCGGACTCCTCCGTTTCCTCTTGCAGTTCTTCGATTTCCGAGTCCCCCGTTGCAGCGGAGCTGGCAGCGCGCTTCGCCACGGTTTACGTGGATAACGATCTCACCTACACTCCAATGGACTAGTCCATTGTAACTTTTCGAGTGCCTCCTTATTCATGGTGAAGACCACTTGTCTATCAGGCCCTACAGCATCCCCGGCCATAGTGACACTTCAGTCCTGCGTCAGGAGGGCCGGATTCATTATCCGCAGCATTGTGAGAATACTCTCAGGCTCTGTGGGGATGGCAGGAATCCATGCCCTTGCCTTTGGCCCAGCCGGAATGTCATTCCAGTCGACGGCCCCGATTTTTGCACCTTTGTAGACTTCACACAGTCTTGCAGCTGCTGCCTTGTACAGTGCCACAGTTCATGCGTCGTCACACGCGACTATTTTAATCCCTGGTGCCAACCCGCATCCGTGACCGCCGCTGTATCACCCGGAGTCTTCAAATAAACGTCAATAAGACCGTTAGCGAGTTCCTTCCGGACGTGTCGCCACTGGTCTTTGGGAATGGCCAAACGGTCGTTGCCTCGGTCAGGAATGCCTATAAGGATCATTAGTTACTTCGGCAAAGCGTGGTCTTCCCACTCCGGGGTGAGGTTTTAACTCCACGTGCGATCTCTTTGGCACATAAGTGGTTTGGAAATCCGGTATCAGAGTTTGCATCAATTCCTGGAACTCGGCGACAGCGTTTCCTGATGGACTCTCTCATTTTTCTTCAGGGTCCTTGCGGCCAATCGTTTTTCCAAGTACACAGAGCGGAGGGGAGATGTCTCCTGCAAGTCCGGACCCTTAGTTGCCATCGCGGTCGCTCCCTTTGCTTTTTTCTCCTTTGGATCTCCGAGGCCAATTCGTGAGACCGCTGCCACAGACGTTAAGAGATTGGTTTTCATACCGGCGATTGCTGAAAGTTATAAAAAAAGGATCCAATTATAAACATTGCCGTTTTATGAGCTTATTTAGTACATGTTACTGCTACCCACAAAAAGGGCATGCTTTTTACAGTTAAATTGAAAATTAATTTAATTTTCCTAATAATTTAAAAAAATAACCCCTTATTCATAAAAAATATAAAAGGTTTATTAAGATCTTATAACTTAAAATTTGTATGTGAATGTCACTTTAAAAAGCATTATAAACCAATTTTATTTTTTATGAATAAGGGGGTAAATTTTGAAAAGACAGATTTCCGGAAAAAAAATCCTGAAATTTTACGAACAGCCTTCCTTCCTTTTCTACTACAATTTTCCTAAAGGGGGATTTTTTTACCCTTTTTTGCATCCTTCGTAAATGCAACTCTAATAAAGAAGCTTTGCCTTGGCAAATGTCAAACTCGGCTTCATCATCATTTATTGGCGCTTAACCGCCTAAGCGATTTTGGCCGTCGCCTATCAAAGCACGCCAGTCATTCCTTTTTAGCGATAACTGACGCCAATTGGAGGCCTCCCCCTTCCTCTGCTGCCGAATTCGGGTGACGATTGGAAAACCTTCTGGGCTGGAGCTTCTTTGTCCATTCGCATGACGTGACCCAGCCAGCGGAGCCTTTGGGCTTTAATTCGCTGGACTATGGTCAGATCTGCGTAAAGCTCGTACAGCTCATCGTTAAATCTCCTTCGATACTCGCCGTCGGCATCACGGGAAGGACCATAAATCTTCCGGAGAACTTTTCTCTCAAATACTCCAAGGGCCATCTCATCTTCTCTTGACATTGTCCATGAATCTGAGCCATACATCAGGACAGGTATGATGAGAGACTTATAGAGCGTGATCTTTGTTCTTCGAGAGAGGACTTTACTTCTCAATTGCCTACTCAGTCCAAAGTAGCACTTGTTCGCAAGAGTGATTCTCCGTTGGATTTCTAGACTGATATTATTTTCGGTGTTAATGCTGGTTCCCAAATAGACGAAGTCCCTCACAGTTTCAAATTTGTAACTATCAACAGTGACGTGGCTGCCAAGGCGCAGGTGCGCCGATTCTTTCTTTGATGACAGCAAATACTTCGTCTTGTCCTCATTGACCGCAAGACCCACTTTTTTCGCTTCTTTATCCAGTCCAGAGAAGGCAGCGCTTATGGCGCGGTTGTTAAGGCCAATGATATCAATATCATCGGCATACGCCAGCAATTGCACGCTCTTGTAATAGATTGTACCATTGCGGTTTAGCTCTGCTGCTCGAATTATCTTCTCCAGCATCAGGTTGAAGAAATCGCACGAAAGGGAGTCGCCCTGTCTGAAGCCTCGTTTGGTTTCAAATGGCTCAGAGAGGTCCTTCCCGACTCTGACGGAGCTGTTAGTATTGCTCAACGTCATTTGGCAAAGCCGTATAAGCTTTGCAGGGAAGTCAAATTCAGACATGGCGGCATACAGGCAACTCCTTTTTGCGCTGTCAAAAGCGGATTTGAAATCGACAAAGAGATGGTGTGTGTCGATTCTTTTATCATGGGTCTTCTCCAGGATTTGGCGTATCGTGAAAATCTGGTCGATGGTAGACTTACCAGGTCTAAAGCCACACTGATAAGGTCCAATCAGCTTGTCTACGATGGGCTTCGGTCTTTCACACAATACGCTAGAAAGAACCTTATATGCGATATTAAGAAGGCTGATTCCGCGGTAGTTGGTGCGGTTAGCGGGATCGCCTTTCTTGTGGATTGGGCAGAGCACACTTAAATTCCAATCTGGAGGCATGCACTCGTCTGACCATATTCTGCATAAGAGTTGATGCATGCTTTTTACCAGCTCTTCGCCTCCGTGTTTGAACAGCTCGGCGGGTACTCCGTCTTTTCCAGGCGCTATGTTGTTTTTGAGCCGGGATATAGCTATCCTCACTTCATCATAGTCAGGTGGTGGGACGACTTTTCCATCGTCAGGGATTGGGCTTAACCTTATATAATTTAACAATGATCTCAACTATTAAAATAATTACAGCCATTCAATATTTACTAGTTTTTATACGTGTTACTGTGTATGTGAGTGCTATAGTACAAAACTCAGTCATTTTCAAATGGCTGTAATTATTTTAATAATTAAGATAATCGCAAATGGCTTACCATTTTGGAAGCTTCAAAGCTTCATCTTTAAGAGTGTGTCAAAATATTTGAAAAAAAGTTTCAAAATTAAAAGGAAGTTCACTTTGAAAAAAAGTAATTTTTCCCCATACAAAATGTATGGGAAAGGGCGAAAAAAGATAGCCACCCCTAAGGGTTAAGTTAGAGCGCTAATTTCTGCAAGGCTTATTTTCTCATCAATACCTAACTTTTTAGGGGGTAAGACCAAGTCGACAATTTTTTTAATCACCCTAATATACATATATATATTATATGAGTTTTTTTCTGAAGTTTTCCAGATCCTCTCTCCGGGCACAGATTATGAAAATAGGATGATGTAGAGGAGATATGCAAAAAAAATTTGACATTTGCGAAAACTGAGAGCGCTACTCCGAAAACCGCGATTTCGAAAAATATTTTATGATGGATTTAGTTTCGAGAGCAAAAATAGTTTCATCCACTCTTATGCAGAATAAACCACTGAAGTGAATGGCATACCCACTTTTTGGCACGACCTATGCGAAAGTTACAAACGTCGCCTAAAGTGCAACTTCAGTCTTTTTTTCAAATTTTTCAGATTTATCGCTTGGGATTTTTTCGAAATCAGTACTTTTATTAAAATTAAAATACGAGGAGAAATGGGCAGCTAAGTTGAGCTTTCAAAAACGTATTTTGATTGAAAATCCAACAAATATTAACGAAGTTACTTAAGTTAAAAAAAATGCAGAATCTGTTATTTTTATTTTTAATTTTTTTTTTTGCACTGGTTGCCTGAAATGATTTTAACTTCGAAGTCAGAGTACAATACATTTGGCTTTACTTTATGATAATATAAGCTAAATAAACACGTGTCACGCAAAAACTAAAATAATCGCCAGAGCCGTTTTCGATAAAATCGCGATATTGCCACTTATTGGAAAAGGCTATATATTCTGATAGAGGATTGAAACCTCCACCACCTCCATGTTTTACTTTTAAAATATCTGTCCTCTGACTCTTGTGAAATGCAATTGAAAGTGCATTTTTTGTTTCTCATACGCCCCACGGTGTTAAAGATATTTAAAAATAAGAAAAAGAAATTTTTCGAGTATGCAGTTTTATAAAGCAGTTAATTTTAGTCTAACAAAGTGCAAGTTTTAAGTACCAACAACATATCGTTGATTTTTTACAATTTTTTTTTCTTAAGGTGACTCGGTTTTGTTTTTTTTTTTTGTAAAAAAAAGTTGTAAAAATGTGGTTTTTGAGTCGAATTGGTCAAAAAAAAAAGAAAGCGTGACAGATCTTTTCCTAGCTTTCCCACTGCTGAAAATACGGAAAGTTTCAAGAAAAATTTCAAATCAGAAAACCGAAAAAAAATATTTTGAAATGAAGGATCCAGTGCATAAACCGGCCAAGTCCACTAAGGAAAATTTAGAGGAAATGCAAAAGAACATTTTTAGTTTAAAACTATTATATAGAGGCAATTTTCGGATTTGGTATTATTTTCAGCTATTCCTGCCACACATAGTATTGTTCGAAATAGTCAATTTATAAAACTAATAAATAAATAATTTATGAGGATAAAAGCATAAAATGTGAAAACAGCGAATATTCGACGAACTTTCAGTTTTTTTGGAAAAATCGTACCTTCCTTTCCTTTATTTTCCTTTCTTTTTCATTCCTTTCCTTACCTTTTATCATCTTCCAATTTTATTTTGGTTTATTTTATCTTATTTTATAATTATTTTACTTTATTTTATTTTGCAAAGTCTAGCCACGAAGGGCCTTTCATGGATCTTTGGGGTATCCTTATTTCATTCTCCAGTAAAGAAATTAAGGCAGATCTCGATGAACCTCGTTAGTTATATCTTTCTAAAACAAAAATTCTTCAAAAAAGCCTTGTTTTTAGAATATTGCTAAAATCGTAGCAAATTTGTGTTTGCTAATTTTGTTTTAAAATCGTGGCTTTACATGTGTGAAAAGTAAGACTAGATCAAAGAATTGCAGTTGTACTTGAAACATATGCAAAAAATACAGGGAAACCTATGCTCAAATAATGACTAAAATACTTCACGATCAAATTTGTGAGTTTAGACGCCTTTAACGGATGTAGCAGCAGATATTTTTGAAAATAATTATCAGTTCTTATATTTTCGGACATTTCTTAGTAAGAATGCCTTTTCCTCGGCTAATTTATCACAACTTAAAAAAAAAAAACTACTTTTTCTTGTAAACCCAGGTTCGCCCGACCACTGCAGTGGTACGTGCACTGTGTGACGTGTAGATTAGACTGATTCTAGTCTGAGTGAGCATTTTCTTTTCTGAATACCTACTCACAGACAGCCCCTTGTTTATTGTTGCTGCCTTAATGTTTCCAACAAAGTATTTCTTGGTCTCACACCCTGGCCCAACAGTACTGAACGCAAAAACACCAATGCAAGTGGTCATACCTGCACAAACAACAGCGGCTCTATTAGACCAAGATCCAGAGCCTTAAAGCGTCACTTATTTTATAATGGATGAAACCAATACCGATCGATAGTCCTCCCCGAATCTAGAAAGAATGTGAAAATTTCAAATCTGTACCTATAACAAGGGCCTAGGAATCGGGGGTGGTCAAAGTCGCCAAAAAATTACCCTAACTTCACTTATTTTATAATGGATGATTTTCACATATTTGACGTAGATTACCACCCCGTGTGAGTATCAAGTGTTGTTAGACCCGTACCAGTGACAAGGCTCCAGCCAGACACCCCCAGTTCGCGGATTTTCCTATGGAAATTTATTCTGTTTTAACAATTTCACGCATTTGGGGCACTTTGGCTGCTTTTAATTACCCAATATTTTCTCATTTTTTGTAGAACACTACAAGTTTTCACTATAATTATACCGGCAACTTCATTTGCCATTTATTTCACAGGGAGAATGAAGCGTCAAATAAATTTATAGTGAACTGTAAAATTGAAGGCGGCCGCCGTGGTGTAGCGGTAGTGTCCTCGGCCTACTACACCAAGTATTCATCGCAACCGCTAAAATCAACATAAACAATTATTTAGAAAAGTTTTCCTAAACGGGATCGCCAATCGGCAGTGGTTTAGCAAACTGCGATTATATTTCTGCCATGAAATGCTTTTATTATTTGCAGGTGCTGTTCGGAGTCAGGAAAAAACTGTAGGGGCCGCCAATTTTGTCGGAAAAAATTCAAAAAGCAGCACACCACAAATTGGAAGAGAAGCTCGGCCCAAAAATCTCTTTAGAGGTTTTAATGATAACCTGTTAGTATATCGCCGCCATAAGTTTTTTTTTTTAGATGAGAAAACGGCCCTTAATATAAATCTTGAGCGTTAATGATGATTCACACGAGTCGATTTTCTGGTCGATTTGTGTCGTTCCACTGCGTTCTACGATCTAATTGCTATTTACGCGGTGGAACGACAAAATAGACTCGAAAAATCGACCCGTGTAAATCAGCCTTTACAGAAAAAAGTCGCCAAAAATTATCTTAATAGTTGGCCTTCGAATAAGATAGCTCCCACCTCTCACTACCAAACTTCTTCTTCGCTACAGAAGAAGGGGGTAAAATAACCTGGTAGGGTTCACTGGTCATACCAAACCGCTTCCGCAACAGTCGGGCAAGTACTGCAAGGCGCTAGTACAGAAACCCACCGAGTTCATAACTGCCAAATGACTGTCACTATCGACTCCACTCTCCAAAACCTGCTGGTGTGCAAAAAGAACAACATGACCTTAAAGATTTTTTTTTTTTAGTAGCTTTTTTAGTTTGGTCAATTTAGCAAATGACAAAAATTCCGACAGAGCCAAATTTTTGTAAAGTTTACCCTCAAAAATAAAACTGCAAACATTTGGGGTCAAAGGTCGAAGAAAGAAATTCAAATCTGGATCCACACTATGCCATTTCCACTTCCCTTTGCGAATCCAGTTTCTATGCGGCCACACAGTCTAAATAAAAGAAAGAAAAGAATTTTTTCAAAAATTATATTGATTTTCTTTTTAAGAAAGGTGAAAAAAATTACTAATAAAATTACTAATTTTTTCAGATTTTTTAATTAAAGTTGTTGTTGTTGTTGTTGTTGTTAACAATGCATTGCCCTGTCTAGAGTGTATGATCATTCCGAAGATCTTCATCAAGCTCTTCTAAGGGGAGTCCAAGGAAACGTGCAGTTTCAACAGGGTTTGTCCAGAGGGACAGAGGAGTTATAAGAGTAGGTTCAGATGAACAATTGAAGAGATGTAGAGTATCATGGGGGTCCTACCACATGCAGGGCATGTATTTAAGATTGTATCATTAAGTCTGGATAAGTAGGAGTTTAACCTTACACTATATCCAGACCTAAGCTGTGCCAAGGTCACTCTTGACTCCCTTGGTAAGGTGCGTTCTTCTTCAGCAATATCCGGTGGAGGACTGTTCAGAACGGGATTCACAGGTAGAGATCCGACAAAAGTGTCTACCGACTCGGTGTGGATGTCGGTTAGAGCCCGCTTATGATTCTGCAGATCAAACGGCAAGGTAATATGATGCCGCATCTCATCATAATGCTTACGGAGATGTCTCCTTATGTCTCTCGGGGGCGGATCTATGTCCAAAAGATGACGGTTTGGATGTGCTGGCTTGTGGCAGTTCAGAAGGAACTGCCTGCTCAGCATTTTCGCATGCTCTTTTACATTGAGCAGTTTTGCCTCCTGATGGAGGTGAGACTCGGAAGACATGAGGAGACATCCCGTAGCAGTTCTGATGGCAGTATTTTGGCAGACTTGTAACTTCGTCCAGTTGGTGTTATGTACATTAGGCGACCATATGGGTGCAGCATAGTCAAAGACTGGTCGGCCAATGGCCTTATATGTAGTCAGCAACGTTTCTTTGTCTTTTCCCCAAGTACTGCCGGCAAGTGACTTGAGGATCTTGTTGCGACCACGTACCTTTGAGACCATTGCAGATACATGACCAGCAAATGAGAAAGTATTATCCAGTGTCATCCCTAATAACTTTGAGTGGCTGACAGTTGGTAGCTTAGTGCCATCAACGAAAATGTCTAATTCATTTCTCACCTGGTACGTCCATGTCGTAAAAAGCGTCGCCGTTGATTTTGTCGGAGATATTGTCAGATCTCGCTCAGTGAAAAACCTGGAAAGGTCGCAGAGGTAACCATTGCTTCTCGTACAGAGTTCATCAGTATAGGGGCCCTTCCCCGTCGCCATTATTGTACAGTCGTCGGCATATGAAACGACGGAGACGCCCTCTGGTGGTGGGGGCATCTTCGATAGATAGAAATTAAACAGTGTCGGGGATAGGACACCACCCTGTGGCACCCCCTGTCTAATACGTCTAGGTTTTGATGTTGCGTTTCTAAAGTTAACCGACGCCTGCCGTCCATTCAAATAATTAGCGGTCCATCTCTTTAAACCATCAGGTATCTGTGTCTCAAACAGATCTTGTATGAGAGTGGCATGGTTGACTGTGTCAAAAGCTTTCGACAGGTCAAGTGCCACTAACACAGTCCTGTGATTCGGTTGGTTTTGATTTAGGCCGCTATTTATTTACGTTGTAATGGCATTGAGTGCGGTGGTGGTGCTGTGCAGCTTACGGAAGCCATGTTGATGACTAGCCATGTAACCCTGTTTTTAATTAAAGTCTAGAGGTCTATCATTGCTAGTTTAGATTTTACAAACTTTACTTCATATTTGGTATAAAAACGACAAACCATTGCTGTAAAGCACCATTTACCTGAACATATTTTTGAATACAAAATTTGCATTGATCATTTTCTCAGACTAGCCATTTTCCAGTATTCTAGCCTCAAAAATTAGCATGTTTTTTCATTTCCCATTTTTTCTTTCAAAAATTGTCAAAAATGCAAATATCCATGTACAACAAAGATAGATACAGGTTAAACAACTTTTTTTGTAAAGTTACTTTTTCAAAACTTATTTAGTATTAAATTAAATAAATTCATATTTCCGTATTTTTTTTGTGTTTTTGATCCAATTTTTTTACTAAAGTTTGTTTATTGATATTCTACATGGTTAATTATCATTATATGATGAATATTATAACCAAAAATATACATTTCTCATATACGTTCAAACATATTTTTACTTAATATATGCTTCCTCTGCGAAGGTGTAGTTTTACAGTCTTCAAATGGCGCAGCCAAAAAAAAAAACAAAAAGTTGACGGATCTGTGAAGTCAATACATTAATTTTCATGCATTTTGGCGAGCTAAATCCAAATCCGTGATCAGAATTAGCCTAATAGGTCGCAGTTCTTCTCCAACCCAACAAAACCATCACAAAATAATATTGGACTTTTTTGTAAGGTTGGGGCCGAGCTTCGGGCCCGTTGTTGAATTCTGATATCGAATTCGGACTCAGCAGCCAATTTCCCTAAACAATATGTGTTTAGCTTTATTCGATGTTGATTTTTTCATGTTTCGCAAATTTTCAAACCAAAATCGGGAAATCCATAAAACATGCCAATGTTTGAGGCTAGAAAACGGCTAGTCTGAGAAAATTTCAGTCTAGGCAGCTTTTGTATGGAATTCAATTTCCTATAAAAATATGTTCAGGTAAATGGTGTTTTTCAACAATGATTTGTCGTTTTTATACCAAATTGGAGGTTAAGTCTGTAAAATCTAAACCAGCTATGATAGACCTCTAGGCTTTAATTAAAAAATCTGACAAAATTACAGTAATTTTTTTTCACCTTTCTTAAAAAGAAAATTAACATAATTTAATAATTAAAAACATTTTGGGAATTGTTTACTGAAATCAATATTCATATTTACTAATCTGCATTGAAATGGTCATGTCATAATTTTGACGAACTGGAATTACTATTACACTCGTATAAATGAATATTTATATAATCATTTAAGAAGGATCAAACTCGTGAAATGTAATAACACTCATTGCTATAAAAGAAACAGCCATAATAAAAATAACCAAAACTATACCATGAAGAAATTTTAAAACTTTTAAAAGGTCTTGTCAAATTTATTTTGGCTTTGCAAACAAAACTTTTAAAAACCTATTTTGTACATTCTATATCAGGGCCCGGCAGAATCAGTTGCTTGCATAACCAACGACTGTCATTGATTGGTTAGTGCGATCATGGCGCTCTCACAAGGGCAGCAATAATTTCTTTGCTGCTAAAGGCCAGCCAAGTAAAGAGCGTAATAGTCTGTGTGAATTTGGTTCTAAGATTTTCGGACAATTGTCTCACTAGCTGCCTTGGTCTGTTTTATATATATTTCAGTGCTAAACAGTGTTTTACTGGGACTAAAATATTATATATTGACAAGACCTTTTAACAAAGTTTGAATAGTACATATTTATTTTAAAATCGTGTTTAATTTATTATTGTAATGCACTCACCTACAGGGTGGCGGGCAAACTAATAAGACACGGCTGAGTAGCTTTGTTATAAACTGCACGAGTATCCTTGTGCGTTGCTGTAAATATGATTGTTATATGTATGCTTAGAAGGAAAAATGTAACCTCTATTCAAATTTCTGCAAACCAAGTTTGTCTCTTAAGTCTTTTGTTTGAAAATTACTTACCCTAATTCTAGAGTGGTAACAATATTTGTCAAATTTTACCCCCTTGGTATTATTGAGGCTGAAGTTGCCTTCTAATTTCGTAACCACCCAAATAACTTGGCGTAACCGTGAAAAATTGCCCGTTTCTTGTAAATATTTTTGTTGGCTGAAAATAGCACTAATTTAAAAAAAATATGTGCCCTTTATTTCCGAAATTTCCTACAAGGTTTAATTTTATTTTATATTGAGCATTTTTTCGTTTTTGACACAGTCAGAAACTTTCCTTAGCACAAGGAAAACAAGGAAAATTTTCCTTTATTTGGCTCCAAGGACACGACTTTCTTAGCATAAGTAAAATATTTTACTCAATATAAGGAATAGGGTTTCCTGAGTTCGATTCTTGGTGAAAGCAATATAAAAACTCTGAAACCTGAAAAACTTCGAAATTGGCACACATGACCAGTGCGATACTACACTGAACCAAAAACGTACATGTTTCTTGAGAAAAAAGTTTCATAGAAGTTCAAGCTAATATTTCTTAGAATAAAAGAAAAAAAATCATAGATTCTAAGGCCCACTTGCACGACGGCGAGTTATCTTTTTAACTCAGAGTTAATGCCAAATGAGAGGTTAAACTCATACGTTTTTGACAAAATTTTCAATCAACTCTGAGTTAGAGAGATAACTCGACGTCGTGCAAGTGGGCCTAAGAAAATTATTTTACAATTTATGAATGAATTCATGATTTCTGAGGATTTGTTTACATATTTTAAGAACAAGTACTTATATTCTAAGAAATATTTTTAAATTTCTATGAACATCTTTGGAGAGGTTTTAATGAACAATTCTCAAAATCCATCTACTTTTTCTTTGGAAACATGAACTATTTGGTTCAGTGTGGGATTGGTATTAATTTTTCGTTCCATGAGCTGGTATCATCATTGAGTATTATTATTACTTTCGGTTTATCAATAGTTTTAGTAAGTTTGGTTTATTTTTCATAGCTTTAAAATTGTAAATGGTTGTACATAGTTGTATAAAAGCTAATATGTCGTCCACTCTATACTTTTTAGTTGGCTGATTTTTCTCTTTATTCGACTTGGCATTTTTTGCAAATCGGTACAAATATTATTAACCAGCCCTTATTTCAAATCATCTTAAATTCAAATATTTATTGATTTGTAAACATTTTGAATTATATAAGGAAGTATATAGTCCAGGCAAGGACGACAAAAATTCGATTGCATACGGAAGTGATTCGGACCATAGGTTTTTTTTGGTTTTCCCAACGCTCCTACTAGTGGACATGAAAAGGTAATAATATAAACAAAAAAATGTGGAGCATACTTTTCTGCAACTACTTAAATTTATTGTTTCGGTAATCGTAGCATCTGAAAAAAAATGTTTCTCTATAATTTTTTAAGTTGTTCTTATGATTTTTTGTTAAACAGATAAAAAAAAGGCAGTCAATTTAGCCCCTTATTTACGGTATTTTATTAATCTAAGTTAATACATATCAGTTTTTAAATAACGGTAACTCCTTTCAAATAAGTATAACTGTGGTCGGGTTCCAGTTAACAGTGATCCAGATAGGATCAACTTAAATGCAACAATTATTTTATCCGGATCGCTTTGTTGTTGTATTTGCATGCTAAAAATTGTATCGGTATCTGGATCACAGTTAATTGGAACACCGCGAATATTTGTTATCAAAACTGTATGCTAAACATGTGCCAACTTTATTCTAAATCCGTTTCGGCGTGGCGGCATTTCTGTTTACACTGAAGGCTCGAAGCTAGACGGCACAGTTGGAGGAGGGGTTTATTCAGGGGATCTGGAACTTGAGCTCTTCTTCAGACTACCTGACCATTGCAGCGTCTTCCAGGCTGAAGTCTCAGCAATCTTCGATGCCGCGGCCTGGATAAGTAAACGCGCTATCGGCGAGAATATCCTTATTTTCAGCGACAGGCCAGCTAAGCTATTGGCTCTTATTCGTTCAACTCTGAACTGACGCTCAGCTGTCGTCAATCTCTTCAAGAGATGGCCCAACAGAACCGCGTGAACCTGACATGGGTCCCGGGACACAGGGACATTGAGGGAAACTGTGAGGCAGACGAACTTGCCAGGCAGGGTACGACCAAGCAGGTTCTTCGGGATAAAGAGCGCTTAGGTATGCCCTTTACCACATGCAATCTAATGCTGAAGGAGTACAAATTCCGCCAAGCCAACGAAAGATGGCAACAATCCCCAGGGTGCCGGATATCCAAACAAACCTGGCCAAAAAGGGATCATAGAAGATGTAAAGACATTCACCCCCTAAGGAGGAGAGAAAAAAAAAACTAATGGCGGCGATATACCAACAGGTTATCATAACCTCTAACGAGATTTTTAGCCGAACTTCTCTTTCCAACTTGTGGTGTGTTGCTTTTTGAGTTTTCCTACAAGTTGGCGGGACCTACAGTTTTTTGCCGACTCCGAACGGCACTTGCAAAGCAAATGAATTTTTTGCTGAGAAGCTTCTCATGGCAGAAATACACCCGGAGAGTTTGCCAAACTACTTCGAGGGGAGGAGAGAAATCTCCATATTAATAGGTGTTTTAACTGGGCACTGCCTTATTGGTAGGCAAGCAGAAAGGCTAGGTGTGCTCTACCGACGATGCTGTAGGAGCTGCAAAGATGATGGGGAAGAGGAAACGGTGAAGCACCTCATCTGCAACTGCCCGGCTTTAAGTGGCGCGTGATTTCGCTTTTTGGGATTTCCTCCTGGATAGCCTACGCCAGATCGCGGAGGTGGACATAAAGGACTTGATGGCCTTCATAAAGTCATCTAAGTGGTTCTAGAAGGAGTAACGGCGTCGGTTTAGGAGTGTCAGTCCCGGGATTCTGCCACCAAGCCACCTGGCTTTCCCCTGATCAAAGAACAAGAAACCAGATTGATCATGTCATGATCGACGACAGGCATAGCTCCACCGTTCTGGACGTGCGTACCCTGCGTGGTCCCAATATCGACTCGGGCCATTATCTTGTTGCAGCCAAAATACGCACACGCTTCTGTGCAGCAAAGAAAGTGCGCACAGTAATGGAAGGAAACTTTGACGTCGAGAAGCTGCGCAGAATATGATCAGACGAGTGCATGCCCCAGATTGGAATTTGAGTGTGCTCTGCCCAATCCCCAAGAAAGGCTAACCGCACCAACTACCGCGGAACCAGTCTTCTTAATATCGCATATAAGGTTCTTTCTAGCATATTGTGGAAAGACTTCCCTGCGAAGCTTATACGGCAAAAGTAACATCAAAAATTATTTAGAAAAAAGAATTTTTCTAAACGGGGTCGCCCCTCGGCAGTAGTTTGGCAAACTCTCCGGGTGTATTTCTGCCATGAGAAGCTTCTCTGCAAAGACTTCATTTGCTTCGCAAGTGCCGTTCGGAGTCGGCAAATAACTGTAGGTCCCGCCAACTTGTAGGAAAACTCAAAAGCAACACACCACAAGTTGGAAAGAGAAGTTCGGCTAAAATCTCGTTAGAGGTTATGATAACCTGTTGGTATATCGCCGCCATTAGAAAGTAAGATGAAATAAGGCTAAATTTTACAGAAACGCTTAGATAAAAAGTGAAAGTGAATAAAACAAGTTATAAAGCTTAAAAAAACGCAAAAAAAAAAAAAAAACAGTGGATTATTTAATAAAGAAGGTGGTGCCGGCAGATTCAACAGATACGGCACTTCTGTACAATACTTATATAAAATACACTTTTGATGTACAATTATACTTTAAGCATAATTAAGTTATTATTTTATCCACCACGCTTGTAAAAAACAGAAAATATATGTTACCACACATTTTGAATAATTATTTTACTTCGGCAGCTCTGACCATGCAGCTCTGACGGATTGTTCGGTCAGGAGAGCCCTTAGCTAACATCTGAACAGTAAACTCTGACTGAGGATTCGGTCAGGACTGGCTAACCCATTTAATCAGCTGATTTGTCATCTGATTTTTTTTACGGTCATACCTGCCATGAGTGAGCCAAAGAGCAACATGTTAAATCAAACGTGTAGAAAAGAGCAGAATCAGCATTTCGCCCTCCAAAACTTGATAGAAACTTTACACTGCGATCTGACCGAAAATTTCGGCACCGCTGTCAGTCAGATTACACTTCATATGACTGTCAGTTGTATACAAGGGTATGCTCTACATATTTTTGGATTATATTTTTACCCTCTCATGCCCACTAGTAGAATAGTTGAAAGACCAAAAAATCTCTGTCGCCTGGACAAATTAATTTTCCATTAAAGCCGTAGTGCTTCAAACATGTTTTCCCTGTTCTAATAAGGGCTACAATACAATGACAATCCCCGATTATAATTTTTTTAACTTGATTTTTAAATGCATATGTACATGCACCAATACATGTTCCTATACGATATTTGTAGGGTTTATGTACACACGTATGTACACGCATAGCTATCACAGCAATACATATTATATATCTACTTATTACAGTTTATCATAATAATTGTCACAGGTAAACTAATCAATTTTATTCATACATTTTACATATAGGATCTGACGACCATCAAGCTCATGACGAGTCTCCTGAAGCCGATGCGTCGAGGCAAAGTAATTCAGCGAAGAAAGTTTATGGACCAAACAGTTGGACAAAGCTTTTGATGTTATTAGTGGTTATTTATAAGTTTAAAAGTAGCTAAAACACATAGTATAATAAATTTCGAAATATATGTATATAAACAGTATCTACATGTAAATAGTATACATATATGCTAGACATCTGCATGACTCCATCCAAAACGGCAAATGAATCATTCATATTGAATTTGAATCAAGGCTGCACAACAAAATAAACAAAATTTTTTTGAAAGTAATTTTATCAAAAAAAAAAATATTTAAAAAAATTTCGATCAAAAACAAAATCAAGAATTTTCGTTTGCATTTGATATTTCGAAGTTAGAGTATTTTTTTGAGCATTTTTTGTATGGTAAAATATACTCTAACTCAAACAATCAAAATAAACAAAATTTTTGAGATTTTGATTTCAATTTCAATGAAATTAAAAGCATTTCGTTGATCTAAAAACGTTTAAACTTTTGAATAACGAATTGAAAACAAAATATTTTTATTTTTTTTTGATAAAAATAACGTTATTATGCAGGCCTGATTTGAATTGAATTGAATTGGCTTTGCTTTGCTTTGAATTTGAATACCTACCTGGCTGTTTGAAATAAATGTCTACTTTGAATATTCAAAAAATTTCAAACGAAATTGAATTCATATTTTGAAATTTTTTTTAAACAATCATTTCTGTGAAAGTTTTTGAATTGAATGTTGGATTGTAAATTTGAACATTACATGGGCATTTCATACATATATCTTCAAAGTGGACTTAAGTCCAGTCTGTACAAAAGTTTTTAATTTTTCTGTTAAAAAAACATATCGTCGCAAAACGACGTAACGGGCATTTTCAAAACGGTGTATGCGATATTTCAGTTTGGCGGTTTTGCAACTACAAATTATAAAATTTTAAGACAACTCCGATCAAGATCGATTCTTTTAATGATTTTTCAACGCAAATGTAGTTTTCTTCAGAATAAAGGACCAAGTCTTAATTGCAAGGGCTATAAAAGTGTTTGTCACAAACGTCGTTTACGCGGTCTCTTAGATGCCAGATGAGTGGTTTTGCATAATCACCGACGATATCTATATTTGTATATTCCGATATTTGTATACAGATTATAATAAATAATTTTACTAGGGTTTTTTCAAGAATTTTTCTGAAATATTTCAGGATTGAAAACCAAACGCAGTGGTATTTATTGCAGCCAACTTAACCAAGAACTTTTAGCCAGATGTATTTCTAACCCTCACAAAACAATTACAAATGAAATACACCCATTTATGTTCTATAAAGCCAAAATTACTAAAACTCTACAACTTTATACAAAAATATGTGAAATTGTAAGCTGTGTAGCCAATATATTTGTTTTGAATCAGAATGAATAAAAATATTTTCATTCATTCATTCATATTCTTTTTTTTTAATTTTGAAAATTGTAGGCAAAGTGAATATTCAAAATATAAAATATTCAAGACTGAGTTTTTTGGTTCTTCAAATGGAAAATTCAAATTTACTGTATTCTATTGTACTCAAAGTTTGAACCCATTCATGCAGGGGTCTAATACATGCATACATAGTTGTCATTTACTTACTTTAACATATTTACTTACAAACATTTATGTACATATATACACTAAATGTTCGTAAATATGTTTAGGTGACTTGATACAAGAGTGCATACTAGATCTGCAAAAAAATCGATACCGGTATCTAACAAACCTTTTTTTTCGCCCGATGCCGAAACGAAATATAGCGGCCGGACGTCGGCGACGCTGAAGCCAACCCGAAGCCGAAGTTTGGAGTTCAGTAATATCGATACTTTTGCAGGTCTTATTTGTATAATGTCCACCAAAATAGAAATATTCTTATGGCAAGAAAATTATATGTTCATATTAGTACATATCTATGTATGTAAAAAATAACTTTGTATAAATCATAAAAAATGTAAGTCACAATCATACATGCGTACAAATGTATGTGTCTATGTAGTCATAACTTAAGCTAATTTTTATGTTAAGAAATGGAAACAATCTGTCACATACATATTTAATTTTTTTATAAATCATCAACGAATAGTCAAGTATGTACATATGTTTATAGCACAAAGCTACAAATCTCCGGATACCTTGTACATATGTTGTATTTTGTTTCCAAAAGTTTATATGGGAAACCACGGAAACAAAATACAACATACAACGATAAGACGAATTGATCGATAAATAATGGACTTGATTCCAATCTAAAGCTACATTTACACGGCTCCAAATGCGTCACTTTTGGCCAAGTTTTATCGAGACCGTTCACCCGCAGATTGAATTTAATCACCAAATTAAGTCAAATTAAATTAAATTCGTCTAATTTGGCAAACAAATTCATTCTGCTGACAAACATTCTCGAAATAATTTCGCCAAAAGCGACACATTTGGTGCAGTGTAAATGTATCATAACTTCTCATGCTTCTCAGAAATTTTCAAATAAAAGACATTTTAAATATTAAATAATTGTATAAAGAAACAGAGATACGTTAAATATATACGTCCCTTGTTTGAATCGATAATTTGAACATTCCACGAGTTTTTAATTGAAGCAATGAAGTGAAATTAGGCCCCAAATTCATAAAAAATAAAATTGATTCATAAAGCTTTTTAAAACGACTTTATCATAGAAGTTTTGAATTACATATGTACACACTCAGAAAAAAGCATTTCCTTGAAACAACGAACTAGTTTCCTTACTCGGATTTACTTAATTTCAGGAAAAATATCCTTAATTTAAATACATTTTTAATCAATTTAAGTTAATGTTGTCTTTAACTTTAAGAACTCAATTTCCTTAATACAAGTAAAACTTTCCTCAATACAAGTAATAATTACGTTAAAGCGTGGTCCAACGCTACTTAGAACAAAAAATAATTCGTAATGGAAAACCAAATAGATTTGCTAGCTGTGCTACAGGTATTGAAAAGTTAAGTGTTTACGATATTTTAAAAGGTTCAAAACATGCATAAGTGGTTATTAATTAAAGTGGTGCCATTTACAAAACGGTTCACTAAATTTAATAAACAATTGTTGGGTTTGGTGTCTAAAGACGCGTGTAGACCGCAATATCAATCCTATTGGCGTTATTTCGTGTGGTTTTTGTAATATTAAATAAAAGAGTTGCGACATGTGCAGAAAGTGAAGTGCGCAGAAAAACGGGAGTCGCGTAGCTGCTGTTGGGCCGCCTGAGGGTTTCCTAAGAACAAAGAAATAATTACTTAATTTAAGTAAGAGACTTCTTGCAGACAAGTAAACTTTTCCTATGAACAAAGAAATGATCAGGTACTTAATATAAGTAAGAAATTTCCTGCAGACAAGTAAACTTTTCTCAATACAAGTAAGAGATGTCCTTCTTACAAGTAAAATTTTCCTAAGAACAAAGAAATAATTACTTAAAGTAAGGAAAAAGGGTTTCCTTAAACTGGGTGAAATATATTACTTATCTTAAGAAAGCCATGTCTTTGGAGCCAAATAAGGGAAAATTTTCCTTGTAATAAGGCATTTTTTCCTTGCGGTAAGGAAACTTTTTTCTGAGTGCATACATATATTAGCTCTATAAACTTTTTTATTAATACTTCACCACACAAATTCTAAAAGTTAATACATTGCCTTTTCATAAAAACAAATTAATTATATGCTGCTTTGAAGTCATTGTACCATAAATTGTAAATTAATTTTGTGTAAATAAGACATATTTTTAAACTTAATGTATGTATCTATCCTGTTATAGTTTTTGAACAACTTTATATTGTTAAATTCTAGTGATAAATATTTATATAAAAAATTGCAAGTATGGACCTATATAAGTAAGCTGTGTTTAGACGTATCCGAACTAGCGGAATTAATATTTAACTCCGGATATTGTATTTAAGAATTGTACAAATGTACACGTGTATATTTAATAAGTTAAAAATCTTAAATGCACTCGATTTGACGTACTATTAATCACATTGTGTTTTACTTTTTTAATACAGGCTAGAAATAATCGTACCCAAAAAGTCTGCGTGAAAGGTAAACAACGAGAATGTATTGGGATGAATTTTCAATCGTCCTTACTCACACTAATCAAATACTAGTCAGCCAACGGGAACTAGTTCGAGTTCTGTAAATTTTCCATATTAGCAAGTGGTATTTTTAACACGGCGATGTCCTACGAGATGGCAATTGTCCTCCTCTGCATCAGCACCATACCAATTGGCTGAGTAGTCAGCCTCTGCATCAGGGATATACCAGTTGACATACCAGTTCATATATGCATCAAAATAATACCATATGCAATACTAGTTCATATATGCATCAGAATCATACCATTTGACATACTAGTTCATATATGCATCAGTTCGAGTTCTGTAAATTTTCCATATTAGCAAGTGGTATTTTTAACACGGCGATGTCCTACGAGATGGCAATTGTCCTCCTCTGCATCAGCACCATACCAATTGGCTGAGTAGTCAGCCTCTGCATCAGGGATATACCAGTTGACATACCAGTTCATATATGCATCAAAATAATACCATATGCAATACTAGTTCATATATGCATCAGAATCATACCATTTGACATACTAGTTCATATATGCATCAGTTCGAGTTCTGTAAATTTTCCATATTAGCAAGTGGTATTTTTAACACGGCGATGTCCTACGAGATGGCAACTGTCCTCCTCTGCATCAGCACCATACCAATTGGCTGAGTAGTCAGCCTCTGCATCAGGGATATACCAGTTGACATACCAGTTCATATATGCATCAAAATAATACCATATGCAATACTAGTTCATATATGCATCAGAATCATTCCATTTGACATACACGGCTAAAAATTCGAACCTAAATTTTAAACTTTTTTGGACTACATATATGACCAAACCAAATTTGGATTCAAATTCAATCTAGACCAGTTTTCATGAAAATTGGCTAAATGAATCGGGTTTCAATTATAAACAAGAAATGTTTTAACAATTTTTTAAAGATAAAATAAATTTTTTTGTCCGTTGCCGGGAATTCGAACCAAGACTCCCCGCATCATGCCCGTCTGCTCTACCACTGAGCTACATCGCACACATAAATGTTGTTGGCAAAATTCAATCTTGAATAAGCTTTCAAAAATAAATTTGAATTTTCAAACCCAAAAGTTTAAATTTTAGACCGACTGCTCAACCGCTGAGCTATGACGCACATGAAGTTTTTGTGGGCAAAATTCAATTACATTAAAACAAACCAAAAATAAAAAATTTAGACAGCTTTTTCATTTAGATTTTAAATCGAAACCAAAAGAAATTGAAAATCTTTGTAGGTATTTGGACGGTAGAAATATTGTACAAAGAAGTTTGAGAAATTGATTAAACTTTATACGGGTTTAAAATTTAGGCTCATTTTTTTAGCCGTGTACTAGTTCATATATGCATCAGAATCATACTAGTTGTCATACTGGTTCACATATGCGTCAGAATCATACCAGTTCACATAGTAGTTCATTTATGCATCAGAATCATACCAGTTGACATACCAGTTCATTTATTCATCATAATCATATCAGTTGACATACTAGTTCATATAAGATTCTGGGTTCGATTCTCGGTAAAGTCAACACAATTTTTTTCTATATTTTTTAAACAATGTAGTTTATTGTATTTCTAATTTAATTGTTGAATTCAACTTGCAATGGCTCCTTTCAAAGGCCCAATTGCATTAAACTTTGTAGGATCCACTTTCATACAAAGTTTTTTGAACGTAAAGCGAAGCGAAATTTTGGCAAATGCTCAAAAACGATGCGCGCATTTGACAAAGTTTTATGTAATTGGGGCTTTAGGGCTATATTTTTGCGTAAGGTAAATTAAGGTTACTTAAGGTTAAGTTAGTCGTCCACTGCGTAGTTCCGGTCCCACATATGTATTTATAGATAAAAGTAAGTCTTATTTTAACATCAAAAAGAGTCAAAGTAAGACTGCTCAGAATGAAGGCCATAAACTCAAGTTAAAGGTAGAGTTAATTTATATTGTTGTTGTCAATAAACTCAAGTTTATGTTAAAAATTGCGGTTATATACCAACAGGTTGTCATAACCTCTAACGAGATTTTTGCCGAGTTTCTCTTCCAACTTATAGTGCGCTGCTTTGATTTTTTCCTACAAGTCGCATTATAATTGTTAAAAAAAACTCGCGACCGTTACAAAATTTAACAGGACGTCTATTACAGTAATAGTACATTTACACCGCACCAAATTTTGCGAATTCAAATGAGCCAGTTCGACACGGTTTACACAGGCAAATTTGCATTTGGCTTCACCTTCCCTGCAAGAATATTCTACCAGGACAAAAAGCCACCGAAATAAAATGCATTACCGTGATGATTTAATCCAAAGATGACATTTAAACACCTGTAGAGTAATAATAATAGAAGAGTAAGGAAGGCTTCTGTCTTTTCCTGGCAGAATTCGCCCATTTTCTTAAAAAAAAAACCCAGTTGAAATTGTTATTTACGGCTGTGCATAGTGCAAACGTGATCACACGTCAATTACCCATTAAGGTTCTTGCTGGGCAATCCTTAATGTGGAACACTCAGGGTTGCTATTTTGAGGAACTGTAGATTGTATTGTTCGGCAAATGAAGTCAAATGTGATGGAATTTCAAATTTGGAAAATATGCAATTTTTCGCCACATTTGCTAAATTTGGTGCGGTGTAAATGTACTATAACAGACTCTGTTACAACTCAACTAAAACTAACCTGCAGCTAGGTATGAATGCGTATTTATACAACCACACGGCCTTTGTTAGTTCACGTCTGAATTCAATCTGAAAATATTTATAAACGTATTCAAATTATTTAAATAAACTCAAAATATGAAAAAACTTACTTTTTCTCTTTCTGTTTATTTATTCATAACAAATTTTTATTTGAAAACAAATCAAAATGGCAATTTTCAATTTTTCCAACTATTTAAACATAGGAACAAGCCGGGTGTAAAGCGAGAACAAGCCCGGTGTAAAGCCAAGAAATGTAAAAATCCATATAAAAAAAGCTCAAGAAAAGGTGAAGAAATGTTTTCACACGTCAAATTTTCTTGAGCCAATACTCAGCTCATAAGAAAAAATACTACAATTTTCGATGGTTGGCAACGCCGGTTTACCTCAAGAAATAAATATGTTCGTATATATTTCTTGAGGTAAACGTGCAGATTCACAGCAAAGGTGAGTACATATTTCGCTACACATATTTTATACATTTTTATAATAGTAATTTGCAATAAAATGGGAATTACCGTAAACGTCAAAATTTCTTGGCCAGGCATAAGAAATATATGCTCGTTTTTTTCTTGAGACATTTTTTGGCAGGCTAGTGCATTCCCACAGGACATGCCACCTGACTAGTAATCACCTAACACACCCTGAACTGGCAAAGGTTGTAGACTTTGCTAGAAGGGTGTGAAACGTGTGCTAATCGCACCGACTACCGCAGAATCAGGGTTCTTAATATCGCATATAAGGTTCTTTCTAGCGTGTTATGTGAAAGACTGAAGCCCATCGTAGACAAACTGATTGGGCCTTATCAGTGTGGCTTTAGACATGTAAGTCTACCATCGACCAGATTTTCACGATACGCCAAATCCTGCAGAAGACCCATGATAAAATCATCGATACACACCAATCGACAAAGGGCGATCTTAAAGCCGCTTTTGACAGCCAAAAAGGAGTTGCCTGTATACCGCCATGTCTGAATTTGACTTCCCTGCAAAGCTTATACGGCTTTGCCAAATGACGCCGAGCAATACCAACAGCTTCGTCAGAATCGGGAAGGACCTCTCTGAGCCATTTGAAACCAAACGAAGGTTCAGACAGGGCGATTCCCTTTCGTGCGATTTCTTCAACCTTATGCTGGAGAATATGATTCGAGCAGCAGAGCTAAACTGCAATGGCACAATCTTTTACAAGAGCGTGCAATTGCTGGCGTATGACGATGATATTGATATCATTGGCCTTAACAACCGCGCCGTAAGCGCTGCCTTCTCTGGGCTGGATAAAGAAGCGAAAAAGTGGGTCTTGCGGTGAACGAGGACAATATGAAGTATCTGCTGTCATCAAAGAAAGAATCGGCGCACCTGCGCCTTGGCAGCCAAGTCACCGTTGATGGCTACAAGTTTGAAACGGCGAGGGACTTCGTCTATTTGGGAATCAGCATTAACACCGAAAATAATATCAGTCTAGAAATCCAACGGAGAATCACTCTTGCCAACAAGTGTTACTTTGGACTAAGTAAGCAATTGAGAAGTAAAGTCCTCTCTCGACAAACAAAGATCACGCTCTATAAGTCTCTCATCATATGAGTCCTGATGTACGGCTCGGAATCATGGACAGTGCCAAGAGAAGGTGAGAATGCCCTTGGAGTATTTGAGAGAAAAGTTCTCCGGAAGATTTATGGCCCTTCCCGATGAGCTGTACGAGCTTTACGCAGACCTGATTATACTTCAGCGGATTAAAGCCCAAAGGTTCCGCTGTCTGGGTCATGTTATGCGAATGGTAAAAGAAGCTCCAGCACAGAAAGTTTTCCTATCGACACCCGAATTCGGCAGCAGAGGAAGAGGGAGGCCTCGACTGAGATGGAAACAACAGGTGGAGGATGACTTGAACTCCCTTGGGGTTTCCAATTGGCGTCAGTTATCGCTAAAAAGGAATGACTGGCGTGCTTTGATACGAAACGGCCAAAATCGCCTAGGCGGTTAAGCGTCATTATGACGCAAGCCAAGATTAGTGTGAAAGGTCATCGCATAACAGGTGCCATGCATCTGTAGGGCGTGCGAAGAAAAGAGGCAAGTGATGACTGACAGGAACGACATGTTCACGAAACATTCGGTTCGTGCCATATCGCGTTCCTTCCAGCCATCACTAATTATTCAACCCGAGTTGCAGCCAGTCTAAAGGGCGCGGAAAATCTTAAAATAAATTATTAAAAAACTAAAAAAAATTCAGTCGTTTATATTTCGACGCAATACCGAGGATGCTGTTTGCATTTAATAACAAAGCGGAGTAAGTGAATCCCTTTTCCTGCATAAAAGCAGCCCCCAACTTACAGCGGAGCACCTTTACCTAGCGGCAGCAAACCCTCACGCGGTAAGTGGTACACCGCCGGAAAAACAGGTGTTATGTAGCTGGTAGTTTGTTTGGTGAGGAGTGGTGGCAAGCAGGTATGCTTGCATCCCAGGCTAGCTCGTCAGCGTGGGGCGGGGTACTTTCCACCACCCTCACTTACAGCCACATGAACAAAAAGAGGGTTCATACCTGCATATATAGAAAAGTTAAAAGTAAAAGTAGAAAAATGGCATTGGTAAGAAAAGTCAAATAAGAGAGAAATCGCAAAAAGGAAAAGATCAGGAAAATAAAGGAGAGGCCTGTCCTGTCAGGTGGAGTCTTCCCACCCGCTTCCATGCAACTTGCACGACACCATGGGCACTGTGCTGACTCCTGATAACTTACAGTGCCCCCAAACCTGACTCAAGCCAATCCGTCTGTCGTTAAGTCATTTTCCCTAATACTCACCTCCACATAACCGTGCGCGCACAAGCACAGCACCCACACCAAATAGGATATCTAGCCTTGCATCTTGGCAATGATCTCTAAAGGTATTCAACTGAACATTATATAATTTTTATTCATAAACAAAAAATCTGTTCTTAACGTTCTCGATTCTCCTACAGTATACTTAGGCTATTTGGCAAGATTCAAAAATAAACTGCCGGCTAAAGAGATAACTAACTAGACCTTCGTATATTTCAGTGGTAAATTACTAACTAGCTAACCTAAGATTCGCAATTCATGAAATTTATGGATTTTCACCTTTTCTTATATGAATATTTATACTTATGTCTAGGTAGCAATAAAACAACAAAAAAAGAAAATTCAAAATAGGAGAAACCCAAGGTGACAAACTTATTGGCTAACCGATATATATATACCCTATGGAAATGAGTTAACCTAGGTATTGTAATTACAATTCAAATAACTGCAGATGTAAAAATTCACCGAAATTCAGGAAAGAAAAAAATGAAAACTAAAATTAGAGTACTACCTAATGTAGCGGTCGATGCTCCCAAGATCAGCTGTTTGCTGTCCCACTGACCCAGATTTCGATTTCAGGTTTAATATATAAGTAATATATAGAAAGATGCAAAAAAAATTGAGAGTGTTGTGATCTCATGTGCGTGTGATTGTATTTAGGGGAGTAGCTATGTATGTACGTATATTCCTTCGTTGTTCTGTCTATCGCTAATCCCTTCTTCTACCTTGGGAGCGGAGTGGGATTGCGTGCTCAATATACGTACATACACACGGACATATATACATGTATCAAATTGAAGTAATCAGTTTTCACTTACCCAGTCACTCAATCCAATGGCGCCACCGTAGAGTACCTGTGCTGTAAAGAAACTCAAATGTAGATATGCTCATACACCTATGCTTGATCATGCGCACAATGATCGCTCTCTAATGCTCAGCCAGATCACTCGCTTGTGATCTTGGCTTTCTTGAGCTACTAACTTAGTGCCCTATACTGCCGCCTCCAGTGCACATGGATTGCTATATCCCTTTCGCAAAAAAATTCAACTGCTATAAAGGATCTTACTTGGAAAAAATTCACATCTCCGGGATACCGAATTTCGGAACAGGATAGGGTTGAGACGGCGGCGTAGGCAAAGGTAAAAAAATTTAATCAAAATCGCGCTGGGTTGCAAAGGGCAACACAAAGATAAAAAAAAGGAAAAAAAAAAAGCAAAAAAACGTGTGTGGGTTAGGGAGAGTTTTAGTCCGAGGTGTACTAAATTGGAAAAATGAACTAAGAAGACAATGTTTAGTTAAATAAGAAGAAAAGAAACTTGAACTCAAAAGAAATCGAAATTGGCCATTGCAAAGAAAATATGCTAAGTACATAAAAATTAAAGAAAAAAAAAACCGACCCGGGTAATGAAACACGAGAAAACTTAGTCAAACGAAAGATGAGAATCGACAAATTGGTGTACAATCAATCGAAACTCAAGTTTAAAAACGAAAACCCAACTTGAAAAGTTGCAATGCAATATGTCCCTACTGCTCAATGCCCCTTGTCTAAACTACCCTTTTACAATCCCAGTTCTGCCCATGAATTTTAAAAGGAATTATAGAAAAACTAAGTAAAAAAAAAATATCAACAGAGTACGATAAAAATTATCTTAATTTAAATAAAATGCTCCTTGTATCTCGATCCTGGTGTTGCTGTGGTGTGTGGCATGCAGTGTATCTGGTGGATTCGGTGGTGTTTGCTGTATTTATTACGTTTATATTGGTGGTGTTGTAACGAAATGGTGCTCTATAGTTATTGTTGTTGTTGCTGGCCTCTGTATACTTATTACTGTTGGCTTCAATGCAATCCTGGCCAGTGCATCTGTAGCTTCTCGGGTTGTGTGATTAATGTTGTGTGATTAATGCCGTGCCAGTGTCCTAGGCGTTGTTTTGTGGTTGTTGTAGTTGTTGCTGGCTTCTGTGCCGCCCATTCTGGCCTGTAAATCGGTGGCTTCTTTTGGCCCGTTTTTGTATTGTGTTTGTTGTTGTGCTGTTAAGTGCCGTAGAAATGTTCAGTGTCTCTCTGTTGTTGTGGCTTGTGAATTGTTGGTGCCTGGTATCTCGAAGTTAGGGCTTTGCGCCGCCAAAATCGGCGCCCTGCGGGGTTTCCCGGTTGCAACGCGACCTGTATACCAACACAAAAAAACCAGAAAAATTTCAGTATACGGAAGTTGTTAAATGGGGATTTCGTACAGGGAAAAGGAAAAGGGTAGGTAAGCACATTCGGACATATATATATTCTTGTTTGCACAACTGTCGATACCCGTACACACAAATATATGTGTACGGATGCTCCTACGTAGATGCAATTTTGCTGTTTGGCTTGCCAGGGAGATTGACTATGAGAAAAGTTAATCTCGCCTTAGAGCGTGCCAGGGTGCATTTGATGGGGATAGGGCTGACTTACCGGGACTTTCCAAATTAATTGGAGTGGATAAAGGTGTTGGTGTGGATGTTCGTTTGGTGATGCTTTCCTCGAAGCGTAGACTCTTGCCGCGAACTATAACTTTTTTTTTTTTTTTTTTTTTGGATTTGGCGGATTTTAGCGGATTTTTGACCTCGCGCACTTCACCTTTCTTTTTTTTTTCTTCTAGAAAACTTGTGTTCAGTACTTACGGGCACAGTTTTAACGCAACTTTGGCCCGTTGCCTACTTCGGCTCCCTTTTATACCTTCCGCCGTGGAAGGGAAAGTTACCTATTTGGGAAACATCTTACACAGGCATACAATCAATAGATATATTCGTTTTTACCGCATTCATACCTATACACTCATATACTCCCACAACAAGCAAATATGGTCCTTTCTTTCTAACATAGGTATAATGTTGCTAGGCGTTCAGCAACATTGCCTCTGTTACAGTGTCTGTTGTTAACAGCAATCATCAATGCTAACTGCATCTGTAACACAAGCAATGTTGATGAAGCCCTGCTGCACTACATCCATGTTAGAAAGTTAGCTAACATTCATTGTGGCACGTTGCCAGTATAGCGAAAGGCTGTCGTTACAGGCTCGCACCCGCCGATGGTGCCTGCACTATGGAGCGTGTGCGTAAAAGGTTTCAACGCAGCCTGTCACTTATGATTCCCTTGCGTCCAACGTGTGGCCTCGACCCACGACTCAATGCCGGGCTTACTCCAATTAATACACGTGCATGCTAACTATTTACAACTAGATTACCGTGTTATTTCTACTTCTTATATCTTACTTAAGCTATATCACTGGGTATGCAACATCTTAAAGATAAAAAAATAAAAAAATATCACAGATGAAAACTAAGAATCATATAAATAAAATATCACAGCATATTAGTCAAGTATATAAATACGTAAATAACTAAATAAATAAATAACTACGTAAAAATAATTGCAAAAATAATCAAATAAATAAGTTCATACGTCAGTCAGTAAAAATAAAAAATAGTCAAATAATAATAATTGCATACGTCAGTTAATAAATCAAAAAAAATTTAAAATTTTTATAATTACATGCGTCAATACATAAACAATAAACAACATAAATAGACAATGATAATTATATTTATATACAAATATAAACACAAAAACACGAAACATCAAACATAAGGACTAACACTACAAAAAAAACATGTACCTATTTTGCGAAAATATCTTTAGCGTGGTATACGCCGATCTTTTTCCCATTACTATCGCCAAGTTCATACATAGAATTTCCTATGGCATTTAAGACTATGCACTTGACTTGTTTAGGTGCTAACTTGGCGTTGTAATTATGTATCTGGGAGCTTTGTTTAAAGTTTCGGCGGTATACCACTTGTCCTATTTGAAACTTAACATCCCTACTCCTTGTATCGTATACTTTCTTACTCTTCTCATGGGCCAACTTCAGCTCCTTCATGATTTTATTTCGTATCACCTGTAACTTGTCATTATTTGTTTGTATTTCAATGTCAACATCTTTTAATGCGCCCAACTTTCGGTATAGCTCGTATGATGCAGCATGCTGTATCATGGGCATACCGAAAGTGGCATAGTACGGCGACATGTTGATGGCTGAGTGTGCAACGCTGCGGAGGGCAAATGCAGCATCAGTAACGTACTTATCCCAGTTTTTCTGGTTGTCCTTTATAAAGGATCGGACGATCTGCAACACAGATCGATTTACCCTCTCCGCAGCGTTACCCTGAGGCGAATAAAATGCCGTTTTTATGTGTTTTGTGCCGTACTTTTCTAAAAAGCTGTTGAACATTTCAGATACAAACTGTTTTCCATTATCGGAATGGATATATTCGGGCACGCCGAATATGTGGAAAACATCTCTTTCTAAAAACTTAATTACCGCAGTTGAAGTTGCCTTTCTCATTGGTTCTAAAAATACAAATTTCGTGAAATGATCTAAACAGACAAAGACGTACACATTACCATCACTACTACGAGGATAAGGGCCCATAAAATCAATAAAGAGACGTTGGAAAGGTCGTTCGGTAAGCTTTTGCTTTCCCATTAGTGGTTGTTTAAATACATTTTGTGTCTTATTTATCTTGCAGATTTCGCAATCTTTAACATGTGCGCACACATCAGATACCATGCCTGGCCAATAATATTTCTGACGTAGTCGGGATAGGGTCTTATGTATGCCACCATGGCCAGCAGAAGGTGAGCCGTGAGACATTTCCACAAGCCCCGGTCGCAATTCCGACGGAACCCAAAGCTTCCAGGTCTGGTCCGCTAGAAGATCGCCCCCCCTGTCAAATTGCGTCCGTTTGTAAACATAACCGTCCGATAGACATAGGTCGGGGAGCTTTTCTTGATTTTCGGTCACCGTTTTTCGAAGCTCTTTGTACTCCTCCGACTCAAAGTACGGTGACTCAAGGCATATGTCTATCGCACGGTCGTTTGTCAGTATCTCGTCCATATGCATTCTCGACAGTGTGTCGGGAACCACGTTCTGCGTACCTTTTCTATGTTCGATGTTGAAATCATACGCTTGGAGTTTCAGGCTCCATCTTGCCAGCCTACTAGAAAGGTCCTTCTGGTTCATAAGCCATTTGAGGCTGGCATGATCCGTGATAATGGTGAACGGGGTTCCCTCCACATAAGGTCGAAAACGCTTTACACTTACAATTGCTGCATAGCACTCTAATTCCGTTATACTATAATTCTTTTGCGCCTTGTTAAGTTTAGCTGACACGTAAGCGATAGGTCGTTCATTTTGGTCTTCGTCGAGCTGAAACAACACCCCTCCCACTCCGTCAGTCGATGCGTCGCATTGTATGTAAAATCGTCTGTTAAAGTCCGGGTGCGTAAGTACTGGCGCTGAAATCAAGCTCTGTTTGAGCTTTTCAAACGATTTCATGGCCTCGTCCGTCATCGTAAATTTCTTAATCGTGTCTTTCTTGAGGCAGTCGTGCAGCGGCGCTGCAATAGTCGCATAGTCCTGGATGAAACGTACCAGCCAGACATGCCCAGGAACCGCCGAAGCTGCTTCGGGGTCTTAGGCGTAGGAAAGTCCCTCACGGCAGCAACCTTATTGGCATCTGTCCTAATACAACCATCCCCGACTACGTACCCAAGATATCGCACCTCTTTATAACAAAATTTGCTCTTTTCGACATTAATTGTTAACTTTGCCTCTCTAAGACACCGAGCGACTTTTTCCAACAAACACATATGAGACTCAAAATCTATAGAACAAACTAACAAATCGTCAAGATAAACAAATACACATTCACGTAAAGCGGCCAGAATGACCTTGTCCATAAGACGACACATTCGTTGTGCTGCATTGCACAACCCGAAAGGCATCACAGTAAATTGGTACAGGGGTCGACCTGGGACAGTGAAGGCTGTCTTCTCGCGTGATTTGGGGTCAAGGGGAATCTGCCAGAAAGCGTCTTTTAGATCAATTGCGGAGATATATCTAGTGTTTTGTAGGCGGCTTAAAATTCCATCAATATGGGGTAAGGGGTATGCATCCTTAATCGTCCTTTCATTCACTTTTCTTGCGTCCAAACATAACCGATTCTTTGTTCCTTTGATCACCAGTGAAACTGGTGAGTTCCAGCTGCTGTTGGACTCCTCGATCGCTCCCATGCTCAGCATACGGTCCAGCTCTGCGTAAATAAGTTTTTGGATGGCAGGTGAAATGGGGTAGTGACGTTGCTTTACCGGCAGATTCTCGTCGACCACCTCGATGACATGCTCTTCCTTGTCCGTTCGGCCTAACCCTAATACCGCAAAGGACGGGAATTGTGCTTTTACACGCTCCAAAGCGTTATTTTCCTTGGTGGTTAAAGTGTGTTGAACGGCGTCGAAAGTCAGGTCACCCTCAGCGGGAACGAGTTCCGCCACACTGGCAACATTATTACACACATTCACACCCTTACTCACAACATTCATTCCAAAGGCCTGCCAAAAATCAACTCCCAGATAAACTTCCTGTTGCAGATCCGGTACTATTAAAAATTCCAATTCTTTTGTCGGGTTATCCCACCAAACAGGTAACTTTATTACCCCTACCACGGCGGTTTCTTCCCCGTTTGCCGTCCGGATATTTTGGCCCCTGATTGGCATAATCAAGGCCTCTCTACCGCGTAGGAGTGCCGCTGAGCCTTTTCCTAAACAGCAGGCACTCGCCCCTGAGTCCAGGAGAGCCAGGACCTCATGACCTCCTATTTCAGTTTTAGCGAAAAATCTATTGTCACCTTTGACCTTGACTATTGTTGCAACAATTTTATTTCTTAACCTTTTAAAATATTTCTTTTTCTCTCGCAGTTTCCTTATCTTTTCAAAATTTCTACTATTCTTCTTAGTCCTATCTATCGCTTCACCAAATATTCTATGCCTTGCTTCTTCGTATTCAACTTTACGTTGGTGTAAACTTTTTACAACTCGCATCTCCATTCTCTCAACTGGTTTCACAACCCTGGCCTCATTATCTACTCTTTTTAAAATTCTTAATTCTGGCTGGCCGGGTTGTGTGTTTCCTGGCTGGAGCCCCCGGATAACTCCGCCAGCTTCATGTTTCCCTTGTTGGGTTTAAAAACACAGAAGGACGTATTACTACCACAAGCGAAACAAAACATACTGTGAAACTGGGACGAACATTTATTTGGCTTTTGTGCTTCTGCCGGGTTTTTATCAAAAAAATCCACCGGCATGCCACACGAAAAACACAACATTAAATGGAAGGGAGATGCACAAAAGGAATTCACAGTGGACTTGGACACATTTGGAGTAACAGACATATTTGGGACATTGGAATTGAGGGGAGTTTGTGATTGGATTTGGGATTGGGGTTGGGGTTTCCTATTAAAGGCTTCTACCTTCACCTCATTCTCAAACCCTATCTCGTTTACGGCTCTTCCCCTATTCTTGTTTTCTTTCATAAGTTTTTCGGCTCTCCTGCACTCAGCCTTGAGCTCCGCCAGAGAGTCCATTTTTAGGGCGAAGGTCAAGTTTGCCAGGTACGGTTTGAGATTTCCCCTGATAATGCCAACCAACTCCCTCTCAGGGATTCGCGTCCGCAAGCGGAATGTCATATCGTGTATCTCCCCGTAGAAGTCGTCGAAAGTTTCGCCGGGTTGCTGCTTCCGTTCCATCATTTCACGGATGATTTCATAGTCGGACTCGGCGGTCTTAAAGTGGCTCAGCAGCTCGGATTTCAGTTCGAAGTAACCAAAATCGGGATCTTCGGAATGATCCTCGAGTATCTGCCAATACCACTTCAAGGCACCGCCGGAAACCAGACAATGAAAGTCCGTGAAAAGCTGGAAGTAGGAAATGTTGTGTTGTTCACGCATCCTTTCAACCCGGAAAACAAAACTTTCGACGCTCATCCCTTTCGTAGTTCCGTCAAATTTGATGTGCCACTTCTCCAAGTCGAGCTTCTTCCACCTTGGAGGTTCATTTGGGTCTCTTGTGTCTCGTGTCCCCACTGAGGCCCGATTAGACGATTGTCCACTGGTACGACCAGTAGCGCCGCCAGCTTGGCGTTCTGGTGTGGATGCTCCGGTAGGCTGATTGCCCAGGGGATGCACGGTGGTCTCCATCTCTGTCACCCGACCACTAAGGTTCCCAACGTTGGTCTTTATGCCTCTGACTTCCTTTGCTATTTCGGACACCAGGTCTTGTTGCTGCGCCATCATCGCCATCATTCGGCTCAGTTGCTCCACGTTAGATATGGCATTGGCATTTTCAGTCACAGGCGGATTTCCAACGCTGGGACCCGAAATTGTTTGTTGTGTTCCCCCCTGTGCAATATTGCCTCCCACAGCACCCACCTCCTCAGTGTCGGACATTTGACACAAGAAATCTATTTTCTGAGAGAAGTTCAAAGCTGTAAGATGTTGGCACCCCATTGGTCGAAATTTGAAAAAGATTTTATGCCAAATAATTGGTCACTAATTGGTCAGCAGGTTTCAGTAATTGGTCAGCCATAGGAAAAAATTTATGCCACTTTAAAATTTTCCAAGGTGGCCGTAAGATGTTGGCACCCCATTGGTCGAAATTTGGAAAAGTTAGTATGCCAAATAATTGGTCACTAATTGGTCATAATTGGTCAGCAGGTCTCACTAATTGGTCAGCCATAGAAAATTTTTTATGACGTTTTTAAATTTTCCAAAGGAAAAGTCATTTACTTCCGCAGGCACCCTGTATACTTTAAATTTCAAAAAACAAATATGCCAAATAATTGGTCACTAATTGGTCATAATTGGTCAGTAGGTTTCACTAATTGGTCAGCCATAGAAAATTTTTAATTAATTTTTTTTAAGTTTTTTGAGTGTTATCGATTAAGATGTTGGCACCCCATTGGTCGAAATTTGGAAAAGTTAGTATGCCAAATAATTGGTCACTAATTGGTCATAATTGGTCAGCAGGTCTAACTAATTGGTCAGCCATAGAAAATTTTTTATGACGTTTTTAAATTTTCCAAGGGAAAGTCATTTACTTCCGCAGGCACCCTGTATACTTTAAATTTCAAAAAACAAATATGCCAAATAATTGGTCACTAATTGGTCATAATTGGTCAGTAGGTTTCACTAATTGGTCAGCTATAGAAAATTTTTAATTAAGTTTTTTGAGTGTTATCGATTAAGATGTTGGCACCCCATTGGTCGATTTTTGGAAAAGTTAGTATGCCAAATAATTGGTCACTAATTGGTCATAATTGGTCAGCAGGTCTCACTAATTGGTCAGCCATAGAAAATTTTTTATGACGTTTTTAAATTTTCCAAGGGAAAGTCATTTACTTCCGCAGGCACCCTGTATACTTTAAATTTCAAAAAACAAATATGCCAAATAATTGGTCACTAATTGGTCATAATTGGTCAGTAGGTTTCACTAATTGGTCAGCCATAGAAAATTTTTAATTAATTTTTTTTTAAGTTTTTTGAGTATTATCGATTAAGATGTTGGCACCCCATTGGTCGAAATTTGGAAAAGTTAGTATGCCAAATAATTGGTCACTAATTGGTCATAATTGGTCAGCAGGTCTCACTAATTGGTCAGCCATAGAAAATTTTTTATGACGTTTTTAAATTTTCCAAGGCACCCTGTATACTTTAAATTTCAAAAAACAAATATGCCAAATAATTGGTCACCAATTGGTCATAATTGGTCAGTAGGTTTCACTAATTGGTCAGCCATAGAAAATTTTTAATTAATTTTTTTTAAGTTTTTTGAGTGTTATCGATTAAGATGTTGGCACCTCATTGGTCAACATTTGGAAAAGTTAGTATGCCAAATAATTGGTCACTAATTGGTCATAATTGGTCAGCAGGTCTTACTAATTGGTCAGCCATAGAAAATTTTTTATGACGTTTTTAAATTTTCCAAGGGAAAGTCATTTCCTTCCGCAGGCACCCTGTATACTTTAAATTTCAAAAAACAAATATGCCAAATAATTGGTCACTAATTGGTCATAATTGGTCAGTAGGTTTCACTAATTGGTCAGCCATAGAAAATTTTTAATTAATTTTTTTTAAGTTTTTTGAGTGTTATCGATTAAGATGTTGGCACCCCATTGGTCGAAATTTGGAAAAGTTAGTATGCCAAATAATTGGTCACTAATTGGTCATAATTGGTCAGCAGGTCTCACTAATTGGTCAGCCATAGACAATTTTTTATGACGTTTTTAAATTTTCCAAGGGAAAGTCATTTACTTCCGCAGGCACCCTGTATACTCTAAATTTCAAAAAACAAATATGCCAAATAATTGGTCACTAATTGGTCATAATTGGTCAGTAGGTTTCACTAATTGGTCAGCTATAGAAAATTTTTAATTAATTTTTTTAAGTTTTTTGAGTGTTATCGATTAAGATGTTGGCACCCCATTGGTCGAAATTTGGAAAAGTTAGTATGCCAAATAATTGGTCATAATTGGTCAGCAGGTCTCACTAATTGGTCAGCCATAGAAAATTTTTTATGACGTTTTTAAATTTTCCAAGGGAAAGTCATTTACTTCCGCAGGCACCCTGTATACTTTAAATTTCAAAAAACAAATATGCCAAATAATTGGTCACTAATTGGTCATAACTGGTCAGTGGGTTTCACTAATTGGTCAGCCATAGAAAATTTTTAATTAATTTTTTTTTAAGTTTTTTGAGTGTTATCGATTAAGATGTTGGCACCCCATTGGTCGAAATTTGGAAAAGTTAGTATGCCAAATAATTGGTCACTAATTGGTCATAATTGGTCAGCAGGTCTCACTAATTGGTCAGCCATAGAAAATTTTTTATGACGTTTTTAAATTTTCCAAGGGAAAGTCATTTACTTCCGCAGGCACCCTGTATACTTTAAATTTCAAAAAACAAATATGCCAAATAATTGGTCACTAATTGGTCATAATTGGTCAGTAGGTTTCACTAATTGGTCAGCCATAGAAAATTTTTAATTAATTTTTTTTAAGTTTTTTGAGTGTTATCGATTAAGATGTTGGCACCCCATTGGTCAAAATTTGGAAAAGTTAGTATGCCAAATAATTGGTCACTAATTGGTCATAATTGGTCAGCAGGTCTTACTAATTGGTCAGCCATAGAAAACTTTTTATGACGTTTTTAAATTTTCCAAGGGAAAGTCATTTACTTCCGCAGGCACCCTGTATACTTTAAATTTCAAAAAACAAATATGCCAAATAATTGGTCACTAATTGGTCATAATGCAGCACTGGCTCGGACAAAAAGGACGCTGCCTACAGGGAGACGTTGCGAACGGGCGCAACCCGCAGTGTATGGCAACGCTATCGTGAGGCAAAGAAGGAAGAGAGACGCCTTTTCAGAAAAAAGAAACGTGAGGCCGAAAGGCGTGAGTGTGAGGAGCTTGAGATGCTGGCTGACAGGAATGATGCCCGAAAATTCTATGAAAAGATCCGGCGGATGACGGAAGGTTTTAAGACCGGGGCAAGTTCCTGTAAGGACAATAATGGCGACCTGGTAACCGACGTACAGAGTGTACTTAAATTATGGAGGGAGCACTTCTCCTCACTGCTAAATTGCGAGGGAGACGTTGAACCCGATACCCCAATCCCTGACGATGGAAAAGTCGTCCCACCACCTGACTATGATGAAGTGAGGATAGCTATATCCCGGCTCAAAAACAACAAAGCGCCTGGAAAAGACGGACTACCCGCCGAGCTGTTCAAACACGGAGGCGAAGAGCTGGTAAAAAGCATGCATCAGCTCTTATGCAGAATATGGTCAGACGAGTGCATGCCTCCAGATTGGAATTTAAGTGTGCTCTGCCCAATCCACAAGAAAGGCGATCCCGCTAACCGCACCAACTACCGCGGAATCAGCCTTCTTAATATCGCATATAAGGTTCTTTCTAGCGTATTGTGTGAAAGACTGAAGCCCATCGTAGACAAGCTGATTGGACCTTATCAGTGTGGCTTTAGACCTGGTAAGTCTACCATCGACCAGATTTTCACGATACGCCAAATCCTGGAGAAGACCCATGATAAAAGAATCGACACACACCATCTCTTTGTCGATTTCAAAGCCGCTTTTGACAGCGCAAAAAGGAGTTGCCTGTATGCCGCCATGTCTGAATTTGACTTCCCTGCAAAGCTTATACGGCTTTGCCAAATGACGTTGAGCAATACTAACAGCTCCGTCAGAGTCGGGAAGGACCTCTCTGAGCCATTTGAAACCAAACGAGGCTTCAGACAGGGCGACTCCCTTTCCTGCGATTTCTTCAACCTGATGCTGGAGAAGATAATTCGAGCAGCAGAGCTAAACCGCAATGGTACAATCTTTTACAATAGCGTGCAATTGCTGGCGTATGCCGATGATATTGATATCATTGGCCTTAACAACCGCGCCGTAAGCGCTGCCTTCTCTGGACTGGATAAAGAAGCGAAAAAAGTGGGTCTTGCGGTCAACGAGGACAAGACGAAGTATTTGCTGTCATCAAAGAAAGAATCGGCGCACCTGCGCCTTGGCAGCCACGTCAATGTTGATAGTTACAAATTTGAAACTGTGAGGGCTTCGTCTATTTGGGAACCAGCATTAACACCGAAAATAATATCAGTCTAGAAATCCAACGGAGAATCACTCTTGCGAACAAGTGCTACTTTGGACTGAGTAGGCAATTGAGAAGTAAAGTCCTCTCTCGAAGAACAAAGATCGCGCTCTATAAGTCTCTCATCATACCTGTCCTGATGTATGGCTCAGATTCATGGACAATGTCAAGAGAAGATGAGATGGCCCTTGGAGTATTTGAGAGAAAAGTTCTCCGGAAGATTTATGGTCCTTCCCGTGATGCCGACGGCGAGTATCGAAGGAGATTTAACGATGAGCTGTACGAGCTTTACGCAGATCTGACCATAGTCCAGCGAATTAAAGCCCAAAGGCTCCGCTGGCTGGGTCACGTCATGCGAATGGACAAAGAAGCTCCAGCCCAGAAGGTTTTCCAATCGTCACCCGAATTCGGCAGCAGAGGAAGGGGGAGGCCTCGACTGAGATGGAAACAACAGGTGGAGGATGACTTGAACTCCCTTGGGGTTTCCAATTGGCGTCAGTTATCACTGAAAAGGAATGACTGGCGTGCTTTGATAGGCGACGGCCAAAATCGCTTAGGCGGTTAAGCGCCAATAAATGATGATGATGATTGGTCATAATTGGTCAGTAGGTTTCACTAATTGGTCAGCCATAGAAAATTTTTAATTAATTTTTTTTAAGTTTTTTGAGTGCTATCGATTAAGATGTTGGCACCCCATTGGTCGAAATTTGGAAAAGTTAGTATGCCAAATAATTGGTCACTAATTGGTCATAATTGGTCAGCAGGTCTCACTAATTGGTCAGCCATAGAAAATTTTTTATGACGTTTTTAAATTTTCCAAGGCACCCTGTATACTTTAAATTTCAAAAAACAAATATGCCAAATAATTGGTCACCAATTGGTCATAATTGGTCAGTAGGTTTCACTAATTGGTCAGCCATAGAAAATTTTTAATTAATTTTTTTTAAGTTTTTTGAGTGTTATCGATTAAGATGTTGGCACCCCATTGGTCGAAATTTGGAAAAGTTAGTATGCCAAATAATTGGTCACTAATTGGTCATAATTGGTCAGCAGGTCTCACTAATTGGTCAGCCATAGACAATTTTTTATGACGTTTTTAAATTTTCCAAGGGAAAGTCATTTACTTCCGCAGGCACCCTGTATACTTTAAATTTCAAAAAACAAATATGCCAAATAATTGGTCACTAATTGGTCATAATTGGTCAGTAGGTTTCACTAATTGGTCAGCTATAGAAAATTTTTAATTAATTTTTTTTAAGTTTTTTGAGTGTTATCGATTAAGATGTTGGCACCTCATTGGTCAACATTTGGAAAAGTTAGTATGCCAAATAATTGGTCACTAATTGGTCATAATTGGTCAGCAGGTCTTACTAATTGGTCAGCCATAGAAAATTTTTTATGACGTTTTTAAATTTTCCAAGGGAAAGTCATTTCCTTCCGCAGGCACCCTGTATACTTTAAATTTCAAAAAACAAATATGCCAAATAATTGGTCACTAATTGGTCATAATTGGTCAGTAGGTTTCACTAATTGGTCAGCCATAGAAAATTTTTAATTAATTTTTTTTAAGTTTTTTGAGTGTTATCGATTAAGATGTTGGCACCCCATTGGTCGAAATTTGGAAAAGTTAGTATGCCAAATAATTGGTCACTAATTGGTCATAATTGGTCAGCAGGTCTCACTAATTGGTCAGCCATAGACAATTTTTTATGACGTTTTTAAATTTTCCAAGGGAAAGTCATTTACTTCCGCAGGCACCCTGTATACTTTAAATTTCAAAAAACAAATATGCCAAATAATTGGTCACTAATTGGTCATAATTGGTCAGTAGGTTTCACTAATTGGTCAGCTATAGAAAATTTTTAATTAATTTTTTTAAGTTTTTTGAGTGTTATCGATTAAGATGTTGGCACCCCATTGGTCGAAATTTGGAAAAGTTAGTATGCCAAATAATTGGTCATAATTGGTCAGCAGGTCTCACTAATTGGTCAGCCATAGAAAATTTTTTATGACGTTTTTAAATTTTCCAAGGGAAAGTCATTTACTTCCGCAGGCACCCTGTATACTTTAAATTTCAAAAAACAAATATGCCAAATAATTGGTCACTAATTGGTCATAACTGGTCAGTGGGTTTCACTAATTGGTCAGCCATAGAAAATTTTTAATTAATTTTTTTTAAGTTTTTTGAGTGTTATCGATTAAGATGTTGGCACCCCATTGGTCGAAATTTGGAAAAGTTAGTATGCCAAATAATTGGTCACTAATTGGTCATAATTGGTCAGCAGGTCTCACTAATTGGTCAGCCATAGAAAATTTTTTATGACGTTTTTAAATTTTCCAAGGGAAAGTCATTTACTTCCGCAGGCACCCTGTATACTTTAAATTTCAAAAAACAAATATGCCAAATAATTGGTCACTAATTGGTCATAATGCAGCACTGGCTCGGACAAAAAGGACGCTGCCTACAGGGAGACGTTGCGAACGGGCGCAACCCGCAGTGTATGGCAACGCTATCGTGAGGCAAAGAAGGAAGAGAGACGCCTTTTCAGAAAAAAGAAACGTGAGGCCGAAAGGCGTGAGTGTGAGGAGCTTGAGATGCTGGCTGACAGGAATGATGCCCGAAAATTCTATGAAAAGATCCGGCGGATGACGGAAGGTTTTAAGACCGGGGCAAGTTCCTGTAAGGACAATAATGGCGACCTGGTAACCGACGTACAGAGTGTACTTAAATTATGGAGGGAGCACTTCTCCTCACTGCTAAATTGCGAGGGAGACGTTGAACCCGATACCCCAATCCCTGACGATGGAAAAGTCGTCCCACCACCTGACTATGATGAAGTGAGGATAGCTATATCCCGGCTCAAAAACAACAAAGCGCCTGGAAAAGACGGACTACCCGCCGAGCTGTTCAAACACGGAGGCGAAGAGCTGGTAAAAAGCATGCATCAGCTCTTATGCAGAATATGGTCAGACGAGTGCATGCCTCCAGATTGGAATTTAAGTGTGCTCTGCCCAATCCACAAGAAAGGCGATCCCGCTAACCGCACCAACTACCGCGGAATCAGCCTTCTTAATATCGCATATAAGGTTCTTTCTAGCGTATTGTGTGAAAGACTGAAGCCCATCGTAGACAAGCTGATTGGACCTTATCAGTGTGGCTTTAGACCTGGTAAGTCTACCATCGACCAGATTTTCACGATACGCCAAATCCTGGAGAAGACCCATGATAAAAGAATCGACACACACCATCTCTTTGTCGATTTCAAAGCCGCTTTTGACAGCGCAAAAAGGAGTTGCCTGTATGCCGCCATGTCTGAATTTGACTTCCCTGAAAAGCTTATACGGCTTTGCCAAATGACGTTGAGCAATACTAACAGCTCCGTCAGAGTCGGGAAGGACCTCTCTGAGCCATTTGAAACCAAACGAGGCTTCAGACAGGGCGACTCCCTTTCCTGCGATTTCTTCAACCTGATGCTGGAGAAGATAATTCGAGCAGCAGAGCTAAACCGCAATGGTACAATCTTTTACAATAGCGTGCAATTGCTGGCGTATGCCGATGATATTGATATCATTGGCCTTAACAACCGCGCCGTAAGCGCTGCCTTCTCTGGACTGGATAAAGAAGCGAAAAAAGTGGGTCTTGCGGTCAACGAGGACAAGACGAAGTATTTGCTGTCATCAAAGAAAGAATCGGCGCACCTGCGCCTTGGCAGCCACGTCACTGTTGATAGTTACAAATTTGAAACTGTGAGGGCTTCGTCTATTTGGGAACCAGCATTAACACCGAAAATAATATCAGTCTAGAAATCCAACGGAGAATCACTCTTGCGAACAAGTGCTACTTTGGACTGAGTAGGCAATTGAGAAGTAAAGTCCTCTCTCGAAGAACAAAGATCGCGCTCTATAAGTCTCTCATCATACCTGTCCTGATGTATGGCTCAGATTCATGGACAATGTCAAGAGAAGATGAGATGGCCCTTGGAGTATTTGAGAGAAAAGTTCTCCGGAAGATTTATGGTCCTTCCCGTGATGCCGACGGCGAGTATCGAAGGAGATTTAACGATGAGCTGTACGAGCTTTACGCAGATCTGACCATAGTCCAGCGAATTAAAGCCCAAAGGCTCCGCTGGCTGGGTCACGTCATGCGAATGGACAAAGAAGCTCCAGCCCAGAAGGTTTTCCAATCGTCACCCGAATTCGGCAGCAGAGGAAGGGGGAGGCCTCGACTGAGATGGAAACAACAGGTGGAGGATGACTTGAACTCCCTTGGGGTTTCCAATTGGCGTCAGTTATCACTGAAAAGGAATGACTGGCGTGCTTTGATAGGCGACGGCCAAAATCGCTTAGGCGGTTAAGCGCCAATAAATGATGATGATGATTGGTCATAATTGGTCAGTAGGTTTCACTAATTGGTCAGCCATAGAAAATTTTTAATTAATTTTTTTTAAGTTTTTTGAGTGCTATCGATTAAGATGTTGGCACCCCATTGGTCGAAATTTGGAAAAGTTAGTATGCCAAATAATTGGTCACTAATTGGTCATAATTGGTCAGCAGGTCTCACTAATTGGTCAGCCATAGAAAATTTTTTATGACGGTTTTAAATTTTCCAAGGGAAAGTCATTTACTTCCGCAGGCACTCTGTATACTTTAAATTTCAAAAAACAAATATGCCAAATAATTGGTCACTAATTGGTCATAATTGGGTAATTCCTCTGCTTAAAGATATTATGCATAATTTTTCGAGGAAAACACCATTTGGAAAAACTTGCAAATATTTTTATTAAAGCAAAGAATGTAACAATGCAGAGTTAAAACAAAGGAACAGATCTTTTGCGATATTCGTTTTTAAGGGATTTTATACACGCTTGGGTATGGTAGGCTTATACCTATTTGCCAAAGTACCCACACCGACAGATACCTAGTAAAATGTGTTGAGTATGGTAGGCGTATACCTACTTGCCAAAATACCCACATCTACAGGTACCTAGTACAAATGGTCAAATTCGTTTAAATTTTCTGCCGTGGTATTTTACTATATAAAAGTATATTTATCTGGTATAGGATATCAGCAAAAAAAGTTCAAGAGCAATGAACATAATTTGACTTTGACTATGCCAAAATTTGTTTTTATTGGAATTGGGAATATTGTTTCTTGAAGTGCTTTTTTTATATATATTCGGGCCTTTTGCTTTAATTATCTGGCCACCCTGCACGTGTTAACACCAGCTAACCTAATAGGCGAAACACTGCTTCAACCTGACGTAAGCTTTTTGACAGCGTTTTAGTACATGGTGCATTAGCGTAGGTGATAAGCATTGCGATTGCAACGCGAGTGGTCAAGGTTCAAGGTTCATTATTTGGAATATTTTTTTTTTGCAAAATTATTATATTTGGGGTGTCTAAAGAGGTAAATAATAAGTTTAATCTTGGTTCCCGGATAGGGCGCGTGATCCATGGAATTTGCAGAACAATTTTTTGAGTTGGCCGCCGCGATTAAAAAAATAACTCTTAAGGGTCAGTTACATAAAGCTTTATTTTGACTTTACCTCGAACTTTGACTTTGACAGAAAAGTTCAGTATACGCTTTTAAACGAAGCATGGCAAATTGAAGACCTCAAAGTTGAAGCAAGGTTAAAATTTGGCAAACTCTCAAATTTTGCTTGCTTTCCTTGCTTTGACAATCAGATGTTGATGACTTTGCTTTAATTAAAGAATAAAAAGTTGGAGGAAATAATAATTAATTCATTTTTTCTCTATTAAATTAATAAATTAACCAAAACATTCTGAATGCAAGGAAATAAATAACGAAAACAAATGTATAAAAGAAAAGCGTCAAAGCGTTCGTTGTAGCATTCCTCTGAAGTTGGACGCAAAGTTTTGAGGTAGCAAATGTCAGGCGAGGTTAACAAAGCTTTATGTATTTGACCCTTTAGCGGCTCCACACTTTTGCACTTTTTGTTTGCAATTTACTAAAATAGTTGCTTTTTAAAATACGTTCAAAATTCCGGGAGTGGGATTAATATACGCAAATATTTAATTTTTATACCTGTAAATAATGTTTCAAAATAAAAAAAAAATAATAAAAGAATGCATTTTTTTAATAAATACTTATGACTTATAAATTATCAAAAAAAAAAGACACTTACCCAAACCAGCATCGAACTTAAGTCACCCGCCTTGATAATCGGAATGCCTAACGCCTGGGCTACAGTCGCATGTTCAAATTGATGCCTAATGAGTGATGTTGAAGTGATTGTATCTGTATGCACAGTATTTCACGTAATTGTAGAGACCGCACATCTTCTTGGGAAAGAATCGATAACATGCCAACGTCAGTAATTGGTGGATGATTAAGGTAAATTACTTTTGCCTTGCAAAATTTTAAAATTTCATAAAAACTGTCCTATGGCTGACCAATTAGTGAGACCTGCTGACCAATTACGACTGACAGTGGCCAATTATGTATTTGGCATACAGCTATATAGCTTTTCCAAATTTCGACCAATGGGGTGCCAACATCTTAATCGATAACACTCAAAAAACTTAAAAAAATTAATTAAAAATTTTCTATGGCTGACCAATTAGTGAAACCTATTGACCAATTATGACCAATTAGTGACCAATTATTTGGCAGATTTGTTTTTTGAAATTTAAAGTATACAGGGTGCCTGCGGAAGTAAATGACTTTTCCCTTGTAAAATTTAAAAACGTCATAAAAAATTTTCTATGGCTGACCAATTAGTGAGACCTGCTGACCAATTATGACCAATTAGTGACCAATTATTTGGCATACTAACTTTCCCAAATTTCGACCAATGGGGTGCCAACATCTTAATCGATAACACTCAAAAAACTTAAAAAAATTAATTAAAAATTTTCTATGGCTGGCCAATTAGTGAAACCTACTGACCAATTATGACCAATTAGTGACCAATTATTTGGCATATTTGTTTTTTGAAATTTAAAGTATACAGGGTGCCTGCGGAGGTAAATGACTTTTCCCTTGTAAAATTTAAAAACGTCATAAAAAATTTTCTATGGCTGACCAATTAGTGAGACCTGCTGACCAATTATGACCAATTAGTGACCAATTATTTGGCATACTAACTTTCCCAAATTTCGACCAATGGGGTGCCAACATCTTAATCGATAACACTCAAAAAACTTAAAAAAATTAATTAAAAATTTTCTATGGCTGACCAATTAGTGAAACCTACTGACCAATTATGACCAATTAGTGTAAAGTATAAAGGGTGCCTGCGGAAGTAAATGACTTTTCCCTTGTAAAATTTAAAAACGTCATAAAAAATTTTCTATGGCTGACCAATTAGTGAGACCTGCTGACCAATTATGACCAATTAGTGACCAATTATTTGGCATACTAACTTTTCCAAATTTCGACCAATGACCAATTATGACCAATTAGTGACCAATTATTTGGCATACTAACTTTTCCAAACTTCGACCAATGGGGTGCCAACATCTTAATCGATAACACTCAAAAAACTTAAAAAAATTAATTAAAAATTTTCTATGGCTGACCAATTAGTGAAACCTACTGACCAATTATGACCAATTAGTGACCAATTATTTGGCATATTTGTTTTTTTAAATTTAAAGTATACAGGGTGCCTGTGGAAGTAAATGACTTTTCCCTTGGAAAATTTAAAAACGTCATAAAAAATTTTCTATGGCTGACCAATTAGTGAGACCTGCTGACCAATTATGACCAATTAGTGACCAATTATTTGGCATACTAACTTATCCAAATTTCGACCAATGGGGTGCCAACATCTTACGGCCACCTTGGAAAATTTTAAAGTGGCATAAATTTTTTCCTATGGCTGACCAATTACTGAAACCTGCTGACCAATTATGACCAATTAGTAACCAATTATTTGGCATAAAATCTTTTTCAAATTTCGACCAATGGGGTGCCAACATCTTACAGCTCGCTTGTACCCAAAACGGTGGTCCCGTACAACAACCATATTGCAATTTTGATTAAAGCGGTGCGTCCGCTTTGTGTATACCCTACATAGGGTTGCCAGACGTCCTTCTTTCGGAAGGACATGTCCTTCATTTTATTGCAACGTCCTTCCCTGTCCGTCCAAAAGAAAAAGTGTAGAAATGTCCTTCTTTTTAAGTTTTGTCCTTCTTATGTCCTTCTTTATCCGTTTTTTTTTTTTTGCTAGGGGCTTGAGATTAGTATCTAGTTATGCTAAAATTAAATGAGCTACAAAACTGCATACCCGAAAATATCTAAAAATTTTTTTGATGAGATTCGTCGAGTTTCGCGAATTTTTTTGGAATTTTGCACAAAGTTTTAAGTGCAAAATTTTAATGTATTTTCATCTATACACGGCTAAAAATTCGAACCTAAATTTTAAACTTTTTTGGACTACATATATGACCAAACCAAATTTCGATTCAAATTCAATCTAGACCAGTTTTCATGAAAATTGACTAAATGAATCGGGTTTCAATTATAAACAAGAAATGTTTTAACAATTTTTTAAAGATAAAATAAATTTTTTGTCCGTTGGCGGGAATTCGAACCAAGACTCCCCGCATCATGCCCGTCTGCTCTACCACTGAGCTACATCGCACACATAAATGTTGTTGGCAAAATTCAATCTTGAATAAGCTTTCAAAAATAAATTTGAATTTTCAAGCCCAAAAGTTTAAATTTTAGACCGAAAAGTTTTAAGAATAAAATAAAACTAAAAAAAATGTGGCAGCAGACAGAACTCGAACGAAAACGCTCAGGAGTCACAGCCGACTGCTCTACCGCTGAGCTATGACGCACATGAAGTTTTTGTGGGCAAAATTCAATTACATTAAAACAAACCAAAAATAAAAATTTGTGACAGCTTTTTCATTTAGATTTTAAATCGAAACCAAAAGAAATTGAAAATCTTTGTAGGTATTTGGACGGTTTGAAATATTGTACAAAAAAGTTTGAGAAATTGATTAAACTTTATACGGGTTTAAAATTTAGGTTCATGTTTCTAGCCGTGTATTTTCATGAAAAATTATAGAAATTTTTAGTGTTGTATTATCTATGCATTAATTTTTTGTTTCTTTGCATTTAAATGTGAATACGTGCCAAATATATGTATAAATTAGACTGGGCCAAAAATAAAAAAAATCTTTTTTTTTAAAGTTATATTGGTTTTCTTTTTAAGAAAGGTGAAAAAATTACTGTAATTCGCTATATCATCGCTAGTTTAGACTTTACAGACTTTACCTCATATTTGGTATAAAAACGACAAACCATTGTTGTAAAACACCATTTACATTTTTTAAGGAAATCGAATTCCCTACAAAATTTGCATTGACCAAAATTTTCTCAGACTAGCCGTTTTCTAGTATTCTACCCTTAAAAATTAGCATGTTTTTTCGATTTCCCATTTATTCTTTCAAAAATTGTCAAAAATGAAAATAGGTAGAACAACTTTTTTTGTTACTTTTTCAAAACTTGTTTAGTATTAAATTGAAAAAAAAAAATCATATTTCCGTTTTTTTTTTTGGTGTTTTTGATCCAATTTTTTTACTAAAATTTTTGTTTATTGATATTCTACATGATTAATTATCTTTATATGATTAATATTATAACCAAAAATATACATTTCTCATATACGTTCAAACATATTTTTGCATAATATATGCATTCTCTGCGAAGGTGTAGTTTTACAGTCTTCAAATGGCGCAGCCGCAAAAAAACAAAAAGTTGACGGATCGGTGAACTCGATACATAAATTTTCATGTATTTTGGCGAGCTAGATCCAAATCCGTGATCAGAACTAGCCTAACAGGTCGCAGTTCTTCTCTAACCTATGTATTGTAAGGTAAGGGCCGAACCTCGGCCCCGTTGTTGAATTATGATATCGAATTCAGATTCAGCAGCCAATTTCCCTCAAGAATATGTATTTAGTTTATTCGATGTTAATTTTTTCATGTTTCGCAATTTTCAAACCAAAATCGGGAAATCCAAAAAAACATGCCAATGTTTGAGGCTAGAATACTAGAAACGGCTAGTCTGAGAAAATTTCAGTCTAAGCAGCTTTTGTAGGGAATTCAATTCCCTACAAAAATATGTTCAGGTAAATGGTGTTTTTGTACAATGATTTGTCGTTTTTATACCAAATTGGAGGTTAAGTCTGTAAAATCTAAACTAGCGATGATAGACCTCTAGACTTTAATTTTAAAATCTGAAAAATTACAGTAATTTTTTTCACCTTTCTTAAAAAGAAAATCAATATAAAAGCTTGATGTTATGGTCATGTTATTGTACAGTAGAAAATTTTCATGGACTATTTGACCGATCGAATAATTTATTTTTAAATTATTCTATTTTTTTTTTGTTATTTAACGAACAAACTGAACAACAACTCACAAACAAACAATACCAGCTACCGTGATTGCAATTTCGTTCTTGCTAAGGAACTAGACGTACGGCTTTGTATTTATTGTTAGAAATTTTTAATATTTCCTTTGTAGTGGTCATTGAACCGAGGAGAAATTAGGAATTTCTAACCGCAGCGTGTTGTTGTTGTTGTTGTTGTTAACAATGCATTGCCCTGTCTAGAGTGTATGATCATTCCGAAGATCTTCATCAAGCTCTTCTAAGGGGAGTCCAAGGAAACGTGCAGTTTCAACAGGGTTTGTCCAGAGGGACAGAGGGGTTAGAAGAGTAGGTTCAGATGAACAATTGAAGAGTGTTGAGAGTATCATGGGGGGTCCTACCACATGCAGGGCATGTGTTTCAGATTGTATCATTAAGTCTGAATAAGTAGGAGTTTAACCTTACACTATATCCAGACCTAAGCTGTGCCAAGGTCACTCTTGTCTCCCTTGGTAAGGTGCGTTCTTCCTTGCCTGCTCAGCATTTCCGCATGCTATTTTACATTGAGCAGTTTTGCCTCCTGATGGAGGTGAGACTCGGAAGACATGAGGAGACATCCCGTAGCAGTTCTGATGGCAGTATTTTGGCAGACTTGTAACTTCGTCCAGTTGGTGTTATGTATATTAGGCGACCATATGGGTGCAGCATAGTCAAAGACTGGTCGGCCAATGGCCTTATATGTACAAGTACTGCCGGCAAGTGACTTGAGGATCTTGTTGCGACCACGTACCTTTGAGACCATTGCAGACACATGACCAGCAAATGAGAAAGTATTATCCAGTGTCATCCCTAATAACTTTGGGTGGCTGACAGTTGGTAGCTTAGTGCCATCAACGAAAATGTCTAATTCATTTCTCACCTGGTGCGTCCATGTCGTAAAAAGCGTCGCCGTTGATTTAGTCGGAGATATCGTCAGATGTCGCTCAGTGAAAAACCTGGAAAGGTCGCAGAGGTACCCGTTGATTTTCGTACAGAGTTCATCAGTATAGGGGCCCTTCCCCGTCGCCATTATTGTACAGTCGTCGTTACACCAACACTGCTTGTTTGATTTCGTGGGATAATTGCTACTATGTTCGTTAATACCTGTATATTTATACCTTTCATGAACATGAAATGGTATTATAACTTTGGTCCGATGTTTGTAAATATGAGAAGAAGAAGAGATAGACCCATCAATAAGTATACCGAAATGATCAGGATGACGAGATGAGTTGATTTAGCCATGTCCGTCTGTCCGTCTGTCCGTCTGTCTGTCTGTCTGTTTGAACGCAAACTAGTCCCTCAGTTTTTGAGATATTTGGCTGAAATTTGGTATGCGGCCACCATTTTCCAATATAGGAATCATTTGTCGGAACCAGCAAGATCCGACCAATATAACATATAGCTCCCATACAACCGATTATTCCGATAAACGGATTTTGGGCTATAAGTCCTGTAATTAAACACGTAGGAACGTGAAATTTTGGAAGTATCGCTATTTTTATATGCAAAATATCGATGTTGAAAATCATTGAGATGGCATAAATATTTCACATAGCTCCCATACAATCGATTATTCCGATAAGCGGATTTTGGGCTATAAGTCCTGTAATTAAACACATAGGAACGCGAAATTTTGGAAGCATCGCTATTTTTATATGTAAAATATCGATGTTGAAAATCATGGAAATGGGATAAATATTTCACATAGCCCCCATACAATCGATTGTTCCGATAAACGGATTTTGGTAGATAACTCCTGTAATTATATCGGTTGGAATGTGAAATTTCGTAAATGTTGCTATTTTAGAATGTGGAATATCGATGTTAAAAATCAATGAGATTGAACCAATATAACACATCTAATCGATAGCTCCGATAATTTCGGTATGAGCTAAAGTTAAATTCACACAGGCTGTACTGGGGATCAAACAGTGAAAATCGTGACGCTTATTCATGAAAGGTATTTAGCCTTCGGCACAGCCGAAGACAGCTTTCCTTACTTGTTTTGATGTTATTTTTTTGTTGTATATGTATCAAGGTCTGAAACCGATTAAAATAACGTTCCGATTTCGGTTTCGGTTTTTGCAACGTGTTTCGGTTTCGGTTCCGGTTTCGTTCTTCAAAATTTATTTCGGTTTCGGTTACGGTTTCGTTCCGGTTTCGGTTTCCAAATAAAAACACGAAAAAAAAATTTTACTACTAAAATACTCAAGTACCTATGTAGCTACGAAATAGGTCTGAATTTTCATAACTTTTTTCCTGCGGCCATGATGGGATTTCTCCAATATAATAATACATTTATTAACGCTATGCATGGATGAAATTTCTGCAAAACAATTTCCTAAAGTTAACTCTACTTTTTTATTAAAAATGGAAGCCAAATGAAATGTATAAATCGTTAAAAACATTAAAATTAGTGGCGCTTTCTGAGACAAGCCTGAACATTTCTTTTTCGGATCTCGTAAATTTGTTTCGATCGCTTCATTCAACTATAGTCAAAACGTGGCTCGACAATCTTCCATGAAAACTTTCAGGGTACCTGTTTGTAAAAGGAAGTACCTATGTGCCCACTCACAGAAGTAAGGTATTGAAAAAATTCAAAACCGTTTGGAACCGGTTCCGGCTTTTGAAACGGTTTCGGTTTCGGTCTTTTCCAGATCAAAATAACGGTTACGGTTTCGGTTTCGGTTTTGAAAAATGAATCGGTTTTAATCGGTTACGGTTACGGTTTCGGTTTCGGTTTCAGTCCTTGATATGTATGAATACATATCTCTTTGCCTTTTTAGATCACACCGCATCGACATATGTAGCTTGCGATGTGTGACTAGGGCTTTTTTAAGCTGTATCCTCTGTTACGATTTTTTACACGGGTCCTTGGCTAGAATATGAAAGCTTGATGTTATGGTCATGTTATTGTACAAAGTTTGTTCGTCAAATAACAAAAATAGAATAATTTAAAAATAAATTATTCGATCGGTGAAATAGTCCATGAAAATTTTCTACTGTACAATAACATGACCATAACATCAAGCTTTCATATCCCTGCAGTCAACTTAACTAGTTTTATACTAATCAAATACCAGTCAGCCAGGCGCCTCAACTAGTTCGAGTTCTGTAATTTTTCCATATTAGCAACTGGTATTTTTAACACGGCGATGTCCTACGAGATGGCAATTGTCCTTCTCTGCATCAGCACCATACCAATTGGCTGACTAGTCAGCCTCTGCATCAGGAATATACCAGTTGATATACTTGTTATTATACACATCAGTATCATACCATATAAGATACTAGTTCGTATATACGTCAGGATCGTACCAGTTGGCAGACTAGTTCATATATACATCAGAATAATACCAGTTGGCAGACTAGTTCATATATACATCAGAAGCATACTAGTTGAAAGACTAGTTCATATATGCATCAGAATCATACCAGTTGACAGACTAGTTCATATATGCATCAGAATCATAACAGTTGGCAGACTAGTTCATATATGCATCAGAATCACACCAGTTGACAGACTAGTTCATATATGCATCTGAACCATACCAATTAACAGACTAGTTAAAAAAATCATCGGAATCATACCAGTTGTCATACTAGTTCATATATGCGTCAGAATCATACCAGTTGATATAGTAGTTCATTTATGCATTAGAATCATACCAGTTCACATACCAGTTCACTTATGCATCATAATCATATCAGTTGACATACTATTTCAAATTTGCATCAGAAATATACCATTTGACATACTAGTTCATATATGCATCAGAATATTACCAGTTGATATACTAGTTCATATATACATCAGAATCATACCAGTTGACATACTGCTCAGTCTATGCGGCAGGACATACTAATCATTATGCCCATTCAGATCGTACCACTTGTCATACTAGTCCACGAATTTGCACCAGTATCATAGTCAGCCTCTACATCAGCAATATACCAGTTTATTCTTTAGAAAGCAGCGACTATTTGTATTTACCCAAACACGAAAAAGCATCTGTGAATTACAAGGTAAAAAAGAAGCAGTTACAAGAGAAAAAGAAAAGCAATTGTCCTCTTCTGCATCAGCACCATACCAATTGGTATACTAGTCAGCCTCAGCATCAGCATTATACCAGTTTATATACTAGTTCATACACAGCCAAAAATGAGCTAAAGGCTCTGAGTTCGATTCTCGGTAAAGTTGACACAAGTTTTTTTTTTTCTATATTTTTTAAATTATGTTGATTATTGTATTTTTAATTTAATTATTGAATTAAACTTGCAATGGCTCCTTTCAAATTCCGTGTTCGTCAAGTTTGATTATATAGGTGAAGGCCCAATTGCATTCAACTTTGTAGGATCCACTTTCATTCAAAGTTTTTTAAACGTAAAGCGAAGCGAAATTTTTGCAAATGCTCAAAAACGAGGCGCGCATTTGTCAAAGTTTTATGTAATTGGGGCTTTGGAGTTGTATTTTTAGGTAAGGTAAATTAAGGTTACTCAAGGTTAGGTTTGTCGTCCACTGCGGAGTTCCGGTCCCACATATGTATATATAGATAAAAGTAAGTCTTATTTTTACAAAAAGAGTCAAAGTAAGACTGCTTTCATGCTGGGCCATACACTCGAGTTAAAGGAGCATTGTTAGAGTCAATTTATATTGTTGTTGTCAATATACTCAAGTTTATGCCGCAACGTAAAAAAATGGCGGTTATATACCAACAGGTTGCCATAACGAGACTTTTGCCGAACTTCTCTTCCAACTTATAGTGTGCTGCTTTGATTTTTGTTGGGATTTTCCACATAGTAGTATCCCGGGACTGACACTCCTAAACCGACACCGTTACTCCTCCTCGAACCACTTAGATGACTTTATGAAGGTCATCAAGTCCTTTATGTCCAGTTCAGCGGTCTCGTTTAGGCTATCCAGGAAGGGAACTCCCAAAAAGCGCGTTCTCGCGCCGATTAAGACCGGGCAGTTGCAGATGAGGTGCTTCACCGTTTCCTCTTCCTCATCATCTTTGCAGCTCCTACAGCATCGTCGGTAGGGCACACCTTCTGCGTGCCTACCAATAAGGCAGTGCCCAGTTAGAACACCTATTAATATGGAGATTTCTCTCCTTCTTAGGCCAGGTTTGTTTGGATGTCCGGCACCTTGGGGATTGTTGCCACATTTCGTTGGCTTGGAGTACACACTCCGTCAAGCCAACGAAAGGTAGCAACAATCCCAAGGGTACCGGACATCCAAACAAACCTGGCCAAAATGGGATTATAAAAGATCTAGAGGGATCATAAAAGATCTGAATACAGTTACTTCAACAAAAAATACCGTTCAAACAACCAAAATTTGGTCAACTTCAGGATAACAGCACGAGATTGTAGATTTTACCAGTGCCTTTTTTCTGTGTATATACACAAGAAATATAGCAGTTGACATACTAGATCATATATACATCAGCATCATATTTGTATTTAGCCAAACACGAAAAAGCATCTGTGAATTACAAGAGAAAAAAAGAAGCAAACCAGAAATTTCAAATAATGTTTGCATAGTACCATGTACTACAATAGATCGTACTAATGGTTGCGGTGTAATAAGGCCTTATAATAATAATGTAGTATGAAATGGATTTTTCTAAAATAGATTAGGCTTTTTCTGACTACACCTTTTTCAGTTTATATTCAGAAAGTAACAATTTATATTTAGAAAATTACAATTCATATTCAGGATTTCCATTTGATATTCAGAAAAATACAATTGACATTCAGAAAATTACAATTGATATTCAGAAAACTTTCTGAATATAAACTGAAAAAGATGTAGTATAATTTCAACCCGAGATTCATACATACTTGCATACTAGTACGAACCAGGATTTTTGTGACTAGTATGATTTCGCCCAGCAAATTATAGTTGTAGACTAGTATGTTTTCTGATTAGATTGGCATTTGTTGGTTTAAGGGTAATCAGCAAAGAACTAGTATAAAAACATCCATAAAATGTATAGTAAACGAGCTAGGTGTCTGCTGAGTAGTTTGGAATTGATTAGTTTGAAGGTATTCAGAAATTAACTGGTATGAATACACCACAAAATGTTTAGGCGTAGAACTATAATGTTGCTGAGTAGTTTGGCATTGACTGGTTTAAAGCTAATCAGAAATGAACTAGTATGAATACACCACAAAATGTACAATCAATGAACTACATTGTTTGCCGAGTAGTTTGGCAATGACTGGCGTAAAGGAAATCTGAAATGAACTAGTATGAATTCGCCACAAAATGCATAGTCAATGAACTAGAATTTTTGCTGAGTAGTTGGGCATTGAATGGTTTAAAGCTAATCAACAATGAACTGGTATGCATATGCCACAAAATGCATAGTCAATGAACTATATTGTTTGCTGAGTAGTTCGACTTTGACTGGTTAAAGGTGATCAGAAATGAACTAGTATAAATACACCACAAAATGTATAGTCAGTGAACTATATTGTTTGCTGAGTAGATCGACATTGACTGGTTTAAAGGTGATCAGAAATGAACTAGTATGAATACACCACAAAATGTATGGTCAATGAACTATATTATTTGCTGAGTAGTTCGACATTGACTGGTTTAAAGGTGATCAGAAGTGAACTAGTATAAATACACCGCAAAATGTATGGTCAATGAACTATATTATTTGCTGAGTAGTTCGACATTGACTGGTTTAAAGGTGATCAGAAGTGAACTAGTATAAATACACCACAAAATGTATAGTCAGTGAACTATATTGTTTGCTGAGTAGATCGACATTGACTGGTTTAAAGGTGAACAGAAGTGAACTAGTATGAATACACCACAAAATGTTTAGTCATTGAACTATATTGTTTGCTGAGTAGTTTGGCCTTGACTGGTTTAAAGGTGATCAGAAGTGAACTAGTATGAATACACCACAAAATGTATAGTCATTGAACTATATTGTTTGCTGAGTAGTTTGGCCTTGACTGGCTTGAAGCTAATCAGCAATGAACTAGTATAAATACACCACAAAATGTATAGTCAATGAACTAGAATTTTCGATGAGTAGTTTGGCATTGACTGGTTATAAAACTAATCAACAATGAACTGGTATGCATATGCCACAAAATGGTTAGTCAATGAACTAGTATGTTTGCTGAGTAGTTCGGAATTTGACTGCAGGGATTCTAGCCAAGGACCCGTGGCGCTGTAAAAATCGTAACAGAGGATACAGCTTAAAAAAGCCCTAGTCACACATCGCAAGCTACATATGTCGCTGCTGTGTGATCTAAAAAGGCAAAGAGCATTGTGTATCAATACCAAGTGTAAACTCTTCTGTATAGACTTCAAAATTCCAAAATGAGTTTAACACCTGTTTGAGATTGTGGTTAATAACAAGTGTGATATCATAGACATAGTCGTGAAAACTTCAAAGTGAGTTTAGTCACCTGTTTTTAATTTCCTTTTTTGTCTCACTTCTTTCCATCTTCCCATCTCTTTCTACCATTAGGTAAAAGATAGGAGACCGCCATGTTGATGTGTGCAGGATGTTAAACAACGCCATTGCTTTTCTGTTATTCGGTGCTGGCGACATTTTAATATGTGCTGGATGTAAATAAACCGACATTTTAATGTGTGTTGTCAAAAGAAGAGTTCACACTTGGTATTGATACACAATGGCAAAGAGATATGTATTCATCCATATACAACAAAAAATAACATCAAAAATATACAGGTATTAACGAACATAAGTAGTAGAAATTATCCCACGAAATCAAACAAGCAGTGTTGGTGTAACCAGTATGACACGCTGCGGTTAGAAATTCCTAATTTCTCCTCGGTTCAATGACCACTATAAAGGGAAAAATTTCTAACAATAAATACAAAGCCGTACGTCTAGTTCCTTAGCAATCACGGTAACTGGTATTGTTTGTTTGTGAGTTGTTGCTCAGTTTGTTCGTTAAATAGGTAGGTTCAAGTGGCTGCCGCAGAGGCACACTTAGGACAGTTTTGAAAGGCCCGTTGTGATACCACCAACACAAGGAAAGTCAGCCCCGGGACCCAGCCATATGGAAAATCCCTGAGTTGTTGGGATTTTCCACATAGCAGAATCCCGGGACTGACACTCCTAAACCGACACCGTTACTCCTCCTCGAACCACTTAGATGACTTTATGAAGCCCATCAAGTCCTTTATGTCCAGTTCCGCGATCTGGCTTAGGCTATCTAGGAACGGAACTCCCAAAAAGCGCGTTCTTGAGCGGCTTAAAGCCGGACAGTTGCAGATGAGGTGCTCCACTGTTTCCTCCTCCTCATCATCTTTGCAACTCCTGCAGCATCGTCGGTAGGGCACACTTAGCCTTTCTGCATGCCTACCAATGAGGCAGTGGCCGGTTAATACCCCTATCAATATGCAGATTTCCCTCCTAGTTAGGGCATAAATGCGTCTAGACCTTTTAAGATCCCATTTTGGCCAGGTTTGTTTCGATATCCGACACCCTGGGGATTGCCGCCATCTTTCGTTGGCTTGACGGAGTGTGTGCTCCTTCAGCATTAGTTTGCATGTGGCAAACGGCATACCTAAGCGCTCTTTATCCTGAAGAACCTGCTTGGTCGTGCCCTGCCTGGCAAGCTCGTCTGCCTTACAGTTTCCCTCAATGTCCCTATGTTCCGGGACCCATATGACGCGGTTCTGTTGGGCCATCTCCTGAAGAGATCGACGACAGCTGAGCGTCAGTTCAGAGTTGAACGTGTATGAGCCAAGGGATTTGATTGCCGCTTGGCTATCGCTGAAAATAGTGATATCTTCTCCGATAACACGTTTGCTTAACCAGGCCGCGGCGTCCAGGATTGCCGAGACTTCCGCCTGGGAGACGCTACAATGATCAGGTAGTCTGAAGGAGAGCTCAAGGTCCAAATCCCTTGAATAAACCCCTCCTCCAACTCTGCCGTCCAACTTCGAGCCGTCGGTGTATATGGAAGTGCCACCATTTGTTTCGGGACACCAATCCGTCCTCTTCAAGTCTTCTCTGCTGGAAATGTTTATTTTGAAACAGCTATCCCCGACTGTAGTGGTCGCACAACGATCTGTGCTTAGAGGGAGAAAGCTGTAAGATTCCAGAATACTGGAGTGTCCAATAGTACCCGCACCCCAACTTGAGGTTTCTCTTAGGCGCAGAACTGATGCCGCCGCTGACCGAAACCCTTCCACATCAAGTGGCAAAATGCCCAGAATAGCCTGGAGGGCTTCGTTGGGCGTTGTCCTTAGCGCACCGCTTATACAGATCATATTGGATCTTTGGACTTTCCGCAACAGATTCAGGTATGTTGTCTTGCTCAGTGCCGGCCACCATACGACGACTCCATACAGCATGATTGGGCGAATGATAGCCGTGTAGATCCAACTGCATACTCTAGGGCTGAGCCCCCATTTTTTGCCAATGGCTCTTTTGTATGTGTAAAGAGCGATGCAAGCTTTCTTCTGGCGCTGAAGAACATTCTCCTTCCAATTCAATTTCCCGTCCAGAACTATGCCTAGAAACTTGGCCTTATCCGACAAGCCCAGGCGCGTGCCATCTAGTTCTGGTAGGCTTAGTGGCGGTATTTTGTACCGGTTGGTGAAGAGGACAAGTTCCACTTTCCCCGGGTTGATACTAAGTCCGCAGCGAGAGGACCACCTCGAAACCTCTCGCAGTGCTACTTGCATCAGGTCACACAGAGTTTGTGGGAACTTGCCTCTGAATGCAATAGCTAAATCGTCTGCGTATGCCACTATCGATAGCTGATGGCTGTTTGACTTTTCGAGAGGACTCGTCTAAGTCTCGCTGTATCGTCGACCTTTTTGACGCCAGTGCAGAAATTTCTCCACGAGGTCCTCTTCGCCTGTCTCAGAGCTTTTTTGTAGGCCCTTAGTTTAGCTTTGTATTCGTGCCAGTGAGGCTCAGAGCCGAGGGTCTTGGCCTTGTTAAATTGTTTCCGGCATGATTTGCGGAGCGAGTCCAAATCGTAGGACCACCAATGTGGCCTGTGTTTACCGCGTGGTTTTGGCACTGGACAAGCCTGTCCTAGAGCATTTGAGAGCGCCGATGTAAATGTAGTAACAAGATCCTCCACCTCCTCTACTGATGAGGGGGCTTGTGAGGGCAGTACTGGCAGATCTCTGTCTAATATTTCATTGTGTAACTGCCAATTAGTGTTACGTGGATTGCGCTTCATGATAGGTTGTTCTACAATAAAGTCTAGAACCATTTCTATGTAACGGTGGTCGGAGAATGAATGTTCTTCCAGAACCTGCCATTTTCTGACCCACTCATAAGCGCCTTCACTACAGATAGTGAGGTCTATGACTTCCCTGCGGGTCTTAGTGATAAAAGTAGACTCATTACCCACGTTGCAAATTACCAGGTTAGTTGTTAAGAGGTAATCAAACAGAGACTCGCCCCTGGCATTGATATCGGAGCTCCCCCATTGTACATGGTGAGCATTACCGTCCGCTCCAATAATAAGAACACCTGTGCAGAAATTTGACACCAGGTCTTTCACCTCCGTTTGTGGTGGGGGTTCTTCGGCGTCGTAGGGCATATAGACCGACGCCACCGTCAGGCGGGTGCTGTCGACCGTTAGACTGATAGCGGCCATTGGTGTAGTTAGGTAGGAGAAGGGAGTTCAACTCAGACTTGACCAAAATACACGTTCTGACTTTGCTCTCCTCGCTGGCTCGAATGCGCTTGAAGCCCTTAGTCCCCAATCCGCAGATTCTCGAGCTATTGGCCCAGGGTTCTTGGATGAGGACCACATCCACGTCGCCTTTAGAAAGACGACTACTTAAAGCAGCCGAAGCCACTTTAGATTTGTGCAAATTAATCTGAAGCACCACCAACATGAGAGCGCACAGACTTCCCTGCCGTGCCCATATCGTCGAGGTTTGCTCCATCCCGGAGGTTGCCTATCAACGACGAGTTGTTCCGATTAACTGCCCGATGTGGCGTTGCAGGAGTCCTGCTGCCTGTAGCGTTAGAAGTTAATCGCTCAGCGTCGGCTGCTACCACCGTGACGTCGAGGACTTCCTCGTCCTGTAGGCTGTCCTCCATCTCCGAGTTGTTCACAGCACTATCGCCAAGGGACGTGGCGGATAACATGCTTTCCGCATCGGAATCCTCCGCTTCCTCTTCTGGTAATTCGTTTTCCGGTTCCAGCGGAGCAGCCGAGAAGGCAGCGCGCTGAGCATCACCACGATATACGTGGATAACGATCTGGCGTACGCTGTAGTGTACTAGGCCATTGCACCTTTTTAGGGGCTCGATTGACTCTTTATTCATGGTGAACACCACCTGTCTGTCGGGCCCTACCGCATCCCCGACCAGATTGACACTCCAGTCATGCGTTGGGAGGGACGGATTCATTAGCCGTAGCATCCCGAGAATTTTCTCGGGTTCGTCAGGGATGGCCGGAATCCACGCCCTTGCCCTTGGACGAGCTGGAATGTCCTTCCAGTCGACGACCTCTATATTTGCGCCCTTGTAGACTTCACCCAGTTTAGCAGCTGCTGCCTTGTACAGTGCTACGGTTTTTGCATCCTCGCATGCGAGTAATTTAATCTGACCCTGGTGCCAACCCGCATCCGTTACTCGCGCCGATCTACCCGGAAACTCCGGAGCAACGTTGAGAAGAATATTGCCGAGTTCATTTCGCACGTAACGCCACCGGTCCTTGGGGATGGCCAGACGGTCATTGCCTCGGTCAAGGACGCCTATAAGGATCCTCTCCTTGGTTACCTCAGCAAAGCTTATGCTGATTTCGTTTCATCGAAAAAAATGTACACTTCCACGTTGAACATGTTTACACTCTTGCACAGAACACTATAAAAGTGTGATAAAAGTGTACCCGTTCTACGTGTACCTGCTTTCGATAAAACGAACAAAAAACACTGCCCCGTTTGCTACGCTATGTGCTTGAATAATTAGGTTTCGCTTTTCACCCATATTTAATTGTTATCGTAAAATCCAATTTATTTCACCAAATTTATCTGTCAAATAAAATTTTCGACACCTGATTATCAGTGCAACCAGCTACCCTGTCAAAGCTTCAGAGGGTAAAAAGTGTGAGTTTTTTACACTACGGAAGTGTACGTTTTTAGGAAACGAAATCATATAATGTTTGACGTTTTACTTTCATTTTACAAACGAAAACGGAAAATTGAAGAGTGTAACAAAAATGCGCATTTTTTTGATGAAACGAAATCACCATTAGTTTGCCCGCTCCAGGGGTACTCTGATGCCGCTTGGGAGGGGGAATTAACTCCAGGTCCGATCTCTGGCGCTTGAAAGGGTTAACTTTTAACCTCTTTGGCATGTAAGAATTTTGGAAATCCGGTATCACAGCTTTCGCTAGCTCTACCGATTTACTGCAATTCGGCGACAGTGATTCCTGCGGTCCCCCTTCATACCTCTTCAGGATCTTTGCAGCCAATCTTTTCTCGTGGTATGTGAAGCGGCGGGGAGATGTCTCCCGGAAGTGCGGACCCGTAGTTGCCATCGCGGTCGCTCTCCTTGCCGACATCTCAGTTGCAGCTTCCTTCTCCTTCGAAACTCCGAGGCCAGGTCGTGAGACCGCTGCCACAGACATAAAGATACTGGTTTTCATATCAGCGGTTGATGGGAGTTTAGCATCCGCCGTTGTCCGCTTAGCTGCGTTGGCAACCGCACTGGTGCTAGCTCCCATCAAGTCAATATTATTCGATAGAGGGTTGGTTGACCGACTCGTAGTTGCCATCGCTGTCGATCCCCCCCTTGATTGTGGAACGGAGGTTGTCCTCCGGCGTTGTTGTTGCTTCCTCGCCTGCTCCTCCGTAGCTCTCCTTTGCTGAGGAGTGAAATTTGTTTTTTGTTTTTTAGATTTTTCATTTTTATTTAGGTTATTCGAGTTCATCTTGTTCGTACGACCCATCGTCGGACAAAGCCAGCTTAGGGTCAAGGGAAGAGTAGGGGAAAATGTGTCGTCCGCCGCGGCAGAGCCCAGTACCGCGGTAAGGCCATGCTTACTCTCTGAGGCGACCCAGTGTCAGAGAGGCTCCGTTCAAATACAGCCACGATTTGCCTCCCGGCTGCAAACGTCCAATGGGCACGGTTTCGCATAACACCCTGGATTGGGAGGGGGAAGATTTTTGTCGTCGCGCCAGAGAGGCTAGGATGCTCTCGTGATGAAGTGCCGTACGGAGCTATGATCACAAGGGCAGCGTAGCCCTGTGGCTATCGACTTAAGCCCTCGTACCGCGGCAAGGTATCCACCCTTCACGAGGGTTAAATAACAAAAATTGAATAATTTAAAAATAAATTATTCGAGCGAAAATCAATATAATTTTTGAAAAAAACAAAATTCTTTTTTTTTGGCCCAGTCTAATTTATATGTTAGAGGTAGAACTTTTCTCTTTTCTGGTCGACCATATTATTTTGTTTCTAAAAAAATTGTAATATTAAAGGCCAAACAAGAGCAGTTAGAAAAAAATTATCTCATTTGTTGTTGTTGTTTGGGAATGTTTTAAACCTTTGGCATTTCTCAAAGTTTTTAAAAATTTCATAAATATCAAATACATTTCTACCATTAACCTTCGACTTTTATTGTTGAACAAAATAACGAAGTAAAAGAGCGTCAGGTTTTAGCTTTTCGTTCACGCGGTAATAATACTGTGACGAATTCGATGATTCCTCGACTATTTTCCCTGAGTTCGATCACTGTACTGTGGCGAATGTTCTCAAGAATCGCTCATCTCCCAGCTCTAGCGTATTTCCACCACTAGCGTCACTACGCCAACTACAACTGTTTAGGTACATGACGCGAGAGCGGGAGAGTGCGAATGTGACACAAAGAGGAGATGACGATAGATAAACGTTCGAGAACACTGTTGCACGAATAACCGAGAAATGTGTAGACATTTCTAGGTTATGAAGCTGCTGTCTGCTAGGGTATATAAACCGCGCAAAGACAACGCACTTCAATCAGTTTATTTTCAAGTGTTGTACAGTGAAGTACTGAAAAGTGAATTAACCCGCGATTTTGTACTACGGTTTTTAGTAGTGAATAAAGCGTACTATTTATTAAGCAGAATCTGATTGTTTTATTTAACGTACAGTGATCGAACTCAGGGAAAATAATCGTGGAATCATCGAATTCGTCACAATACTGTGGCGAATATTCTCAAGAATCGCTCATCTCCCGCCACTAGCGTATTTCCACCACTAGCGTCACTACCACAACCACAGCTGTTTAGATACAGGACGCGAAAGCGAGAGAGGGAGAGGCAGCTCGCATATTGCGAATGTGGCACAAAGAGGAGATGACGATAGATAAACGTTTCGAGAACACTGTTGCATGAATAACCCGGAAATGTGTAGACATTTCTAGGTGATGAAGCCGTCGCTTGCTAGGGTATATAAAGGCGAAAAGACAACGAACATCAATCAGTTCATTTTCAAGTGTTGCACATTGAAGTACTGAGCAGTGAATTAAACCGCGATATTGTACTACGGTTTTTAAGCGGGCTACTCACCTGCCAAGAAATGTCAAACTCCATATAAAAAAACGCTCAAGAAATGGTCAAGAAACGTTTTTTCACGTCAAATTTTCTTGAGCCAATACTTACCCTGCTAACCAAACCCAAGGAAAATCCTGGATAATTCCTAAGTCGCGCTATCCTAAATCGAGGATAGATGAATGGATAGTTTTGTATGGGCCGCGTGCAGATTGGACCCACTTTTTATCGATTATTTCGTGTACGTCTGATATCGCTGCTCACTCGCACTCATTTAGAAACGCCATAAGAAAATAATATAGCTGCACTCTAACTAAAAAATTTCCCTTTGCATTTGAACAGTGTTGCGAGATCTGAAATTTAAAATGCCCACAAAATACCCCAATTTTTCTCCAAAATGCCCAAAAAATACCCAAAATTTTCTCCAAAATGCCCAAAATAAATGAAACACGTTTGGTTTTTTTTTAATCTTGTTTTAATGAAAAATAAGACATAATTTAGAAAAACATAATGGCACTATGCATTTTTCTGTTTTTTCTTGTTAAGTGCAAGAAAAATACATGGAAAAAAACGTATTGTCATAAGCACATACATGTATTTCTAAAATTTACATCAAATTGTTTCCCGACTTTAGTTATAGTTACATCAAATTAAATGTTATTTCTTTTGATGTAAAGCTACATTTACACTGCACCAAATGCGTCACTTTGGCCAAGTTTCTTCAAGACCGTTCATCCGCATATTGAATTTAATCGCCAAATTAGGTCAAATTAAATCAAAGTCGTCTAATTTGGCAAACAAATTCATTCTGCGGACAAATATTCTCGAAATAACTTCGCCAAAAGCGACGCATTTGGTGCAGTGTAAATGTAGCTTAAAATAACTAAAGAAATCCACGCACAATACGCGAAAAAATTCAACTTTACAACTTAAAACTGGTTACATGTAGTTTTTGGGTACAATTTGTATGTACTTCTAAAATTGAAAAATTTACATCAAAATGTTTCTCGATTTTAATCCTATTTACACCAAAGGAAAGGTAATTAAATAACGTTAGTTTTGATGTAAAATAGCAATCCAATTCGAGATACCATATATGAAAAAAATTATACTTTCTTACAACTTAGAAAATTTCATGAAATTTTTTATACACATACTTATATGTATTTCTAAAATTCAAAAATTTTCATCAACATGTTTCTCGATTTTAATCTTATTTACATCAAATGAAAGAAAATTAAATAACGTTACTTTTAATGTAAAATAGCAATCCAATTCGAGATACCATATATGAAAAAAATTATACTTTCTTACAACTTTCATGAAATTTTTTAACACAATTTATATGTTTTTCTAAAATTCAAAAATTTACATCAAAATGTTTCTCGATTTTAATCCTATTTACACCAAAGGAAAGGTAATTAAATAACGTTACTTTTAATGTAAAATAGCAATCCAATTCGAGATACCATATATGAAAAAAATTATACTTTCTTACAACTTTCATGAAATTTTTTAACACAATTTATATGTATTTCTAAAATTCAAAAATTTACATCAATATGTTTCTCGATTTTAATCCTATTTACACCAAAGGAAAGGTAATTAAATAACGTTACTTTTAATGTAAAATAGCAATCCAATTCGAGATACCATATATGAAAAAATTATACTTTCTTACAACTTTCATGAAATTTTTTAACACAAAATGTTTCTCGATTTTAATCCTATTTACACCAAAGGAAAGGTAATTAAATAACGTTACTTTTAATGTAAAATAGCAATCCAATTCGAGATACCATATATGAAAAAAATTATACTTTCTTACAACTTTCATGAAATTTTTTAACACAATTTATATGTATTTCTAAAATTCAAAAATTTACATCAAAATGTTTCTCGATTTTAATCCTATTTACACCAAAGGAAAGGTAATTAAATAACGTTACTTTTAATGTAAAATAGCAATCCAATTCGAGATACCATATATGAAAAAAATTATACTTTCTTACAACTTTCATGAAATTTTTTAACACAATTTATATGTATTTCTAAAATTCAAAAATTTACATCAATATGTTTCTCGATTTTAATCCTATTTACACCAAAGGAAAGGTAATTAAATAACGTTACTTTTAATGTAAAATAGCAATCCAATTCGAGATACCATATATGAAAAAATTATACTTTCTTACAACTTTCATGAAATTTTTTAACACAAAATGTTTCTCGATTTTAATCCTATTTACACCAAAGGAAAGGTAATTAAATAACGTTACTTTTAATGTAAAATAGCAATCCAATTCGAGATACCATATATGAAAAAAATTATACTTTCTTACAACTTTCATGAAATTTTTTAACACAATTTATATGTATTTCTAAAATTCAAAAATTTACATCAAAATGTTTCTCGATTTTAATCCTATTTACACCAAAGGAAAGGTAATTAAATAACGTTACTTTTAATGTAAAATAGCAATCCAATTCGAGATACCATATATGAAAAAAATTATACTTTCTTACAACTTTCATGACATTTTTTAACACAATTTATATGTATTTCTAAAATTCAAAAATTTTCATCAAAATGTTTCACTATTTTAATTCCATTTACATCAAATGAAAGGTAATTAAATAACGTTACTTTTAATGTAAAATAGCAATCCAATTCGAGATACCAAATATGAAAAAAAATTATACTTTCTTACAACTTAGAAAATTTCATGAACTTTTTTAACACAATTTATATGTAAATCTAAAAATCAAAAATTTACATCAAATTATCAAATTGATTTTAACCATAGCTACATCAAGGGAAAGGTAATTGGATAACCTTTACTTTGATGTAAAATAGCAATACAAATCGACATGCTATATGTGAAATAAATTCAACTTTCTTACAACTTAGAAAATTTCATGAAATTTTTTAATACAATTTATATGTAAATCTAAAAATCAAAAATTTACATCAAATTATCAAATTGATTTTAACCATAGCTACATCAAGGGAAAGGTACAATAGCAATACAAATCGACATGCTATATGTGAAATAAATTCAACTTCCTTACAACTTGGAAAATTTCATGAAATTTTTTAACGGGGCATTTGATGGGCTCATGTTGTCTATATGAAAGCCATCTAGTGGAGAGATAGAAAAGGATAAATAAAATAACATTGATCATTAAAATATCATATAACTTACCATCTGGTGACCACAAACATTCTTTGGTGTCCTTACTTCCGGTAACTTCATCCACATATCACACAACAGTTCGGTTAAATCCTGAATCCTAAAAAAGAAAATGGAATAATTAGAAATCCGTGGCACGATAAAAAGTGATTTAAAACATCCCGTAAAAGTTCGACAAATTTTGGAAATCCAAGATGTCATCTTTGTTGTATTATCTTGTTGTCTATGGTGGTGGAATCAAACCTTGTTACAATGAAAAAGTAATAACGATAATTAGCAATTTTTTTAGCAGGGTAATTTTAGATAATTGTTCATTTTGCGGATTTTTTCATTTTCATATAATTTTTGAAAAAATTCGCTGTGAGAAGATTTTTAGAGTTAGCAGGTGTTTTGTAGTGCTGAAAGATTTCTAAGAAGTTAATTTAAAATAGAATTCATGCATTTCAATAACAAAAACTGTTACTGGAATTTACGAATTTTTGATTTCTTATATGGGAAGGACAGAAATTACTTCCAGTAAAATTTTTTTTGTTAACTTATGCTGATTATTTAAAATGCAAGTGTGTCGTTCAATGCATTTAAAGTGTCATTAGTTTCGTTTATCGCTATGCGAAAGGAATGCAACTAGCAAGCTGTTTGTATTTTTGTAAGTTGTTTTGTTTATTCAAGAAGCAATAAAAATGAAATCTTATGTAATAAAAAAGTCGCAAACTTTCGTATTCGGCTTCGGCCAAGAATTCAAACTGGTATCTGTAACTTTTTAACGAAATTCATTATTGTCGTTAACATCGATTTTAACAAATTTTGTATAGAAAATTGTGTCAAAATTGACGATTTTTATGTAACGAAGTTCGTTAAAAAATTACAGAAACCAGACCTCTTAAATTTTACATAACAATCATAATTCATATCCATGGCTTCATTTATTTTAGTGATTAATTTATTCATATTGGGGCCTTAATCAGAAATTAATAATGAATTAATTCAAATAATATAATAATAATAAAAAATAATCATGATTAATAGCCATTAGAAAAATAATCAATAATAATTGAAAAAAATCGTCTATATTTTTTAATTAAAACAATCAAGTAATAAAAGAATTTAATTTTAATTTAATTTAAAATAAATTTAACAATATAATAATTTAAATTAATTATTTTCAATTACACGGCTCGACAAATTTTGATCAATTTTAGTCTCCAAGAATAAAATAGACCTTTCCGAAAGTAAAATTTTCTCCTGATTTCCAATATCACTTTCATTTTGCTGAGGTAGATCTAGATTCCGAGATATCGGTGAAAATATGAAAATTCCTAATTTCGCAAAACACTACTATAATTACGTCAAAAATTTGTATTTTTCATTTTACCGATTTTAACTGTTGAATTATACATTATACTAATTCCCTTAAACATTTTTTGCCTTTATCTCTATAGGTATCTTCAGTAATTTCACCACTATGCAAAAAAACGTTCCAAAAAATAAAAAAAATAAACGAATTTTTTTTACAAAATTTCAGTTTTAACCACTTCAAAATCAGAAAAGTTCTATGGACGAAAAAAGTTAGCCCTCCTATGTTGTATCGGTTTGCGGCCGCCGTGGTGTAGCGGTTAAGTGTTCGGCCTTCTACACCAAGTCGTGGCGGTTCGATGCCCGACAAAAGTAACATCAAAAATTATTTAGAAAAAGAATTTTTCTAAACGGGGTCGCCCCTCGGCAGTAGTTTGGCAAACTCTCCGGGTGTATTTCTGCCATGAGAAGCTTCTCAGCAAAAAATTCATTTGCTTTGCAAGTGCAGTTCGGAGTCGGCAAAAAACTGTAGGTCCCGCCAACTTGTAGGAAAAACTCAAAAGCAACACACCACAAGTTGGAAAGAGAAGCTCGGCTAAAAATCTCGTTAGAGGTTATGATAACCTGTTGGTATATCGCCGCCATTTGTTTTTTTTTTTTCCTATGTTGTAGCTAATTTAATTACGAAAGTTTTAAGCACGCCAGTACAACATTTTATTGAAAGTCATCAATCAAAAATTTTCTATTAATACCCGACAAGTTTTCGAAATTTTCCATATACTTGCCATTTGAGAGATGATCCCTACATAGAATTTTATGCTGATTCCAAAAATCATTTGTTTAAAAGTAGAACAGTTTTTTAGATATCTTTAAATTTCTGTTTTTGAGATAAGGGAAAATTGGGATTACTGATCTGTTAATATTTTCGCTTTTAAGTACCTTCTCGATTTTTATGACATTTGATTTGGTTGTGAGGAGTTGAAATACCCTTTTAACCAATGCAAAAATAATCAAAATCGACATTAAGGTGATTGAGTTATTACCAAAAAAAAAAAAATTTATTTCTTTATCCACATTTTCAATTTGGACCAACTGCTATACCAAGGACTTCGGGAATAAGCTATCATAGGCGATTTTGGTTGGTTTCTTTTTTGGGAAGCATAAAGTGTAACAAAAAGGTGAAAACTATCAACTTTTAAACACTTAATAAAAAAAATTTTAGCTTATCTCAAAAACAGAAATTTCAAAATATCTCGAAAACTATTCTACTTTTAAACCAAATGATTACATTTTTGGAATCAGCATAAAATTCTACATATGTATCAAATATCGAGGATATGGAAATTGCGGAAAATTTCTTGGGTAAAAACAGCTTATGAAGTCGAGAGCACATCACAATTTTGTACTGGTATTGAATTTCCTACAACATAGGATGGCTAAATTTTTTTCGTCCGTGCACTTTTCCTGATTTTAAAGTGGTTAAATCTGAATTTTTGTAAAAATTTGGTTGTTTTTTTTTCAAAAAATTTTCAACGTTTTTTGCAATAGCGTTTTTTGAAGATACCTATAGAGATGAAGGCAATAAATGTTTAAGGGAATTAGTATAATGTATAATTAAACAGTTTAAACCGAAAAAATGAAAAATAAAATTTTTTTACGTACCTATATGATTATGTTTTTTCAAAATTGGGAATTTTCATATTTCCAGCGATATCTGGGGAACTAGATCTGCCACAGAAAAATGGATTTGATATTCGGAATCAGGAGAATATTTTACATTAAGAAAATGTACTTTCATTCTTGGAGATTTTCTTCTCGAGTGGTGTTATTAGCATAATAATCTGAAATTTTTATGTTAATAATACATTTACAATTAATTGATCTTTAACAATTTTCATTAAAATTTTTAATCATCATTTAACAAGTCTGATATAAATAGACTTGGTTTTAGTGTCACCATAATATACAAATGTACATACACATTTTTCATTTTATATTCAGAAAGTTACAATTTATATTCAGAATTTCATTTCATGTTCATACAATTACAATTCATGTTCAGAACTTCCATTTGATATTCAGAAATTTACAATTCATATTCATTTGAAATTTTTTAATAAGAAATTTTTTAATATGAAGTTGGCTTTCTGAATATGAACGGTAATTTTCTGAAATCAAGTGGAAGTTCTGAATATGAATTGCAATTTTCTGAATATAAATTGTAACTTTCTGAATATAAGTTGAAAAAGGTGCCTGACTAAAATCATAATATATATGCGCTTGTGCATTTGCATACTATGGTGCTCTTTACATAGTATGGCGTTTGTCAAAGTGAGTTCAGAGTAGTGTACCTGTCACAATACATATAGAGGAGTTCCAAACCAAAAAGCAAGAAGTTTTTTTTTTTTCTTGTGCACCTGCATATTAAGGGGATTGCCAAAGTCTGGTTGTTGTAATGTCACCATAATATACAAACGTATATGCCTTTATGCATTTGCATGTTATGGTGGTTGCCAAAATAAGTGCAGAATAGTGGACATGTCACAATACCTTACATATGAGGAGCTCCAAACCAAGCAGCAATAATTGTAGACTAAATCACTGTGTACTTAATGCGTTTTGGTTTGGAGCTCCTCAATTGTATATGCGATGCAATTGTATATGAAAAAGTGAGTTCAGAACAGTGTGCCTTACCAGCGTATATGCTTTTGAGGAGCTCCTAACCAAAACGCATTAAGTACACAGTGATTTAGTCTACAATTATTGCTGCTTGGTTTGGAGCTCCTCATATGTAAGGTATTGTGACATGTACACTATTCTGCACTTATTTTGGCAACCACCATAACATGCAAATGCATAAAGGCATATACATTTGTATATTATGGTGACACTACAACAACCAGACTTTGGCAATCCCCTTAATATGCAGGTGCACAAGAAAAAAAACCAACAGTATTTGTTTCCTTTAGGGGTCAACTGCTAATAAATTAGCTAAAATTATATGAGATAGCTCAAAAGACGGGTTTTGGCCTCAGGATCACGAATCCGGAAGCGCTTTTTTAATTTTTTGTTTTAGTGAAAAGTTATGGTCCACAAACCGTACGTTTTTAGGTACAGCCCAATAAAATTACAGCAAAAACATGAAAACTTTGATAGCAAATATCTCTTCAGAGAAGCAAAATATTAAAAAAAAAGCCCGTCCGGATTCGTGATCCTGAGGCCAAAACCCGTCTTTTGAGCTATCTCATATAATTTTAGCTAATTTATTAGCAGTTGACCCCTAAAGGAAACAAATACCAAACCAACTTCTGGCCATACAAACTCCGATCATGGCCAGGTAGACACTCGTTTTAATTTGTTAACTTACCAAATTATTGTTGTTGTTGTTGTTGCAACGAGGTGTAGTCAAAAAATATCTTCAAATTATTGATTGAGTTGTTGTATTCGAGTCTTCTTTTTTTGTTGTTTTGAAAATAAGTTGCTGGAAAATGCAAAGATTAATTAAATAAAGAAAATATTTACACATAAAAATTTATATGTATAGCCTTGTACATTTTCATAGTATGTATGGAGTTTTTCAAAGTGAGTTTAGTGCACCTGACCATTCCCTGTCTAGACCAATTCACTGCAACTATACTGAATGCGTTTCGGTTTGGACCTCCTCAAATATATATGCGGCCATGGTCAAGAGTAAACATACAAATGTATGTACACTTTTCTGAACTGGCTTTAGCAAACGCCTTAATATGCGAATGCACAAGGGCATGGACATACATTTGTGTGTCTGGTTATACTATAAAAAACTCCAGACCATGGTAGGGTACACTTTTTTAAACTCACTTTGGCAAACACAATAATATTCAAAAAGGCACAAGCGAATATATATTTGTACATTATGGTGAAACTATAGCCAAACTGAACTCACTTTGGATATGTTACCAAAATATACAAATATATATGGGCTTATGCTTACTATGACGTACCTGTGCCTTTTGGTTGTCCACCTCAGTAAAGTAATGCTGCAAAATAAAGAAATATATTAATATAAATTAAAATAAAATTTTATTGCGGCAAAATCCGCACTTACCCAATGAAAATTCCTTCAGCAATGGCGCCGAATATTGAATTTTGCGCTCATTATGACATCATCAAATGTCAATCGTCTGGTTGTCTCATTCGCACTTATTGTCTCATTCGCACAACTCTGAAAAATTTCCCAAAAAAATGTATTGGTATTAGTGTTCTTATCGATAAAATAGAGATGGTGTTGGAATTCGATAAAAAAAACTCGATTGCTGGATAGCCGTGCCCTGCTAACCAAACCCAAGGAAAATCCTGGATAATTCCTAAGTCGCGCTATCCTAAATCGAGGATAGATGAATGGATAGTTTTGTATGGGCCGCGTGCAGATTGGACCCACTTTTTATCGATTATTTCGTGTACGTGTGATATCGCTGCTCACTCGCACTCATTTAGAAACGCCATAAGAAAATAATATAGCTGCACTCCTCTAACTAAAAAATTTCCCTTTGCATTTGAACAGTGTTGCCAGATCTGAAATTTAAAATGCCCACAAAATACCCCAATTTTTCTCCAAAATGCCCAAAAAATACCCAAAACTTACTCCAAAATGCCCAAAATAAATGAAACACCTTTGGTTTTTTTTTAATCTTGTTTTAATGAAAAATAAGACATAATTTAGAAAAACATAATGGCACTATGCATTTTTCTGTTTTTTCTTGTTAAGTGCAAGAAAAATACATGGAAAAAAACGTATTGTCATAAGCACATACATGTATTTCTAAAATTTACATCAAATTGTTTCCCGACTTTAGTTATATTTACATCAAATTAAATGTTATTTCTTTTGATGTAAAGCTACATTTACACTGCACCAAATGCGTCACTTTGGCCAAGCTTCTTCAAGACCGTTCATCCGCATATTGAATTTAATCGCCAAATTAGGTCAAATTAAATCAAAGTCGTCTAATTTGGCAAACAAATTCATTCTGCGGACAAATATTCTCGAAATAACTTCGCCAAAAGCGACGCATTTGGTGCAGTGTAAATGTAGCTTGAAATAACTAAAGAAATCCACGCACAATACGCGAAAAAATTCAACTTTACAACTTAAAACTGGTTACATGTAGTTTTTTGGTACAATTTGTATGTACTTCTAAAATTGAAAAATTTACATCAAAATGTTTCTCGATTTTAATCCTATTTACACCAAAGGAAAGGTAATTAAATAACGTTAGTTTTGATGTAAAATAGCAATCCAATTCGAGATACCATATATGAAAAAAATTATACTTTCTTACAACTTAGAAAATTTCATGAAATTTTTTAACACAATTTATATGTATTTCTAAAATTCAAAAATTTACATCAAAATGTTTCTCGATTTTAATCCTATTTACACCAAAGGAAAGGTAATTAAATAACGTTAGTTTTGATGTAAAATAGCAATCCAATTCGAGATACCATATATGAAAAAAATTATACTTTCTTACAACTTAGAAAATTTCATGAAATTTTTTAACACAATTTATATGTATTTCTAAAATTGAAAAATTTACATCAAAATGTTTCTCGATTTTAATCCTATTTACACCAAAGGAAAGGTAATTAAATAACGTTACTTTTAATGTAAAATAGCAATCCAATTCGAGATACCATATATGAAAAAAATTATACTTTCTTACAACTTAGAAAATTTCATGAAATTTTTTAACACAATTTATATGTATTTCTAAAATTCAAAAATTTACATCAAAATGTTTCTCGATTTTAATCCTATTTACACCAAAGGAAAGGTAATTAAATAACGTTACTTTTAATGTAAAATAGCAATCCAATTCGAGATACCATATATGAAAAAAATTATACTTTCTTACAACTTAGAAAATTTCATGAAATTTTTTAACACAATTTATATGTATTTCTAAAATTCAAAAATTTACATCAAATTATCAAATTGATTTTAACCATAGCTACATCAAGGGAAAGGTAATTAGATAACCTTTACTTTGATGTAAAATAGCAATACAAATCGACATGCTATATGTGAAATAAATTCAACTTTCTTACAACTAAGAAAATTTCATGAAATTTTTTAACACATAATTGCATTTATAAAACTAACAAAAAAATATTTGTTATCGCCGGTTCCTCCCCCTCAAATTTTGATGACCACGATATGAGCGTTGAATGCATCGGTCATGTGTATAGGCTCATGTTGTCTATATGAAAAGCAGCTAGTGAAGAGATAGAAGAGGATAAATAAAATAACATTGATCATTAAAATATCATATAACTTACCATCTGGTGACCACAAACATTCTTTAGTGTCCTTACTTCCGGTAACTTCATCCACATTTCACACAACTGTTAGGTTAAATCCTGAATCCTAAAAATGAAAATGGAATAATTAGAAATCCGTGGCACAGTAAAAAGTGATTTAAAACATCCCGTAAAAGTTCGACAAATTTTGGAAATCCAAGATGTCATCTTTGTTGTATTATCTTGTTGTCTATGGCGGTGGAATCAAACCTTATTATAATGAAAAAATAATAACCATAATTAGCAATTTCTTTAGCAGGGCAATTTTAAATAATTGTTCATTTTGCGGATTTTCTCATTTTCATATAATTTTTGAAAAAATTCGCTGTGAGAAGATTTTTAGAATTAGCAGGTGTTTTGTAGTGCTGAAAGATTTATAAGAAGTTAATTTAAAATAGAATTCATGCATTTGCTATTTTATAAAAAAGTTATATATTTAGCCAAACTGAAATCAAAGGCATTACCGAATTGAGTAAATAATAAATGTTGTTATTATTATTAATGGTTAGCTACTGGTATGAATATCAGCCCTAACTGAATGAGCACTGGCCATCGGCTCAAATAATAAATATATTTTAGTATTTAAGCAATTGAAGTTAAAAACATTAAATAAAATTAGAATACAGGTAAGAAGCAATATTAGTAAAAAGTACAAGAAGTTAAGTTAAATCTAATTCTTATAACTACTACAAATATCTACATAGTACTTAAATATATTTTAGTAACATGAAGCGGATGTTATTGTGCTAATTATTGAATAAATGAACGAATAAATGAATGAACAAATAAAAATCTAAAAAATAATATGCCTAAAACTATAAACACTTAATTGTTAAGTCTACGCCTAACGTGCTTATACCTATTGCGGCTTAAAGCAATGAAGTTCTTGGTTGCTAACACCTTTTCATTATGCATAGTTGCAAATGCAGCTGTCAAGCAATAATAATAAAAAAATTATTAATAAAAAATTTTGTTGCTAACCGCTTAAAAAGTTTCAATATTTACCTAAAACCATGCCTACTAGCTTAAGGCTCTTGAACGGCTTCTTTGAGCATACCCCATTATAGTTGTACTCCCACACCAACTTGTCGTCAAACAAGTGGTGGAGTACCTCCTCCACTGACCCTTTCGAGGCTTTAAGTTTGAATATGATGCCCGACTGTAATAGTTTCATATATATATATAATAGGTGTTGAATTAATTATATTAATAACTTACCATAGCATCAATATAGGCCTTGTTTTGAAGGTGCTCCTCCACCTTCAGTAACGTTTCTTCCGTTTTTATTGGAAGCAAACTTTCAAGCAAAGTAAGCTCCTCGCTTGACACTTCGCCAGTTATCCGGCTCACGCTACGCTGAGTTTTTGTGGAGAGCACTTTACACTCTCTCAGCAAAACGCTTTGGGCCAGCACCTCACTGCGCTCGGGCATCTGAAATTTAAAAAGTTTCATTAACAAAATTTTAATGAAAGTTGACTTCGGACTCATACGAACCTTTTCGGCTAAAGTTTTCTCCACAGCGGACATCCGGTTACAAAGATCGTCCAGCCTTCTGTCGATTTTTTCAAGCAGCCTCTCAAGACGCTCGACACCCCTGGCTTCGATTGGCTCTGCGTTCGCGGTCGCGATAGTTTCGCTTATTTGACGACGCTCATTTGATGGCTGGGCTGCACCTCTTTTGAGCAATGTCTGGATCGCACTGCTCTCACCAAATGCTTGGGTGGCGGTACGTTTGCCAAATAGTTGGGGTGGATTAGGCGCGTGAAATGGCTGGGTCGCACTTATTTCGCCAGATGTCTCTGTTTCAACCGGATCGTAAAAAGGCTGCGTCGCACTCCGTTTATAATATTCCTGCGTCGAACTGCTTTTGCCAAATGCCTGAGTCGCACTACGTTTGCCCAGGTTTGGATGACGTTCGCTAAACGGCTGGGACACTGCGAAGCGTCGGCGCGCTGTAATTAAATGAATATAAGTCAAACAGAAAGACAGGGACAAAACATTTATGGTCATTTCTCAAGTATGCTTTAAAATGTATCTGCCCGGAAAAAAATGCATACAAAATGTCAAACAGTTTGTATGAAATTTTGATTATCGTGCAGATAATTATAAAGTTTACTTGAGAAAATGGCACTTAGAATAAAAAACAGTAAGAATAAAAAAATTACCATTTGCTTTGCAGGTTTCCGGCTCCTCCTCGTCACGCAGAAACTCTATAAAATCCATTTTTAACCTATATACAATTATAAAACAAATTTTGTAATAAGAGTATTAAAATAAGTACATTGTTAATAGAAATCAAATAATACTTAAAGTCCAAATATTCCTTATGAATAATTTTAGTGTTCTCTAAAGCGATAAATCCATTTCTAACCTATTTTAAAGCGTAAAACAAATCTGTAGGTAGGTAGGTTTAAGTGGCTACCGCAGAGGCACACTTAGGCCAGTTTTAGTCTGTACTAACCTTAAATTTTGTGTCTGAAAAAAATTAATTTTTAAAATTTTGTGTCTGACGAAAACTAACACTTATTTTGTGTCTAAATAAATGTAACGGAGAAGAAGAAAATTTGCTAGCCAAAAGTGTTATTTTTCGTCAGACACAAAATAAAAGTGTTAGTCTTCTTAGAGAATTTGAAAATTGTTAGTTTTCGTATGGCACGTCGATACATAGAAGATAAAACTCTAGAAAAGTCGTGCGTGCACATTGAATATTTCGTTAAAAAAAAACGACTGGAGGTGACTTGGGAAATGTCATAGAGTTCATCTGAACCATTTTTGAAGTTATTGTCTGTTTGTTTTTGTGTTTAACTGTTTGAACTGAAGGATCTCGGAAACTAAGAAATGGATTTATATGAAACTTTCAGTAATTAATAAATTAGATGATTCATCTAACTTTCTAAAATCGCTTTTAACTCCTCATAATATGAATTTTCTTTGCTCATATACTTATATTCGCTTATTCATATTTGTGTGTAATAATAATACTAATAATAATAATGCATTATCATGTTGATGTTGTTGTTGTATGCAGTGTAGTGGCTGTTGTATGTAGTGCATGTTCCAGCTGCAAATAGAAAATCGAAACAAAGTTTAATTAAGACTACAAATTATAATGGATCTTAAAAAAAAGAAGGAAAAAAACATGTCGAGACATTCAACAATATCTGGTTGGTCTCATGTATGTACCTTATCATATCGAGCATTAGTGATAGTTGTACTACAAAATTTTTGTATAGGGTAAAACTATCACAAATTTAAAGACAATATCTCAATCTTTAACAGAGGTACTCACCAAAATTAGCTCCTTTTTTTTGCCAAAATAAATGTAGTTTTGCTGGAAAAAACAAACACAGATTAATTAAATTTAGAAAAAAATTTTATTTAAAATATAATGCATGCATAACTATGGATATATTCAAGTATCGTAATGAAATTAAACCAGCATTATTCAAAATTAAGTAAATAAAAAGTATATTTTATAGTTCAAAATAGAAATATTAGTTAAAAGAATAGAGAAACAGTAAGCTATAAATACATAGTAAAGACAAAGAGAGTAGACAAAAGGAATTAAGGATCCACATTTTAATTTTTTACACTAAACCGTATGTAAAATATCTAAAAAGTAATTCAATGTATTTTAGTAACATGAAAAAAAAATCAAAAACATTTACCATGCTTAAAAAAAATTTAATATTTTTTTTTGTGTTAGAGCATTTTTTTATGAAAATTTTACTAAAGCCCCATACGGAAGCAATTAAATTTATTTAAAAAAATATTTAGGCAATTCACAAGGTGTCTTATGGTTTATTGCACTATTTTGATAACACAGCTCTTGTGAGCACTATGAAAAAAAAAAAAATAAAAAAAAAATTAAACTAATAGCAAATACGCGAATAGGAGATCTTGTGAATTGTCTAACTGAAATTTAAATAATACAAACGTGATCGAGTTGTATACTCGACGCAGACTAGCCGATCGAATCTGTGTTCTCGGTAATTAAGTAGTAAATCTTAACAAAAAAAAAATTTATATTTATAATTTCGGCACAATTTATTTCAAGTTTAATTTGAAAAGCGTATGCTTAAAAAAAATTGTCGAAATTATTCAAAAAGAAGTAATGATTGGTGAAAATTGCAATTTGATTAGACTTTATTTTGATACTGACTACATATCGAGATTTTCAAGAACACAGAATCGAGTGGTATGTCTACGTTCAGGTACTTTTTCTTTGTTTTTTTTTCTCCAATTCCGGCTTAACAAACATTCTTTGAACTCATAATATTTTTAACCTATGTAAATGCGTAAAACAAATTATGTAATAAAGGTATCAATACAAATCCACTTTCAATAGGAATAGAATAATATTTGAAATCTAAATCTTCCTTATGAACTATTTGAATGCTATCATCTCTAAGGTCAGCAATTACAATACCTAATGTAGATGAGGACTCAATGGGCTCTTCAAAAACATCAGCAAGGTACGTCAAAATAACTGCACCAAAACAATCTTCATCTGGTTGGCTGACAATTTTTAAATGACCCATTTTCCTACTATAGAAGAAACTGTCCTTTTCATTATTAATACTTATAACAAATTTATCCTTTTTTGAAATTTTGCTAGAATCCGTAAAATTTCTTCGTTCTTCTGTTCTTAAAAAAAGTTGCTGCAGTATGTTTGTTGGACTTCTAATCATTTTTTTTATGTGTTGCATATAATTCTCGAACTTATAAGCCGAAAAGCTATCTAATGGACCGAATTGTTGTACGCAAGCGCTTAAATGCAAAAGACCGTGAACATTAAAACTTATTAAATGTGCGCCATAAATATTACCGAATAGCTTAACAAATTCATTTAACAATTCATCTGCAACCTTATTTTCTACTTTACAAGACGTCTCACAAGAGAGAAGTCGAATGGCGCAATGTAACAATAAAATGTGGTAATAAAGGTCGTCCGGTATACAGTCTTTTAATACGAATATCCCAGAATACAATAAAAACTGCCGGTATTCTGTCGACTTCCAGTTGCTAATTTCTTTCAGATCTCGACTTCGTCTGGAAAACTCAGAGGGAACGTAGTTGTTGAGATAGATCAATTTTTCATTCATTTTTGCTACGTCCCCTATTTTAATTAGCAACTGGAGAAGTTTCTTAGTTACGCCCAAGTCCACTAAATGCATGGGTTCCAAAGGAAATTGAGAAACCATACCAATATTTATGGATTCTAACAAATTTTCTGAATCCTTAAATTTATCTAAATGGTGTGTTATGTCAACCCTATTCTGAAAAGATAAATCTGTCCTTAACTCCCCTACATTTTGAGAAAAACTAACCCTCCTTTCTATATACTGACCTTCCTGAGTACATTTAGGGCAACTATTCTTTCCTGTATGTGATTTTACCCCAGTAACAAAAGATCGCGCCGGTGTATCGCATGTAAAGAGCCTAACACTAATTTGCTTCAAAACTTCACCGGGCCCCACCTTTACACCATTCTGACATAAACTATTTACTTCTTCGCAAAACTCTGATAAAAAACTATTTACATCAGTAGGCTTACCCATTCCTAAGTAGCAAGCGATGATGAACGGATCGGAACTAGGACATTCTACTACTTGGCCCAAAATGGGCCACAATGCTTGTTTGGAACTTTGGTAGAGACCAAGTCCGTCTATGCCTACATCTATTGAAATTTGTTCCAAATCTAGCAAAAAGTTAAATTCTTCAAAACTAAAATTATATTGTATTCCTAAATATAACAATTCACCCCCGGAAAGAACTCGTATATAAACTTGTTCCCTACTTGTATTCAAAACTGTCCTGGCATCCAAGGGAAGTCCCTTAATTCCAGCGCTGTCCAAAGAATGTAAGAGGTCCGTGAGGCTAACTTGTGTCGTGTTTTGTCGGATGGCCCATCCTTTCAAAGCATTACGGACGTTATCCGCGAGATCAAACGAACCTTCTACGCTATCCACCGCCTCGTCGTCATCAAATAAAAACCTCTCGTTATCGCTATCATAGTTATCAAAATCTAAATTATAAATTGCTTCCGTACTGGTGGATGGCGCGTCATCGCTTGCTACTCTAGAGGTGAGTGCCTCCCTACTTGTTGAAGGAATATCATCGCTATCTAAATTCGATTCATCTAATTTTCTAAACTTTGCTTTTACCTCCTCAAAATATGCCTTTTCTTTGCTCATAAGGTTAGAAAATGTACGCTTATTCATATTTGTGTTTAGTTGTAATAATAGTAATAATCGAAATAATAATAAAAATATTAGTAATAATAATAATAATAATACCTATAGTAATAATGATCCTAAAAATAATAAAAATAATAATAATAATAATAATAATAATAATAATAATAATAATAATAATAATAATAATAGTGTAGAAGTGTTGTTGGTGTCCCAGAAATCAGCTGCAAATAGAAAACCGAAACAAAGTTAAATTAACCCTACAAATAAAAATACAACTTAAAAAATCTGAAGGCAAACGCAAGTCGAATTAAAGCACATGCGCATATATAATATAATCAGGTTTGATGATTTTTGTAATTTTTTTTGGATTTTTTTTGAAAATTTTTTTTTTTAGAAATCGAATTTTTACTAGTATACGTTTAGTCCGTTTCAGACTAGTTCCATAGCAGTAAAAAATTCCAGTTGTATTCTAGTATATTGTCCCACTCCGGTACTCGGCCTATTCGGTTACTATTTTATATTCGGCTCCCGGCTTAGGCTGAGGAGCCGAATAACCGAAACCGAACAACAGGTTTTTTCAATAACAAAAACTGTTACTGGAATTTACGAATTTTTGATTTTTTATAAGGAAAGGACAGAAGTTACTTCCAGTAAAATTTTTTTTGTTAACTTATGCTGATTATTTAAAATGCAAGTATGTCGTTCAATGCATTTAAAGTGTCATTAGTTTCGTTTATCGCTATGCGAAAGGAATGCAACTAGCAAGCTTCTTTTATTTTAGTGATTAATTTATTCATATTGGGGGCCTTAATCAGAAATTAATAATGAATTAATTCAAATAATATAATAATAGCCATTCGAAAAATAATCAATAATAATTCAAAAAAAATCGTCTATCTTTTTTAATTAACACAATCAAGTAATAAAAGAATTTAATTTTAACTTAATTTAAAATAAATTTAGCAATAGAATAATTTAAATTAATTATTTTCAATTACACGGCTCGACAAATTTTGATCAACTTTAGTCTCCAAGAATAAAATAGACCTTTCCGAAAGTAAAATTTTCTCCTGATTTCCAATATCACTTTCATTTTGCTGAGGTAGATCTAGATTCCGAGATATCGGTGAAAATATGAAAATTCCTAATTTCGCAAAACACTACTTCATATAATTATGTCAAAAATTTGTATTTTTCATTTTACCGATTTAAACTGTTGAGTTACACATTATACTTATTCCCTTAAACATTTTTTGCCTTTATCTCTATAGGTATCTTCAGTAATTTGCCCACTATGCCAAAAAACGTTCAAAAAATTTAAAACAATAAACGAATTTTTTTTTACAAAATTTCTGTTTTAACCACTTCAAAATCAGAAAAATTCTATGGAGGGAAAAAAGTTAGCCCTCCCATGTTGTAGCTAATTTAATTACGAAAGTTTTAAGCACGCCAGTACAACATTTTATTGAAAGTCATCTATCAAAAATTTTCTATTATTACCCGACAAGTTTTCGAAATTTTCCATATACTTGCCATTTGATGCTGATTCCAAAAATCATTTGTTTAAAAGTAGGATTGAGTTGTTACAAAAAAAAAAAAAAATTTATTTCTTCATCCACATTTTCAATTCTTTTTCGACCAACTGCTATACCAAGGACTTCGGGAATAAGCTATCATAGGCGATTTTGGTTGGTTTCTTTTTTAACACAAAAATTTCAAAATATCTCGAAAACTATTCTACTTTTAAACCAAATGATTACATTTTTGGAATCAGCATAAAATTCTACATATGTATCAAATGTCGAGGATATGGAAATTTCGGAAAATTTCTTGGGTAAAAACAAGAAAATTTTTGATTGATAACAGGGCTTATTAAGTCGAGAGCACAACACAATTTTGTACTGATATTGAATTTCCTACAACATAGGATGGCTAAATTTTTTTAGTCCGTGCACTTTTCCTGATTTTAAAGTGGTTAAATCTGAATTTCTGTAAAAATTTGGTTGTTTTTTTTTTTCAAAAATTTTTCAACGTTTTTTGCAATAGCGGCCAAATTACTGAAGATACCTATAGAGATGAGGGCAATAAATGTTTGAGGGAATTAGTATAATGTATAATTCAACAGTTTAAACCGAAAAAAGTACCTATATGAAGTATTGATTTGCAAAATTGGGAATTTTCATATTTGCAGCGATATCTAGGGAACTAGATCTGCCACAGAAAAATGGATGTGATATTCGGAATCAGGAGAATATTTTACATTAAGAAAATGTACTTTCATTCTTGGAGATTTTTATGTCGAGTAGTGTTATTAACATAATAATCTGAAATTTTTATGTTAATAATGCATTTACAATTAATTGATCTTTAAAAATTTTCTGAGGACGACACAATATAATTCAGTCATTAAAATTTTCAATCATCATTTAACAAGTCTGATATACATAGACTTGGTTTTAGTGTCACCATAATATACAAATCGTTACCTTAATTCACAAAGGCCCTAATTGACACATTTTTCGAAAATTACTTTTTCACATATATAAGTATGATATAGTAAAATACACACTCTCTACAAATTTTAAGCAGTTACTAGCAGTAATACGGAGATATTTCAAATTTACAAAGCTGTATTTGCATGCGTTCAATGTAAAATTTTTCAGTTTTTTGCTTCTCCTGTAACATTTTTTTTATATCAATTTTGTGAATTAAGGTAACGAAATGTATTATACACATTTTTCATTTTATATTCAGAAAGTTACAATTTATATTCAGAATTTCATTTCATGTTCACACAATTACAATTCATGTTCAGAACTTCCTTTTGATATTCAGAAATTTACAATTGATATTCATTTGAAATTTTTTAATATGAAATTTTTTAATATGAAGTTGGCTTTCTGAATATGAATGGTAATTTTCTGAAATCAAGTGGAAGTTCTGAATATGAATTGCAATTTTCTGAATATAAATTGTAACTTTCTGAATATAAGTTGTAAAAGGTGCCTGACTAAAATCATAATATATGCGCTTGTGCATTTGCATACTATGGTGCTCTTTAAGCGGGAAACAGAATCAATCCGCCAATACGTCACGTACGTCAATTTTAGAGCAAATTCTATGTTGACGTATCCGTCGTATCTGGCGTTACTCATACAAACACCCGCAGTCTACTTTGCTGTCAATTATTTCGACGTACTGACAGATTGATTCTGCTGAACGCTTTACATAGTATGGCGGAGTTCCAAACCAAAAAGCAAGAAGTTGGTTTTCTTTTCTTGTGCACCTGCATTTTATGGGGATTGCCAAAGTCTGGTTGTTGTAGTGCCACCATAATATACAAATGTATATGGCTTTATGCATTTGCATGTTTTGGTGGTTGCCAAAATAAATGCAGAATAGTGTACATGTCACAATACCTTACATATGAGAAGCTCCAAACCAAGCAGCAATAATTTTAGACTAAATCACTGTGTACTTAATGCGTTGAAATGAAAAATTTGATGGCAAATATCTCTTCAAAAAAGCAAAATATTAAAAAAGCGCGTCCGGATTCGTGATATTGAGGCCAAACCCCGTCTTTTGAGCTATCTCATATAATTTTAGCTAATTTAATAGCAGTTGACCCCTAAAGGAAACAAATACCAAACCAACTTCTGGCCATACAAACTCCGATCATGGCCAGGTACACACTCATTTTAATTTGTTAACTTACCAAATTATTGTTGTTGTTGTTGCAACGAGATGTAGCACATATATTAGCAATATATTTCAATTATTGTCGCCGTAGTCTATTTGTTGAGTTATTGTTGAGTTGCTGGAAAATACAAAGAAGATTACATAAATAAAGAAAAAATTTACACATAAAAATTTATATGTATACCCGTGTACATTTTCATAGTATGTATGGAGTTTTTCAAAGTGAGTTTAGTGCACCTGACCATTCCCAAAAATGCGTTTCGGTTTGGATCTCCTCAAATATATATGCGGCCATGGTCAAGAGTAAACATACAAATGTATGTACACTTTTCTGAACTGGCTTTAGCAAACGCCTTAATATGCGAATGCACAAGGGCATATACATACATTTGTGTGTCTGGTTATACTATAAAAAACTCCAGACCATGGTAGGGTACACTTTTTTAAACTCACTTTGGCAAACACAATAATATTCAAAAAGGCACAAGCGAATATATATTTGTACATTATGGTGAAACTATAGCCAAACTGAACTCACTTTGGATATGTTACCAAAATATACAAATATATATGGGCTTATGCTTACTATGACTTACCTGTGCCTTTTGGTTGTCCACCTCAGTAAAGTAATGCTGCAAAATAAAGAAATATATTAATATAAATTAAAATAAAATTTTATTGCGGCAAAATCCGCACTTACCCAATGAAAATTCCTTCAGCAATGGCGCCGAATATTTAATTTTGCGCTCATTATGACATCATCAAATGTCAATCGTCTGGTTGTCTCATTCGCACTTATTGTCTCATTCGCACAACTCTGAAAAATTTCCCAAAAAAATTTATTGGTATTAGTGTTCTTATCGATAAAATAGAGATGGTGTTGGAATTCGATAAAAAAAACTCGATTGCTGGATAGCCGTGGTTGGCAGGGTGGTTGGCAGGGTAGTTCATAAGAAAAAATACAGCACTTTTCGATAGTTGGCAACGCCGGTTTACCTCAAGAAATAAATAAGCTCGTATATATTTCTTGAGGTAAACGTGCAGATTCACGGAAAAGGTGAGTACATGTCTCGCTAAACATAATTTGTACATTTTTATAAGAGTAATTTGTAAAAAAATGGAAAATTTGGTAAACGTCAAAATTTCTTGACCAGGCACAAGAAATATATGCTCGTTTTTTTCTTGAGGCATTTCTTGGCAGGTGAGTAGCCCGCTTTAGTAGTGAATAATACTATGTACACACTAGCGTGTTTTCGAGCTCATTCTGGTTTTCGAGGCAAAGTAAATTTGAAATAAGTACGCTGACAGTAAAACTTAAAATAAGTACATAAAATATAATATGTACGTTCACAAAATTTTAATTATTTTTTCTCACAAATCACAATTTCTAGAACAGCTGATTACTGTCAAATGAAAACAAGAATAGCAGGTATGAACGCACCTGTTTTATGTGAGATGTTTTACACGAAAACAAGGTGTTTTCGCTTCAGTGTGTGAGGTGGGTTTTGTCGAGGCTGAGGTGAGCTCAGTCATTCCAGAGTCGAGTAGAGGTCCCACGAACCCTCAGAATGCTTCGGACTGGAGTCCTAGCGTTCCTGAGTGGTGTGCTGGCGTCCCCCTTTGCATTGCACCTGGCACCTTAATCAGGGAGCGGAGGAATGTGTCATTCCCCGGCTACCCTGTCTAATGTGACCACGCGCAACGCCACGCATACCTAAATACTCACTGGGGGCCTCCTTACTCCCCTCAGAGAGCTTCGGACTGTCCTAGCGTTTCTGAGTGGTGTATTTGAGTTCCCCTTTGCATTTGGCTCGGCACTTCAATCAGGCACGGGGGAGTCGTATTCCACGGCCACCCGCGCTTAATACCACCACTACTACTACTACTACCATTACTATCCTACTATTATTTATCAGGCCTGGATTTCCCTACGGGGATGGTTAGGACTAGTCCTGAACTAATCCCGAGGGGAAATACCCGTGCCTATACCTCCTTCGGGATTGGTGGGGAGAAGACCCTCCACTAATCCTGATGGATTTTTAAAATTGCCCTTGGCGGAGAAGGGAGTTCCATGAGCCAAGGTGGCTCTTGGGGAGTCTCCCCGCTTGCCGCGGGCCCCTTTGATACCCTTTGTAGGGAAGGAAGTTGTTCACTCCAGCTTACCTATAAGAGTATGATATTTGGTGGCGTAATTCGCCATTTATGCTGCTAAAGGAATAAAGCGAAAGAGAATTCTAATTGTCAGGTACGCGAGTGAAAAATGTCAGGCATATTGCTGGCATGCATTTTTATATACCTGGCATGCGAGTATGTGTGGTTGTTCGCTGCTGGCTTTGGTATGCTGTTCGTGGGTGGTTGTTCGCTGCTAGCTTTGGTATGTTATGTGGTGGTTGGTCGCTGTGTGTGGAGATCGCGTGGCCTATGATGTGTGCGGAGGGGAAAGGAGTTAACTTATGGGGATTATTGTGACGTGGCATTTTGTTACGTTACAGTCCCCCTCCCACTTAAGGAAAAGAAAAAAACGAAAAAAAAGAAAAGCAACTTTTGCTTCGGTATTCAGGAGTTTGTGGCCATGTGGCCTGCACTACCTAGGACTAAGTCCCGGTATCATTTACCACCTTGGCGGTGGCTCGGCCGTCGTGAGTGTGTGTTTGTGTGGTGGGTGTATTTATTAAAAAAAATCTTCTTTTCTTGTTTTCAATTTTTCGTTACAATGTTTGTACATATATGTTTATACATCTAATTATGAAAGTAGTTACTTATAATTAATTCGACCATGTGCAGTTGTTAATACAATAATTGTGTAGGATTTCAAAATAAAAATTTTTTTTTTTTTGGTTTTTATAATTTATAAACTTAAAATATATATATATTTTATTTTATAATTTTTTTTTTTTGTTAATTTATAAATTTTTCAAAAATATTATATTTTAAAAAATTAGAATTTTTTTTCTCTTCTCTTTATCCCTAGTATTAATATAAGTTAATAATTAATTAAAAAATAGGACAATAATTGTGTATAGCATTGGTATAAGTTGCAATATAGTATACATAGTATATCAGTATAAATTAATATAAATTGGCGTTACTCTTTGAATTTTAGCAGCCGCTTGTGACCTGCGATCTTCACCATTGCGTGGTCTGCGTCCATTTGGGTGCAGTAAATATTTTGCTTTCCATACCGGAAGTGCCATCGCTTTGTACCGATTTTTGGTCGTTTTAGTTGCCCAATTTTTTCGAAGATACGATTTGCTTCGTCTTCCCCGATTTCTTTCTTGCCCCCATTCTCTCTTGTGTCAACTTCAATTTTGTTTTCGTCCCTGTTGCTATTATCGCTTGGTGGTTGTACTGGTGCCGGATCGACTGGGCATTCGCTTATGCTTAGCAGCGGATGCGTGGTTGCTGACAATTCGGGGTAAAGCGGTGGGCCGTGAAAAATTTGCACTCTTTGAATTTTTGCTCTATTTCGTGGCCATGACCTTGCTTCGAACGGGGGGCACCATTTTTTTACCCTTTGTGGTGAATCTGGTGGTGCTGGTTGACGCATTTCTGTGATGCTGTTGTCGTTCTTCTGTAATGATACAAATGGACATAGATGTTTGTGGTGTTAGTGTTTGGTCGTGTCGATCTGAGGTGGGCGTCCGTCGTCGTACGGTTTCAGGTCTTGTAGGTGCATGTGCGCTTTTCGTTGATTGAGCTGCTCGGATTGTTTTAGCAAAACCGTGTTGGATGATATGTATTTTTCTACTATATAGGGGCCGGAGAACTTCGGAGCTAGTTTTTGAGCGAATTGGTTTACTGCGGACGAGAGTGGATGCTCTCGTTTCATTACTTTTTCTCCAATTTTTGGTTTCCAAGGCCTGCGGCGTAGCTTGTAGTATTTTTTTCTGTGTTTCAGCTGCTTTAGCCAAATTATTCTTGATTTCTTCCCAAAGTTCGGTTATGATTCGGGACGCTGTAGGGGGTTCTTCGGGTACTGCCCCTTCAGAGCGCATTTGTTGTGTTGCAACCATAATTCGCCCAAAATTTATTTCTGCTGGTGATGATTGAGTCGCTTCATGATGCGCGGTATTCATGGCGAAAGAAATTTGTGGGATTTCCTTGTCCCAATTGCGGTGATCGGTCTTAATTACCCTGTTCGCTCATTCCGTCGGATTTTCGTGGGGTGCATATGTGGCTGTAAATTTGTGTGTTATTCCATGTTCCTTGAGAAACGAAGTCAGTGATTTTCCCACGAATTGTCTACCATTGTCGCTGAGAAAGACCTTTGGGCACCCAAACCGGTATATTACTCGTTCCTGTAGAGCCTTGATAACGCTCGCTGTGGTTGCTTGTCGTACGGGTATTAGTTCTACCCACTTGGAAAATTTGTCTACAAGGACCAGTAGGCAGGTATTCCCTTGCTTGGATCGCGGCATGGGTCCTACGAAGTCTGCCGTAACGATTTCCCATGGCTTTGAGCATTGCATCGTGACCATTAATCCTGCCGGGCGGCGTTGTTCAACTTTGTATTCGGCGCCGCGGTGACATTGCTTCACGTATTTGAGAACGTCGCGGTACATTCCTGGCCAATAATAATTTTGTTGCGCTCGTTTTAGGGGTTCTTGACCCCAAGATGCCCTGCGGTGGCTGAATCGTGTAATTCCTTGAGGATGTTGTTTTTGTGGTTGGTGGCGATACAAAGCTTCCATTGCGGCGAACAGTCGAGCTTATTGCGCGGCTTGATGTGTTTAAACAGACGGCTATCGACGATCTGATAATCGGGGTGACGGCGTGGACTTTGTAGTATTTTGGCCCATTTATTTTCGTACCAGTCGCTGTCGGCGTTATTGGTGATACACATGATGTCTGCTTCGTCGTCTTGGATGGGTAGTGGGCATCGGGATAGTGTATCTGCCACTGTATTTAATGCCCCTTTACGGTATTCGATGTCGAGGTTGTATTGCTGCAGCTCTAGCGCCCACCGGGCCAATCGTCCTGAGGGGTTTTGAAGTGAGTGTAACCACTTTAAGGAGTGATGATCGGTAATGACAGTAAATTTATAACCCTCCAAATATGGTCTCATTTTACGGATGCCCCACAGTACTGCCAAGCATTCTTGTTCGGTGGCCGAGTAACGTTTTTCGAGGTCTGTCAAGCTTCGACTTGCGTATGCAATTACCCTTTCTTGTTCCGAGTGGCGCTGGAATAACACGACCCCTAAGCCTTCCCCGCTAGCATCGGTTTGGAGGAAGAAGGGGTGGCTGAAGTCTGGGCAGCACAATACGGGAGCGCTAGTAAGTTTGTCCTTCAGTTTGTTAAACGCATCCTCTTGTGGTTTGTTCCATTCCCAGCGCTGGCCCTTCTTCAGCAGCTGATTAAGCGGTACGGCAATGGTTGAAAAGTCGGCTACGAAGCGGCGATACCATGAAGCGAGGCCGAGGAATCGGCGTAGTTGTCGAATATTTAGTGGTGCAGGCATCTCGCTCACTGCCGATGTTTTGGCTGGATCGGTGTGAATCCCTTGTTTGCTGACGATGTGCCCCAGATAATTTAGCCTCTGCTGTACAAAACTACATTTTTCGAAGTTTATCTGCATATTGTTCCGCTTAAGTCGTTCGAAAACCTCACGTAAGTTATGAATATGCTCTTCGAATGTGTCTCCCAAGACGATTATGTCGTCCAGGTATGCGAATACCTTTGGCTGAAGTTCAGGGCCTAGGACCGCGTCAAGGGCGCGCTGGAACGTGGCTGGAGCAGAATGAAGCCCAAAGGGCATGACTCTCCACTGGAAGAGCCCGCGACAGGGGACTGTGAAGGCGGTATATTGTCGGGACTTCTTAGCCATCGGTATTTGCCAATACCCGTTTTTCAAATCGATGGTGGATATGAACTTTGCTTCCTTCAGTTGGTCGAGGATTGCCCCAATCCGAGGTAGTGGGTATGCATCCGGGATGCTAGCGTTGTTAAGTTGACGGTAGTCGATGCACATTCTCCAATTACCTTGCTTCTTGCGCACCAGGACGATCGGCGAACTGTACGCGCTTTTTGATGGCTCGATACGTTTCGAGGCCAGTAGCTCATCAACCTCAGCATTAATAACTTGTTGCATCGCTGGGTTCCTCGGATAATATCGCTGTTTTAGCGGTTGATCATGTTTGAGCGATATTACGTGTTCTGCTGCCTTGCTGGGACCACTTATCTCCGCGAACATCTTTGCATAGTGGTCTAGAAAATCTGTAAGTTGGTTGTTTTGGTCTTCGTCTAAATGCTCCCTCTCTGACACGGCGTTAAGTTTGGCGATCGTGGTGTTTTCGGGTGCCGTGGCCGCTGGCAATAAGCGTCCATCCAATGTAAGTGTGAGCTTCCGTTCCCTCAGGTAATCCATCCCTAAAATCATTTGTTCTGCCAGGTTAGGAAGGCTGGACACCCGCATGCGAGTTCTTTTGTCGTTGGAGAGTATGGTTACTTGATAGGTGTAAGAGCTGACGACACATGCCCTATCTGCAAGTTGTACGTTGCGGACGCTGGGTGTGCGCGGAATTCTCTTTGTATCGAGATACTCCCTTACCGTGTCGTCTACGTAGGTGAGCGTGGCGCCCGTGTCTACTAAGGCTACAACGCTTAGCCCTTCGATCGCGAGTTGAACGTAGTGGCGACCGTCGGCTTTTCTACCCGGTACTTGTGCGGTATCGGTCGCTGAGGGTGATAGCCTCCCGTTCTGAACTCTCGAAAGTAGTCCGGCGGTTGTTGTGTTACACTGACAATTTCGGGACAAAACGTTGTCCCGGCCACATCTAGAGCAAAATAGGCTATACGCTCTTCTACATCGGTAGCGCAAGTGTCCCCGCTCCTTACATCTCCAGCAGCATTCCTCTCGGCTATATGGTTCGGTCAGTGGTGATAAATAATGTGCTGGTTGCCTGCTTTGCCTGGTGGCTTCTAATTGGAGCAGCTCAAATTCGTCGGTGAGTTCCATCAGCTCTTCGATGGTGTTAAACTCGCTGCGTTTAGCAAATAGCCGATATTCGACACGAAGTCCGTCGTAAATACGTTCAAGGTGGTTATCTCGGGCCATGATTGGGTGTTGCCGTATCAGCGTTTGCATGGCGAGGATGTAATCCTTTGCTTTCTCTCGTCCCTGTTGCTTCCTCTGGCGGATGGCGTCTTCCAATTGATGTAGATGCCGTCTGGGTAGGAAGAACTGTTCGGCCGCTGTACGAAATTCCGCCCAAGAATGTATCTCAGCTTTGCGTACACGGAACCATTGCAAAGCCTTTCCGCGCAAAGCTTCTGGCAGCGTCGGGAGTAATTTATCTAACGGGATTTTGTAACATTCCGCCAGCTCCTCAATCATCATCATCATTTATTGGCGCATAACCGCCTAAGCGATTTTGGCCGTTTCGTATCAAAGCACGCCAGTCATTCCTTTTTAGCGATAACCGACGCCACTTGGAAACCCCAAGGGAGTTCAAGTCATCCTCCACCTGTTGTTTCCATCTCAGTCGAGGCCTCCCCCTTCCTCTGCTGCCGAATTCAGGCGACGATAGGAAAACCTTCTGTGCTGGAGCTTCTTTGTCCATTCGCATAACATGGCCCAGCCAGCGGAGTCTTTGGGCTTTAATTCGCTGGACTATGGTCAGATCTGCGTAGAGCTCGTACAGCTCATCGTTAAATTTCCTTCGATACTCGCCGTTGGCATCACGGGAAGGACCATAAATCTTCCGGAGAACTTTTCTCTCAAATACTCCAAGGGCCATCTCATCTTCTCTTGACATTGTCCATGAATCTGAGCCATACATCAGGACAGGTATGATGAGAGACTTATAGAGCGTGATCTTTGTTCTTCGAGAGAGGACTTTACTTCTCAATTGCCTACTCAGTCCAAAGTAGCACTTGTTGGCAAGAGTGATTCTCCGCTGGATTTCTAGACTGATATTATTTTCGGTGTTGATACTGGTTCCCAAATAGACGAAGTCCCTCACAGTTTCAAATTTGTAACTATCAACAGTGACATGGCTGCCAAGGCGCAGGTGCGCCGATTCTTTCTTTGATGACAGCAAATACTTCGTCTTGTCCTCGTTCACGGCAAGACCCACTTTTTTCGCTTCCTTATCCAGTCCAGAGAAGGCAGCGCTTACGGCGCGGTTGTTAAGGCCAATGATATCAATATCATCGGCATACGCCAGCAATTGCACGCTCTTGTAAAAGATTGTACCATTGCGGTTTAGCTCTGCTGCTCGAATTATCTTCTCCAGCATCAGATTGAAGAAATCGCACGAAAGGGAGTCGCCCTGTCTGAAGCCTCGTTTGGTTTCAAATGGCTCAGAGAGGTCCTTCCCGATTCTGACGGAGCTGTTGGTATTGCTCAACGTCATTTGGCAAAGCCGTATAAGCTTTGCAGGGAAGTCAAATTCAGACATGGCGGCATACAGGCAACTCCTTTTTACGCTGTCAAAAGCGGCTTTAAAATCGACAAAGAGATGGTGAGTGTCGATTCTCTTATCATGGGTCTTCTCCAGGATTTGGCGTATCGTGAAAATCTGGTCGATGGTAGACTTACCAGGTCTAAAGCCACACTGATAAGGTCCAATCAGTTTGTCTACGATGGGCTTCAGCCTTTCACACAACACGCTCAATCCTCTCCAAAAATTCATATAGCGACTCTCCCCCCGTAAAGTGGATGTCCCAGCGGCGGACGGTGTTCATCACTTCGGTGTCGCTGAAATCAGTACGGGGTGGTGCCGCTCGTGGGTTCTCTTTGGTTGTCATTACTTCCTTGTTGACTATTCCAGTGTGGGGTGCTGCCGTACCGGGCCTCCCTCCGTTGCTTTCTGCTGGGGCACTGACGTGGATAGTGGGGATCGGTTCGGAAGGCGTTTTGACCTGGCTGTTCTCTTCTGCCTTAATTTCATCTTCTACTTCCTTTAAAAGGTCCTCAGTTGATTTGCGGCTCCGCTTTGCCTTTACATAGGTACTGAGCGCCTGACGTAGGTCAGCGACAGTGGAGCCGTTGACGAATATCATGTGGTTTCTACATTCTTCGACCAGTCTCTCCTTCTTAAGTGAGTATATCCAATTCAAGCTGTCGACATTCAATAGGTTTGTGTCGGTATCTGATTGTTGTTGTTGCGTGTTCTGTTGACCCTCCCCAACCGTGTTGGTGGTTATAGTTGGATTTCCACTATCGCCGGTGGATATGGGTCCCTGCTCGGGCGCCATTTGTGAGGTGGGTTTTGTCGAGGCTTAGGTGAGCTCAGTCATTCCAGAGTCGAGTAGAGGTCCCACGAACCCCTACCAAATAATAACACGATTAAGTTTTGGTATTGATATATAACACGGCAGACACACACCCACGATACGGCTTTGGCCTGTATACCGACAGCTTTGATCGACGAGAGGGGAGAGTAGAGAGGCACGAGGAGGAATTATAGGCGGAGTAGCGGAAGAGCTAGCAGCGATGGGGCGTAGGTCCAACGGTGTACGGTACGAAGTCGGTCTTGATTGTCCCAGGCGGGTGACTATCCTTGCGGAGTGCTTACGGATTACAGCTTCAGGACGGTTGCGGCGGTGATCGACGGTGGCGGTGATTCGGCGGCTTATAACGATCCGGTTCTATCGAGCGTTGGTGTGATAGGGGATTGCTGCCCTATCTGGCGTATACCTATAAGAGTATCCTGGGTTATTGCAGGTCGGCTATTAACATGGTTGTGGGGGAAGGAAGGGGGGGGGGGGATTCTATACTCCCCTCAGAATGCTTCGGACTGGAGTCCTAGCGTTCCTGAGTGGTGTGCTGGCGTCCCCCTTTGCATTGCACCTGGCACCTTAATCAGGGAGCGGAGGAATGTGTCATTCCCCGGCTACCCTGTCTAATGTGACCACGCGCAACGCCACGCATACCTAAATACTCGCTGGGGGCCTCCTTACTCCCCTCAGAGAGCTTCGGACTGAAGTGCTAGCGTTTCTGAGTGGTGTATTTGAGTTCCCCTTGCAATTGGCTCGGCACTTCAATCAGGCACGGGGGAGTCGTATTCCACGGCCACCCGGTATGAAGTGTCCGCGCCTAATACCACCACTACTACTACTACTACTACTACTACCATTACTATCCTACTATTATTTATCAGGCCTGGATTTCCCTACGGGGATGGTTAGGACTAGTCCTGAACTAATCCCGAGGGGAAATACCCGTGCCTATACCTCCTTCGGGATTGGTGGGGAGAAGACCCTCCACTAATCCTGATGGATTTTTAAAATTGCCCTTGGCGGAGAAGGGAGTTCCATGAGCCAAGGTGGCTCTTGGGGAGTCTCCCCGCTTGCCGCGGGCCCCTTTGATACCCTTTGTAGGGAAGGAAGTTGTTCACTCCAGCTTACCTATAAGAGTATGATATTTGGTGGCGTAATTCGCCATTCATGCTACTAAAGGAATAAAGCGAAAGAGAATTCTAATTGTCAGTTACGCGAGTGAAAAATGTCAGGCATATTGCTGGCATGCATTTTTATATACCTGGCATGCGAGTATGTGTGGTTGTTCGCTGCTGGCTTTGGTATGCTGTTCGTGGGTGGTTGTTCGCTGCTAGCTTTGGTATGTTATGTGCGGGTGGTTGTTCGCTGTGTGTGGTGATCGCGTGGCCTATGATGTGTGCGGAGGGGAAAGGAGTTAACTTATGGGGATTATTGTGACGTGGCATTTTGTTACGTTACAGTCCCCTCCCACTTAAGGAAAAGAAAAAAACGAAAAAAAAGAAAAGCAACTTTTGCTTCGGTATTCAGGAGTTTGTGGCCATGTGGCCTGCACTACCTAGGACTCAGTGATGCCACATTTTTTTCCTCCAAAATCCCTACAAATGAAGTAAAACTCTCTATATTACCCTACGCGTTAAAAAAAAATACCTACAAAAATCCCTACACTTTTTTCCTGCCGGAAATATTGAAAAAAACGCATAGCTTTATATCGAAATTTTTTAAAATTTCAACGAATTTTTTATACATAAATGTATATTCGGGTGATTCAAATAAAAAAAAATTGTTTTTTTTTGTACTACCCCCCAAAAAGTTAGTAATTGATGAGAAAATAAGCTTTGCAAAAAATCATCGCTGTAGCTTGACCCTTAGGGGTGTCTATTTTTTCGGGCTTTCCCATACATTTTGTATGGGGAAAAAGGCATTTTTAAAGTGAATTTTGTCATAATTTTAGAATTTTGTCCAAAAAACATTTACTTATTCTTAAAGTTGCAGCTTCTTAAACGTCAAACTGTTTGCGATTTAAGATTTGCGATTATCTTAACTATGTATTAAAATAATTACAACCATTTAAAAATGACTAGATTTTGTATGTGCTACTGTGTAGTGTGTGCAATAGTACAAAACTCACAGGACGCATGTTGGCAAAAAATTTTTGTTAGTCAACAAACGGTGCATGTTTGCACCTTGCATGTTTTCCATGTAAAAAAAACCTACATTTCGTGAAATATGAAAAAACCGACCTTTTACCCTACGGGCACATTTTTTAGCCAAGAAGACCTACTAATAGGGATAAAACCCTACGTGTGGCAACACGGCTAGGACTAAGTCCCGGTATCATTTACCACCTTGGCGGTGGCTCGGCCGTCGTGAGTGTGTGTTTGTGTGGTGGGTGTATTTATTAAAAAAAATCTTCTTTTCTTGTTTTCAATTTTTCGTTACAATGTTTGTACATATATGTTTATACATCTAATTATGAAAGTAGTTACTTATAATTAATTCGACCATGTGCAGTTGTTAATACAATAATTGTGTGGGATTTCAAAATTAAAATTTTTTTTTTTTGGTTTTTATAATTTATAAACTTAAAATATATATATATTTTATTTTATAATTTTTTTTTTTTTGTTAATTTATAAATTTTTCAAAAATATTATATTTTAAAAAATTAGAATTTTTTTTCTCTTCTCTTTATCCCTAGTATTAATATAAGTTAATAATTAATTAAAAAATAGGACAATAATTGTGTATAGCATTGGTATAAGTTACAATATAGTATACATAGTATATCAGTATAAATTAATATAAATTGGCGTTACTCTTTGAATTTTAGCAGCCGCTTGTGACCTGCGATCTTCACCATTGCGTGGTCTGCGTCCATTTGGGTGCAGTAAATATTTTGCTTTCCATACCGGAAGTGCCATCGCTTTGTACCGATTTTTGGTCGTTTTAGTTGCCCAATTTTTTCGAAGATACGATTTGCTTCGTCTTCCCCGATTTCTTTCTTGCCCCCATTCTCTCTTGTGTCAACTTCAATTTTGTTTTCGTCCCTGTTGCTATTATCGCTTGGTGGTTGTACTGGTGCCGGATCGACTGGGCATTCGCTTATGCTTAGCAGCGGATGCGTGGTTGCTGACAATTCGGGGTAAAGCGGTGGGCCGTGAAAAATTTGCACTCTTTGAATTTTTGCTCTATTTCGTGGCCATGACCTTGCTTCGAACGGGGGGCACCATTTTTTTACCCTTTGTGGTGAATCTGGTGGTGCTGGTTGACGCATTTCTGTGATGCTGTTGTCGTTCTTCTGTAATGATACAAATGGACATAGATGTTTGTGGTGTTAGTGTTTGGTCGGAGTGTAATGGGGTGTGGTTGCTGAGTGACCGCGCTCAATCCCGACTCTTGCGTCCTCGTTCGTGCACTCTGGGCAACGTTGAGCTACCTAGGCTCGCGGCAGAAAGAGAGGGAGCCCCGGGGGGGCCACTCTGACATACTTGGTTTAAGGGCTCACCGGGGTCTTTTTCGCAGCGTCTGTACACCAAGAGGTACGGCTGTAAGCGGGCGTCTGTCTTGAAGCAAGCGGCTCGCTATATAAATGTGCAAAACTTTTCCCTCCCAATCCAGGGTGTTATGCGATACCGTGCCCATTGGACGTTTGCAGCCGGGAGGCAAATCGTGGCTGTAGTCGAACGGAGCCTCACTGATACCGGTCCGCCTCAGGGAGTAACTATGGTCTTACCGCGGTATGGGGCTCTGCCGCGGCGGACGACACACTTCCCCTTACACTACCCTTGACCCTAAGCTGGCCTTGTCCGGCGAGGGGTCGTACGAACAAGATGAAGAACACACAAAATACAAAGCAATTAACGACTTCGTTTACTCCGCAGCAGAGAAGAACTATGCTGGAGCAAGCGAAAACACAACGCCGGAGGACAAACTCCGCCTCAAAGTTAACTGGGAGGCCGACAACGATGGAAACTACGGGTCAGTCATCCCCCAAACTGCTATCAAGTAAGAGTGACTTGATGGGAGCAAGCAACAGTGCGGCTGCCTACGCAGTCAAGCAGAAAACGGCGGAAGCTAAGCTTCCATCAAGCGCTGGTACGAAACCCAATCTCTTCACATCTGGGGCAATGGTCTCACGACCTGGTTTCAGAGTTTCGAAAGAGAAGAACGACGCCGTAAAGGGAGAGACCGCGATGGCAACTACGAGTCTGAATCCCCCCAAAGAGGCATCTCCCCGACGCTTTGCGTACTGGGATAAAAGAAAGGCCGCAAGGATCCTTAAAAAATATGAGGGAGCATCGCAGGAGAAGCTGTCGCCGGAAGAAAGGAAGATGGTGGAGGAAGCGAAAGCTCTGATACCAAATTTCCAGAGGCCCTATGTGCCTAAGAGGGTGAACGGTAATCCCTTCAAACGCCAGAGATCGGACGGAGAGGTAGACCCCCATCCGAAGCGGCATCAGGTCAACCCCGTAGTGGGAAAACTCAGCTTTGCTGAAGTAACCAAGGACAGAATCCTTATAGGTTTCATTGACCGAGGTAACGACCGTTGGTCCATCCCCAAAGACCAGTGGCTGTATGTCCGGAATGAAATGGGCAGGGCCCTCCTCCACTTAATGCGTGAGTCTCCGGGTAGTCCACCGCGAGGTACTGACGCGGGCTGGCACCAAGGTCAGATCAAAATATTCGCGTGCGAGGATGCAAGAACTGTCGCACTGTATAAGGCAGCAGTTGCAAGACTGGGTGAAGTCTATCCAGGGGCAAGACTAGATGTCGTCGACTGGAAGGACATTCCTGCTCGGCCAAGGGCAAGGGCATGGATTCCTGCCGTCCCTGCAGAACCCGAGAATATTCTTGAGATGCTGCAGGTCTGGAATCCGTCTCTCCCGACGCAGGATTGGGGCGTCAATCTGGTCGATGATGTGGTTGGGCCCAATAGACAGGTGGTTATCACTCTGAATAAGGAGGCGCTCGAGCCCCTTAAACGGTGCAACGGACGAGTGCATTACGGCTTGGGTCAGATCGTGATCCACGTATACCGTGGCGATGCACAGCGCGCTGCTATTCCGGACGCTCCGGAGGACTCGGAGATCGAGGCATCGGAAGGGGAAGCAGAGGAGTCCGACGCGGAAAGTATGTTATCCGCCACGTCAAATTGCGATGGTGCTGCGAACAACTCGGCGATAGAAGAAAGCCTGCTTGACGAAGAAGGCCTCGACGTCACGATCGTGGCTAAACCTGAGCACACTAACGTTGATGCTGCTTCAGACAGCAGGGTTCCCGCCACGCCAAATCGTGCAGGTGCTCTGAACAACTCCTCGTTGAGAGACAGCCCCCGGAACAGGCCAGACCTCGACGACACGCTGGCGGCAGGGATGTCTGAGCTCTCTCATGTTGGTGGTGCTTCAGATAAATCTGCACAAATCTAAAGCAGCCTCGGCTGTTTTAAGCAGTCGTCTTTCTAAAGGCGACGTAGACGTGGTCCTTATCCAAGAGCCCTGGGTCAATAGCTCTAGGATCTGTGGATTGGGGACTAAGGGGTACAAGCTCATCCAAGCCAATGATGAGGGCAAGGTCAGAACCTGTATTTTGGTAAAGTCTGAGCTAAACACCTTTCTATTACCCAACTACTCAAATGGTGACGTTACAGCTGCCAGCTTAACAGTCGGCAGCACCAGCCTAACGATGGCGTCGGTCTATATGCCCTATGACGCCGAAGAACCTCCTCCACAAAAGGAGGTGAAAGATCTGGTGGATAATTTCTGTACGGGCCATCTTATTATTGGAGCTGACGCTAATGCTCATCACGTCCAGTGGGGAAGCTCCGATATTAACGCTAGGGGCGAGTCTCTGTTTGACTACCTACTAACAACTAACCTGGTGGTTTGTAACGTGGGTAACGAGCCTACTTTTATAACTAAAGCTCGTAGGGAGGTTATAGACCTCACTGTTTGTAGCGAAGGTGCTTATGAGTGGGTCAGAAAATGGCGTGTTCTTGATGAGCATTCATTTTCTGACCATCGGTACATAGAAATTGTGTTAGACTTTATTGTTGAGCAGCCAGTTATGAAACGAAATCCACGCAACACTAACTGGCAGCTACATAACCAAATATTAGCTAGGGACCTACCAGTATTACCTCCACAAGCCCCCTCATCAGTGGGAGAACTGGATGATCTGGTAACGACCTTTACAACGGCGCTCTCAAATGCCCTAGAGCAGGCTTGTCCAGTACCAAAACCACGCGGCAAACATAGACCCCACTGGTGGTCTTACGACCTGGATTCGTTCCGTATATCATGCAGGAAGCAATTTAACAAGGCCAAGAGCATCGGTACGGAGCCTGAATGGCTCGAATATAAAGCTAAACTGAGGGCCTATAAAAAGGCTCTAAGGCAAGCGAAGAGAACTTCGTGGAGAAATTTCTGCACCGGGGTCGAAAAAGTCGATGATACAGCGAGACTTAGACGAGTGCTATCAAAAACTCAAACAGCCATTAGCTATTTACGGAAGCCTGACGGATCTTGGACCAGCACGGAAGGGGAAACCCTGGAGCTGCTCCTGAACACACACTTTCCGGGGAACTTGTATGATGCACCTGTAGCATCTGCAACAAACCTGGCGGTAAACATACCCATTACGGAGGAAAGGGTAAGGTGGGCAATCAAAAGCTTTGAGCCGTTCAAGGCAGCCGGGCCAGACGGGATTTTCCCCGCACAACTTATAAACACGCTGGAAATATCAGCTAAATGGCTGGTAGTTCTCTATTCAGCCTGCCTGGCTCTTAATTACATTCCGTGCTCCTGGAGAAGCGCCACGGTAGTCTTTATTCCAAAGGCTGGGAAGGCCTCACACTATGAGCCTAAAGACTACAGACCGATCAGTCTCTCGTCTTTTGCACTTAAAACCTTCGAGAGGATAATTAGCGATTATCTCTCCTCTACTATTGATAGCAACCTTATTTCTAGCTATCAACATGCATACACCAAAGGTAAATCAACGGAAACTGCGCTCCACAGCCTAGTCTCTATTGTTGAAAAATCATTGCACGAAAAGGAGTACTGTCTCGTGGCCTTTCTGGACATCGAAGGGGCTTTCAACAATATACGGCCGGAGGCTATTAACACTGCTTTAACAAACCTGGGCATAAATAGGTCTCTTATTGGACTAATTGATCAACTACTAAAGGGAAGGAAAATAGTTTCTTCACTGGGAACAGTTGATCTTTCACGCTATGTCACAAGAGGAACGCCTCAGGGTGGTGTTCTCTCCCCGCTCCTATGGAACCTCACCGTAAACTCGCTGCTACGAGACACAAGGTGGGGGGGCGGGAAGATAGTGGCATATGCAGACGATTTAGCTATTGCATATAGGGGCAAATTCCCACAAACCCTGTGTGACTTGATGCAAGTAGCACTGCGAGAAGTTTCTTCATGGTCCTCTCGCTGCGGACTTAGCATCAACCCGGGAAAGGTGGAGCTTGTCCTTTATACCAGGCGGTACAAGATACCACCGCTGAACCTACCAGAACTAGATGGCGTGCGCCTGAACTTAGCTGATAAAGCCAAATTCCTAGGCACAGTTCTAGATAGAAAGCTTAACTGGAAGGAGAATGTCATCCAGCGCCAGAGGAAAGCGTGCATTGCACTTTACACGTGTAAAAGAGCCATTGGCAAAAAATGGGGGCTCAGCCCCAAAATTTGCAGATGGATCTACACTGCGATAATCCAGCCAATTATGCTGTATGGAGTCGTGGTATGGTGGCCTGCGCTAGGAAAGGCAACAAACCTAAATCTGTTAGGAAAAGTCCACAGATCGAGCATGATCTGTATAAGCGGGGCGTTAAGAACAACGCCCAATGAAGCTCTCCAGGCCATTCTTGGCTTTTTGCCACTCGATCTGGAAGGGTACCGGGCAGCAGCGGCATCGGCTCTGCGTCTAAGGGAAACGTCCGTCTGGGGCGCAAGCACTATTGGACACTCCTGTATTCTAAGATCTTACAGCTTTCTCCCTCTGAGCACAGATCGGTGTGCGACCACAACAGTCGGAGATTGTTGTTTTAGAATAAACATTCCCAGCAGGGAAGACTGGGAGAACATAGATCGGTGTCCCGCTACTAATGGCGGCACTTTTATATACACCGACGGCTCGAAGTTAGACGGCAGAGTCGGAGGAGGGGTTTACTCAAGGGATTTGGACCTAGAACTCTCCTTTAGACTACCTGATCACTGCAGCGTCTTCCAGGCTGAAGTTTCTGCAATCATGGACGCCGTGACTTGGATAGGTAAACGCACCATCGGACAGGATATCTGTATTTTCAGCGACAGCCAAGCGGCCATCAAATCCCTTGGCTCTTACTCGTTCAACTCTGAACTGACGCTCAGCTGTCGTCGATCTCTTCAAGAGATGGCCCAACAGAACCGCGTGAACCTCACATGGGTCCCGGGACACATGGACATTGAGGGAAACTGTAGGGCAGACGAACTTGCCAGGCAGGGCACGACCAAGCAGATTCTTCAAGATAAAGAGCGCATAGGTATGCCGTTTGCCACGTGCAAGCTAATGCTGAAGGAGCATACACTCCGCGAAGCCAACGAAAGATGGCTACAAGCCCCAGGGTGCCGGATATCCAAGCAAACCTGGCCAAAATGCGATCTTAAAAGATCTAGACACATATACGCCCTAAAAAGGAAGGAAATCTCCATATTAATAGGTGTTTTAACCGGGCACTGCCTTATTGGTAGGCACGCAGCAAGGCTAGGCGTTCCCTACCGACGATGCTGCAGGAGTTGCAAAGATGATGAGGAAGAGGAAACGGTGGAGCATCTCATCTGCAACTGCCCGGCCTTAAGCGGAGCGAGAAGGCGCTCTCTGGGAGTTCCCTTCCTGGTTAGCTTAAGCCAGGTCGCGGAGCTAGACATAAAGGACTTGATGGCCTTCATCAAGTTATCAAAATGGTTCGAGGAGGGGTAGCGGTGTCAGTTAGGAGTGTCAGTCCCGGGTTTCGGCTATATGGAGAGTCCCAACAGCACTGGGATTTTCCATATGGCCGGGCCCCGGGACTGACTTTCCTAGTGTTTGGTGGTATCACAACGGGCCTTTTATTACTGGCCTAGGTGTGCCTTTGCGGCAGCCACTTCTACCTACCTACCTAGTGTTTGGTCGTGTCGATCTGAGGTGGGCCTCCGTCGTCGTACGGTTTCAGGTCTTGTAGGTGCATGTGCGCTTTTCGTTGATTGAGCTGCTCGGAGTTAACTTATGGGGATTATTGTGACGTGGCATTTTGTTACGTTACAAGTGTGAACATGATCTAAAGCGTACTATGTATTAAGCAGAATCTGAGTGTTTTATTTAAAGTACACTGATCGAACTCAGCGAAAATAGTCGAGGAATCATCGAATTCGTCACAATTGGTGTCAGAAGCGGTATTGTTAAATAAATACAGGATAACAAGGACATTGTAAAGGCAACAAGGACATTGCAAGGGTAACAAGGACATTGTAAAGGTAACAAGGACATTGCAAGGATAACAAGGTCATTTTAAGGATAACAAGGACATGGCAAAGTTGAATGAAATGAAGATCCAGCAACTCAAAAATGAGTTGGAACGACGTGGATTGGCAACAACGGGCAATAAGCAGAGCTACAATCACGGTTGCGAAAGGCTATGGAAGCAGAGGGAATCAACGTTGACGACCACTTTTTTCAGCTTGTGGATGAGGTAGCGAAAATAGAAGAGCAAAAGGATTCTCCGGATTCAGTGGAAAATGTGGACACAAACTCTTTATTGGCTGCCCTGGCTCAGATGTCAAACAACATAACATCAAGCATGTCATCTCAGTGGGAAGAACAGGAGACACACATGGCATCTCAGTTGAAAGAACAGAAGACAAACATGGCATCTCAGTTGGAACAACAAGAGACACGCATGGCATCAAAGTTGGAGGAACAGAAGACACACATGACATCTGCGTTGGAATAACAGAGGACATACATGACAGCTCAGATCTCAGCTCAACTTGAGGAGCAGGAGGCCGGGCTATCTTCAAAAATAGCATTACAGCTGGAGGAGCAGGAAGAACGTATGTCATCACAGCTAAAAATACAGGACGAGAAAATAATGCAGCTTGAGGAGAAAGTCGAGGCCCAGGTGGATGCGTTAAGAAGTCGTATCCAGGAGTTGCAGCTGAGTCGTCCAAGTGTTTCAACAAACGCACCCAAGGTAAAAACCCCATCATTTGACGGTTCTGTTCCTTTCCAGGTATTTAAGCTACTATTCCGGACGCTGAAAGAAACAACTATGAAGCGTTGATGGGAGCCGTTGAAAGACGTTACGGCAGCGACCATAGGAGGCAGATACATCAAATAGAGCTACAGAATCGCTTCCAGAAGGCTAACGAAACATTACAGGAGTTTGCATCGGACATCGAGAGGTTGGCTCATCTAGCAAACGCAGACGCACCAGTGGAATATATCGAGAGGGTGAAAATCCAACGCTTCATAAATGGATTACGTGATGTGAACACCAAGCAAGCCACATATTCCAATCCAAAGAGATCATTTGCGGAGACGGTATCACATGCTCTTACACAAGAAACAGCCTCGCTTTTGAGTACACCAACGTTCAAAGCTCACCGTGCGGAAGTGGAGACACCAGACTGGGCCGAGAAAATTGACAAAATACTAGAAGCATTGAACGGAAAGCAACAGAAAAATGAAGGGACTATTAAAGGCTTCAAGTGCGGAAAATCTGGTCATATTGCACGTTATTGCGGATCAGGCTCCAACAATTCCAATAATGCAGGCGGGCGTAAACGCAAGGCTGAAGGAGATGAGCAAGTCTCCCGATCCAACCAACCGTTATACTAAAGAGAGTCAGCCGCAAGGGGCGTAGGCTGGCTCCCGCAATTGGATGCCCCATAATCTCTGTCTCACAGATCGGAAGGAAGTCGAGTAATGTTATTGTTGGAGGATTCGTGGACGGAAAGGAGCGTTTACTGACGGTGGATATGGGCTCATCTCACTCCATCATTCGATCCGATTTAGTCAGCAAGGAAGTGAGGCCATTACATGGAGCAAAGTTGCGTACGGCGACTGGAGAGGACACCCAAGTCCAAGGCGAAGTAACATGTGAAATCGCAATTGGGAATGTCGACGTACTGCACAATTTAGGTTCAAGTGGCTGCCGCAGAGGCACACCTAGGCGAGTATTAAAAGGCCCGTTGTGATACCACCAACACAAGGAAAGTCAGTTCCGGGACCCTGCCATATGGAAAATCCCGGTATTATCGGAATTCTCCACATAGCAGAATCCCGGCACTGACGTTCCTATACCGACACCTTTACTCCTCCTCGAACCATTTAGATGACTTGATGAAGGCCATCAGGTCCTTTATGTCCAGCTCCGAGACCTGGCGTAGGCTAACCAGGAAGGGAACTCCCAAAAAGCGCATTCTCGCGCCACTTAAAGCCGGGCAGTTGCAGATGAGGTGCTCCACCGTTTCCTCCTCCTCATCATCCTTACAACTCCTACAGCATCGTCGGTAGGGCACACCTAGTCTTTCTGCGTGCCTACCAATGTGGCAGTGCCCAGTTAATGCACCTATTAGTATGGAGATTTATCTTCTCCTTAGGGCATAAATTTGTCTTGATCTTTTATGAGCCCATTTCGGCCAGGTTTTTTTGTATATCCGGCATTCTGGAGATTGCAGCCATCCTTGCATAAGCTTGCATGTGGCAAACGGCATACCAAAGCGCTCTTTATCCCGAAGAACCTGCTTGGTCGTGCCCTGCCTCGCAAGTTCGTCTGCCCTACAATTTCCCTCACGCGATTCTGTTGGGCCATCTCTTGTAGAGATCGACGACAGCTGAGCGTCAGTTCAGAGTTGAACGATTAAGAGCCAAGGGATTTGATGGCAGCCTGGCTGTCGCTGAAAATAAAAATGCCATGTCTAATAGTGTGTTGGCCTATCCAAGCCGCGGCGTCCATGATTGCTGAAACTTCAGCCTGGAACACACCGCAGTGATCAGGTAGTCTGAAGGAGAGCTCAAGGTTCAGATGCTTTGAAAAAACCCCTCCTCCAACTCTGCCGTCTAACTTCGAGCCATCAGTATAAATGGAAGTGCCGCCATGAGTGTGCGGGAATAATCCCGCCGGGCCAGCCTTGAACGGTTCGAAGCTTTTAACCGTCCACCAACCTTTTCCTCCGTGATGGGTATGTATACAGCCAGGTTTGTTGTAGATGCTAAGGGTTTCTCATGCAAGTTCCTGGGAAGTGCGTATGCAAGAGCAGCTCTAGGGTTTCCCTCTCCGTGCTGGTCCAGGATCCGTCAGGTTTGCGCAAATAGCTTGTGGCTGTTTGAGTTTTTGAGAGCACTCGTCTAAGTCTCGCTGTATCGTCGACATTTTCGATCCAAGTGCAGAAATTTCTCCACGATACTCTCTTCGCCTGCCTCAGAGCTTTTTTGTAGGCACTGAGTTTAACTTTATATTCGAGCCATTGAGTCTCCGTGCCAAGGCTCTTGGCCTTATTAAATTGTGTCCTACATGATTTACGGAGCGAGTCCAGGTCGTAGGACCACCAATGCGGCCTATGTTTACCGCGTGGTTTTGGCACTGGGTAAGCCTGCTCTAGGGTATTCGAGAGCGCCGTTGTAAAGGTCTTTACCAGATCCTCCAACTCCCCTACTGATGAGGGGACTTGTGGGGGCAGTGCTGGCAAGTCCCTAGATAGTATTTCATTGTGTAGCTGCCAGTTAGTGTTACGTGGGTTGCGTTTCATAACCGGCTGCTCAACAGAAAAGCCTAGCACTAATTCTACGTACCGGTGGTCGGATAATGAGTATTCATCGAGAACGCGCCATTTTCTGACCCACTCATAAGCGCCTTCGCTGCAAATAGTGAGATCTCCCTCCCTACGGGTTTTAGTAATAAACGTAGGTTCGTTACCCACGTTGCAAACTACCAGGTTAGTTGTTAACAAATAATCAAACAACGACTCTCCTCTAGCATTGATATCGGAGCTTCCCCACTGGACGTGATGAGCATTAGCTTCAGTTCCGATAATAAGATGACCCATGGAAAAATTTGCCACCAGGTCTTTTACCTCCCTCTGTGGCGGAGGTTCTTCGGCGTCGTGGGGCATATAGACTGACGCCATCGGCAATTCAAAAATCTAGGTTAGGTTAGGTTCAAGTGGCTGCCGCAGAGGCACACCTAGGTCAGTATTAAAAGGCCCGTTGTGATACCACTAACAATGGGAAAGTCAGTTCCGGGACCCTGTCATATGGAAAATCCCGGTATTAACGGAATTCTCCACATAGCAGAATCCCGGGACTGACCTTCCTATACCGACGCCGTTACTCCTCCTCGAACCATTTAGATGCCTTGATGAAGGCCATCAGGTCCTTTATGTGCAGCTCCGTGACCTGGCGTAGGCTGACCAGGAAGGGAACTGCCAAAAAGCGCATTCTCGCGCCACTTAAAGCCGGGCAGATGCAGAAGAGGTGCTCCACCGTTTCCTCCTCCTCATCATCCTTACAACTCCTACAGCATCGTCGGTAGGGCACACCAAGTCTTTCTGCGTGCCTACCAATGAGGCAGTGCCCAGTTAATACGCCTATTAATATGGAGATTTCTCTTCTCCTTAGGGCATAAATTTGTCTTGATCTTTTATGATCCCATTTCGGCCAGGTTTCTTTGGATATCCGGCATCCTGAAGATTGCAGCCATCTTTCGTTGGCTTGGCGGAGTGTGTACTCCTTCAGCATAAGCTTGCATGTGGCAATACCTAAGCGCTCTTTATCACGAAGAACCTGCTTGGTCGTGCCCTGCCTCGCAAGTTCGTCTGCCCTACAATTTCCCTCAATGTCCCTATGCCTCGGGACCCATGTGAGGTTAACGCGATTCTGTTGGGCCATCTCTTGTAGAGATCGACGACAGCTGAGCGTCAGTTCAGAGTTGAACGAGTAAGAGCCAAGGGATTTGATGGCCGCCTGGCTGTCGCTGAATATAAAAATGTCCTGTCTGATAGTGTGTTGGCCTATCCAAGCCGCGGCGTCCATGATTGCTGAAACTTCAGCCTGGAAGACACTGCAGTGATCAGGTAGTCTGAAGGAGAGCTCAAGGTTCAGATCCTTTGAATAAACCCCTCCTCCAACTCTGCCGTCTAACTTCGAGCCATCAGTATAAATGGAAGTGCCGCCATGAGTGGCAGGACTCCGATCCGTGCTCTCCCATTCTTCCCTGCTGGGAATGTTGATTTTAAAACCGCTATCTCCGACTGTTGTGGTCGCACAACGATCTGTGCTCAGCGGAAGAAAGCTCTAGGCTCCCAAAATACAGGCGTGTCCAGTAGTGCTTGCGCCCCAGCCGGACGTTTCCCTTAGACGCAGAGCCGATGCTGCTGCTACCCGGTGCCCATCCAGATCGAGTGGCAAAATGCCAAGAATGGCCTGGAGTGCTTCATTGGGCGTTGTTCTTAACGCACCGCTTATACAGATTATGCAAGATCTGTGTACTTTACCTAGCAGATTAAGGTTTGTTGCACGCTTTCTTCTGGCGCTGAAGAACATTCTCCTTCCAGGTTAGTTTCCTATCCAGAACTGTGCCCAAGAACTTGGCTTTGTCAGCCAAGTTAAGGTGCACCTTATTTCTTTTTTGTAGTATTAGCGGTGGTATCTTATAGCGGTTGGTGAAAAGGACCAGTTCTACTTTTCCCGGGTTGATGCTCAGTCCGCGGCGCGAGCACCATGAGGAAACCTCTCTCAGTACTGCTTGCATCAAGTCGCACAGGGTTTGTGGGAATTTTCCCCTATATACTATAGCTAAGTCGTCTGCATATGCCACTACCTTCCCGCCCCCCCAGCTTGTGTCTCGCAGCATCGAGTTGACAGTGAGGTTCCATAGAAGCGGGGGGAGAACACCACCCTGAGGCGTTCCCCTTGTGACATAGCGTGATAAGTCAACCGAGCCCAGTGATGAAACTATTCGTCTGCCCCCTAGCAGTTGATCAATAAGTCCAATAAGAAACCTGCTTATGCCCAGACTTGTTAAAGCGGTGTTTATAGCATTAAGCCCTGTTGTTGAAGGCTCCTTGAATAGCTAAAAAGGCCACAAGACAGTACTCCTTTTCATACAGCGATTTTTCAATAACAGAAACTAGGCTGTGAAGCGCAGTTTCTGTAGATTTCCCTTTGGTGTATGCATGCTGATAGCTACAGATCAGGTTGCTATCAATAGTAGAGGAGAGGTAGCCATTTATTATCTTCTCGAAGGTCTTGAGCACAAAGGATGAGAGACGGATCGGCCTATAGTCCTTGGGCTCGTAACGAGACGCCTTCCCCGCCTTAGGAATAAATACCGTGGCACTTCTCCAGGAGGACGGAATGTAGCTAAGAGCCAGGCAGGCCGTATAGAGAAATACCAGCCATTTGGCTGATGTCTCCAGCGTGTTTATGAGTTGTGTGGGAATAATCCCGTCTGGCCCGGCAGCCTTGAACGGTTCGAAGCTTTTAACCACCCACCTAGCCTTTTCCTCCGTGATGGGTATGTGTACAGCCAGGTTTGTTGTAGATGCTAGGGGTTCCTCATGCAAGTTCCCTGGGAAGTGCGTATTCAAGAGCAGCTCTAGGGTTTCCCTCTCCGTGCTGGTCCAGGATCCGTCAGGTTTGCGCAAATAGCTTGTGGCTGTTTGAGTTTTTGAGAGCACTCGTCTAAGTCTCGCTGTATCGTCGACATTTTCGACCCAAGTGCAGAAATTTCTCCACGATACTCTCTTCGCCTGCCTCAGAGCTTTTTTGTAGGCCCTGAGTTTAACTTTATATTCGAGCCATTGAGTCTCCGTGCCAAGGCTCTTGGCCTTATTAAATTGTGTCCTACATGATTTACGGAGCGAGTCCAGGTCGTAGGACCACCAATGCGGCCTATGTTTACCGCGTGGTTTTGGCACTGGGCAAGCCTGCTCTAGGGCATTCGAGAGCGCCGTTGTAAAGGTCTTCACCAGATCTTCCAACTCCCCTACTGATGAGGGGACTTGTGGGGGCAGTGCTGGTAAGTCCTTAGATAGAATTTCATTGTGTAGCTGCCAGTTAGTGTTACGTAGGTTGCGTTTCATAACCGGCTGCTCAACAGAAAAGTTTAGAACTAATTCTACGTATCGGTGGTCGGAGAATGAGTGTTCATCGAGAACGCGCCATTTTCTGACCCACTCATAAGCGCCTTCGCTGCCAATAGTGAGATCTATGACCTAACCTACGGATTTTAGTAATAAACGTAGGTTCGTTACCCACGTTGCAAACTACCTGGTTAGTTGTTAACAAATAGTCAAACAACAACTCTCCTCTAGCATTGATATCGGAGCTTCCCCACTGGACGTGATGAGCATTGGCGTCAGTTCCGATAATAAGATGACCCATGGAAAAATTTGCCACCAGGTTTTTTACCTCCCTCTGTGGCGGAGGTTCTTCGGACGCCATCGTCAGACTGGTCGACTGTTAAACTGGCAGCTGTAACGTCACCATTGGTATAGTTGGGCAAGAGAAAGGCGTTCAGCTCAGACTTAACCAAAATACAGGCTCTAACCCTGCCCCCCTCGCTGGCTCGGATAAGCTTAAAACCCTTAGTCCCCAAACCGCAAATCCTTGAGCTGTTGACCCAGGGTTCTTGGATGAGGACCACATCTATGTCGCTTTTAGAGAGACGTCTGATTAAACCAGCCGAGGCTGCTTTAGATTTGTGCAGGTTTATCTGAATCACCACCAACATGACACCGCGTTTCGACGACGATTTGTTCAGACCACGATTTGGCGTGGCAGAGATCCTACTAACTGTGGCAGTATCAACATTGGTGCGCTCAGGACTAGCTGCTATCACTGTGACGTTGAGGTCTTCCCCGTCCAGCAGGCTGTTTCCCATCTCCGAGCTGTTCACTGCTCCTTCTCCATTTGACGTGGCAGATACCATATTTTCCGAGTCGGACATCTCCGACTCCTCTTCCGCACTGCGATGTCCGAGTCCTCCGGTGCATCCGAAATAGCAGCGCGCTGTGCATCGCCGCGGTATACGTGGATCACGATCTGACCCATGCCGTGTTGCACTCGTCCATTGCGCCGTTTAAGGGGCTCGAGTGCCTCCTTATTCAAGGTGAAGACCACTTGCCTATCAGGCCCTACCGCATCCTCGACCAGATTGACACCCCAGTCCTGCGTCGGGAGAGACGGGTTCATGATCCTCAGCATCCTGAGAATTCTCTCAGGTTCAGCAGGGATAGCAGGAATCCACGCTCTTGCCCTTTGCCGAGCCGGGATGTCCTTCCAGTCGACAACTCCGATTCTTGCCCCTTGGTAGATCTCACCCAGTCTTGCAGCTGCTGCCTTGTACAGTGCAACAGTTTTTACATCCTCGCAAGCGAATACCTTGATGCGGCCCTGGTGCCATCCCGCATCAGAACCCATCGGCGTGGCACCCGGAGACTCATCCATAATGTCGAGAAGGGCATTACCGATAGCGTTCCGGACGTACCGCCACTGGTCCCTAGGGATGGCCCAGCTTTCGTTACCTCGGTCAATGACGCCTATGAGGATCCTGTCCTTAGTCAGTTCAGCAAAGCTGAGTTTACCCACTACGGGGCGTGTTGCTGCCGCTTCGGGTGAGGTTTTAAATCCACGTCCGATCTCTGGCGTTTGAAGGGATTTCCATTAACCTTCTTTGGCGCGTAATCGCTTTGGAAGTTCGGTAAGATAGCTTCAGCCATCTCCACCGTCTTTCTAGCATTCGGCGATAGCGTCTCTTGTGAAATACCCTCGTATTTCTCCAGGATCCTCCCGGCCGCTCTTTTGTCCAAGTACTCAGAGCGACTGAGAGATGTCTTTGGGGTAAATTTCGACCCGTAGTTGTCATTGCGGTCGTTCCCTTATTTGGATATCTGGGGCCAGCTCGTGAGACCACTGCCACAGACGTTAAAGACTTGGTTTCGGTACCGGCACTTACTGGGGCTTTAGCATCAGCCGTTGTTGGCTTCACTGTGTTTTTACCGCTACTTACTTTGGGGATTGCCCCCTTATTATCCAGAGCTAATCGGCCCGTAGTTGCCATCGCTGTCGATCTCTCGGCTGATAAAGAAATGGAATTTGTCCTCCGACGTTGCGTTCTCGCTTGCTCCAGCATTTTCCTCCTCTGCTGTTCAGTATACATTGTTGTATCTTTAGTTTTCATCATTTATTGGCGCTTAACCGCCTAAGCGATTTTGGCCGTTTCGTATCAAAGCACGCCAGTCATTCCTTTTTAGCGATAACCGACGCCAATTGGAACCCCCAAGGGAGTTCAAGTCATCCTCCACCTGTTGTTCCCTTCCTCTGCTGCCGAATTCAGGCGACGATAGGAAAACCTTCTATGCTGGAGCTTCTTTGTTCATTCGCATAACATGGCCCAGCCAGCGGAGTCTTTGGGCTTTAATTCGCTGGACTATGGTCAGATCTGCGTAGAGCTCGTACAGCTCATCGTTAAATTTCCTTCGATACTCGCCGTTGGCATCACGGGAAGGACCATAAATCTTCCGGAGAACTTTTCTCTCAAATACTCCAAGGGCCATCTCATCTTCTCTTGACATTGTCCATGAATCTGAGCCATACATCAGGACAGGTATGATGAGAGACTTATAGAGCGTGATCTTTGTTCTTCGAGAGAGGACTTTATTTCTCAATTGCCTACTCAGTCCAAAGTAGCACTTGTTGGCAAGAGGGATTCTCCGCTGGATTTCTAGACTGATATTATTTTCGGTGTTGATACTGGTTCCCAAATAGACGATGTCAAATTTGTAACTATCAACAGTGACATGGCTGCCAAGGCGCAGGTGCGCCGATTCTTTCTTTGATAACAGCAAATACTTCGTCTTGTCCTCGTTCACGGCAAGACCCACTTTTTTCGCTTCCTTATCCAGTCCAGAGAATGCAGCGCTTACGGCGCGGTTGTTAAGGCCAATGATATCAATATCATCGGCATACGCCAGCAATTGCACGCTCTTGTAAAAGATTGTACCATTGCGGTTTAGCTCTGTTGCTCGAATTATCTTCTCCAGCATCAGATTGAAGAAATCGCACGAAAGGGAGTCGCCCTGTCTGAAGCCTCGTTTGGTTTCAAATGGCTCAGAGAGGTCCTTCCCGATTCTGACGGAGCTGTTGGTATTGCTCAACGTCATTTGGCAAATCCGTATAAGCTTTGCAGGGAAGTCATATTCAGACATGGCGGCATACAGGCAACTCCTTTTTACGCTGTCAAAAGCGGCTTTAAAATCGACAAAGAGATGGTGAGTGTCGATTCTCTTATCATGGGTCTTCTCCAGGATTTGGCGTATCGTGAAAATCTGGTCGATGGTAGACTTACCAGGTCTAAAGCCACACTGATAAGGTCCAATCAGTTTGCCTACGATGGGCTTCAGCCTTTCACACAACACGCTAGAAAGAACCTTATATGCGATATTAAGAAGACTAATTCCGCGGTAGTTGGTGCGGTTAGCGGGATCGCCTTTCTTGTGGATTGGGCAAAGCACACTTAAATTCCAATCCGGAGGCATGCATTCGTCTGACCATATTCTGCATAAGAGCTGATGCATGCTTTTTACCAGCTCTTCGCCTCCGTGTTTGAACAGCTCGGCGGATAGTCCGTCTTTTCCAGGCGCTTTGTTGTTTTTGAGCCGGCATATAGCTATCCTCACTTCATCATAGTCAGGTGGGTGGGACGACTTTTCCATCGTCAGGGATTGGGGTATCGGGTTCGACGTCTCCCTCGCAATTTAGCAGTGAGGAGAAGTGCTCCCTCCATAATGTAAGTACACTTTGTACGTCGGTTACCAGGTCGCCATTATTGTCCTTACAGGAGCTTGCCCCGGTCTTAAACCTTCCGTCATCCGCCGGATCTTTTCATAGAATTTTCGGGCATCATTCCTGTCAGCCAGCATCTCAAGCTCCTCACACTCACGCCTTTCGGCCTCACTTTTCTTTTTTCTGAAAAGGCGTCTCTCTTCCTTCTTTGCCTCACGATATTGTTGCCATACACTGCGGGTTGCGCCCGTTCGCAACGTCTCCTTGTAGGCAGCGTCCTTTTTTTTCGAGGCAGTTTTGCATTCCTCATCGTACCAGTTGTTCTTGCGGGCTCGCTGGAACCCTATAGTGGCCTCAGCGGCGGTACGCAATGAGTGAGAGATATGCTTCCATTGCTCGGTTACATCGTTGGGTCGAGGATTGCCCTCTGCTAGCAGGTGTGAGAGTCGAGTTGCTGTCTGTGTCATGCGCAGCTTCTCGACGTCAAACTTTCCTTCCGTTACTGTGCGCACTTTCTTCGTTGCACAGAGGCGTGTGCGTATCTTGGCTGCGACAAGATAATGGTCAGAGTCAATATTGGGGCCACGCAGTGTACGCACGTCCAGAACGGTGGAGCTATGTCTGCCGTCAATCAAGACATGATCAATCTGGTTTCTAGTTCTTTGATCAGGGGACAGCCATGTGGCTTGGTGTATTCGCTTATGCTGAAACCTGGTACTACTGATGACCATATTGCGAGCAGCAGCGAAGTCAATCAACCTAGTGCCGTTGGGGGATGTTATATCGTGGAGACTGAATTTTCCAACTGTGGGACCAAAGACTCCTTCCTTGCCCACCTTGGCATTAAAGTCGCCGAGCACGATTTTGATATCATGCTGGGGGCAGCGATCATAAGTCTGTTCAAGTTTATCGTAGAAGGAGTCCGGCGCATAGGCGCAGATAAATGTTATGTTGAAAAACCTCGCCTTGATGCGGATCGCAGCGAGACGCTCGTTCACAGGAGTGAACGCTAATACTTGGCGGCGAAGTCTCTTTCCCACCACGAATCCTACACCACGCGCTTTGCCGCGTGTCTGGCCACTGTAGTATACGTCACAAGGACCGATGGTCGTCTTTCCTTGCCCCGTCCATCGCATTTCCTGCAGGGCGGTGATGTCGGCCTTTGCGCCTACGAGGACATCAACCAGTCGGGCAGCGGTACCGTCCCTTGAAAGGGTCCGGACATTCCCGGTACATGCCCTAATATCCAAATCATTATGCCTTATTCGTTTTGCCGGGTCGTCAACATTAAAGGGGGTTCTCATCCGAGGCTTTGCATTTGTTTCATTGGAATTAAGTTTTTTACGTGGCGGGTCCCAAACCCAGCGCACAACCCGTTTCGGGGTTTAGTTTTAGGGTTTTTATTACTATTTTTCATCTTGTTCGTACGACCCCTCGCCGGGCCAGGCCAGTTTAGGGTCAAGGGAAGAGTAAGGGGAATGTGTCGTCCGCCGCGGCAGAGCCCCATACCGCGGTAAGGCCATAGTTACTCTCCGAGGCGGCCCGGTATCAGAGAGGCTCCGTTCGATTACAACCACGATTTGCCTCCCGGCTGCAAACATCCAATGGGCACGTGGTCGCATAACACCCTGGATTGGGAGGGGGAAGATCTCAGTCGTCGCGCCAGAGAGGCTTGGCTTCTCTCGTGATGTGATGACCGGCGACGCTATGATCACAAGGGCAGCGTAGCCCTGTGGCTATCGACTTAAGCCCTCGTACCGCGGCAAGGTGTCCACCCTTCACGAGGGTAAACTGCACAATTTTATAGTGGCAGATATTGTTGATGAGATCATTGTTTGGTGTGGATTTCTTAAGCAACCAAGGCATCAAGATCGACATGCAAAACAGGACTATGAGCCATGGTATAAATACTACAGGTAAAACCGTTAATGACACTAATGACATTTTTAAGCAATTCTCATACTCATTTATTTTTTGCCACGACGTGTCTGTTTGGTTTTTTCAATCAAATAAATTACAAATCAAAATAATTTCTTTTAATTTTTCTTCAATTTGCGATTAGAACTATTGCTAGAATTATTAAAAATAATGACTGTAAAAGCGGTTTACATGTGTCCCTCTAGCAGGCTAATCGACCATCTCATTTCCTGCCATTTTATATTGTGCAAGCGTCCACCTAAACGTGCAGTGTAAATTGGAAAATATTTTTTGATTTTTTTCAAATTTTTCTTATTTAAAAAATTTTTGAATATTTTTTTTCTATTTGACTTACATACTGACACATTTTATATTGCTTAAAAACGTCAAAACAAAATCAAAAGAGAGAACGGTTTTACCTATAGTACTTATACCATGCTATGAGCTATAAGAATATGGATGTGCCACTAAATTTTGGTTACGAGAACAAGTACATCAGTAAACGGGTCCTCGTGGAAAAAAGCCAAAAAATTCCACCGAAGTCGGAGGCGATCCTTTGGGCAAGGATTGATGGAGATTACGGGACAAACAAATTGTGGGTGGTAGAAGCAGCAAACAAATCAAAGACGGATATACTAGTAGGAAAAACACTGGCTTTGACAAAACAAGATGGACATTTACCGGTAAGAGTACTAAATGAGTTCAGATCGCCGACTAAGCTTACCAAGGGAGCTATATTGGGACAATGTCAGAAGGTGGAGGTGGTTAAAAATTGTGAACAGCTCAGGAAAATGTTTCTACCAGCAACATTAATCTTTCAGATGATATCACGGCCTGGACGCAAGAGATCGAAGAAGACCACCAGAATAAGGCAAAACAACTTCTATTAAAGTACTCTAGCATATTTGACAAGGAAGGCTCTAGACCAAATTGATACCTGCGATGCGAGACGAATCCGCCAAGCTCCTCGAAGTGTTCCCTTGGCCAAACCCCAAGTGGTAAAAGAATTTATACAGGAAATGAGTGAGAGTGGCGTGATCGAACCATCAGCTAGTCCATGGAGCTCACCGGTAGTGCTAGTAAAGAGAAAGGATGGAAAATGCGGTTCTGTACGGACTACCGAAAGTTGAACGATGTAACGAAAAAGCACAGCTATCCATTACCCAGAATTGACGATACTCTGGACTCACTATCTGGTACGAAATGGTTCTCTACACTGGACTTGAAAAGCGGCTATTGGCAAGTGGAGGTTAAAGATGAGGATAAGGAAAAGACAGCCTTCAGCGTTGGAGAGGGGCTGTGGAAATTTGCGCTTTAGACTATGTAACGCTCCAGCTACTTTTGAGAGACTCATGGATCAAGTATTGAAAGGGCTGCTTTGAAAAACATGTTTGGTGTACCTGGACGACATCATCGTGTTGGGAAAAAGCTTTGAGGAACACTTTAAGAACTTGGAGGAAGTTTTCCAAAGGATAGCTGGCGCCAGTCTGAAATTAAGTCCCAAAAAGTGTGCATTGTTCAAGAAGGAAGTAAGTTACTTGGGTCACAAGGTTACTACGAAGGTAATTAGCTCTGCTAAAGAGAAGCTCGAAGCAGTAAAGGATTGGCCACGACCGAACAATTTACATGAGTTACGAAGTTTCCTTTGACTCTATGTACAGCGATTCCACGTCAGAGCAGAACATGCAGCGTTGAAATGGCTCTTGCAGTTCCGTAATCCGCACGGTGGATAGAGCAACTACAAAGTTATGACTTTTCCACAGAGCATCGCAAAGGCAGCAACCACGGTAATGCTGATGCAATGTCCCGGCGACCATGTAACCTGGAATGCAAGCATTGTTCGAAGGCTGAGGCCAAGGAAGATGTTATAGATGTACGTCTGATGACTATAACATCGTCGGACGAATGGGACATGGATCAACTAAGGAAGTATCAGCTAGAGGATCAAGATCTTGTACGCGTGATGCGGGGAATCGAGCAAAACGAACGGCCAACCAGAGAGGAGATGTTAGCAGAGAGTCCTATTGCCCAATATGACGCACAGTGGAACAGTCTGAAATTGGTATCCAGTTGCTTACATAGAGTATGGGAAAGCGAAGATGGTCATTGCGATCGGAAGCTGATTGTTGTCCCAAGGTAGAGAATCTTTGATGTTCTGAATGAACTGCATAATTGTCCATGCGGAGGTCATCTCGGAATCACAAAAACATTGGAGAAGGTCAAGCAAAGATTCTATTGGGTTGGTTGCCGGCAGTCGATCGCGGAATGGATCGCCAACTGTGTGGTGTGCATCAAAGCAAAGGGTCCGAAGTCGAGAAGCCATGGACAGATGAAACAGTACAATATATGTGCACCGTTCGAGAGGATTGCCATGGATGTAGCTGGTCCATTTCCTACTAGCGCACTCGGAAACACATACGTACTAGTTGTTATGGACTATTTCAGCAAATGGCCAGAAGTTTACCCGATTCCAAATCAAGACGCAGAAACCATTGCAGAGGTGTTTATTAACAATTGGGTAGCGAGGTTTGGTGTACCAATGGAGTTACATTCTGACCAAGGCAGGAATTTCGAATCGGTAGTATTCCAAGAAATGTGCAAGATATTGGGTATTCGGAAAACTCGAACAACTGCACTGCATCCTCAGTCAGATGGCATGGTGGAACGTTTCAATCGAACCTTGGAAGAGCACATGAGGAAAGTAGTGGATAAGTTCCAGAAAGATTGGGGCACGCACATCCTTGTTCCTGATGGCATATCGCTCGGCAATACATGAAACAACGGGTCAGACTCCGGCAAAAGTACTTTTTGGGAATGATCTTCGGTTGCCAGCTGACTTGAAGTTTGGGATAAATGCGGATGAACGAATAAATGCCAGGAAATCCACTAGCATCTTGGAAGAAGAAATGAGAGAAGTACATGATCTTGTAAGACAACGGACGAAGATCATGAGTGATAAGATGAAAGTCAGATACGACAAAGCAATCAACTCGGAAGGTTTTAAAGAAGGAGATTTAGTGCTGTTATACAACCCACAACGAAAGAAGGGTTTGTCCCCAAAATTGCAATGTAACTGGGAAGGCCCATATAAAGTCTTAAAGTGGATAAATGATGTTGTCTACCGCATACAAACTGTTGGAAGACCACGAAACAAAATGAAGGTGGTTCACCTGGAGAGGCTAGCAACGTTTGGATCGGGAAATGTGTCTGATCGGGACGTTCAGACTTAGGTGGAGGGCAGTCTGGCGAATATGCTCAAGAATCGCTCATCTCCCGCCACTAGCGTGTTTCCACCACTAGCGTCACCACCACAACTACAGCTGTTTAGATACATGACGCTAGAGCGAGAGAGGGAGAGGCAGCTCGCATATTTGCGAATGTGGCACAAAGAGGAGATGACGATAGATAAACGTTTCGAGAACACTGTTGCACGAATAACCCGGAAATGTGTAGACATTTCTAGGTGATGAAGCCGCCGCTTGCTAGGGTATACAAAGGCGAAAAGACAACGAACATCAATCAGTTTATTTTCAAGTGTTGTACATTGAAGCATAGTGTACCAATACAAGTGTAAACTCTTCTAAATAGACGTCAAAATTCCAAAATGAGTTTAACACCTGTTCATCAGAGTTGCTTTTTTGGAAAAAGAGCATCATTTTGCGTCGAGTTGCATTCGATTTGGTATTGTTCTCTAAACTTAAAAAAATTGATGGAAAAGTCCTCAGAAAAACAATTAATAAAGTTTACCTTTAGGTTATAAAGTTTATTTTACATTTTGAACTGTTAGCAGTTCCTCTTTAAACAATGTTTGCCACTTTTTCTTAAATCTGAAAAGAGAAAATATATTAATGAATCAATTTAAAAATCAATAGATTAAAAAAATTGTGGCACGTTGCCGCCTGAAGAAAACGTTGAACATTTTGTGTATGCGCATTTGCACAAGACAGGGTTGCATAAAAAAGTAGTTCGCTAAAACTTCGAAATTTGATTTTTTTAATATCATAAATAACAGCGAATCATATAAAATTATTATCGGAAAGCGAAGATGGTCATTGCGATCGGAAGCTGATAGTTGTCCCAAGGAAGAGAATCTTTGATGTTCTGAATGAACTGCATAATGGTCCATGCGGAGGTCATCTCGGAGTCACAAAAACATTGGAGAAAGTCAAGCAAAGATTCTATTGGGTTGGTTGCCGGCAGTCGATCGCGGAATGGATCGCCAACTGTGAGGTGTGCATCACAGCAATGGTCCGAAGTCGTGAAGCCATGGCCAGATGAAACAGTACAATACAGGTGCACCGTTCGAGAGGATTGCCATGGATGTAGCTGGTCCATTTCCTACTAGCGCACTCGGAAACAAATACGTACTAGTTGTTATGGACTATTTCAGCAAATGGCCAGAAGTTTACCCGATTCCAAATCAAGACGCAGACACCATTGCAGAGGTGTTTATTAACAATTGGGTAGCGAGGTTTGGTGTACCAATGGAGTTACATTCTGACCAAGGCAGGAATTTCGAATCGGTTGTATTCCAAGAAATGTGCAAAATATTGGGTATTCGGAAAACTCGAACAACTGCACTGCATCCTCAGTCAGATGGCATGGTGGAACGTTTCAATTGAACCTTGGAAGAGCACACGAGGAAAGTAGTGGATAAGTTCCAGAAAGATTGGGGCACGCACATCCTTGTTCCTGATGGCATATCGCTCGGCAATACATGAAACAACGGGTCAGACTCCGGCAAAAGTACTTTTTGGGAATGATCTTCGGTTGCCAGCTGACTTGAAGTTTGGGATAAATGCTGATGAAGGAATAAATGCCAGGAAATCCACTAGCATCTTGGAAGAAGAAATGAGAGAAGTACATGACCTTGTAAGACACCGGACGAAGATCATGAGTGATAAGATGAAAGTCAGATACGACAAAGCTATCAACTCGGAAGGTTTTAAAGAAGGAGATTTAGTGCTGTTATACAACTCACATTGAAAGAAGGGTTTGTCCCCAAAATTGCAATCTAACTGGGAAGGCCCATATAAAGTCTTAAAGCGGATAAATGATGTTGTCTACCGCATACAAACTGTTGGAAGACCAGGAAACAAAATGAAGGTGGTTCACCTGGAGAGGCTAGCAACGTTTGGATCGGGAAATGTGTCTGATCGGGACGTTCAGACTTAGGTGGATGGCAGTCTGGCGAATATGCTCAAGAATCGCTCATCTCCCGCCACTAGCGTATTTCCACCACTAGCGTCACCACCACAATTACAGCTGTTTATACGGTGTTTACACTAAACCATTGTGTATCAGTACAAGTGTGGAATCTTCTGTATAGACGTCAAATTTTCAAAGTGAGTTTAACACCTGGTTATCAGAGTTGCTTTTTTGGAAAATAGTATCATTTAGCGCCGAGTTGCATTCGATTGCGTAAAAAAAATAGTAGTAGATAAAGGGGTAATAGTTCTCTAAATTTATAAAATAAGGTGAAAAATAATGGTTGAAAACTTCTTAAGTCTGGTTTTCATTAGGTAAAATTTTTATAATTTTTATCGACTTTATCGAAATAAGCGGTAATTGTATACTTTAGCTGTCAACTGCTAATATATTAGCTAAAATTATGGATGGGCGCTCGAAAGACGGGGTTTGGCCTCAGGATCACGAATCTGGAAGCGATTTTTAAATTTTTGGTTTCAGTGAAAAGTTATGGTCAAAAAACCGAAAATTGACCCGGGTTCGATACCAGAATCGGGGCGGAATCCATGGTATTTATGTATTCATGTAAATACAACAACCACATAAAAACTTGGATTGCAAATATCTCCTCAGAGAAGCAAAACATTAAAAAAGCACTTCCGGATTCGTGATCCTGAGGAAAATTTCCGCCTTTTGAGCTCCGTGCCATAATTTTAGCTAATTTATTAGCAGTTGACAGCTAAAGTAGACAATTACCAAATAAGCAACCGAATCTCGATAAAGTCGATGAAATTTGACACCTTTTGACCTAATGAAAACCCGCACTTAGAGTTGTAATTTATAAAGAAATTGTTTGCTACTTCATAGAATTTGTAAAGATTTAAAAACGTACTGCAAAAGGCAACAAAAAAATGAAAACTGCTAACAACATTTCACGACATTATGCTGGCGAAATTCCACAGCTTTAATGTTGGTACTTGGTTTATAAATGAAAAACAATCTAATCAAATCTAAAAAAAATGTGGTCTCATTTTCTGGTTTTTTATTTCCAACATTAAAATTTTTCCTGTATAATAAATAAAATTTAATCGTTTTAAGTTTTGTATTTTTTGCAAAATATAATAAAAGTGTGAGCTGAAAGATTCGCTTAAAAATTTCCCTACAAATTGGAATGAAAAAGTTGTGCAACACAGCAACACTTTTTTGCAATCAAGAACCCTATCTCATTGTTTTACGGTCCTGCACAAAACCCTGGTTTCCAGAAACCACAATAGCAACCCAGATTTTTGACATGGATGTGTGTTTTGATTGACGTTGAAGTGTGTTTTGACATTTCTGTCAAAGCTACATTTCACACTTTATGTTATATACAATGCACTAAACACAAACACCGTGTTTGCAGGTGTTGGGTTTGAAATAATTGTCAACTGTTTCCACTGCGTGTTTAATTGTGTTTAAACTGTCAACCGTGTCAGTTCATTTTGACTTTCAAATTTCAATAAAAAATTGTGAAAAATGGCTAACAAAATAAGATTAATTTTGTTTATTGTTTCATTATTTTTTAAAATAATCGATAGTGAAGTGACCATAAACCATATAAAAAAAATTGCTTTATAATAAAATAATTTTATCTATCGCCGCCAATTTGGACGCAATACTATCCCGCTCAAGAAGTGTATGGAGCTTGGTATGTTATTAACTCTTCAACAAATCTTTCTGACTTTAATAAATATCTTTAAGGAACATTCAAGTACCTTTTGGGAAGTGGACTGCCAAAAGAATGGACCCAAGTTTTTTAAAAACAACTTTAGAATGAACAGGTCAAGTTTTAACAAATTATGTGGTATTCTCCAAAAAATTAAGAAGAAAGATACCAACTATAGGAATGCGATCCCATTGGAGAAGCGTGTTGCGATCGCCCTGTATACATTAGCATCTTCAAGCGAGTATAGATCCATTGGCAATTTATTTGGGGTAGGCAAAGCAACTGTTTGCAAAATATTAATAGAGTTTTGTAATGAAGTTTGGACATGCATGGCGCCAACGCACTTGACAAGTTTTCCGCTAAGAAGGATTCAAATTGACCAGGGAGTTGCAGACTTCGAAGAACTAGGTTATCCACAATGCATTGGAGCCATAGGTAAGCTCAAAACAAAACGATGGAAAACATTTTCAACTTTAATTAGTATTATTACACAGATGGTTGCCATATAGAGATACACCCAAAGAAAGATGAAGCCATCGACTACTACAATTACAGGGGGTGATATTCTGTCGTTCTTTTGGCCTTGGTGGATGCAAAATACAGATTTATGTACATCCATTGCGGCAGCCCCGGAAGGTGCAATGATTAAAAAATTTTTGAGAATTCATCTCTCAAGCAGGCGCTGCATGAATGCCCACTTCTTGAAGAAATGGGTCGGTATCATGGATCCATAAAAATACCTGTGCACATTATAGGTGACTCTGCTTTCCGTCTCTCGGGGTATGTAATGAAGCCATACCCGTTTAACCTGGACAGCACGTATGGGCAAAAGAAGTTTAATTATAAATTATCCAAGTGTCGACGAGTAGTGGAAAATGATTTTGGACATTTAAAAGCCAGGTACAATATAAATCTGTTATATATTTACACTTTGATGCAACTTTCTTGCTATTTTAGATTTAGACGGATTGGAAAAGGTATCGATAACAATATTAAGAACGTAAATACAGTGATTTCTGCAGCATGCTCTTTACATAATTTCTTGATTGCTGAGAAGGATCCTATCCTGGACAGTTGGCTAGTGGATATGCAAAGAGATGACAGGCGCAACCCCCAATTTAGCAACAACCAAAACGACCGAGCCGAAGGAGAGCGTATAAGAAATGTGTTCATTTCTGTCCAAATATGCAGACACAGGCATATTTGTTTGCATGAAATTCAAAAACAAGCAAAAGTGCTGAGTAGCGAGTGTGTCATATTTTGCTCGCGGCCGTCAGTAAGTGTGCCGTCGCTGGCGTCAGCATTGCAACCGCTAGTGTCAGCAGTTGCGACACTTACTGACGACCCAGAATGGTAGACTGCTGACTAGTGACCTAGCATTGCAGAAGTCAAAAGCAATGCACTAGTCAGCATAATTGTAAGACCAAAATTGTATATAAGCGAAGAAATTAAAATAAAGAATTGAGAAATGCATAAAGCTACTTGTTCTTTAATCATATAGCGCAATTGCTTCCATCGCCATTTCTCCCATCGCCGTAAATAACCAGGTTCAAGTGCCTGAAGTTATTACTCTCAAGTCTTGGTGCCACTGCCTTGACTAAACCACCATACAACCCAAACTCCTGGTGCGACCACCTCGAGTCCTGTCATTTCTACGTGGTTTGGCACCTAACCAATGAAGAAACAATGGAGACATTGACAGCCTCCCAAAGTACAACTGGAGAGCTGATAGAGACCATAATCCGTAACTTCAAAAAGGATTCAGCAGCGAGGAAAACGCCTGTATATTACAAAGAGCGCCTCGAACGCTTAGACATAGCTTAGGCCGAATTTGAGGTAACGGACAATAAAATCCGTTGCCTCGCAGATATGGATCCCAGCCACCAATATTTCACCACCGGATACTACAAAAAAATATCCGAGTTGACGTCAAAGTACAAGGAAATAATGGAGTCCGGCATGACGGAACCTCTCAAAACCCAAACACCGGACGAGCAAACGAAAGGTCTTCCCGGAAGTACCTACGCTCCCTCTCGGAAACCAGAATTGTCTTCAGCCATTAGAAGACAAAACGTGATGATAGCATCACTAAAACGGCTCCTCGAAATGGACCCTACAGCGGCAAACATGAAGCTAAAAGAGAAACTTTGGGAGCAAATACAAGAGCTCCACTTCTCGATCGGGGAAGACAGCATAGATCCTGTAAGAGATGGGTATGACATGGAGTCATACACGACTGTCGAAGCATCGGTTTATAGCAATTTCAAGCTCAAGGAAAACACGGCAAATAAAATTGAGGAAACGGTCAAAAATAAAACGATTCAGCTTCCAAAAATAACAATCCCCAAATTTAATGGGGAATACTTAAAATGGATAGCATTCTTTGACCTCTTCTCCCAATTGGTAGACAAACAAGAGATCCCCACAGTTCAAAAAATGTGGTATTTAAAGTCAAACCTAAGTGGGGAAGCCGAACAACTAATAAGCCACATATCAGCCACTGCCGAAAATTACGAAACAGCCTGGAAGCTGCTACAAAATAGATATAACAATAAACGGGTTCTTGTTGCATCCATTATGAACCTGTAAGGTGGCCTCATGTGGCCGCACACACCGGTACGCGTAGGCGCACCAATAAATGATAACACAGAATTTGAAATGTTTTATTTCAAAAGTACTTTTAAGTTTTTCCTTTCTTTATTTAAATAAAATAGATATTAAATTTAATTACAACGCTTTTGTTATTTTTTCTTTATGTTTTTCCAAATGCCCTTCTGTGGGCGCACACACACACAACTCGTCTTTAGTTAAATTATACAATTTTTAGTTCCTTTCGAGTTTGTGTTTTTATTACAATAGTCTTACGTTAATTGTTTATTAAACAGTCTTTTCTGTTCTTTTAGTTTTACATTTTTAATTTTCACTCTATGTTAATTTTCTGCCACTTGCACTCGTTGAAAGTCCCAATCGAAAAGAATAATCGTGGCCTCCAGCGAACGTACCAAAGCCGCCATCTACAATGCTGTATGCAATTGGTACCTCTGATTCAGCAGATTTAGTAGTGCCAATTGCATACAGTGTTGTATTTGGTTTTACCAAATTATTTTGGTAAAGGCTCGTTTACACCACCCTTCCTTGGTAAAGAAGAATTTGGCAAGTTGATCAGATTTGCCAGATTCTTCTTGGCCAATGGTAAAATTGGTCTGAGTGAAATTATGTATATGTGTTGAAATTATGTATTTATTAGGGTGTTCCTTTCCCTTCTATTATTATTTCACTCAGATCAATTTGGTTTTTAAATTTAATTTAAAAAAAATTTTTTTTTTTTGTTAATTTATGAAATTTTATATAAACAGTGAAAAGTGTATATGTTATTTAATTAGCTATGGTTTTAAGTACTAACTAAGGTATCTATTAGTATTAAAAATTTCATTTCCATTTTTTTTCTTTTCAATATATGTATTTCGTTAGACGGAAAAATATCTTAAGTTGAGTTATTTATGTTTTGAACATGCAGGTCATTTACATGCGAATTTGTTTTGTTAAAAATTAGTAAGTTGTATATACTTTGAATTTCATACCTTAATAATCCTATTTTTGTGTATGGTTTTTTCCTTATTAGCTACTTCATCGTATATGGTTACATTTGTACCATCGATTTTTGTTACGGCGTAAGGCCTTTGATAAATATTTTCAAGTTTGTTTTTTGGTTCCTTCTTTATTAGGACTTTATCATTTAAATTGAGATCTAAAGGTCTTGCCGTTTTATCGTAAAATTGTTTATTTTGTAATTTATGCTTGTTGACTAGAGTTTTCGCTAACTGATGGGATTTTTGCATTCTATACTTTAATTCCTTTGCATAATTTTCAATGTTGTATATTGGATCAATAGTTTCCTTGATTAACTCGTTTGGCAAAGTTGCCTTTTTTCCAAATACTAACTCAAATGGAGTAAATACATTATCAAAAACTGTGTTTGAAGTGGAATTATGCAAAAAACTAAAGTATTTAAGGTAAACATCCCAATCTGAGCATGTTTCATTTAAGTATGATCTTAAATACTCGTTGAAAACTCTGTGGTTACGCTCAATTGTACCAACGGTTTCATGATGATACGCGGTCGAGAAATCGTGTTTAATTTTTAAAAGTTTTGTTAGTTCTGAAAATAGTTCATTTTTGAATTCGGTTCCTAAATCCGATTTTATTGCCTTCATCGCACCATAGGTCAAAATAAAACTTTCAAAAATCGCTAAAGCTACTGTCTTTGCTGACTTGTCTGGTATTGCAACCGTTACCAGGTATTTGGTCATATCACAAATCATGGTAATCGCGAACTTGTTACCGAATGTGGATTCTGGTAATGGGCCTATAGTGTCGATAACGACAATATCGAACGGTTTATTCGGAGTAGGGGTTAGAACTAGTTCTTCTTTGGTTCCTGTTTTGACTTTATTTAATAGGCATTTTTCGCATTTTTTGACATAATTCGCTATGTCTTTTGTCATATTTTTCCAATAAAATTTGTTTCGTAATTTGGCATAAAGTTTTTTTGTTCCACAGTGACCTCCAGAAATGGGATCGCTGTGATATATTGTTAATAATTTTAATTTTTGTTCCTGATTAGTAATTGTTATTATTGGATCAAGTAAAATGATTGATAAATTTTTTAAAATTTTATTTCCTCTTTCTTTAAAATGTGTAATTGTAATATATTTGAAAATTAAATCGTTTTTTGGCCATTCTATTTCCCCAATCTCAAATTTTCCGGCTTCTTTTTCCAGCCTCGAAAGTAAAGTATCGAAATTCTTTATTTCGTTAGAAAATTCAAAATTAAGTAAAATTGTTCTTTTATGCTTTATATGCGCGCATATTCTTAAAAATTTATTATTATTTTTATCATGAAAAATTTCAGATTTGATACGAGGAATTTTTTATGAAAAGTTGTGTGTAAATTTATCATAAACGTTTAAAGTTTGTATGTTTTCACATGAGTTAATATTTTCGTTAGAACCGCATTTATTTTCTTTCCTAGTCATAGATCTCGTCTGAACTGCGAATATGTTTTTGTTTAATTCTTTTACTTCGCTAATTGTGATACGAGACAATGCATCTGCACCCACGTTTGACTTTCCCTTTATGTATTCAATTGTAAAATCGTACTCTGTTAATTCAAGTCTAATTCTGGAAAGTTTTGAGGACGGGTCTTTCATTTTGAATAAGTAAACTAAAGGCCTGTGATCTGATTTTACAATGAAATGATTTCCATATACGTATGGTCTAAATTGCTTAATGGCAAAATAAATCGCTAACAACTCTAACTCAATGATCGCCTTTTTTTGTTCTGCCTGGTTAAAGGATTTTGACGCATAACATATTGGTAAATCGTTGCCTTGATGTTCTTGGCTGAGTATTGCTCCGCACCCTGTTTTTGAAGCATCTACTGTAATGATAAACTGTTTGGAAAAATCCGGATATTGTAACAACTTTGGTGACATTAGAGATGCTCTTAATTTATCAAAGGCTTCGTCACATGTCTTGTCCCAATGAAATTCGACTTTTTTTCTACTCAATTTATTTAGTGGTGCTGCCAGGGATGCAAAATTCGGAATAAAGCGTCTGTAGTAGTTCGCAAAAGCGACAAAACGTCTTACAGCATCTTTATCTGTTGGCTTAGTATATTTCCTAATTGCATCTATTTTTGAATCGTCTGGCAACAGTCCCTTAGCTGAACATTTGTGACCAAGGAATGTCACTTCCGGTCTGAGAAAATTACATTTATTTGGATTGAGTTTCAAATTGAAAGATCTACAAGTATCGAATACTTTGGTCAAATTTTTTATGTGATGTGATTCGCTACAGCCAATGACGATAATGTCATCTACGTACAAAAAAGCTACGTTAGGTGGTATTCCCGAAAATGCAATGGTCATCATTCTTGAAAATGAGTTTGGTGCAATACTTAAACCAAATGGCAATACTTTCCATCTATAGGCTCCGCGATCAGTAGAGAATGAGGTTATATCACGTGAATCAACATGTAATGGAATCTGGTGAAATCCAGAAAAAAGGTCTAACGTTGAGAAAAATTTAGCTCTGCCAAGATTGTCTAAAATATCGTCGATTCGTGCTAATGGAAATTTGTCTGCTATTAACTTTTTGTTAACCGCACGAAAATCAACGCACATTCTGTAAGCCTTTTCACCATTTACTTTCTTTTTGGGTACTATAATGAGAGGGCTATTATAATTGGAATAACTCACTTCAATCAAATCATTTTCTAGCAATTTTGTGACTTGTTTGTTTATTTCCTCCCGTTGAGAGTATGGTAGGCGATAGTTTTTAATATACACTGGTTCGTTGACTGTTACTCGTAACGTTTGCTCATAGAAATTGTTTAATGACATTTTGTCGTTATTAAGTGCGAATATGTCGGCATATTGTATGCAAAGTTCTAAAAGTTCAGATGGAGCACTTTTAGGGATTTGAGTTTTTAAAATTGACGTTAACTCATTAACACGTTTATTATCTGATTTTGTTTTATCGATTACATAGACGTGATAGTCTGATAAGTTTTTCGTTTGTATTGAATTTTTATTGACGAATTTAATGTCATTTGTCGTATTGATTAATTTTATGACTGGGTTTTCTGAATTCGTAATGCATCTTGCTGTAAATACGCCTTTTTCGATTTCTTGAGCTTCAACGAAAAGTGGAGTTGTTGAGTGACCTAAGTCAAAAATTCGAAAAACTTCGCATCTTGGTGGTATAATGCATACGTCGCATTCTGTTCCGTGTAGGATTGGCAGATTGACTTTTTCATTGTTTGCCCAGAAGGAGATGCTATTATTTGAATAATTTATAACACATTTGTTATATTTAAGAAAATCTTTACCCAGTATACCATCTGATGGTATATTGAAATCGTCATTTACTACATGTAAGCTATGTTCAACTAGGATATTTGAAAAATGTAAGTCTGTGTTAATCTTACCTAGAGTAGAGACTGAATTTGGAGTTACGCCAGTGATATTAACTATATCGTCACTAATAATCGGAATGTTCTTATTTAGACTTGAAATTTTAATAACAGAAATGTCCGCCTGGGTATCTAGTAAAAATGTGCATAGTTTGTTGGAACCGGTTATATTGATTTTTACAAAATCTGAGTAATTTAAATTGAGACAAAAAACGTTCTTGGTATTTATTCGCTTGACTCTTCGTCCCTCAGTGTTCGCGCCTGAGGGGCTTCGGAGTTTAAAGCCCGAATATTTGCACTACCACGCGTATTGGAGCTATTGTTGCTATTGCTCGATCGGTTTTCTGCCCTATTCTGATTGTTGTTGTTGTTTCGCGTATTAACATTCCCTCTATTATAGTTATTTTGCCGAAAATTATTACCCCGTCTACTCTGGTTGTTGTTATTACCGTAATTACTGCTATTACTATTGTACCTATTGAAATTGTTGTTGCTATTGTATCGATTGAGGCTGCTATTGTTATATCTACTATTATTATTGAATTGATTATTGCCTCTGTTGTTATTGAAATTATGTGAATTGTTAAACCTTGATCTAAACGCTAATACCTGCCTCTCGGTAGCCTGAGTATTTTGTTCGACTATCATCTTTGCCACTACATCCTTTGCATCAGTAAAATTGGTAGATGCCAAGATTGCTTTTACTAAATCTGAGCGCGTATTAAGCCTACAAACATTCACTGACTGCTCGACTGCCATTTCGTGCGCTTTGGCTTGTGACATACCTTCGATGATTAAAGATCGCTCTAATGCATCAGACAACTCTTCTACCCGCTTAGCAAATTCTGTCAAATTATTATTGGAAACTTTTAACGATGCTATCTTTCCTGCTACGACTTTAGAATTATCCGGCTTTATCCTACTCCTTAGTGCGTCTTTAATCTCTTGAACCGTTGTTATGTTGGTCGGAATGGCTTCTCTAGCTTTGCCTTCTAATTTTGATTTAACGAATGCAATGAGGGTTGGTATTAGGATCGCCTCTGTTAAACTTTCTACTAAGTCTATTTTATCTAAAAAGGACTCTAGTGCTAATGGATCACCATTGTAGTTTTCTATAATTATAGGTGCGCACATCGAGATGAAATTTTTCTTTTGATCTGTAGAAGCCATTGTTGTTTGTGCTGAATTGCTATTAATTTGGTCGGAATTAGAAAAAGATACTTGATTCGAAAAATTGACTGAGTTATTTTGGGTACTATCGAATGAAATAGATGAGTTACTGAAGCCTAAGAAATCTTGCTGCAATGAAATATTCTCGGTGATCGGCAAAGAACCACTTTGATCACGTTTAGGATTTTTTTGTGAGTCTGGCTGTGATGAGTCAGATGAATCTTCTTCTTCTGATTCGTCGTACGATTCTTCATCTATCTGCTCGCTATCAGATGTAAAAACATTATCTTTCACTAACTCTCCGAAATAAGTTGGGACCTTAACTGTGCAGTTAAGTTTTGCAAAGCATTTGACTAATTGATCTCTACAATGTGATAAGCTTCGCTTTACAGCAACTGGCTTAACTCGGTTATCAAAGTGGGTCTTTACCTCTATTAAAATGTTATTGTATGCTTCGATTAATGAATTTTTGTATTCATCCAATTTTTCCTGCTTTGTCGACAAAGAACGACCCGTATTCAAAATTCTTTTCTTGATTTTCAAGAAATCTTTTCTCAAATTTTTGAATTTTGTGTCAAAATCTGACATTAGCAGAGAAAATTGAATACATTTTGGTTAAAAAAAATTGAAAAAGTTACTTAGTGCGAATCTATGGAGTTGAATGGCATGGATTTGAAAAGTTGTATTAAAAACTGATTAATTTGAATTGGCAAAAATTGTTGGCGATATTTACTTTTGTTCGGATTTAATAGATTTGAAAGTTTGCAGAATTGAAGATGTTACAAGACGTATTTAAAAAAATGATTAATTTGAATTGTCAAAAATTGTTAGCATTATTTAATGTTGTTTGGATTTTAGCAGATTTTTGAAAGTTTGCAGAATTGAAAATGTTATGATGCGTGTTAAAGAAATGATTAGTTTGAACTGGCAAAATTTGTTTGAATTATTTTATTTGTATTCGGATTTTTGGAGATAATTAAAAGTTTTGAAGAATTGAATATGTAATGATATATAACGGAATGTCTTTATGTATATCTAACGTGTCAGCCGCACTGTACACTCAAAATGTATATTGTATTTAACGTGTCAGCCGCACTGTACACTCAAAAATGTATATTATATTTAACGTGTCAGCCGCACTGTACACTCAAAATGTATATTATATTTAACGTGTCAGCCGCACTGTACACTCAAAATGTATAATGTATTTATAGTGTCAGCCGCACTGTACACTCAAAATTTAAAAAAATGTTACTGTGCCGGTCGCACCGGACACTCAAAAAAAAATTTTTTATTTTATTATAATTTTTTTTTTTTTTGTTTTTTTTTTTTTTTTGAAATGTTTTATAATATTACATGTGTGTAAAGAAAAAAAAATTATAACATGTGTGTAAAGAAAAAAATGTTACATGTGTGTAAAGAAAAAATTATTACATGTGTGTAAAGAAAAAAAATTATTACATGTGTGTAAAGAAAAAAATGTTACATGTGTGTAAAGAAAAAAATTTTGTAATTTTGTGTTCTGTCCTATTACATGTGTAAAGAAAAAAAATTTTGTGTTCTGTCCTAACACTACACTCATACATACATATATATATACTGCATCTGCTGTTTCATCCTTCGTTGTCGGGTGTTTGCTGCTGTTACTGCTGCCGTTGGTTACATTGCCGCTGTCAAATTTTCTGCTTCTCTGCTGTTGGTTTCGCTGCCACTATTAGCTCAACGCTGCCGCCGGCTTGGCGTGACATGGACCGTTAGCTAGCCACCACCACCGCAAGGGCTTAGCATATATTTATGTATATACGCATGTACAGTTTTGCTGTACTGTGGCACATCAGAAATTTTTTTGTAGTTTTCGAATTTTAAATTTTTTTTGTAGTTTTCAAATTTTTAAATTTTTATGTAGTTTTCAAATTTTTAAATTTTTTTGTAGATTTTTTTGGATTTTTTTTTTTTGTAGACTTTTTTTTTTTTTTTTTGAATTTTAAGTAAAGAATGAATTCATATTTTTTTTTTTTTTTAATTTAATTTTGGTTTTTAAACATTTATATATTTTTTATGTTCGTGTCTTTTGCACATTTTCATGCGCGTGGCCGCCATTTGCGCGACTCGCGTCACGGTCGCCATGTAAGGTGGCCTCATGTGGCCGCACACACCGGTACGCGTAGGCGCACCAATAAATGATAACACAGAATTTGAAATGTTTTATTTCAAAAGTACTTTTAAGTTTTTCCTTTCTTTATTTAAATAAAATAGATATTAAATTTAATTACAACGCTTTTGTTATTTTTTCTTTATGTTTTTCCAAATGCCCTTCTGTGGGCGCACACACACACAACTCGTCTTTAGTTAAATTATACAATTTTTAGTTCCTTTCGAGTTTGTGTTTTTATTACAATAGTCTTACGTTAATTGTTTATTAAACAGTCTTTTCTGTTCTTTTAGTTTTACATTTTTAATTTTCACTCTATGTTAATTTTTAATTTTCTGCCACTTGCACTCGTTGAAAGTCCCAATCGAAAAGAATAATCGTGGCCTCCAGCGAACGTACCAAAGCCGCCATCTACAATGCTGTATGCAATTGGTACCTCTGATACACTTGCTCACAAAAAAATTGGATCGGGGTACGCACATATTATACGAACGGTCAATAGTAAACACGAAGGAAGTTCAAGGACTGAACAATTTCCTGGACTTTCTTGAAGCCCGCTTTCAATCAATGGAAGCAATGGGACAGAAGGAAAGGTTCGTGTCAAAAACATGTGCGGCCGCCTCCGAACCAAAGGAAACCTCCTACTCGCTCTGCCACAATGGAAGCCACCTTTTGTTTCGGTGCCAAGAATTTCAAACAATGACACCAAATGAACGGCTCAATTACGTCCAAAGACAAAAACTATGCGTAAACTGCATGAGACCCGGGCACTCCTCTAAGACTTGCAAGTCAATCTCCAGTTAGCGGATCCAAACTTCAATCGCCCTGACAAAATAGATCTACTTTTGGGAGCTGAGCACTATCACCAGCTTCTCACCATTGGGCAAATCAAGCTAGCCCGCATCTACCAATAATGCAAAATACTGCACTCGGATGGATTGTGTCTGGCAGACTCAACGAAGGAAGCCCAAAAGATGCATCCTGTGGAATGAGCTTGGCGGACGAATCCCTAGAAACCTCTATCTCGAAACTCTGGGAACTGGAAGAGGTAAAAGGCAACAAGAAGTCATTATCTCTGGACGAGGAAAAGTGTGAGGAGCACTTTGCCAGACACACCTCAAAAAATAAGGAAAATCGGTTCACAGTGAAAATACCATTCCATCAGGACCCCATGGTTCTGGGGGACTCGCACTCAATAGCGCTCAACAGGTTCCTGTCATTGGAACGTCGACTTCAGAAAAATCCCCAAGTGAGGACAGAGTACGTCAAGTTCATGGACGAATATGAAGCCCTGGGGCACATGACGAAAATATCAACAGATACGATTACTACACCGAACTATTTCATACCTCATCACTGTATACTGAGACCAGAGAGCACAACCACAAAACTTCGCGTGGTATTTGACGCATCTGCGAAAACATCGACCGGTCACTCCCTAAATGATATTATGTACACAGGACCAAAGGTACAAAGCGATCTGTTTTCAATATTGCTGCGTTTTAGAATGCCAAGGTTCGTGTTCACCACTGATGTCGAAAAAATGTACCGTCAAATCTTAATAGCACCAGAAGACCGGCCGTTTCAACTAATAATTTGGCGAAAGGATGCCAACATGCCAATAACGTATTATCAGCTAAACACGGTCACATATGGAACTAGGTCAGCACCATATCTAGCCACGAAATGTCTGCAACAAATTGCCACCGAAAATGTTTCTCGATATGCGCTAGCCTCTCAATTCCTAAACGACAGCTTTTATGTTGACGACGGCTTAGGCGGAGCAGACAACCTATCCACAGCAATGCTCATACAAGAACAACTAATAAAGATCATGAAGGAAAATGGCTTCAATCTACGAAAATGGAGCGCCAACCACCCTCAACTGCTCCAAAATATAGCAGAAGGAGATCAAGAGGTTAATCTGGACTTGGAAAACACAAGGGCTGCAGCCGTCAAAACATTGGGGCTCATATGGCTCCCAAAACCAGACCTGTTAGCTGTCAAGGTCAACATAGAAGAAGTAAAGAGGATAACAAAACGCTCGGTCACGTCAGACCTAGCAAGGCTCTTCGACCCATTAGGAATACTGTCTCCTATCGTAGTAACGGCCAAAATACTCATACAAGAGCTATGGGAGCTAAAATTAGATTGGGATCAGGCACTTCCAGCAGAGCTACATACAAGATGGCTCACCTTCAGGTCAGATCTTGAAGAGTTAAAAACACTTCAGATCTCAAGGCACATTTTTAAGGGAAGACTCCCGGAAACCATGCAACTACACATTTTCTCGGATGCATCAGAGAAGGCCTATGGAGCCGCGGCCTATATTCGCGCCACGCTAAAAGAAGGCACCGTCATGACAAGGTTATTATGTGCAAAGTCAAGGGTAGCTCCACTGAAAAAACAAACAATACCCCGCTTGGAGTTATGTGCTGCTGCATTAGGGGCCCAGTTGGCAGAAAGAATAGCAGCAGACATTCAATTTAAGGGTGCCATATATTTCTGGACCGATTCCGAGATAGTGTTGGCTTGGGTAAATTCAGACGCAGCACACACCACATTCATCGCCAATCGCATTGCAACAATCAAAGAAACAACTAGAGCGGAACAGTGGCGACATGTTCGATCAAAGGACAATCCAGCCGACATCCTGTCTAGAGGAATGTCACCAAAGGCATTTAAAGAGTGTGCACTATGGTTCTGTGGACCATTATTTTTGCATGGCAAGGAATCAGTCTGGCCGAAACGTCTCAACCCAGCCTCCAACAACCAGAACGATATAGAAGTAAAGGCCAACCATTCGAAATCACTGGTCACATCGGTAGAAGAAACGGAGATGATTTACAAGGTGAATCACGGCAACTCATTTCACCGGCTACAGCGTATAATCGGCTATGTACTACGGTTCATCACGCAAGCTAAAAGCAAAAAGGCAGCACAGCCGTCATCACGAAGCTTAACCATAGGTTCCCTATGTACAGTCACTTCTCAGAGCAGAAAACCCAGGACATCGCCATGGATCTCTGCGCAGTGGAACCACCCGGGGTTTTACCTCGGCCAAGGACTGTCACTTTCAATGTAACCCTGTTTAGTATGTTTTGTCCCATTCCGAAACTATCATCCTCCCCCCTTGCAGCAGGGCTGCAAGATATTCTTTTGTTACGGGCGGGCGTTGAGCCGAACCCCGGACCAAAAGAATGGATATGCAGTGTCTGTTGCAAAAAAATATATATTAAACGGTCGCATTCTGTGCAATGCTTCTGGTGTAAGAGATGGCTCCATAAATCTGGATGTTCAGGGCTTAACCTTAACATCCACAGACCCCGTACTTTCTTTAGTACTTTCGTGGCCCCTTGTTGTTTGCGCCGTCGGGCGTCCCGCGGTAAGCGCCGTTCAAGCGCACCCCTACCGCCACCTTCTAGTAGCAATACTAATAATAATAATAATAATGTCTTAACGACTAGCAGCATTTCTGCTATACCCGCCACACAAATTCCAGACTGTTGCTCGTGCCTTATGGCGTCAACATCACGCGCAGCAGCTCAACACTCTTGCTCCCACCGGAGCAGTTTAGACATGAGCAACTCCGAGCATCAGTCTCTGTCTGTTTCTTTGTTACACCCCCCCTCCCGTTTACACGTGAGTCAGGATCAACATCTTCTTGCACCTGTCTCGACGTGTACTGTTTGTCGGCAAAGATTATACACGCTCGCGTCATCGGTCAAATGCAATAACTGCTTAGGCCAATGCCACGTACATCTATGCTCTGGGCTCGCTAACAGGAATCTTTGGACGGATGCGTTCATCGCACCATGCTGTAACACGCCTCAGCCTACGACGCCAGCCAACCCGGTTACACCAGGTCCACAGCTAACTAGGCTGAGGCACAGCCTTGGTCTTCGCCTACCAACACCTGGGCGAACACATCCGTCTCTCACGCCTTTGGTTAACTCGACATCGACCCCACCGGCGCACTTCCAAATCTTACAGCACAACTGTAACGGATTAACTGGTAAGATCGCAGAGATAACCAATTTGATGACGCAATATGACATAAAACTTGCCGCAATCCAAGAAACCAAGCTCAGTCCAAGGTCGGACCTCATTACCTATGGCGGATATAACATTCACCGGAAAGACCGTCATAGAGTAACAGGAGGTCTGGGAGGTGGTCTAGCGTTCATAACGCACAACTCTGTACAGTATCATCTATTTGATACCGACATCGAAGGAACGGATGATATCTTAGAAAGCCAAGGTATTACCATCCGTACAGGAGATGTCGATCTGCAAATCATTAACATCTACATACCCCCTGTCTCAAGTTGCCCCACCGGTTATCACCCCGACATTAGCTTGCTATTACGAGGAGATAACCGCGTGATCCTGGGCGACTTCAATGCGCACCACGACATGTGGCACTCAAACTTGCCAGCAGACAGTAGGGGGCATGTACTCGCAGAACAAATAGATGATACGGCTTTCTGTACATTGAACGGAGACGCCCCAACGAGAGTATCGGGTAACTGCTATAGTTCGCCAGATATTTCTATCGTAAGTGCAGGACTATTGAACAACACCAATTGGCGACCCATACTCACGTTGGCGTCTGACCATCTCCCAATAGTCATTACCATCGAACGACCGACGGACTTTATAACACCTGAGCATGGTACATACATCAACTTTACCAAGGCGGACTGGGACAGTTTTCAGACATATACGGACGAATCCTTGGCTGCTCTATCCATTCCTACGGACGTACGCAAAGGCGAACGAGACTTCCGCAACATCATTGACTTGGCCTCTAGACGCTTCATTCCTGCGGGTCGAATATCCCGAATAAGACCAAATTTCCCCGCGGAGGCAGCGGCCATGGCTAGAGAAAGAGATGAAGTGCGAAGTCTCAATCCCGCAGACCCCCGTATAAGGGATCTCAACGCGGAAATTCGTAGATTGGTCGATAAACACAAACTGGCCAAATGGAAACAACACCTAGAGCAATGCAACCTCTCTGACGGTGTTGGCAAATTATGGACTACGGTCAAAGCTCTATCTAATCCAACACAACACAAGGATAAAGTAGATATTACTTTCGGTGACAGGGTGAAGAAGGACCCTAGGGGATGTGCGAACTCCTTCTGTAGACAATTTGTACTACATTCCCCACCCGATAGAGCTAAACGTAGAACCATGCGACAGGCGCGTAAATACAAAAACCAAAACACGCCCATTGTCATCACTGCCTCAGAGGTCAAGGAAGCCATCAGACAGGCTAAGCCCTCAAAATCCATCGGCCCCGACGGCATTGCCATGAAGATGCTGAAACATCTAGGCCAGGAGGGACACAAATACTTAGCGGCTCTATTCAATCTTTCACTGAACACTTTCGTCATTCCTGAAATATGGAAAAAGGCGAGAGTGGTTCCATTATTAAAACCTAGAAAGCCGGCAAACATAGGCGATTCATATCGCCCTATATCACTTTTGTCGCCGGTAGTGAAGACGCTAGAGTCCATTTTGCTCCCGTATTACACCGCAAATCTGCACCTGGCTAATCATCAACATGGCTTCCGTAAGCTGCACAGCACCACCATCGCACTCAATGCCATTACAACGCAAATAAATAGCGGTCTAAATCAAAACCAACCAAATCACAGGACTGTGTTAGTGGCACTTGACTTGTCGAAAGCTTTTGACACAGTCAACCATGCCACTCTCATACAAGATCTATTAGAAACACAAATACCTGATGGGTTAAAGAGATGGACCGCTAATTACTTGAATGGGCGGCAGGCGTCGGTCAACTTTAGAAACGCAACATCAAAACCAAGACGAATTAGACAGGGGGTGCCACAGGGTGGTGTCCTATCCCCGACACTGTTTAATTTCTATCTATCGAAGATGCCCCCACCACCAGAGGGTGTCTCCGTCGTTTCTTATGCTGACGACTGTACAATAATGGCGACGGGGAAGGGCCCCTATACTGATGAACTCTGTAATAAAATCAACGGTTACCTCTGCGACCTTTCCAGGTTTTTCACAGAGCGAGATCTGACGATATCTCCGACTAAATCAACGGCGACGCTTTTTACGACGTGGACGCACCAGGTGAGAAATGAATTAGACATTTTCGTTGACGGCACTAAGCTACCAACTGTCAGCCACCCAAAGTTATTAGGGATGACATTGGATAATACTTTCTCATTTGCTGGTCATGTGTCTGCAATGGTCTCAAAGGTACGTGGTCGCAACAAGATCCTCAAGTCACTTGCCGGCAGTACTTGGGGAAAAGACAAAGAAACGTTGTTGACTACATATAAGGCCATTGGCCGACCAGTCTTTGACTATGCTGCACCCATATGGTCGCCTAATGTACATAACACCAACTGGACGAAGTTACAAGTCTGCCAAAATACTGCCATCAGAACTGCTACGGGATGTCTCCTCATGTCTTCCGAGTCTCACCTCCATCAGGAGGCAAAACTGCTCAATGTAAAAGAGCATGCGGAAATGCTGAGCAAGCAATTCCTTCTGAACTGCCACAAGCCAGCACATCCAAACCGTCATCTTTTGGACATAGATCCGCCCCCGAGAGACATAAGGAAACATCTCCGTAAACATTATGATGAGATCCGGCATCATATTACCTTGCCGTTTGATCTGCAGAATCATAAGCGGGCTCTAACCGACATCCACACCGAGTCGGTAGATACTTTTGTCGGATCTCTACCTGTGAACCCCGTTCTGAACAGTCCTCCAAGGGATATTGCTGAAGAAGAACGCACCTTACCAAGGGAGACAAGAGTTACCCTGGCACAGCTTAGGTCTGGATATAGTGTAAGGTTAAACTCCTACTTGTCCAGACTTAATGACACAATCTCAAACACATGCCCTGCATGTGGTAGGACCCCCCATGATACTCTACATCTCTTCAATTGTTCATTTGAACCTACTCTTCTAACCCCTCTGTCCCTCTGGACAAACCCTGTTGAAACTGCACGTTTCCTTGGACTCCCCTTAGAAGAGCTTGATGAAGATCTTCGGAATGATCATACACTCTAGACAGGGCAATGCATTGTTAACAACAACAACAACAACAAGCTTAACCACGGCAGAACTGGAGCTGGCACTAATGCACATCGTCAAACAAATACAAGCGGCAGACTTTAAGGAAGAAATCAAACAATTGAAACATCATAAGGAGCTCCAGCGGTCTAGCAACTTGTCCAACCTCGTACCATTTTTGGATAACAAGGGATTGATACGGGTTGGAGGGAGACTAGGGGCTTCATCATTGGCATACGACTCGAAACACCAACTTCTTCTACCATACAACGATAACATTACAAAATTGATGTTCGAAATGGTACATAAGGAGAACAAACATTGCGGCCCGCAAACTCTGTTGGGAATGATGCGACAACGATTTTGGCCCATAAAGGGAAAAATCATGGCACGAGCAACAGTGCATCGATGCGTCACATGCAGCAAGGCAAAGCCAGAACTACTCAATCAGATCATGGGAAACCTGCCTTCCTCAAGGGTCACACCATCTCGACCATTCATAAACAGCGGTGTAGATTATTGCGGCCCTATAACAGTGCATTACAAACTTCGTGGAAAAAGGCCGCACAAGGCTTATATTGCGGTGTTCGTTTGCTTCACCACAAAGGCAGTCCACCTAGAGCTAGTGAGTGACTTAACCACCGAGGCATTCATTGGGGCCCTCAAGCGCTTCATCGCTAGGCGAGGCCATTGTCAAAACCTGTTTTGTGACAATGCCACCAATTTCGTAGGAGCTAAGAACAAGCTCCCAGAGTTAAACTCGGTAATACATTCACAAGAGGCACAAGAAAAAATCATTAACGAATGCGGGAAAAGAGGAATCCAATTCAATTTCATCCCCCCAAGAGCGCCACACTTTGGTGGACTATGGGAGGCTGCAGTCAAATCGGCAAAGCATCTGCTGCTAAGAAGTACAGCAAATGCCAGCTTAACATATGAGGAGCTCGAAACCCTGATAATCGAGATCGAGGCGATACTGAATTCTCGCCCGATATCACCAATGTCAGATGATCCGAACGAAATTGGGGCACTTACTCCAGGGCACTTCCTGATAGGAAAACCACTAACAGCACAAATTGATGCGCAAGCGACGGCTGCCAAGCTCAACCTAGAAACAAGATGGAAGCTAGTGTCCCAGCTTAAACACGAGTTTTGGAAACGATGGTCCCGGGATTACCTCAACGAGTTACTGTACCGGAACAAATGGCAAAAACAGACGGCGAACATAGAACCAGGGGACATAGTGGTACTCAAGGAAGACAACGTCCCAGTGATGAAGTGGCCCTTGGGGAGAATAGTGAAAACTTATAAGGGTCCAGACGACATAATCAGAGTGGCAGATGTCAAAACAGCATCCGGAGTGCTGAAACGAGCAATCAGATACCTCGCTCCAATTCCACGACTCAAAGATGGGGAAACGGAAACCCAACCCTCAGGCAGCCAGCCAAGTCTGGCACCAAGCTCACCGCAACCGGATCGTAAGGAAGTATCCCCAGAGGAACTACCCAAGGCAAAACGACGAAAAGTTACGTCCATGTCAACAATGACAACAATTATAATAGCTCTGCTGGCACTTCCACTTGTGCTTTCCGCAGACATCGAAACAACAGAATTCGACACCAAGATGGATGCCGATCTTTGAAGGCATCACCAAGATGGAAGTGTCACGCTCTGAGTGGAAAATAATTTCCTACTACGATCTGCAGCCATATTGGGAAGAAACAGCACGCTTCATCAATGGAACAAAGACATTAAGGGCCATATGCGACACCATAGTGCTGAAATCGGCCTGTGAAAACGTAGTAGACACCTTGGAAGCCGACATCGCAGAACTAACTGAAGAAAATAGCCTCCTCACACGATCCAAACGAGGCGCGGTTAACTTCATCGGCAACATTGCCAACTCATTGTTCGGTGTGTTGGACAACAGCTATGCAGAAGAGATGTCAAGCACAATCAACACGCTCAAACAAAATGACAACCATTTATACGGGTTACTCAACAATCAAACATCAGTTATTGATGCAACACTCAACATCTTCAAACAAGAGGAGCAGAACATCAAACAGAAGTTCAAGGTGGTGGATGACCAAATAGTGAAGGTGGCAGCATATGTCCGTACGGAGCAGACGCAAAGGTACCAAACAAACCTCGTCCAAACTAGCAGTACATTGGTAACTCAACTCGCACTATTATCAGCCAGACTACATAGAATCCAGGCAAGAATTATCAATACGTTGACAGATGCGCACCACGGAAGAATCAGTCCAACGTTACTGTCACCATCGCAACTTCGAGCAGAATTAGTCCGAGTTCGCAACCATCTACCCACTTCACTAAGGTTGCCAGTGGACCAAAACAATCTCTTACAACTCTACAAGGTCATGAAGGTGAAAGGCGGAAGAACGAATGAGCACGTGATCTTCGAAATGTCACTTCCGTTGTGTGATCCAGAGACCTGGGAAGTGCTCAAACCACATCCGATTTCAAGTAGAATAAACAGTTCAACGGTTGCCATCACGCCATGCAATGATCTCATTGCAATCAACGCGCATCGAGATCAATATATAACATTGACAGAAAATCAGTGGCGAGAGTGCATTACTATAAAGGAGAACCAGGTGTTATGCCTGAACGTGCAGACAAAATTCACCGCAGACTCAGGCCCTTGTCAATGCTCAACAACAATCCAGGGAACATCTGCAAGGTAGCCCCGGTAGAAGACAACGCACCGATAAAACAGCTGACGCACAATAATCTCTGGATGTACGCGTTGGAGTCCCCCACTCGAATCAATGCCGGGTGCGGAGCAAATCATTCCCAGCTAACATTAAAGGGCTCAGGGATTATAAAAATTAGCCCCGACTGTACACTCAAACACAAGTCAGTCATAATTCAAGGGAATCAAGTATACTCATCTGCAATCCACGCGTCATACACTGCAACCGCAAACCTTAGCAGCATTACGTATCCTGAAAAGACATCTTCCATAATCCTGCACATACAACCGTACATTGATCAGGTCAAAAACATATCGACCATACAGCAAGGTTTAATGCAGGAAATAGGGACAGGGCTACCCTCACAAATTTCCCACCTCAAATACCATCATGCGACAATTGCGTATGCCGCTCTAATACTATCAATTGGCATCATAGTTGCAATCGGGATAACCTGCATTCGAAGAAGTCCCGAGCTCCCGTTACATACGCAGTTCCTCAACCACGGCCAGCGGCACGACAAGCACCATTTGCCGTAACAGTGACATAAAGGGACCACCGCACCATTAGAGTTAGTAAGAATGAATTGTAAATTAAAACTTAGCATTAAGAATGAAATGTAATTATAAACTTAAAATGTAAACAAAAAAAAAATGCCTTATTTAGAACTAAGAATGTAAATTAAAACACAAGTAAGGGAAATTACGCATATCGAAACTCGTTGAATAAAGTCACGGGTGGGAGCATGTTCATTTCTGTCCAAATATGCAGACACAGGCATATTTGTTTGCATGAAATTCAAAAACAAGCAAAAGTGCTGAGTAGCGAGTGCGTCATATTTTGCTCGCGGCCGTCAGTAAGTGTGCCGTCGCTGGCGTCACCATTGCAACCGCTAGTGTCAGCAGTTGCGACACTTACTGACGACCCAGAATGGTAGACTGCTTACTAGTGACCTAGCATTGCAGAAGTCAAAAGCAATGCACTAGTCAGCATAATTGTAAGACCAAAATTGTATATAACCGAAGAAATTAAAATAAAGAATTGAGAAATGCATGACCAGCAAACCTAAAGCTACTTGTTCTTTAATCATATAGCGCAATTGCTTCCATCGCCATTTCACCCATCGCCGTAAATAACCAGGTTCAAGTGCCTGAAGTTATTACTCTCAAGTCTTGGTGCCACTGCCTTGACTAAACCACCATACAACCCAAACTCCTGGTGCGACCACCTCGAGTCCTGTCATTTCTACGTGGTTTGGCACCTAAGCCACTCCACTCGATCCTTAACTGAGGACGGCAAATCAGCCGCTCCAAACAAAATGCATTTAAGGAATAAAGGAAGGTTGTATAGTAAACCAACTTATACCCGTGGCCTGCAGTTTTGTAGCCCATTCAATTTTACTATAACAACTAGCTCACCCGGCAGACGTTGTCCTGCCAAAAATTTATTTACGTGCATGTTTCTCTAACCCACCTCATCCCTATCCCTATCCCCATCCCTATCCCTATCCTTATCCCCATCCCTATCCCTATCCCTCAGTGGCGTGCCTACGAGTATCAACCGAGGCAAGCCCCAGTCTTTATAACCCCAACGAAAGCACTTACTGCTGCCACAGAACATTTCAGACAAAGAAGAGTTCATGATATTTTAGGTTCCGCTAATAGGCACGTTATTGTTGGCAGATTTTGTAAGCTTTTCCAATCCAAGGGAAACGTTTTATTCGCACTATTTCCCATTTAGGTACATTGCAAAAGCTAAGAAATCTTAAATATATTTTTTACGTTTTATAGTGCCTGAATTCTTTTTTTCTACTTTAAAATATGCGCCAATAAATTTTGAGTAGCGCGCTTGGCACTTCCAGCTTCAAAGTTTCATATAAAATTATTCCAAATTAAAAAAAAAAAACAATTGCTTCAGCACGCAGATTCGTACTGGTTTTGAAAGCCCCGTAAAAGCCAATAAGTAAAAGCGAGATGGCCGTCATTGCCTAGGAGGTTAAAGGCTGTTTTAAGTAAGTAAGTAAGAGAAGGCCATCACGCACTGAAATAATTTTATGTAAATGAGCTATCAGCCGGCAGGTGGCAAGAAAAGCTGTAGGTATGTTTCCATGCTATTAACAGCTATTAGGTAGTAGGTGGCAGGCAAGGAAATAAAAACCGGCTATCCTTTTAAGAAGCCAAATGAACATACATATTGTAGCTCATAGGGGATTAGCTAGGCAAGCCGGGCTTTTCGGCTTATATGGAAGGCACGCCACTGCTATCCCTATCCCTATCCTTATCCTTATCCCTATCCCTATCACCATCCCTATCCCTATCCCCATCCTTATCCCTGTACAAACCATCGAAATCGGTTCTTGCGTTCTTGAGTTATAGCGTCAGGAAGGAAAACCCGACTTATTTTTATATTATACCAAGGTCACCCCTGGTCCACATTTTTGGCCATATCTAAACGACGTTGCATAGGGTCCTGAAAATCACCTCTTTTTTAAATACTCATCAGAACCTTTTATTTGATACTCATATTGTAGAAAACCCGTCTGGGGTCACACCTGGTCCATATTTCGGTCGATATCTCTGAAAGCGGCTCGCACAGGGTCTTGAACATCACTTATTTTTTAAATACTCATCAACACCTTTGATACTCATACTGTAGGAAACCCGTCTGGGGTCACGCCTGGTCCATATTTCGGGAAACACCTCGAGTACGGAGTCTTATATGGGACTAATAACTATACAATGTCCAAGCACTCGTCAACGCCTTTCATTTGATACCCATATCTTATAGGGTTACCCTGGTCCACATTTCGTGAAATTACTCCAAAACCTTCCCAGACTCTTATACATTTTTTTTGGCCCAAACCATGTCGGGCTCAATCAAAAACTATGTGCAAAATTTCTTTTAATTCGGTCCAGCCGTTCTGCAGTTATAGCGTCAGCAAGAAAAATAGGCTCTATTTTTATATATAGATAAGTAAAATTTCCCCCGAATTATTAGAACTTTATTCCATAAAAATTTTATTTGTTTCTTTTGTATGTTGTTGTTGTTGTTAACAACAAAACACTCCTCGAAGGTTTTGGGGAGTGATGCCGAAGTTGACAGTCCTTGGCCGGATATGACCCCGGTACGCTGCGGTACTCCCTTGCGGTACTGCCCGACTGTCGTGGTAGCGATTTGGTATGAGCAGTGGAACCTTCTAGGTCATGGCATCCCTCCATCCATGAGGAAGGAGAAGATGGGTAATGAGAGGTGAGAGGCATCATATCCGTAGATCAACCATCGAGTAGCACGTCAATTACCTATGTGCATATTAGTCGCCTCTTACGACCGGTATGCCTACCTCGGGCATATTCTAAACCCCTAACCCCCAGGGGGTTATGAATCTATGGGGCATTTTATTTCATTAAGGATAGCCTTACCATGTACATATGTATGTATAATAATTTCCAAAAAAAAAGCACTGAAAATGCAAAAGAATAACTTTTTGAAAAATAAGCGATTTGGGAAATGTTGATTAATGCATTTTGCGAATACGCGGTATTACGAACGCATTTTAATAAAGTTATATTAATAAACTAGTTTCGCTCCAAAAAGCTAATGACGCTTTGCGACAACATTTCTATTGCAGATACCTTTTTCTTTTCTATTTCAATTAGATCTGCGGTCAATTTATTGTTTTCTGCCATAGCTGTTTTGATGGTTTCGTTCAACTCATTTGTTTTGTGATTTTTTGTGTTTTTCCCAGGTGTGGAGGATTCGCTTGAAGCTGGAGACGATGGTTGCGAAGTACGTATGGACGAAGTAGATGGCAGTGATGAGCACGATTGTGTAATTGGCGACGTAATTGACGGAGGCACGGTGCCGGTAGGTGTGCACGAAGCAGATGTTGGTGATAAGCATGATTGCGACGTAGTTGACATAGGCATGGCTGCGGTATTTTAATTTGTATTATTAAAATATGTATATAAATATTAAAATAATAAACCTGCCTCTTATACTATCCTGAACGACAACTTCAACGTTCCCTATGTACAGTCACTTCTCAGAGCAGAAAACCCAGGACATCGCCATGGATCTCTGCGCAGTGGAACCACCCGGGGTTTTACCTCGGCCAAGGACTGTCACTTTCAATGTAACCCTGTTTAGTATGTTTTGTCCCATTCCGAAACTATCATCCTCCCCCCTTGCAGCAGGGCTGCAAGATATTCTTTTGTTACGGGCGGGCGTTGAGCCGAACCCCGGACCAAAAGAATGGATATGCAGTGTCTGTTGCAAAAAAATATATATTAAACGGTCGCATTCTGTGCAATGCTTCTCGTGTAAGAGATGGCTCCATAAATCTGGATGTTCAGGGCTTAACCTTAACATCCACAGACCCCGTACTTTCTTTAGTACTTTCGTGGCCCCTTGCTGTTTGCGCCGTCGGGCGTCCCGCGGTAAGCGCCGTTCAAGCGCACCCCTACCGCCACCTTCTAGTAGCAATACTAATAATAATAATGTCTTAACGACTAGCAGCATTTCTGCTATACCCGCCACACAAATTCCAGACTGTTGCTCGTGCCTTATGGCGTCAACATCACGCGCAGCAGCTCAACACTCTTGCTCCCACCGGAGCAGTTTAGACATGAGCAACTCCGAGCATCAGTCTCTGTCTGTTTCGTTACACCCCCCCTCCCGTTTACACGTGAGTCAGGATCAACATCTTCTTGCACCTGTCTCGACGTGTACTGTTTGTCGGCAAAGATTATACACGCTCGCGTCATCGGTCAAATGCAATAACTGCTTAGGCCAATGCCACGTGCATCTATGCTCTGGGCTCGCGAACAGGAATCTTTGGACGGATGCGTTCATTGCGCCATGCTGTAACACGCCTCAGCCTACGACGCCAGCCAACCCGGTTACACCAGGTCCACAGCTAACTAGGCTGAGGCACAGCCTTGGTCTTCGCCTACCAACACCTGGGCGAACGCATCCGTCTCTCACGCCTTTGGTTAACTCGACATCGACCCCACCGGCGCACTTCCAAATCTTACAGCACAACTGTAACGGATTAACTGGTAAGATCGCAGAGATAACCAATTTGATGACGCAATATGACATAAAACTTGCCGCAATCCAAGAAACCAAGCTCAGTCCAAGGTCGGACCTCATTACCTATGGTGGATATAACATTCACCGGAAGGACCGTCATAGAGTAACAGGAGGTCTGGGAGGTGGTCTAGCGTTCATAACGCACAACTCTGTACAGTATCATCTATTTGATACCGACATCGAAGGAACGGATGATATCTTAGAAAGCCAAGGTATTACCATCCGTACAGGAGATGTCGATCTGCAAATCATAAACATCTACATACCCCCTGTCTCAAGTTGCCCCACCGGTTATCACCCCGACATTAGCTTACTATTACGAGGAGATAACCGCGTGATCCTGGGCGACTTCAATGCGCACCACGATATGTGGCACTCAAACTTGCCAGCAGACAGTAGGGGGCATGTACTCGCAGAACAAATAGATGATACGGCTTTCTGTACATTGAACGGAGACGCCCCAACGAGAGTATCGGGTAACTGCTATAGTTCGCCAGATATTTCTATCGTAAGTGCAGGACTATTGAACAACACCAATTGGCGACCCATACTCACGTTGGCGTCTGACCATCTCCCAATAGTCATTACCATCGAACGACCGACGGACTTTATAACACCTGAGCATGGTACATACATCAACTTTACCAAGGCGGACTGGGACAGTTTTCAGACATATACGGACGAATCCTTGGCTGCTCTATCCATTCCTACGGACGTACGCAAAGGCGAACGAGACTTCCGCAACATCATTGACTTGGCCTCTAGACGCTTCATTCCTGCGGGTCGAATATCTCGAATAAGACCAAATTTCCCCGCGGAGGCAGCGGCCATGGCTAGAGAAAGAGATGAAGTGCGAAGTCTCAATCCCGCAGACCCCCGTATAAGGGATCTCAACGCGGAAATTCGTAGATTGGTCGATAAACACAAACTGGCCAAATGGAAACAACACCTAGAGCAATGCAACCTCTCTGACGGTGTTGGCAAATTATGGACTACGGTCAAAGCTCTATCTAATCCAACACAACACAAGGATAAAGTAGATATTACTTTCGGTGACAGGGTGAAGAAGGACCCTAGGGGATGTGCGAACTCCTTCTGTAGACAATTTGTACTACATTCCCCACCCGATAGAGCTAAACGTAGAACCATGCGACAGGCGCGTAAATACAAAAACCAAAACACGCCCATTGTCATCACTGCCTCAGAGGTCAAGGAAGCCATCAGACAGGCTAAGCCCTCAAAATCCATCGGCCCCGACGGCATTGCCATGAAGATGCTGAAACATCTAGGCCAGGAGGGACACAAATACTTAGCGGCTCTATTCAATCTTTCACTGAACACTTTCGTCATTCCTGAAATATGGAAAAAGGCGAGAGTGGTTCCATTATTAAAACCTAGAAAGCCGGCAAACATAGGCGATTCATATCGCCCTATATCACTTTTGTCGCCGGTAGTGAAGACGCTAGAGTCCATTTTGCTCCCGTATTACACCGCAAATCTGCACCTGGCTAATCATCAACATGGCTTCCGTAAGCTGCACAGCACCACCACCGCACTCAATGCCATTACAACGCAAATAAATAGCGGTCTAAATCAAAACCAACCAAATCACAGGACTGTGTTAGTGGCACTTGACTTGTCGAAAGCTTTTGACACAGTCAACCATGCCACTCTCATACAAGATCTATTAGAAACACAAATACCTGATGGGTTAAAGAGATGGACCGCTAATTACTTGAATGGGCGGCAGGCGTCGGTCAACTTTAGAAACGCAACATCAAAACCAAGACGAATTAGACAGGGGGTGCCACAGGGTGGTGTCCTATCCCCGACACTGTTTAATTTCTATCTATCGAAGATGCCCCCACCACCAGAGGGTGTCTCCGTCGTTTCTTATGCTGACGACTGTACAATAATGGCGACGGGGAAGGGCCCCTATACTGATGAACTCTGTAATAAAATCAACGGTTACCTCTGCGACCTTTCCAGGTTTTTCACAGAGCGAGATCTGACGATACCTCCGACTAAATCAACGGCGACGCTTTTTACGACGTGGACGCACCAGGTGAGAAATGAATTAGACATTTTCGTTGACGGCACTAAGCTACCAACTGTCAGCCACCCAAAGTTATTAGGGATGACATTGGATAATACTTTCTCATTTGCTGGTCATGTGTCTGCAATGGTCTCAAAGGTACGTGGTCGCAACAAGATCCTCAAGTCACTTGCCGGCAGTACTTGGGGAAAAGACAAAGAAACGTTGTTGACTACATATAAGGCCATTGGCCGACCAGTCTTTGACTATGCTGCACCCATATGGTCGCCTAATGTACATAACACCAACTGGACGAAGTTACAAGTCTGCCAAAATACTGCCATCAGAACTGCTACGGGATGTCTCCTCATGTCTTCCGAGTCTCACCTCCATCAGGAGGCAAAACTGCTCAATGTAAAAGAGCATGCGGAAATGCTGAGCAAGCAATTCCTTCTGAACTGCCACAAGCCAGCACATCCAAACCGTCATCTTTTGGACATAGATCCGCCCCCGAGAGACATAAGGAAACATCTCCGTAAACATTATGATGAGATCCGGCATCATATTACCTTGCCGTTTGATCTGCAGAATCATAAGCGGGCTCTAACCGACATCCACACCGAGTCGGTAGATACTTTTGTCGGATCTCTACCTGTGAACCCCGTTCTGAACAGTCCTCCACCGGATATTGCTGAAGAAGAACGCACCTTACCAAGGGAGACAAGAGTTACCCTGGCACAGCTTAGGTCTGGATATAGTGTAAGGTTAAACTCCTACTTGTCCAGACTTAATGACACAATCTCAAACACATGCCCTGCATGTGGTAGGACCCCCCATGATACTCTACATCTCTTCAATTGTTCATTTGAACCTACTCTTCTAACCCCTCTGTCCCTCTGGACAAACCCTGTTGAAACTGCACGTTTCCTTGGACTCCCCTTAGAAGAGCTTGATGAAGATCTTCGGAATGATCATACACTCTAGACAGGGCAATGCATTGTTAACAACAACAACAACAACAACTTCAACGTTATTTATTCGGTTTCCACCTATTATGCGATGAACTCTTTCAAAGTGTTTCCAAGCAGACGGAGAACACCCTGTTCCTTGCATTTGCTGTAATAGAGTCCGACCCATATAAATTAATGCTTATGTACAAATATATGCATAGTATTACTTACTTATACTTCATTGTAAAATTATGGATTTTGTACTTACATCGATGGAACGAATGCCACCAACGCAAGCTGGTAATGATTGCGCCATTTCCGCATATATGTGCGAATTTTTTCTATGACCGCGTAGATCATCGGCCTTCTCTTCCCACAAATCAATGAACGTTTCATCGGCTGCAGGGGTCCAAACAAGTCTTTTATTATTATTTTTTTCCATTTCTGATAATTGATTTTAAATATTTAATTTATTTCTTTGGCAATGCACATTTTACAATATTTTTATTTTTTGAAGCCGTCAAAATGTTGACAAAAGCAACAATGTCGCCATGGTTTCGATAAGAATGAGAAAGCAAAAGGAAAATAAATCACGTAAACGACCACTGTTGACATCACTTAATATTGAAATGACTGCAAACCCAACTCAAACACGCTAGAAAAATGGGTTTGAAATGAGTTTGGGTTATGAAATTTGTATGGGATTTGACAAGTGTTTAGAGTTGAGTTTGCTTCTAAACACGCTAGAGCCTGAAAACACGGTGTTTGTGTTTGGTGTAAACACCGTATAATACGTGCCACATTCGCAAATATGCGAGCTGCCTCTCCTTCTCTCGCTCTCGCGTCATGTATCTAAACAGCTGTAGTTGTGGTGGTGACGCTAGTGGTGGAAATACGCTAGTGGCGGGAGATGAGCGATTCTTGAGCATATTCGCCAGACTGCCCTCCACCTAAGTCTGAACGTCCCGATCAGACATATTTCCCGATCCAAACGTTGCTAGCCTCTCCAGGTGAACCACCTTCTTTTTGTTTCGTGGTCTTCCATCATTTATCCGCTTTATGACTTTATATGGGCCTTCCCAGTTACATTGCAATTTTGGGGACAAACCTTTCTTTCATTGTGGGTTGTATAACGCACTAAATCTCCTTCTTTAAATCCTTCCGAGTTGATTGCTTTGCGTATCTGACTTTCATCTTATCGCTCATGATTTTCGTCCGTTGTCTTACAAGGTCATGTACTTCTCTCATTTCTTCTTCCAAGATGCTAGTGGATTTCCTGGCATTTATTCCTTCATCAGCATTTATCCCAAACTTCAAGTCAGCTGGCAACCGAAGATCATTCCCAAAAAGTACTTTTGCCGGAGTCTGACCCGTTGTTTCATGTATTGCCGAGCGATATGCCATCAGGAACAAGGAGATGTGCGTGTCCCAATCTTTCTGGAACTTATCCACTACTTTCCTCATGTGCTCTTCCAAGATTCGATTGAAACGTTCCACCATGCCATCTGACTGGGGATGCAGTGCAGTTGTTCGAGTTTTCCGAATACCCAATATCTTGCACATTTCTTGGAATACAACCGATTCAAATTCCTGCCTTGGTCAGAATGTAACTTTATTGGTACACCAAACCTCGCTACCCAATTGTTAATAAACACCTCTGCAATGGTTTCTGCGTCTTGATTTGGAATCGGGTAAACTTCTGGCCATTTGCTGAAAAAGTCCATAACAACTAGTACGTATTTGTTTCCGAGTGCGCTAGTAGGAAATGGACCAGCTACAGCCATGGCAATCCTCTCAAACGGTTCACCTGTATTGTACTGTTTCATCTGTCCATGGCTTTTCGACTTCGGACCCTTTGTTTGATGCACACCTCACAGTTGGCGATCCACTCCGCGATCGACTGCCGGCAACCAACCCATTCTCTGCTTGACTTTCTCCAATGTTTTTGTGACTCCGAGATGACCTCCGCTTTAATGGTCCAGTTCATTCAGAACATCAGAGATTCTCTTCCTTGGGACAACTATCAGCTTCCGATCGCATTGACCATCTTCGCTTTCCCATACTCTATGTAAGCAACCGGATACCAATTTCAGACTGTTCCACTGTGCCCAATATGACTTGGCAATGGGACTCTCTGCTGACATCACCTCTCTGGTTGGCCGTTCGTTTTGCTCGATTCCCCGCATCACGCGTAAAATATCTCGATCCTCTAGCTGATACTTCCTTAGTTGATCCATATCCCATTCGTCCGACGATGTTATAGTCATCAGCCGTACATCTATAACATCTTCCTTGGCCTCAGCTTTCGAACAATGCTTGCATTCCAGGTTACATGGTCGCCGGGACATTGCATCAGCATTACCGTGGTTGCTGCCTTTGCGATGCTCTATGGAAAAGTCATAACTTTGTAGTCGCTCTATCCACCGTGCCAATTGACCTTCTGGACTACGGAACTGCAAGAGCCATTTCAAGGCTGCATGGTCTGTCCTGACGTGAAATCGCTGTCCATAGAGATACTTGTGGAAATGCTTGATGCACTCCACCAATGCCAGTAGTTCTCTTCGCGTTACACAATAGTTCCTTTCGGGCTTTCCAATTGTGCGGCTATAGTACGCCACTACCTTCTCCTGCCCATCGACAATCTGTGACAAAACTCCTCCAATCGCATAACCACTTGCATCTGTGCCCAGAATAAATGTTGAACCTGGGATTGGATACGCTAACATTGGGGCAGTGCACAGCCGTTCCTTCAAGGTTTGGAAAGCCACTTCATGTTCCTTCTTCCAATCAAATAACATCTTCTACCTAGTCAACTCATTAAGGCAACGGGCTACGCTGGCGAATTTCGGTACAAATCGGCGATAATACGTGCACAGTCCAAGGAAATTTCGTAACTCATGTAAATTGTTCGGTCGTGGCCAATCCTTGACTGCTTCGACCTTCTCTTTAGCAGTGGAAATTCCCTCCGTAGTAACCTTGTGACCCAAGTAACCTACTTTTTGGGACTTAATTTCAGACCGGCGCCAGCTATCCTTTGGAAAACTTCCTCCAAGTTCTTAAGGTGTTCCTCAAAGCCTTTTCCCAACACGATGATGTCGTCCAGGTACACCAAACATGTTTTCCAATGCAGCCCCTTCAATACTTGATCCATAAGTCTCTCAAAAGTATCTGGAGCGTTACATAGTCCAAAGGACATTACCGTAAATTGCCGCAGCCCCTATCCAACGCTGAATGCTGTCTTTTCCTTATCCTCATCTTTAACCTCCACTTGCCAATAGCCGCTTTTCAACTCCAGTGTAGATAACCATTTCGTACCAGATAGTGAGTCCAGAGTATCGTCGATTCTGGGTAATGGATAGCTGTCCTTTTTCGTTACGCCGTTCAACTTCCGGTAGTCCACACAGAACCGCATTTTTCCATCCTTTTTCTTTACTAGCACAACCAGTGAGCTCCATGGACTAGCTGATGGTTCGATCACGCCACTCTCACTCATTTCCTGTATAATTTCTCTTTCCACTTGGCGTTTGGCCAAGGGAACACTTCGAGGAGCTTAACGGATCGCCTCCAACTTCGGTGGAATTTGTTGGCTGTTTTCCACGAGGACCCGCTTACTGATGTACTTGTTCTCGTAACCAAAATTGAGCGGCACATCCATGTTCTTATAGCTCATAGTCCTGTTTTGCATGCCGATCTTGATGCCTTGGTTGCTTAAGAAATCTACACCAACTCATCACGGTTCACGCCAAATCGTGCAGGTGCTCTGAACAACTCCTCGTTGAGAGACAGCCCCCGGAACAGGCCAGACCTCGACGACACGCTGGCGGCAGGGAAGTCTGAGCTCTCTCATGTTGGTGGTGCTTCAGATAAATCTGCACAAATCTAAAGCAGCCTCGGCTGTTGTTGTTGTTGTAACGATGTGTAGTCCTGCCCAACGCGTATTTTTCCTTAACCTAATTGTCATCAATATCTTCTAACGGGAGTCCAAGGAAACTAGCAGTTTCAATAGGATTGGACCAAAGAGAGATGGGTGTTAGAAGAGTGGGCTCAAATGAGCAAGAAAATAAGTGATTGGTATTGTGGGGGGACGAGCCGCATGCCGGACATACATTCGGCACATCAGGGTTCAGTCTAGATATGTAGGAGTTTAACCTACTACAATATCCAGAGCGTAATTGAGCCAGAGTGACCCTTGTCTCTCGAGGAAGATGACGCTCCTCTTCAGAAATGCCAGGTGTTGCGGCATGTAAGACATTGTTTAGCGGACAGAGCGCAGAGTAATGGCCAACAGACGTTGTATGGATATGCCCCAAAGCCTGTTTGTGCACCTGTAGATCAAACGGCGTTGTTATATAGTGACGGATCTCATCAAAATGTTTACGTAGATGCGACCTTATGGTCCTAGGAGGCGGAATGAGTTCAAGCAGTTGTCTACCGGGATGCTGTGGTTTACAGCAGTTCAGTAGGTACTGCCTCGGCTGTTTTAAGCAGTCGTCTTTCTAAAGGCGACGTAGACGTGGTCCTTATCCAAGAGCCCTGGGTCAATAGCTCTAGGATCTGTGGATTGGGGACTAAGGGGTACAAGCTCATCCAAGCCAATGATGAGGGCAAGGTCAGAACCTGTATTTTGGTAAAGTCTGAGCTAAACACCTTTCTATTACCCAACTACTCAAATGGTGACGTTACAGCTGCCAGCTTAACAGTCGGCAGCACCATCCTGACGATGGCGTCGGTCTATATGCCCTATGACGCCGAAGAACCTCCTCCACAAAAGGAGGTGAAAGATCTGGTGGATAATTTCTGTACGGGCCATCTTATTATTGGAGCTGACGCTAATGCTCATCACGTCCAGTGGGGAAGCTCCGATATTAACGCTAGGGGCGAGTCTCTGTTTGACTACCTACTAACAACTAACCTGGTGGTTTGTAACGTGGGTAACGAGCCTACTTTTATAACTAAAGCTAGTAGGGAGGTTATAGACCTCACTGTTTGTAGCGAAGGCGCTTATGAGTGGGTCAGAAAATGGCGTGTTCTTGATGAGCATTCATTTTCTGACCATCGGTACATAGAAATTGTGTTAGACTTTATTGTTGAGCAGCCAGTTATGAAACGAAATCCACGCAACACTAACTGGCAGCTACATAACCAAATATTAGCTAGGGACCTACCAGTATTACCTCCACAAGCCCCCTCATCCCTAGAGCAGGCTTGTCCAGTACCAAAACCACGCGGCAAACATAGACCCCACTGGTGGTCTTACGACCTGGATTCGTTCCGTATATCATGCAGGAAGCAATTTAACAAGGCCAAGAGCATCGGTACGGAGCCTGAATGGCTCGAATATAAAGCTAAACTGAGGGCCTATAAAAAGGCTCTAAGGCAAGCGAAGAGAACTTCGTGGAGAAATTTCTGCACCGGGGTCGAAAAAGTCGATGATACAGCGAGACTTAGACGAGTGCTATCAAAAACTCAAACAGCCATTAGCTATTTACGGAAGCCTGACGGATCTTGGACCAGCACGGAAGGGGAAACCCTGGAGCTGCTCCTGAACACACACTTTCCGGGGAACTTGTATGATGCACCTGTAGCATCTGCAACAAACCTGGCGGTAAACATACCCATTACGGAGGAAAGGGTAAGGTGGGCAATCAAAAGCTTTGAGCCGTACAAGGCAGCTGGGCCAGACGGGATTTTCCCCGCACAACTCATAAACACGCTGGAAATATCAGCTAAATGGCTGGTAGTTCTCTATTCAGCCTGCCTAGCTCTTAATTACATTCCGTGCTCCTGGAGAAGCGCCACGGTAGTCTTTATTCCAAAGGCTGGGAAGGCCTCACACTATGAGCCTAAAGACTACAGACCGATCAGTATCTCGTCTTTTGCACTTAAAACCTTCGAGAGGATAATTAGCGATTATCTCTCCTCTACTATTGATAGCAACCTTATTTCTAGCTATCAACATGCATACACCAAAGGTAAATCAACGGAAACTGCGCTCCACAGCCTAGTCTCTATTGTTGAAAAATCATTGGATGAAAAGGAGTACTGTCTCGTGGCCTTTCTGGACATCGAAGGGGCTTTCAACAATATAAGGCCGGAGGCTATTAACACTGCTTTAACAAACCTGGGCATAAATAGGTCTCTTATTGGACTAATTGATCAACTACTAAAGGGAAGGAAAATAGTTTCTTCACTGGGAACAGTTGATCTTTCACGCTATGTCACAAGAGGAACGCCTCAGGGTGGTGTTCTCTCCCCGCTCCTATGGAACCTCACCGTAAACTCGCTGCTACGAGACACAAGGTGGGGGGGCGGGAAGATAGTGGCATATGCAGACGATTTAGCTATTGCATATAGGGGCAAATTCCCACAAACCCAGTGTGACTTGATGCAAGTAGCACTGCGAGAAGTTTCTTCATGGTCCTCTCGCTGCGGACTTAGCATGAACCCGGGAAAGGTGGAGCTTGTCCTTTATACCAGGCGGTACAAGATACCACCGTTGAACCTACCAGAACTAGATCGCGTGCGCCTGAACTTAGCTGACAAAGCCAAATTCCTAGTCACAGTTCTAGATAGAAAGCTTAACTGGAAGGAGAATGTCATCCAGCGCCAGAGGAAAGCGTGCATTGCACTTTACATGTGTAAAAGAGCCATTGGCAAAAAATGGGGGCTCAGCCCCAAAATTTGCAGATGGATCTACACTGCGATAATCCAGCCAATTATGCCGTATGGTGGCCTGCGCTAAGAAAGGCAACAAACCTAAATCTGTTAGGGAAAGTCCACAGATCGAGCATGATCTGTATAAGCGGGGCGTTAAGAACAACGCCCAATGAAGCTCTCCAGGCCATTCTTGGCTTTTTGCTACTCGATCTGGAAGGGTACCGGGCAGCAGCAGCATCGGCTGTGCGTCTAAGGGAAACGTCCGTCTGGGGCGCAAGCTCTATTGGACACTCCTGTATTCTAAGATCTTACAGCTTTCTCCCTCTGAGCACAGATCGGTGTGCGACCACAACAGTCGGAGATTGTTGTTTTAGAATAAACATTCCCAGCAGGGAAGACTGGGAGAACATAGATCGGTGTCCCGCTACTAATGGCGGCACTTTTATATACACCGACGGCTCGAAGTTAGACGGCAGAGTCGGAGGAGGGGTTTACTCAAGGGATTTGGACCTAGAACTCTCCTTTAGACTACCTGATCACTGCAGCGTCTTCCAGGCTGAAGTTTCAGCAATCATGGACGCCGTGACTTGGATAGGTGAACGCACCATCGGACAGGATATCTGTATTTTCAGCGACAGCCAAGCGGCCATCAAATCCCTTGGCTCCTACTCGTTCAACTCTGAACTGACGCTCAGCTGTCGTCGATCTCTTCAAGAGATGGCCCAACAGAACCGCGTGAACCTCACATGGGTCCCGGGACACAGGGACATTGAGGGAAACTGTAGGGCAGACGAACTTGCCAGGCAGGGCTCGACCAAGCAGATTCTTCAAGATAAAGAGCGCATAGGTATGCCGTTTGCCACGTGCAAGCTAATGCTGAAGGAGCATACACTCCGCGAAGCCAACGAAAGATGGCTACACGCCCCAGGGTGCCGGATATCCAAGCAAACCTGGCCAAAATGCGATCTTAAAAGATCTAGACACATATACGCCCTAAAAAGGAAGGAAATCTCCATATTAATAGGTGTTTTAACCGGGCACTGCCTTATTGGTAGGCACGCAGCAAGGCTAGGCGTTCCCTACCGGCAATGCTGCAGTTAGTTAGCTTAAGCCAGGTCGCGGAGCTAGACATAAAGGACTTGATGGCCTTCATCTAGTTATCAAAATGGTTCGAGGAGGGGTAGCGGTGTCGGTTAGGAGTGTCAGTCCCGGGTTTCGGCTATATGGAGAGTCCCGACAGCACTGGGAGGTGCGCATGGACGAGAAACTAATGCAGCTTGAGGAGAAAGTCGAAGCCGAGATGGATGCGTTAGGAAGTCGTATCCAGGAGTTGCAGATGAATCGTCCAAGTGTTTCCACAAGCGATATTCTGCGCTACATCAGACAAACGCCCTGGTTTAGCTTCATGGGTGTATGAACTCCGGCCCTAAACACATGGAATCTTGGGGGATCCGTCTGTCTGTCATCTCCATATAGAGTTGCAACGTATACGTTGTACTTTGTATGGGGGTGACGGGCGGACGGATCCTTTCAAGATTTTTATGTGTTTTTGGGGCCTCCTGCCTCGACCCGTCCCAGCAGTGAGGGTAGCAGGAAAACCTCTACTTTTATAATGTTGGCAATTTTTGTGTTTATAATGTTAAGGGCTGTTTACATTGTTTAATTTTGGAATCAATTTTCGTTGCATGTATAGTTGATTCCAAATTATCAATTTTTTTTGAAAACTATTTGACGATTGTTTATGTCATTGAAAAAAATTAAATAAAAATAGAAAAAAAACTATTTTCATTTCATTTTTTTTTTTTTCAATTCACGTCTTTCTGAACAACGCACCCAGAACTGCCACGGGTTTACAGGCATGCACTCAACAACATCCACAAAGAGATGGTGATCACCTTTATTAGCGCCCTCCCGACGAATGCCGTCCTGCAACAGCAAGCCCACCGGTTGCTGCGTAGGAACACCATCTCCTGAGAAAGTCCAGACACACTCTGGTTTAACTCTGATTTGAGTAAGGTGACAAGTGAAGCCCTCGCTTATCCAGAACGAACCCCGAAGTGCAAAATGTTTGCCTGGTCAAACCATAATGAAGCTTATGGTGTCCTTCCAATCCCGTTAGAAGAAATTGATGACAATTTAGGCCAATAGGCGTTACGTCTGGGCAGGGATATGTTTCGTTACAACAAGAACAACGGAAATAGAGACCTAGTAAAGCGGATAAAAAATGATCGGTCATCCTGGCTAGGCAATGCTTTACAACTCCAAGCCAACAAAATACGAAGCGTTTCCAAAAGGAGAGAAAAACACATTTGCAGGAATGATAATGGGAGCGTATACGGATTTAATTGTGAAGGGGACCCAGAAACTAATAAAAAAAGGGACGATAGGACACCAAACCAGGATCTCGCAATCCACAAATCAATCCTCCACAGCAACCAGATCAACACGGTCAGCAACTTATGCAGCTTATACAGCAACAACAACAACTTCCCAACTGCAACCAATGCAGCAGCCAATACAGCAACAACAATTAAGACTTTTCCAGCAACCACTTTTTCTTCAATATAAAGTTAATGATAAACACTTTGTACACACTTGTACAAAATTAAAAACAATAAAACAATTTATTTAGTTATTTTAATCTTTAATTTCTTGTTTCAATTCGTAGCTTTAGTTTCGCTTATTTTCACTTTTCAGCTCTTGTCACACCGGCGGTTTCAAAAAATATATATACATTAAAAAGGAAAAATGAACACATTTTGAATCAAACAGATTATGTTAAACCTAACATACAATACAAAATGAACTTTGCATTTTGCTTACTAAATAACATCAGATTATTGCATCATCTCTGTTAACTAATAGCGCGTTGCATGCATGCTTGTCAGACATCTGCAAAAACAAGGGTTGCCAACACACCTCCTGAAAATGCAAAGTTAATATCTAAATTGATATGTAATTCAAACTACATCTATACGAATTACTCATTAATTACATTTCAGTTTCTTAAACTATATTTATCATTTAGATAAGCTTATGATTGGTTAAATTTCTTAAATTCTATAGATGTGACAAGGCCGTTATTATCTGGGAGTAATAATTACAGTCCAACATTTGTTGCAAGGATTAGGAAAAACCCAGAAAAACCTAATCAGACCAAACAAAAAAAATTATTACATATATATATAAAAAAAATGGTAGTCAAATACTATTTATGTCAGGTGCAGGCACATTGCTCTTCAATAACATCTATTAGCCGGTTAAACCCATTTGGCATCTTAGTTGATTGAAACGTGGTGCTGGAAGTGGTTTTGTTAAAATATCTGCAATTTGTTTCTCTGTGGAAATATAAACAACTTTTATTAGTTTATTTTCAATTTGTTCTCTAGTAAAATGATACTTTATATCTATATGTTTAGATCGTTTGTGACAAGAGGGGTTATTTGCTATACTTATACAACCCTGATTATCTTCAAATAATTTAATTGGTTGTTTAAATTCTATTTTTAAACTTTCTAATAATGATTTAAGCCATAGTGCTTCCCTAACTGCCTCGAATAAAGCCATATACTCTGCTTCAGTAGATGAAGCAGCCACGGAATTTTGTTTTCGTGTATTCCAACAGATTACATCCGATTCAAACATTTTAAATAAATATCCTGTTGTGCTCTTTCTATCGCTCTCACTGCCACCCCAATCTGAGTCAACATAACCAATTAAGAAACTTTCATAGTTAATATTCTTTTTAAACACTAGCTTTGAATCAATTGTTCCTTTTAAATATCTTAACACCCTTTTTAAACATTGCCAAAGTTCTTGGTTATTTTTCTGACAATAACGGCTTAACAAGTTAACTGATGTACTCAAGTCTGGTCTTGTACATATCATAACATACATTAAACATCCTATCAGACTACGACATGGTGCATCATATTTATCATCAGAATTCAATGCTTCCTGATTTAATTTGCTTGGAAGTGGTGAATTTACAGGGTTACATTCATCCATTCCAAATTTATTTAAAACCTTTTTAATATAAGCCGATTGACTCAATCTTATTTCATTATCATCTCTATCAACCTTTATTCCGACAAAATATTTAATCTCAAAGAGATCAGTCATTCGGAATTTATTCTTCAAATAAGATTTGAAATTGTTCATTGTATGAATATTTTCTGTTGATATAACTAAGTCATCAACATACAATAAAACATATATATTCTTAAAAATGTCTCCTTTGACCAGTATATATATACATCGGTCCACAGGTGAATTTACAAAACCAATTTCTTTCAAAGCTTGTTCAAATACCTCGAACCAACATCTAGCAGCTTGCTTAAGCCCGTAAATAGATTTATTCAATTTACATACTTGCCCTTTTTCACAAACTACTCCTTGAGGAACCCTCATGTATATTTCCTCTTTTAAGACACCGTTCAAAAAAGCGGTTTTTACATCCATGTGGTGTACTTTCAAACCATATTGATTTGAAAAAGACATTATGAGCCTAAAACTCGAAATTCGAGTAACTGGTGCAAATGTTTCATCATAATCAATCAAGTATTCTTGCGTGAATCCACGCGCCACAAGTCTTGCTTTATACTTAATTGGTTCGCCAACTTCATTATGTTTAATTGTAAAGACCCATCTACAATCAACGATATTTTTGTTATCTGGTATTTTAACCAGTGACCACGTTTCATTAATTAAATGAGAGTCTAGCTCGTCTCTAATTGCTTCTTCCCAGCTTTTCTTATCACTTCTATATTTTATTTCATCAAAAGAAAGAGGAGTATTCTCAATAGAAGACTGGCCATTCATAATACAATTTTCCAAAAGATCTTTATATGAAATTTGTGGTTTATCTTTTAACCTATCACTTTTTCTTATATTTGTCAGCGGTTTTGAACTACTTGGTTCACCTATATCTTCACATATAGTATCACCAGATAAAACTGGATCGGCATTGACTTCTTCCGTTTCCATATTCTTAGGCTGTTCATTTAACTGCATATTACTTTTCATATTTGCAGCTTTATTCTCACAGATACCTGAGGAAGTACCTATATCCGAGAGTATATCCTCGTTTCCAGTATCAACCATGCTTTCTTCATTGTTTAATTAAGCATTATTATGGTCAAACACAGCTCTAGAATTAATCATATTTGATTCATCAACAATGACATCTCTAGCAATCTCAAATTTTCCAGTTTCCGCATCCCACACCTTATAACCATTTGGTTCATATCCTACCAGTATACCTTTCCATGATTTTTCATCAAACTTTCCTTTTCTTATTTTCTTATGAACGTATACTGTTGAACCAAAAACTTTTAAATATTTCAGACTCGGCTTTTTATTATGCCACATTTCATATGGTGTTTTATTGCATTCCCTCAATGCATTACTTGGGCTTCTATTAATTAAATATGTAGCTGTCAATACAGCTTCGCCCCAGAAATATTTTGGTAACTTAGCTCCTATAACCAAAGCAACTATTATAGATCTAATCATCCTTTCGGATACACCATTCAATTGCGGGGTATGCGGAACTTTTAAATGGTAACTAATGCCTTTTTGAACACAAAACTCCCGCATTTCATTTGACAAATATTCCCCTTTATTATCAATATATAAATTTACAACTTTGAGGTTAAAATGTGCTTCACTTTTCGCAATGAAGTCTTTAAACATAGCAAAAACATCAGACTTATAAGTTAGTAAATATGTGACACAGTAATGGGTATATTCATCTAAAAAAATTACATAATAATTTTTTTTATTCATAGTTGAAGGTGATATAGGTCCACATACATCTGAATGAACAACAAACAATGGTCTATTTATATGGTCCTTATTCTTGGATTTTTTCAAAACTAAGCCTAGCCTGCCTCCCTTTTATACATACCTCACATAAATCATCATTAGGTTGTATATTTTCAATTAACTCAATGTTATCAACCATTTTCTTTGATTTCATTTCTACAAATTTACCTTTACTCATATGCCCTAACCTCTCATGCCACAAACTATAATTATTCTTCTTTGCAGTTGATACATATGCCCTATTTGGTAAATTAAAATTAACAATAGGAACATTGTTACTATATTTACCCTCCATAATAGTTGTATGATCTTTATTGATCATTACACCTCCTGGATAAAACAAAACTGTCAAACCAGCATCCTGCATCTTTTTGACAGATATTAAATTGTGAGGAACATCAGGGCAGAACAATACCTCCTTTAAACAAATTTTTGCTTGAGCACTGCTACATAGCTCGATTTCTCCCTTCTTTGATGCATATATAAACTCACCACATTTTGCCACAGAGATTTTTATAGGTGAATCCAAATACGTAAAGGTAGTAAAGAGATTTTCATTATTTATTATATGATCTGACGCTCCGGAGTCCAAGAGGAAAGAAATATTGTCATTTTCACAACATGTACGTTTTAGCATAAATGCAAAGCCAGATTGGCTTGACTGGCCTGACTCTGGCTGAGTAGACACCATTTGCGCTTGTTTGTTGCTAGCCTGACTATTTTCTCCACGATTTTCTTTTTTATATATAAAGCAATTCTTTTTGATATGGCCTGCTTTGCCACAATGAAAACATTTAAATTTGTTATTATTAAATTTAGTTTTATTAAATTTGTATTTATTCTTTTGAAAAATTTTGATTTCTGTTTTTAATTATTGTAGGTTTATTTTCGTTTCTAGTCGCTTGCAAAATTTTTAGACTAGTGTCCTTACAAGATTGTTTTAATTTAATTTCCTGATCTAATAATCTGTTCTTCACGAACGCCAAAGTCAAATTGTTTTCAGACAAAGTTTCAATTGCCGTAATAATCCCATCATATTGGGAAGGTAGGGTTAAGAGCAAATGGGATATTTTATCCATTTCATCCACTTGAGCTCCGGATGCCAGCAATTCTGTTACCAAATCATCAAATGTATTAAAATGATTTAGCAATGTTGTTTCACCCTTTAGTTTTAATGATAATAATTGTTTGCGTACAGATAGTTGTGAAGCTAAGCTTTTTCTTTCATATATTGCATCCAAGTTTTTGAAAATCTCTCTAGCACTGCATTCGCTTTTAGCAAAACCGAGAAACGAATCACTCAAATACTCTATAATCAAACTTTTAGCACATCTATTTAGTTTCTCCCATTCATCCGTTTTCTCGCCGTCCTGATCAACAACCTGTAGCGCATCATTTTCACTTAAAAGTGCTCTAACGCGAAATTTCCATATGGAGTACTTTTCCCCATCGAATGGTTTAATATTGCGCTTACCTTTCTCCATCTTTACATATAAACTGTATTGATACTTATCTGCAGTTACTAGGCATGGACTGGGCCCATAACCTAATAAAAAAGGGACGATAGGACACCAAACCAGGATCTCGCAATCCACAAATCAATCCTCCACAGCAACCAGATCAACACGGTCAGCAACTTATGCAGCTTATACAGCAACAACAACAACTTCCCAACTGCAACCAATGCAGCAGCCAATACAGCAACAACAATTAAGACTTTTCCAGCAACCACTTTTTCTTCAATATAAAGTTAATGATAAACACTTTGTACACACTTGTACAAAATTAAAAACAATAAAACAATTTATTTAGTTATTTTAATCTTTAATTTCTTTTTTCAATTCGTAGCTTTAGTTTCGCTTATTTTCACTTTTCAGCTCTTGTCACACCGGCGGTTTCAAAAAATATATATACATTAAAAAGGAAAAATGAACATATTTTGAATCAAACAGATTATGTTAAACCTAACATACAATACAAAATGAACTTTGCATTTTGCTTACTAAATAACATCAGATTATTGCATCATCTCTGTTAACTAATAGCGCGTTGCATGCATGCTTGCCAGACATCTGCAAAAGCAAGGGTTGCCAACAGAAACGTCAATTAAAAGAGAAACTATTTATTTTTAATTTTTTATTTACAAATTTTTTTATAAAAATTTATATCCCTCAATTCGTAAACAAACCCAGGTACAGAAGTTGAATGACAAGTTGAACAAAAGTCGGCTGGCTACCAACTTTGTTGAATGCAACTTTGCAAGACCCGTTGATACGAGTCAATTTTCAGAATCAACATGAAATTGAACGAAAAATCGAGCAATGTAAACGGGACTTAAGGGAGATCGAGTTAAAGCGGGCTACCCACCTGCCAAGAAATGCCCCAAGAAAAAAACGAGCATATATTTCGTATGCTTGGTCAAGAAATTTTGACGTTTACGGCATTTTCCATTTTATTGCAAATTACTATTATAAAAATGTATAAAATATGTGCAGGCAAATATGTACTCACCTTTGCCATGAATCTGCACGTTTACCTCAAGAAATATATACGAGCATATTTATTTCTTGAGGTAAACCGGCGTTGCCAACCATCGAAAATTGCAGCATTTTTTCTTATGAGCTGAGTATTGGCTCAAGAAAATTTGACGTGTGAAAACATTTCTTGACCATTTCTTGAGCGTTTTTTTATATGGAGTTTGACATTTCTTGGCAGGTGAGTAGCCCGCTTAAATTAGTAATCTAGGTGATAGTGCAGTTTGAGGTCACTTCCGAAATTTTGTCCAAAAGAGGAAAATGGGGCATCAAAAGACGCGTATTCACAAGTAGATTAAGAATCCGAAAGCGGAAATTAATTTTGTTTATCCGTTCAAAAGTTATGGGCAAAAATACATTGCTACATGTGCTTTTTTTCATAGTGGGTAGTGGGACCCCTCTGCCCCTCCAAAAAAAATAAGAGAAATCGGAAGTTTACATTTTTGGAAAGTCAACCCCAGCGAGTTGCATTTGCTGATGTGCATACATGAAAAAACAAAATATGTGCATATGTTTATTCAATTACACATGTACTTTTTTTTTGTTTATTCACCATTTAACATTTTTCTTTAGTAATTTTTATTTTATAACACATTTTTATTTCACAATTACTACTTTTATTTATTTTGCGCACAAAACTAAAGAGCCTCGTAGCGAGAGCTCAACTTGAACTAATTGTTACTCGAAACTATCGACTATCGCAAAAAAAATCGATATACCGCCAAAAAACCATCGATACTGTGGCGAATATTCTGAAGAATCGCTCATCTCCCAACTCTAACGTATTTCCATCACTAGCGTCATTACCACAACTATAGTTGTGAGAGCGAGAGGCAGGTTTGCGAATGTGGCACAAACAGGAGATGACGATAGATAAACGTTTCGAGAACACGGTTTCGCGAATAAACCAGAAATGTGTAGACATTTCTAGGTTGTGAAGCTGCTGTCTGCTAGGGTATATAAACCGCGCAAAGACAACGCAAAACAATCACTTTATTTTGAAGTGTTGTACAGTGAAGTACTGAACAGTGAATTAACCCGCGATGTTGTACTACGGTTTTTAGCATTGTGTATCAATAACAAGTGTGAACTCTTCTTTTGACAACACACATTAAAATGTCGGTTTGTTTACATCCTGCACATATTAAAATGTCGACAGCACCGAATAACAGAAAAGCAATGGCGTTGTTTTAACATCCTGCACACATCAACATGGCGGTCTCCTATCTTTTACCTAATGGTAGAAAGAGATGGGAAGATGGAAAGAAGTGAGACAAAAAAGGAAATTAAAAACAGGTGACTAAACTCACTTTGAAATTTTCACGCCTATGCCTATGATATCACACTTGTTATTAACCACAATCTCAAACAGGTGTTAAACTCATTTTGGAATTTTGACGTTTATCGTCAAGTGAATTCACTTGGTATTTATGCACAATGGTTTTTAGTACTGAATAAAGCGTACTACTTATTAAGCAGAATCGGAGTGTTTTATTTAACGTACAGTGATCGAACTCAGGGAAGATAATCAAGGAATCATAGAATTCGTCACAATTGGTGTCAGAAGTGGGATTGTTAAATAAATACAGGATAACAAGGACATTGTAAAGGTAACAAGAACATTGCAAGGATATGGCAAAGTTTAATGAATTGAAGATCCAGCAACTCAAAAACGAGCTGGAGATACGTGGATTGGTAACAACAGGCAATAAGCCAGAGCTACAATCACGTCTACGCGAGGCTATGGAAGCGGAAGGAATCAACGTCGACGATCATGTTTTTCAACTTTCGGAAGAAGGAGCGACGAAAATAGAAGAGCAGAAGGACTCTCCGGATTCAGTGGCAAATGTGGACACAAACTCTTTATTGGCTGCCTTGGCTCAGATGTCAAACAACATAACATCAAGCATGTCATCTCAGTTGGAGGAACAGAAGACACACATGGCATCTCAGTTGGAAGAACAAGAGACACGCATTACATCTCGGTTGGAAGAGCAGGAGACACGAATGTCGTCGCAAATTTCGGCACAAGTATCATCACAGATCTCCTCCCAATTGGAAGAACATAAGGCTTATATGTCATCTCAGTTGGAGGCACAGGAGGAACGTATGTCAGCACAGCTAAATATGCAGGACAGGAAAATAATACAGCTTGAGGAGAAAGTCGAAGCCGAGGTGGATGCGTTAAGAAGTCGTATCCAGGAGTTGCAGCTGAATCGTCCAAGTGTTTCAGCAAGCACTCCCAAGGTAAACCACCCATCCTTTGACGGTTCTGTTCCTTTCCAGGTATTTAAGCTACAATTTGAGAAGACAGCAGCTGTGAACAACTGGGGCGCTGAAGACAAAGTCGCTGCTTTATTTGTGGCATTGAAAGGACCTGCAGCCGAAATCTTGCAAACTATTCCGGACGCTGAAAGAAACGACTATGAAGCGTTGATGGGAGCCCTTGAAAGACGTTATGGTAGCGAGCACCGGAAGCAGATTTACCAGATAGAGCTACAAAATCGAGTCCAGAAACCCAATGAGACTTTACAAGAATTTGCATCGGACATCGAGAGGTTAGCACATCTAGCAAACGCGGATGCACCAGTAGAGTACTCGGAGAGGGTAAAGATACAAAGTTTCATAAATGGCATACGTGATGTGGAGACGAAGCGGGCAACCTATGCAAATCCAAAGAAATCATTTGCGGAGACGGTATCACATGCTCTAACTCAAGAAACAGCATCTCTTTTGTGCAAGCCCGCGTACAAAGCTCATCGTGTGGAAGTAGAACGGCCAGAATGGGTGGACGCAATCCTAGAAGCATTGAACGAAAAGCAACAGAAAAATGAAGCTGCCATTAAATGCTTCAAGTGCGGAAAATCTGGTCACATTGCACGTTATTGCGGATCGGGATCAAATAATTCCACTAATGCAGGCGGACGTAAGCGCAGGGCTGAAGGAGATGAGCAAGTATCCCAATCTAACCAACCGTTAAACTAAAGAGAGCCAGCCGCAAGGGGCGTGGGCTGGCTCCCGCAATTGGATGCCCCATAATCTCTGTCTCACAGATCGGAAGGAAGTCAAGTAATGTTACTGTTGGAGGACGCGTGGACGGAAAAGAGCGTTTACTGACTATTGATACGGGCGCATCTCATTCCATCATTCGATCTGATTTAGTCAACAAAGAAGTGAGGCCATTACATGGAGCAAAATTGCGTACGGCGACTGGTGAGGACACTCAAGTCCAAGGAGAAATAACATGTGAAATCGGAATTGGAAATGTCAACGTACTGCACAATTTTATAGTGGCAGATATTGTTGATGAGATCATAGTTGGTGTGGATTTCTTAAGCAACCAAGGCATCAAGATCGACATGCAAAACAGGACCATGAGCTATAAGAACATGGATGTGCCACTCAAATTTGGTTACGAGAACAAGTACATCAGTAAGCGGGTACTCGTGGAAGATAGTCAACAAATTCCACCGAAGTCGGAGGCAGTCGTTTGGGCAAGGATTGATGGAGATTATGGGACCAACAAATTGAGGGTTGTCGAGGCAGCAAACAATTCAAAGACGGATATACTAGTAGGAAAAACACTGGCTATGACAAAACTAGATGGAAGTATACCGGTAAGAGTACTAAATGAGTTTCGATCGCCGATCAAGCTTTCCAAAGGAGCTATATTGAGACAATGTCAGGAGGTGGAGGTGATTATAAACTGTGAACAGCTCCAGGGAAATGTCTCTACCAGCAACTTTAATCTATCAGATAATATCACGGCGTGGACGCAAGAGCTCGAAGAAGACCACCAGAATAAGGCAAACCAACTACTAAAGTACTCTACCATATTTGACAAGGATGGCTCCAAACCAGGTCGGGCCAATGAAGTGAAGCATCACATTGATACCGGTGACGCGAGACCAATCCGCCAAGCTCCTCGAAGTGTTCCATTGGCCAAACGCCAAGTGGTAAGAGAAATTATACAAGAAATGAGTGACAGCGGCGTGATCGAACCATCAGCTAGTCCATGGAGCTCACCGGTAGTGCTAGTGAAGAAAAAGGATGGAAAAATGCGGTTCTGTGTGGACTACCGGAAGTTGAACGACGTAACGAAAAAGGACAGCTATCCATTACCCAGAATTGACGATACTCTGGACTCACTATCTGGTACGAAATGGTTCTCAACACTGGACTTGAAAAGCGGCTATTGGCAAGTAGAGGTGAAAGATGAGGATAAGGAAAAGACAGCCTTCAGCATTGGAGAGGGGCTGTGGCAATTTACGGTAATGCCCTTTGGACTATGTAACGCTCCAGCTACTTTTGAGAGACTCATGGATCAAGTATTGAGAGGATTGCATTGGAAAACATGTTTGGTGTACCTGGATGACATCATCGTGCTGGGAAAAAGCTTTGAGGAACACCTTAAGAACTTGGATGAAGTTTTCCAAAGGATAGCTGGCGCCGGTCTGAAATTAAGTCCCAAAAAGTGTGCATTGTTCAAGAAGGAAGTAAGTTACTTAGGTCACAAGGTTACTACGGAGGGAATTTGCACTGCTAAAGAGAAGATCGAAGCAGTAAAGGATTGGCCAAGACCGAAAAATTTACATGAGCTACGAAGTTTCCTCGGACTGTGCACGTATTATAGTCGATTTGTACCGAATTTCGCCAGCGTAGCCAGTAGCCTCCATGAGTTGACCAGGAAGAATATGTCATTTGATTGGAAGAAGGAACATGAAGTGGCTTTCCAAACCTTGAAGGAACGGCTGTGCACTGCCCCAACGTTAGCGTATCCAATCCCAGGCTCAACATTTATTTTGGATACAGACGCGAGCGGTTACGCGATTGGAGGGGTTTTGTCACAGATTGTCGATGGGCAGGAGAAGGTAGTGGCGTACTATAGCCGCACAATTGGGAAGCCCGAAAGGAACTATTGTGTAATACGGAGAGAACTACTGGCATTGGTGGAGTGCATCAAGCATTTCCACAAGTATCTCTATGGACAGCGATTTCACGTCAGGACAGACCATGCAGCCTTGAAATGGCTCTTGCAGTTCCGTAGTCCAGAAGGTCAATTGGCACGGTGGATAGAGCGACTACAAAGTTATGACTTTTCCATAGAGCATCGCAAAGGCAGCAACCACGGCAATGCTGATGCAATGTCCCGGCGACCATGTAACCTAGAATGCAAGCATTGTTCGAAAGCTGAGGCCAAGGAAGATGTTATAGATGTGCGGCTAATGACTATAACATCTACGGACATGGATCAACTAAGGAAGCATCAGCTAGAGGACCCAGATCTGGTACGTGTGATGCAAGGAATCGAGCAAAACGAACGACCAACAAGAGAGGAGATGTCAGCAGAGAGTCCTGTTGCCAAGTCATATTGGGCACAGTGGAACAGTCTAAAATTGGTATCCGGTTGCTTAAATAGAGTATGGGAAAGCGAAGATGGTCAATGTGCTCGGAAGCTGGTAGTTGTCCCAAATAAGAAAATCTCTGATGTTTTGAATGAGCTACATAATGGCCCAAGTGGAGGTCATCTCGGAGTCACGAAAACGTTGGAGAAAGTCAAGCAGAGATTCTATTGGGTTGGTTGCCGGCAGTCGATCGCGGAGTGGATTGCCTACTGTGAGGTGTGCATCAAAGTAAAGGATCCGAAGTCGAGAAGTCATGGACAGATGAAGCAGTACAACACAGGTGCACCGTTTGAGAGGATTGTCATGGATGTAGCTGGTCCATTTCCTACTAGCAAACTCGGGAACAAGTACGTATTAGTTGTTATGGACTATCTCAGCAAATGGCCAGAAGTTTACCCGATTCCAAATCAAGAGGCAGAAACCATTGCAGAGGTGTTCACTAACAATTGGATAGCGAGGTTTGGTGTACCGATGGAGTTACATTCTGACCAAGGCAGGAATTTCGAATCAGTCGTATTCCAAGAAATGTGCAAGATATTGGGTATTCGGAAAACTCGAACAGCTGCATTGCATCCTCAGTCAGATGGCATGGTGGAACGTTTCAATCGAACCTTGGAAGAGCACATGAGGAAAGTAGTGGATAAGTTTCAGAAAGATTGGGATACGCACATCTCCTTGTTCCTGATGGCATATCGCTCGGCAATACATGAAACAACGGGTCAGACTCCGGCAAAAGTAATTTTTGGGAATGATCTGCGGTTGCCCGCTGACTTGAAGTTTGGGATAAATGCTGATGAAGGAATAAATGCCAGGAAATCCACTAGCATCTTGGAAGAAGAAATGAGAGAAATACCGTATCTTGTAAGACAACGGACGAAGATCATGAGTGATAAGATGAAAGCCAGATACGACAAAGCCATCAACTCGGAAGGTTTTAAAGAAAGATATTTAGTACTTTTATACAACCACAACGAAAGAAAAGGTTTGTCCCCAAAACTGTAATGCAACTGGGAAGGCCCATATAAAGTCATAAAGCGAATAAACGATGTTGTCTACCGCATACAAACTGTTGGAAGGCAACGGAACAAAATGAAAGTGGTTCAACTGGAAAGGCTAGCAGCGTTTGGATCGGGAAATGTGTCTTAGGTGGAGGGCAGTGTAGCGAATGTTCTCAAAAATCGCTCATCCCTACTTGTACTCCCGCCACTAACTTATTTGCACCACTAGCGTTACTACAACAACGAAGACAACTACAGCTGTTTAGTGCATGACGCGAAAGGGAGAGGCGGCTCGCATATTTGAGAACAGAGTTGAACAAGGTTGCACGAATAACCCAGAAATGTGTAGACACATCTACGTGGTAAAGCTGTAGCTCCGCTAGGGTATATAAAGGCGCATAGACAACGCACATCAATCACTTTATTTTCAAGTGTTGTGCAGTGAAGTACTGAACAGTGAATTAACCCGCGATATTGTACTGTGACGAATTCGATGATTCCTGACTTCCCTGAGTTCGATCACTGTACGTTAAATAAAACACTCAGATTCTGCTTAAAACGTAGTACAATATCTGGGGTTAATTCACTTTTCAGTATTTCCCTGTACAACACTTGAAAATAAACTGATTGATGTGCGTTGTCTTTGCGCCTTTTTATACCCTAGCAGACAGCCGCTTCATCACCTAGAAATGTCTACACATTTCTGGGTTATTCGTGCAACAGTGTTCTCGAAGCGTTTATCTATCATCATCTCCTCTTAGTGTCACATGCGTAAATATGCGAGCTGCCTCTCTCGCTCTCGCGTCATGTACATAAACAGCTGTAGTTGTCGTAGTGACGCTAGTGGTGGAAATAAACTAGTGTTGGGAGATGAGCGATTCTTGAGAACATTCGCCACAGTACCACGGTTATTAAGTTGTTTTATTAGACGTACAGTGATCGAACTCAGGGAAAATAATCAAGGAATCATCAAATTCGTCCCAGCACGTAACCGGACCCAAAGAGAATATATCAACAAGAGCCGTCACTCGTTATAAATGCAAGGAAAAAGATGGATGCCGTTTTCTTTCAGGGTTTCGGTAATTTTGTTTTCCTCAGTTTTGTAAATTCGACAGCTGGTAAATTTTTGTTTCGACATTACACATTTTGTTTTGATTAGACAATAACATATTTATATCGAATCCCCATCTTTAACCTCCACTTGCCAATAGCCGCTTTTTAAGTCCAGTGTAGAGAACCATTTCGTACCAGATAGTGAGTCCAGAGTATCGTCAATTCTTGGTAGTGGATAGGAATACACTAGCACTACCGGTGAGTTCCATGGACTAGCTGTTGGTTCGATCACACCGCTAGAGTGCTTTAGTAGAAGTTGTTTTGCCTTATTCTGATGGTCTTCTCCGAGCTCTTGCGGCCACGCCGTGGTATCATCTGAAAGATTAATGTTGCTGGTAGAAATATTTTCCTAGAGCTGTTCACAATCTATAACCACCTCCACCTCCTGACATTGTCCCAATATAGCTCCTTCGGAAAGCTTGATCGGCGATCGAAACTCATTTAGTACTCTTACCGGTGACGTCCATCTTATTTTGTCATAGCCAGTGTTTTTCCTACTAGTATATCCGTCTTTGATTTGTTTGCTGCCTCGACAACCCACAATTTGTTTGTCCCATAATCTCCATCAATCCTTGCCCAAACGACTGCCTCCGACTTCGGTGGAATTTGTTGGCTATCTTCCACGAGAACCCGCTTACTGATCTACTTGTTCTCGTATCCAAAATTGAGTGGCACATCCATGTCCTTATAGCTCATAGTCCTGTTTTGCATGTCGATCTTGATGCCTTGGTTGCTTAAGAAATCCACACCAACTATGATCTCATCAACAATATCTGCCACTATAAAATTGTGCAGTACGTTGACATTTCCAATTCCGATTTCACATGTTATTTCTCCTTGGACTTGAGTGTCCTCACCAGTCGCCGTCCGCAATTTTGCTCCATGTAATGGCCTCACTTCTTTGTTGACTAAATCAGATCGAATGATGGAATGAGATGCGCCCGTATCAATAGTCAGTAAACGCTCTTTTCCGTCCACGAGTCCTCCAACAGTAACATTACTTGACTTTCTTCCGATCTGTGAGACAGAGATTATGGGGCATCCAATTGCGGGAGCCAGCCTACGCCCCTTGCGGCTGGCTCTCTTTAGTTTAACGGTTGGTTAGATTGGGATACTTGCTCATCTCCTTCAGCCCTGCGCTTACGTCCGCCTGCATTACTGGAATTATTTGATCCCGATTCGCAATAACGTGCAATGTGACCAGATTTTCCGCACTTGAAGCATTTAATGGCAGCTTCATTTTTCTGTTGCTTTTCGTTCAATGCTTCTAGGATTGCGTCCACCCATTCTGGTCGTTCTACTTCCACACGATGAGCTTTGTATGCTGGCTTGCACAAAAGAGATGCTGTTTCTTGAGTTAGAGCATGTGATACCGTCTCCGCAAATGATTTCTTTGGATTTGCATAGGTTGCCCGCTTCGTCTCCACATCACGTATGCCATTTATGAAACTTTGTATCTTTACCCTCTCCGAGTACTCTACTGGTGCATCCGCGTTTGCTAGATGTGCTAACCTCTCGATGTCCGATGCAAATTCTTGTAAAGTCTCATTGGGTTTCTGGACTCGATTTTCTGGTAAATCTGCTTCCGGTGCTCGCTACCATAACGTCTTTCAAGGGCTCCCATCAACCCTTCATAGTCGTTTCTTTCAGCGTCCGGAATAGTTTGCAAGATTTCGGCTGCAGGTCCTTTCAAAGCCACAAATAAAACAGCGACTTTGTCTTCAGCGCCCCAGTTGTTCACAGCTGCTGTCTTCTCAAATACGTTCCTCCTGTGCCTCCAACTGAGATGACATATAAGCCTTATGTTCTTCCAATTGGGAGGAGATCTGTGATGATACCTGTGCCGAAATTTGCGACGACATTCGTGTCGCCTTCTCTTCCAACCGAGACGTAATGCGTGTCTCTTGTTCTTCCAACTGAGATGCCATGTGTGTCTTCTGTTCCTCCAACTGAGATGACATGCTTGATGTTATGTTGTTTGACATCTGAGCCAAGGCAGCCAATAAAGAGTTTGTGTCCACATTTGCCACTGAATCCGGAGAGTCCTTTTGCTCTTCTATTTTCGTCGCTCCTTCTTCCGAAAGTTGAAAAACATGATCGTCAACGTTGATTCCTTCCGCTTCCATAGCCTCGCGTAGACGTGATTGTAGCTTTGGCTTATTGCCTGTTGTTACCACTCCACGTATCTCCAGCTCGTTTTTGAGTTGCTGGATCTTCAATTCATTAAACTTTGCCATATCCTTGCAATGTTCTTGTTACCTTTACAATGTCCTTGTTATCCTGTATTTATTTAACAATCCCAATTCTGACACCAATTGTGACGAATTCGATGATTCCTTGATTATTTTCCCTGAGTTCGATCACTGTACGTTAAATAAAACACTCCGATTCTGCTTAATAAGTAGTACGCTTTATTCAGTACTAAAAACCGTAGTACAATATCGCGGGTTAATTCACTGTTCAGTACTTCACTGTACAACACTTCAAAATAAACGATAGACGTGCGTTGTCTTTTGCGCTTTTTTATACCCTAGTAGACTGCGGGTTCACGTATTGCCGGTTCTGCGAGAACGGTATTTGTACTTGTACATTACCCTTCGTACCGAAACGACCCGGGTTTTTTTTTTTATAATGACTCGACCAAGAGCAATACACTTCGAAGTGACCCTGTCTAACGCGTCACGATTCCCCCACCTATTGTCATCCCCGGAACAGCCCCTTGCAGCACGTCTGCTCCTCATTATTTTGATCCGGGCTGCCATTGAGCCAAATCCTGGCCCAAGAGAATGGTTCTGCTGCGTTTGCCGGAAGAAAATATACACAAGACGATCAGTTGCTCCGGACTAGATCCTAAAACACACCGGCCCACTAGTTTCTACAAAAGTTTTGTGGCGCCCTGCTGCTCACGTCCTAGGACGTCCCGAGGCAAGCGACGCTCAAATATTGCATTATCGCCTTCTACAAATCAAGTCTCCACGACCTGCAATACATATATTGCTCAGCAGAACATGAGTGTTCCCGGCTGTAGCTCGCATCCAAGTGCGCCAACATCTCAAGCATCCACTCATAGCTACTTTCTTCGTAGCACATCTGTCGATGCTTTTAGCACTACCGAGTTTCAGCCCCCGTCTCTGAACCCTCTACTAACTTCTTCCGGCACTAGCACGAATGTAAGTCAAGTCCATCCACTTCTGGTCCCTCACTCTTCGTGCTCTGTATGTCGGCATAGGATATATGCGTCTGTAGCATCGTTCAAGTGCAACTCCTACGCATATGTTCTGGGCTCGCAAACAGAAATCTCTGGACTGATGTGTTCGTCGCGCGTTGCTGTCGAGTTGTGCAGTCCTCAACGCCGACGGATGTACACTCATCTTATAATGAACGAAATCCGCCGGCTTCAGGACTGCGACGGAGATCAAGATCGCGACCTAGCCTACCACCATCTAGACTTACACATCAGTCTCTAACTCCCAGAGTGGCCATTGCCTCTCCTTCGCAATTTAAATTGTTGCAATTTAACTGCAACGGCTTGACCGGCAAGATAGCGGAGATAACCACATTTATGCAGCTAATCAATATATACATTCCTCCCGTCACCTGCTGCCCCAGAAGTTATCGTCCTGACCTTAGGGCGTTTCTTTGTGGCGATAACCGTATCATCATGGGCGATTTTAATGCCCACCATGATATGTGGCATTCACATCTTTCTGTGGACGGCAGAGGACGGGAATTAGCCGAGCAAATTGACGCTTCCTCGTTCTGCACTGTGAACGGAGACACCCCTACAAGGATGGCTGTTAACTGTAGTAGCTCTCCGGACCTAACTATTGTTAGCCCGGGGTTAATTAACAGCATAAATTGGCAACCTATGGTGGCCTTGTCATCCGACCACCTTCCTATCATCATGTCCGTCGATGGTGCCACGGACTTCATTACTTCGGAGAAAAGAACATACGTGAATTTCAAAAGGGCTAATTGGGTCGGCTTTTTGGAATTCACGGATAGCTCCTTTGGTGATCTTCCCATTCCCACTGATGTACACGTTGGCTAGCGAAACATACGTGAGGTCATTAAAAAGGCTACAGCCCGTTTTATACCAGATGGTAGAATAAAAAATATTAGGCCAAACTTCCCATGTGTGCCATGATGTATCTCAAACATATTGGCACAGTAGGAGTTAAATACCTAGCTGCCGTCTTCAATCTGTCTTTGATCACAGCTGTCATACCCGACAAATGGAAGCAGGCAACTGTGATCCCACTACTAAAGCCTGGCAAGCCAGCCAACGCTGGGGAGTCATATCGTCCGAAGTCACTCCTCTCGCCAGTAGTAAAGGCACTTGAGGCGGTCTTGCTCCCGCTCTACACATCACACTTGATGTTAGCCGAGCACCAACATGGCTTCAGGAAAGGTAGGAGCACAACATCTGCTCTAAATGCCATAAACACTCAGATAACTGACGGTCTAAATCAAAACAGACCTAATGACAGGACGGTTCTAGTTGCACTCGATTTGAGTCAAGCTTTTGACACAGTAAATCATGGGCAGCTCCCCCCCTCCCCTCCTGTCTCAAGCGTTGGACCGCCAATTATCTCAGTGGTCTTCGGTCGTCTGTTGTATTCAGAAACAAAAAATCTAAAGCCAGGAAGATCAAACAAGGGGTACCACAGGGTGGTGTCCTTTCCCCGTTACTGGTTAACTTCTATTTTTCGAAGCTTCCTCCTCCACCAGAAGAAGTTACGATTGTTTTTTACGCAGACGATTGCACGATATTGGCAACTGGTACTTCCGTTGATGAGCTGTGCTTCTTCACCGCCCGAAGCTTGACATTGTCGCCAACAAAGTCTTCGGCGACCTTATTCACGACGTGGACAGCGCAGGTTGGCATGGAATTAGAAACTTATGTAGGTGATCATAAAATACCTACTGTCGCTCACCCAAAAATATTAGGAGTGACTTTCGACACCATGCACACTTTCGCTGCCCATTCAGCTGCAATTGTCTCAAAATTACAGAGCCGCAACAAAATCCTCAAGTCACTAGTCGGCAGTACTTGGGGTAAAGACAAAGAAACGTTGTTGGTAACGTACAAGGCAATTGGTCGGCCGATCCTGAACTATGCGTCGCCGATATGGCCGCCGGGGCTTGCAGACGTTCACTGGAATCAGCTTCAGGCCTGTCAAAACACCGCGATCAGAACCGCTACGGGGTGCGTCCTTATGTCACCTATATCTCATATACACAATGAGATGGAAATGCTTCCAGTTAGGGAACATAATGAAATGCTAAACAAGCAGTACCTACTGAATTGCTGTAAACCCCAGCATCCCACTAGACAACTGCTTGAACTCATTCCGCCTCCTAGGACCATAAGGTCACATTTACGTAAACATTTTGATGAGATCCGGCATTATATAACAACGCCGTTTGATCTACAGGTGCATAAGCAGGCCTTGGGGTATATCCATACAACGTCAGTTGGCCATTACTCTGCGCTCTGTCCGCTAAACAATGTCTTACATGCCGCAACACCAGGAATTTCTGAAGAGGAGCGCCATCTTCCTCGAGAGACAAGGGTCACTCTGGCTCAATTACGCTCTGGATAATGTAGCAGGTTAAACTCCTACATATCTAGACTGAACCCTGATGTGCCGAATGTATGTCCGGCATGCGGCTCGTCCCCCCACAATACCAATCACTTATTTTCTTGCTCTTCTGATCCCACTCTTCTAACACCCCTCTCTTTGGTCCAACCCTATTGAAACTGCTAGTTTCCTTGGACTCCCGTTAGAAGATATGGATGACAATTTAGGTTAAGAAAAAATACGCGTTGGGCAGGACTACACCTCGTTACAACAACAACAACAACTGCGGCTTCATCACCTAGAAATGTCTACACATTTCTGGGTTATTCGTGCAACAGTGTTCTCGACTGACCGTAACCAACCCAATAAAATGTCTTCTTAATCCTCTACAAGGTCTTCTTGACTGCTAGATGACCTCCACTTGGATCGTTATGCATTTCCCTGAGAAGATCAGTCACCCGCTTCCTTGGAACAACTATAAGCTTCCGAGCGCATTGACCATCCTCACTCTCCCATATTCGATGCAAACAACCCGATACAATTCGTAAACTGTTCCATTGTGCCCAATATGACTTGGCAACTGAACTCGCCGCTGACATTTCTTTTCTTGCTGGTCGTTTGTTTCGCTCAAGCCCTCGGATCACACATGCCAGATCTGAATCTTCCTGTTGACTTCTCCAAATATTCTCAAGTAGGCATTTGTCTATCGAAGCCATTGGTCGAGGAGGTACCTTTGCTTTCCGAGTGTCCCTGTGCTTCACCTCCAATGAAACTCCTTTGGTGCAATACCCAATGTTGTCTCCAAAGATGTAATGTAGCTGGCTGTTAGGGTAAGGCTAAGGTGGCAGGTGGCATGGTGGCAATCCCGCTAGCTCGTCGGATGGGGTAGGTTTTTGCTCACCAGCCTTACCTACAGCTACACAAACAAAAAATGGAGGTTCATGCCTGGTGAAATCTACATAGGAGAAAGGGAAAGAAAAAGAGAAAGGCCTGTCCATGTCAGGTGGAGTCATCCCACCCCTCTCGTTCGTCGAACACGAACGACCTTGGACTCCATTTTGACTCCGCTCACCGAGTGGAGTCCCCTTTGCCTGACACATGTCTGTCCGTCAGTCATCGTCCCATGTCCCTAATCTGTCTAGTCTGTTCTAGTCGCCTTACACTCACGTCCCCTATAATGCACCAGTGCAACACCCACACCAAATGACCGTTGACTTAGCCAGTCATGGTGTTCTTATTTCACCCCATACAAAAAAAAAATATATATTATGAACAAACAAACCAGAACGAATTCTTTTCAAATTTCACAAACTTAGTTTATTTATATAGGAAAAAAAGTTAAAATTAATGAAACGGTTTTAAGAAAAACAAAAGAAAAAAATAAGCTTCTAAGCTCAATCCAAAAATCAAAAACAAAAAAACAAATTAACCGAAATTATAAATTAACTTACAACTAGTAAAAAAAATTTTATAATAGTAAAATAAAAAATTAAAACTTACAACTATAGATACAATTCAAATTACGGCGCTTAAAATTAATAAAAATAGAATTAAAGAAAAGGGAAAATTAAATGAGAAGCTAACGAAACATGTTTAGTTTAATCAAAAGGAAAAAAATGGATTTAAAAAAGAAAACTATTACCACAATAAGGGAAAGTCTGGCAAGAAAAATAGCACAAGAAATGTACCCAAAAAAATCCAAATAAAAAAATAAAGTAAAAAATTATGTTTAGTTCAATGAAGCAAAAAAAAATTCAAAAATAACTTAATAAACTCCACTTCAACGTAAGCGTTATTTAAATGAATCTTAAATAAAAGAAATTTAAAACAAAACAGGCATAATTAATAAAAAAACAACTAAGGCTTATCGGACAACCACTGTGCGCCGATAGCTTGCCCTACTACCCTAGCTTCCAATATGGCAAAAAATTATATACACGTATGAAGGTAATATTTTTAAATCTCTTACTCACTAGCACTTACCGATCATCCCGTTGACAGGGCGCCTGCGTCGCGGAGAGAGGGTAGCTGGAAAAAAATAAAACCTAACACATACATATATAAGTATTCCTGTCTTGGAAGGCTTCACCTACTCACGAGTAGGTAGGAGAGGTAACCAAAACTAAATTGGAAATTATTCGGACGTGCGGCGGCCGTCCGAATCAAAGCAAAAATTGTGCTAATAAATAAATGGAACAAAAAAACTAATAAATGCTTTGCAAGCAAACAAAAAATTAAAAATTTAATCAGGAAATAAATTGAGAACTGAAACTGCAACTAAATAACGAAAGTGAAAACTAAAAAAATGGAATGATAAGTAAAAAAAACTATCTAAAAACTTGCATAAAAAAAAAGTTATGTGGAAGGGCGTGGAGCAGGAAAGTGATCAAGAAACAAGAAGGGAAAAAAAGGAGGAGAGAACGGCAATAAGAGGTTTTAGGGGATATCGGGGTCGAGAAAGGGGGGTGAGGAAAATAGGGATGCAAAGCTTCGATAAGCAGAAAAATTAAAATCCAAAGCGAAATTAAAAATATAAGCTGTAAAATCAAATCAGTAATGAAAAGATAAGGATAAGGTAGAGGGATAAGGAAAAATCTATAACAAAAAATAGTAGCTAACTGAAAACTACGAAAAATAATAAGAATTTCATGCAAATGGAAACGTAAAAGTTCGAAAGGCAGGTTTATAAAAATTATAAAAAAAGGAAAAACGTATGAACGTAAAGAGCGAAAATCCGGTTTACAAAATTATATAAAAAGAGAGGCTTTTGAACTTAAACCAACAAAAATGGGGAATTCGAAAGAAAGAAACGGGAGAAGTCGGGATGTAGCTTATAGAAAACTAAAAAAAAATGAAAATAAAGAAATAGCAAAACTAGGCAGTATTGAAAATAACTAAGTAAAAAAATTATTTAAAAAAAAAACCGACAAAATAACTTAGCAAAAATACAATTAGAAATAAAAATACTATTAGGCTAGGTCGGAATCCAAACAAAAAAGGTAAAAATTTATAATATCTAAATAAACTAAAATTTTATGAAAATTCTAACGAAAGGAAACATAATGTGACCACTGTATATAATTGAGTACACTTCACTACACTTGGCACTAACCTTTTCTTTCGATAAATAAAGAAAATAACTTTAATTTTAAATTAAAATTTAGTTTTAACTAGCGGGAGCGCAAAAGTTGAATGTGTGGCGGGTACAATAGGATGAACAATTGTTTTGTTTATGTTGTGTGGGCGTTTTTGGTGTTGACATTTGGTGTATGTGTAATTGTGTTAGTGTGCGTGTGAGGTGTCGTGAGATGAGTGGCCGCAGGGTTGCTGGGAAAACGGCGTAGATTACGGCTAAGTTAGCCATCCCGGCCCCCCTAGGCGAGTCATCAGCCTAGCAATCGCTTTAGTTGCTGTTGTGTCTCCACGACGTTGCTTAACCCGGTTGGGAGTCGATTGCGTTGGCTAGGAGCGTGCCGACGTGGTGATGTTGCTGGGTGGCGGTAACGAGCATCCGGGTGACTCCACGTCTGCTGACGATGATTCGGCTGCCTTGTTGTGCGTCGAGGTTGCGAGACACGTGGTGGTTGCGATCGGTGTTGCATGTTGTTGCGTGGCGGCGGTGCCTCGGGGGCGCTACGTCTGGCGGTCCGGCGCAGGAGCGTGTGGTGTGGCCTGTCGCACAGCTGGCACAACACTTGAGAGGTGCATGCTTCAGTGGTGTGCCACAAGGCCAAGCAATTGAGGCAGTAGCCATGCGCTTGCGCTATCTGCCGCCGTTGAAGCGGTTGCATCGCTTTAAAAATGCTGCATAGACGCAATGCGTGTGGTCGTCGACATAGGAGGCACCGTACGCGATGTGCCGCTACGGGATCCCTTGGTACCGTATCTATGGTGTCCGCGGTATCGGACCCATTCGCAGCCCTACGTGGTGCTGGCGATGGTGCAGTTGTTGCACGTGGAGCGTTGGCCCGAGGAGTTGCAATGGGTGTTGCACGTGCGCGTGGCACGGTGACCGCCGAGCGGATGGTTGGTGTCGGGGCGACTTCCTCAATCTCCATGTTTGTAGACATCTGTTTAGAAGAGATAATCAACTTTAGTGTCTTGTAAAGTCATGTGGGGTGCTTAATTTGAGCACTACATATGTGTCTTTATATATGTATTTCTTATATAAGGCTTGATCATTGTATATATGATAAGCGGTTTTTTTGCGATATAAGAGGGTATTATTCACGATTTTCAGGAATCTAGTCCTTCGAGCCACCTCTTTAGGTGTAAGGTTTTAACTTTTGGGGGTAACATCGCTTGGTGGATGCATTGCCTTTATTTGATTGGATACGAGTATTATCGATTTTTAGCTATTCGCGCGATTGAAATTAGTTGGTATTAGACTCGGTTGGCAAAAAGCATAGTTTGACGAGCGGTCGCGTTAACATTCCGGTTTGTGTGCGTAGGTCAACTACCCGGATGTGACCGTCGGAACCGTAGTGTACCTTTTCGATGCGGACTAGCCGCCATTCGGTAGGTGGGAGGCAGTCGTCATGAATTAGGACGCATTCTCCAATTTTTGGAGCTTCATGAGTGTTTTTCCACCGATATCTTTTATGGAGGTCTTTGAGATATTCCTCCTTCCATCGGCGACTAAATTCATGATGGAGAATTTTTATTCGTTCCCATCGATTTATGAGGGAGAGTGAGTCCACGTTTGGTTCTGGTATAGCCAGAAGTGGAGCTCCTCTAAGAAAGTAAATTTATGATTGCTAGCGGATTTCTTAAAGTGTGTTTTAAAACTTTTAACAGCTGAGGTGCATATTTTTCAATGACATGCGGCGAGACTTCTTTTGCGAACTGTACGAACTCCTTTTCGGTTGCGCGTTGGGCACCGATGAAGGTTTTGCCGTTGTCGCTCATGATTTTGGAGGGAAATCCTCGCCGTCCGACAAAGCATGCAAATGCCGCGAGGAAAGCTGACGTTGTCAGATCGGAACATAACTCTAAGTGCACGGCCTTTGTCGTAAAGCATACAAAAACAGCCACGTAAACTTTCGTTATGGTAGATGACCTTAGCATCGAGGCCTTTAACTGGAAAGGTCCGGCAAAATCAACAACCGTGATGGTGAAAGGCAGAGAAAAATTGCAGCGCTCAGGTGGTAGAGCTGCCATGATCTGCGTCCGCATCTTTTGCTTATGTAGCGTACAGACTTTACACGTAAAGATGCATTTTTTGATCAGAGGCTTTGATCGTGGTAGGTATATAAAATTCTTGTCGGATCATTTGTTGCATTAGGTGTTCGGCGTGTACCATTAAAAGGTTAAGATAATTTATGAAAAGCATGGCAAATGCTGATTTTTCAGGTATTATTATGGGATGCCGCTCGTTGTAGCTCAGGCTGGAGTTCGCTAGCCTTCCGTTGGCGCGAATCAGTCCTTTCGAGTCTACAAAGGGGTTAAGCACTAATAGAGCGCTCTTTTTGTCAATAGGTCTTGACCCCATTAGCAGTGTTCGTTCACTATTATAGTATCGAGTTTGCGTGAACTCGATTATAGCTATTTTTGACCGCTGCAACTCTTGGTGCTTTAGAGCATAGCTTTCGGTATTAGGTATTCCCTGCACATTGTTCTTTAAGCGATTTACAAATTGAAACATATACGCTATTACCCTTTAGGCTCGGGGGAACGACGAAAATCGCTCTAGGATATCCGTGTCCTCCAGAGTGGCATGAAAGCCTTCGATTCTTCGACTTTCTGGGGCTATGATATTTCGTGCAGCTGATTTTGGCCACGCTTCTTGTGGTTTTACTAGCCAGCTTGGGCCGTTCCACCAAAGGGTGGTGGTTGTTAAGTGCAATGGTTTGCAGCCTCTTGTGCCAAGATCCACAGGGTTATCAGCACTGGCAACATGCCGCCAAGTTGCTGGTTCTACTAAATCAATCATTTCAGCTGTGCGGTTTGACACGTATGTTTTCCACGTATGTGGTGGTTTTTCTAACCATGCTAGGACGATTTCTGAATCGGTCCATAAATACAATTTCTTATTACTCAGGTTCAGGTGTTTTTGTACGGTCGAGGCTAGTTTTGCGAGAAGAAGTGCGCCGCATAGCTCGAGCCGTGGAAGGCTTGCGGCGACCTTGCCTTTTGCTACTAATAAGTGGCTGGCAGTTTTGCCATTGTGCTGACTTCGCACATAAATCGCTGCACAGTATGCTTTTTCAGAAGCGTCCGTGTAGTTCGACTTGGTGATCAGGGGCGAAATTCACCCACCGAGGTATTTGTATCTCGGAAATAGTATGCAGGTTGTTTGCAAATTGGGACCATTTTACTAAGCGGAGTGGTTTAACCACTTCGTCCCAATCGGTTCCATCTAGCCATAATTCTTGTATCAAGATCTTTGCTTGAATCATAATTGGCGCAAGCCATCCTGCGGGGTCGAAAAGTTTCGCCACAGAGAACAGAATTTGCCTTTTAGTTTTTGCGGATTTTGCAGATATCGACTCAAGAGTGTATGAAAATTGGTCTGATATTGCATTCCATTGTATGTTCAAGAAAATTGGCAGATTTTCCTTTTTTATATTTGCCAATATTTCTGGATGATTAGAAGTAATCTTTTTTAATGGAAACCCTGCTGAGTCGAGGGCTTCGATAACTTGAGCTAGTGATTCGCACGCTAAAGGAAGGCTATGGCTTCCCGCCAGTATGTCGTCTACGTACGTTTGAGAGCTTTGCACCGGGGCGGCTAGAGGTAATTTAGCTTTTGTGTCCTTTGCCAGTTCGTGTAATGTACGAATGGCTAGGAAGGGGGCGCAGTTTACGCCAAATGTTACCGTTTTTAGTCTGTAGTCGCGTATTATACTACTAAGTGAATTGCGAAATATAATTCGCTGGTAATCTTGGTCGTCTTCATTTACTAGGATTTGCCTGTACATTTTCTCGACGTCACCATTGAAAACGTATTTATACACACGCCACTGTAGTATAAGTAGCATTAAATCTGGTTGTAATGTTGGTCCCGTGTATAAAACATCGTTAAGGGAGTTACCTGAGCTTGTGCATTTAGATGCATTAAACACCACTCTTACTTTTGTTGTAAGTTTTTCCGGTTTTATAACCGCGTGGTGTGGAAGATAAAATGAGGAGTGTTTGCCTTTTGTAATTTTTTCATAGGAATTTACAGATTCCATATGATCTAGTTGTAGATACTCCTCAAGAACATTGTCGTATGAGGTTTTTAGCTCGCCTTTTCTAAGTAGGTTTCTTTCCATACTTAGAAACTGCTGTAGAGCTGAGGTTCGTGAGTAACCTAAGGCGAGTGTATCAGGAAATTGTGGTTTAAATGGTAGTCGTACGACGCACCGCCCGTTCTCTGATCTTGTAGTTGTGGCTTTGTAGAAGTCTTCACAATACTTATCGTCAGCTGTAGTAACGGGAATTGGAGGGAGTTCTTTGACTTCCCAGAATTTTTTCAATCGTGAATTGAGACTGTCATTTGAAATATCTTCCACTTGCGTTGTGAACGTGGAGATTTTCTCTTTGACTTGGCCGCTTAAAATCCATCCGAAGATGGTATTTTGGGCTAATAGGTTGTTGGAGATTTTCTCAACACCTTCTAGTATTATTTGGGGGATTAGATCGCTTCCCAATAATATGTCGATTTGATCGGGGGTATGGCAATTGGGATCGGCAAGTTTCAGATGTGAAAACTTTTGCCAGTGCTCGCTATTTATATTATAGCTTGGGAGCATGTTTGTCAGTCGCGGCAGAACTATAGCTTGTGCTTTTATTCTTTGATCCGCATTTGAAGACATCAAGGTAATGAGGCAGATTTTATTTGAGTTTTGTACTACTCTTCCACCCATTACTGAGATTTCAAAGTTGGCTGATTTGGTTGGTAGATTTAAAGTTTGTTGGACCTCCGATGCTATAAAAGATCGCTGTGATCCTTGATCGATTAAGGCCCTTAGCTTAAATCGTTCTCCTCGGTGTTCGATGGAGACGATTGCTGTAGGTAATAAAGTTTTGCTTTCATTTTCTGAATGAAGCATTTGTATTCTGGCTGCTTTTGAGCAGCATGGTTGTTCTTGACAACTTTCAAGACTTTCTTTTTCGATATTTTCAGGACTAGCTGTTGCCACTAGTCCACTGGTTCTATTGAAAGTTCGACTATTTTGAGAGTTGTTGTGATTGTTTATATGGAGCATCGAATGGTGTCTCCCTTGGCAATATGCGCACTTGTGAACACTTGGACATCTCTGCACTGGGTGAGTCTTTGATAAACAGTTTGTGCAGAGTTTCTTAGTCCTGACTAAGTTATTTCGTTTGTTTGTTGATAATTTTATAAATTTCTCGCAAGATCTTATTGAATGGCCTCTGTTACACAGTTCGCATGACAAATAGCTATGTTGTTCAGATGTGAACGATTGATTTTTGGTGAAACTTTTCTTGTTTGAGATATAGTTACTCCTGTTATGGGAGTTAAAGTTACTGGCTTGGGGTTTAAAGAAGCTTTTATTTTCATTTGCATTTTTCGGCTTTGTTTCTTTTGTACCTACCCGTTCTGCGATTTCGAACTGCGTGGTTAGAAAATCTTTCCTTTGTTGCCACGTTGGGAATTTTTTACGGGATGAGAGCGATTGCTCCCATAAAATTAAAGATTTTTCTGGCAATGTGGCAGCACAAATATTGACCAGAATTGGGTCCCAGTTTTCAGTGGGAATTTTTTGGGGTTCTAGAACCGACAAACAGTTTGTTACTGTTGATTGTAATTTGAGAAATTCCTCGCTAGTTTCTTCTTGAATTTTTGGTAGATTCATTAATGTCGTTATTTGTTTATCGACTAATACTCTTTCATTTTCATATCTAGCTTTTAACGCTTCCCAAGCCAGATTAAAATTGTCATCGTTAAGTGTGAACTGTTTTACTATTATCCCTGCTTGACCTTTAGTTTTATTTCTTAGATGATATAATTTTTGCGCTTGTGATAGCTTTGGGTGGTTTATGTAAACGGCTGAGAAAATGTCTCGGAACGACGGCCATTGCTCATAACCCCCATGAAATACTTCAGTATCACAGGCCGGCACTTTGAGATAAATGCCTGAATTTGTTTCTTTGATTTGTGTTTGTGGCAGCTCTACTCGTTGTAGAGTAGGTGCAATAATTGGCCTTAATAGTTTTATTTGATCGGAGATCATGGCCTTTGTTTCTTCATAGCCGTCTAAGCAGTTTTCATACTTTGAATAAGCCGATTCTTTAAAATTTTCTGGCAAGTCTGAATCATCAGGTTCGATGATTGCGTCATATGCCGTTTGGAGTCTCGTCCAAAATCTGTCAAGAGATTTTGCCTTGACGTCTAAAACTGATTCTGTGTTATCCTCTATAGGGATTGAGGCGAATCTAGTGCAGTATCTTATGATACTGTCATTTTCTGTTATGAATTTTGCTGCTGAAAATTCTTTGCCCTTTTTTTTGCTTTCCACCCTGTTTGGAGCGGGTGCCGTCAGCGGGGCTGCCTTGTGGCTTTTCGTCTTCACCCAATTTGGGTGGCCCCACTACGATATTGGGAGATTTTAGGTCGGACATTGTTTTTTTTTTTAATTTAATAAATATAAATATTATTGAACAGGGTTTTTTTTTTTGTATTACGGAGTTTTTGTTTCTATCGGTCGTTGTTTTTTATTTGTTGTTAATTTGATTTTTTTTGATAAAAAATCGATATATAAAGCAAATATATATGAATTTATGCTATTGTTTAATATATCGTGATTTTATTACTATCACTGCTTTTATTTTGCACGGGAGTGTATTTTCTACCTTGGCTTTTATTGTGAAAATATGCCAAAGGCTAATTGAAATTATTACCGCTTATTAAAAAAAAAAAAAAAAAAACTAATGGCGGCGATATACCAACAGGTTATCATAACCTCTAACGAGATTTTTAGCCGAGCTTCTCTTTCCAACTTGTGGTGTGTTGCTTTTGAGTTTTCCTACAAGTTGGCGGGACCTACAGTTTTTTGCCGACTCCGAACGGCACTTGCAAAGCAAACGAATTTTTTGCTGAGAAGCTTCTCATGGCAGAAATACACCCGGAGAGTTTGCCAACCTACTGCCGAGGGGCGACCCCGTTTAGATAAAATTCTTTTTCTAAATAATTTTTGATGTTACTTTTGCCGGGCATCGAACCGCCACGACTTGGTGTAGAAGGCCGAACACTTAACCGCTACACCACGGCGACCGCTTATTACTCCCTTATATAATTTTTATAAGTACTTATGATATTTTTTGTAAGGTATTATCACTCTATAAGTACTATCGAAATTTTTTGTAAAAATGTAGTTATGTATATATTTGAATGTTTATAACAGCCCAGCCAGCAAAATCATCGTAAACGAGCTCGTAAACTGACGTTTTCTCGAAGAAAACTCTGATAAAATATCGTTTATGATATCCGTTTACGATTCGCCTACGAATCCGGTTTCGCTCTGAAATGTTTTTTGCCTACGACTGCCGTAAAAGTATCGAAAAAGCACTCGTATATGAATCTTTTTACGTCCGTTTTTTATCGTAAATGTACTCGTAAACAATTAATTTTCGATAGAAAACCCGACTTTCTAGACCGGCTTACCGACTGATTTCAATGCGAAAAATAATGCAAATAAACAAACCTAAATTTTAGGTATAAAGTTTTTTATTAAATAATAAAATTGTATATCTTTTTGCCAGCGTGTACGTACTGATATTGGTTTAAATAGTGGGTCATACAACCCAGAGGGCATCCCGAGATCCCAGAATAGCAGCTGCTTTCTCTGTCCCTTTTTCTTTTTCCGCAAATCCACCTTCCAGCACGCTAGTAATAATTTAAAAGATATATTTTAGGTTATTTGTGTTTTTAATTAGATATTTTACAAACATACTTACTTTTAAAATATCTGTTTGAAAATTTTCTTTCAAAGTTTTTTGTTTGAAATTTTTTATTTTAATTTTTTTGTTTGACGTGACAGAAAAGCTTCTTTTGTTATTGTTTTTTTATTCGAGAATAGCTCGTAAATCGCAATGTTCGTAAAATGTACGGTACCTTGCTGGCTGGGCGGTACCTTGCTGGCTGGGAGAGGCGGCCACACAAATACTAAAACGTTTGCATAAATGTGTGTAAAAATTGAGTGACTTTTGCACACAGTGAGTCCCAAAAAAAAGTAGCCTGTGAAATTATGAAAAAAGGGAAAAGAGTTTGCTTGTTTATTTATTTTGTTTTTGTTTGTAAAAAGAGTTTAATTGTTGATTTTTGGTGGATATATTTCGAAATGATTTTTTAGAGGGAAAAATTTTAACGGGAACTGACTTCATAAGAAAATGTATATGTATATTGGTTTGTAAAAAAGTCAAGGTTCATAAAAAATATGGCGTTTCTTCAACACACCTCCGATATTTACTATTCAAATAATAATTTAACTTTGTGAAGTTAACTTCTTAGGCGGCGATATGCAGTTTTGATTCAGAGTAAAATTTGAGAAAATGGATGACGATGAAACGGAAGTTGTGGCACAGAAATAGAAATTGTAGCCGACTTTCAGGTGTATGTTGCAGACTTTCAGGCGTAGCCGTTTTTATTATATCTCGGGTACCGCTCAACCGATTTGGATAAAATTAGGTATTATAGATAGTATAACTCATTCTAAGATTATATGCGTGGGTGTTGCCGCTTGGGGCAGTTCACAGGGTTGCCATCGATCTCAATTTTTTTTTTTAAATATTGAGCAGGATATGCCAATATGGGTATCAAATGAAAGGTATTATCGACCGTATTACAAGTATGTAAATCTCAAGCAGGGTTGGCACCTAGGGTTGCCACCTATCCGCATTTTATTTATTTTTATTGATATATCGGGAACCGCTTGACCGATGTGGATAAAATTTGGCATTATAGATAGTATGATTTTATGCGTGGTTGTGGCCACTTTGGGCGGTTCACAGGGTTGCCACCTGTCTCCATTTTTTTAAATATTGAGCAGAATATGCTAATATGGGTATCAAATGAAAGGTATTTTCGACAGTAGAAATGTTGCCACCTAGGGCTGCCACCCAACCGCATTTTATTTATTTTTCTCTATATCTCGGGAACCGCTCAGCCGATTTGGATAAAGTTTCGCATTATAAGCGTGGGTGTTTCCATTTGAGGCTTTTCACAGGGTTGCCACCTATCTCATATTTTTTTAAATTTTGAGCCCTATATGCCAATATGGGTATCAAATGAAAGGTATTTTCGGTCGCATTTCAAATATGACAATTTCTAGAACGGTTGCCAGCTAGGGTTGCGCCCAAACCGTATTTTATTTATTTTTCCTTGTATCTCGGGAACCGCTTTGCCGTTTTGTATTAAATTTGGCATTATTAGTAGTATGATTCATTCTAAGACTATATACATGGCAGTTGCCACTTGGGGCGGTTCAAAGGGTTGCCACCTTTCTATTTTTTTTAATATTGAGCAAGATATGCCTATATGGGTATCAAGTGAAAGGTATTTGCGACCGTGTTCCAAATATTTAAATTTCAAGCAGGCTTGCCACCTAGTCTTCATATCTTTCTTCGTACAACTCTCTTTCCTATCTCCCTCCCTTTTGCTCTTCATTGCCCTCTTTCCTTCTACCACGCCCCTCTTCCTCTATATCACATTCGTATTGGGCCAGTTAATTTAGGCCTAATTGTACCCATGTAGCAAATTTTAAGGAAAACGCACCATATATAAGATATTTTCGAATGGATCGTTTCCCTGGTCCACCTCCCCGAAGTAAGATATTGTGAATCTAAACCATTCTCGAATACATCTTATTTATATTTCGTTATTTCTGAACTTAAGAAGTTAACTTCTTTCACGTGTACTGGCTACAAGCGGTTTTTTTTTGTATTTTTTGTTTTTTAGAAACATATTTGAATTGTGATTTGAAATTTTTTTTTTATTTTATCTTAACCACAAAAAAAAAAAAATAAAGGAAAAATAAAAGTAGATAATTAAAAATGGCGTTTCCAAGAACCAGTTTTTTGTCATACGCATAGGTGTGTTGAAACCTTAAAAAAAAGTTCATTAAATTCAAATTCTAATTTAACTTTTTTTTGTATATTTTGTTTTTTTGAATATACATAGATAGCCAGCGCGGCGCCTTAGAATGAAAAAAAGACGCACATAAGACAACAATTTAAATATCGGCCGTTGCAGCGTATGACAAAAAACTGGTTCTTATATGTTTTTCCATGAAAAATAAGAAAATAATTATTCGAGTTTTCGACGCAAATTAAATAAATTACGCAAAGTAGCTCATGCACATATTCTTTTGCGCTCACTATTTTTCTTACTTCACATCATGAGTGAAACAACGACGAACAACCGAAAGCACAACTTCGTGCCTGCACATCGTTAGCGTTGGTGTTTGAGTATAAACTCAAAGTGCACAATGTTCAGCTTTTGGCCGCCGCTGGTTTATAAGTTATCGGGGGTGACTTTGCCTATAAGTAGGTACAAAGCTAGTTTCAATGCAATTAAGTGCAAGGAGCTTTGTTGTTTATATTTTGTTTTTTTCTTTTGGGATGCTGGACTGTAGCTTTTTCCCTAATTTGTGTCCGTATATTTTTGTTGATAATCACTCAGTAATTTTACTGGGAGAACAGAAAAGAGCTTCGCTAACAAGTTTAATATTTTCGTTTAATTTTCTTTATTCTTTCTATTGCTTATTTTGTTAGTGCAATCCTGCATTTGCTTGACTTATGTGCGCCAGGGAATGCAAGCTAAAGGGGGTATTGCCGGTAAAATTTGCAAGTCAGACTTGAAACCTATATTTTGTTTTTGGAAATTTCGGTTTGTGCCTGACAACACGAAAAATAAGCAATATGTCCGCGGTGAAATTTTTTATTTCTTTTAGTATGTATTTGTTGTAATACTTAATGCGGAACTTAATATGGAAATTAAATATTTACATATAGGTATGTACGTAAAATAGGATGGTCGGACTTTGACCAGGATCAGAATATTTATATGTATATATATTTTTATCACGTTATTTTTTTTTAAATTCCGTATTTTGATAGAAAATTTTAGGCAGTATTAAATATTTGAATATATGTTTATACTTTTATGCAACGGTTCGATTTTGGGTAATACGGATTTATGGAAAAATTCCGTAGTAATGCCAAATGAACGTATAGATCTTTGAAATTGATACAACTCGCCGCTCTTTTGCAAGGGTTAAGGGGGAGTTTAGGTACTTATCCTTTTTTTTTTGTTTAAAATTATATTAGGTTTATTGTTGTTTGTCCTTCCTTCCCTCGCTTTTTCTTTTCATATGTGTTGCAACAATTTTGGTTATGTTAATTCGTATTTTTCCGCGCCCGATCTTAGGTATATTAGTGGACTGTAGGTTTATTTTGTTGTTGATATTTTAGTTTTTACTATTTTGTTGTTGTTTGTTGACCGGCGCGCCCGAAAACATTAGGAAATTATTTTGTTTAAATATTTAGATTTGTTTTGTTCGTGCTTTTGGCCGCCGCTGGTTTATAAGTTAGCGGGGGTGACTTTGCCTATAAGTAGGTACAAAGCTAGTTTCAATGCAATTAAGTGCAAGGAGCTTTGTTGTTTATATTTTGTTTTTTTTTCTTTTGGGATGCTGGACTGTAGCTTTTTCCCTAATTTGTGTCCGTATATTTTTGTTGATAATCACTCAGTAATTTTACTGGGAGAACAGAAAAGAGCTTCGCTAACAAGTTTAATATTTTCGTTTAATTTTCTTTATTCTTTCTATTGCTTATTTTGTTAGTGCAATCCTGCCTTTGCTTGACTTATGTGCGCCAGGGAATGCAAGCTAAAGGGGGTATTGCCGGTAAAATTTGCAAGTCAGACTTGAAACCTATATTTTGTTTTTGGAAATTTCGGTTTGTGCCTGACAACACGAAAATAAGCAATATGTCCGCGGTGAAATTTTTTATTTCTTTTAGTATGTATTTGTTGTAATACTTCATACGGAACTTAATGTGGAAATTAAATATTTTCATATAGGTATGTACGTAAAATAGGATGGTCGGACTTTGACCGGGATCAGAATATTTATATGTATATATATTTTTATCACGTTATTTTTTTTAAAATTCCGTATTTTGATAGAAAATTTTAGGCAGTATTAAATATTTGAATAAATGTTTATACTTTTATGCAACGGTTCGATTTTGGGTAATACGGATTTATGGAAAAATTGCGTAGTAATGCCAAATGAACGTATAGATCTTTGAAATTGATACAACTCGCCGCTCTTTTGCAAGGGTTAAGGGGGAGTTTAGGTACTTATCCTTTTTTTTTTGTTTAAAATTATATTAGGTTTATTGTTGTTTGTCCTTCCTTCCCTCGCTTTTTCTTTTCATATGTGTTGCAACAATTTTGGTTATGTTAATTCGTATTTTTCCGCGCCCGATCTTAGGTATATTAGTGGACTGTAGGTTTATTTTGTTGTTGATATTTTAGTTTTTACTATTTTGTTGTTGTTTGTTGACTGGCGCGCCCGAAAACATTAGGAAATTATTTTGTTTAAATATTTAGATTTGTTTTGTTCGTGCAAGTAAAATTAATTAAATTTTTTTTATCACCCTTAATTATTAAACCCCATATTTCACTTGTGCACGTTTTGTTTTTGTAAATTTTTTTTTTTGTTTTTTATTTTATTATAGGTGCTGTTCACTGAGGGGAAGATGGACCATATATAATTGGGTACACTTCACTACACTTGGCACTCACCTTTTCTTTCGATAAATAAAGAAAATAATTTTGATTTTAAATTTGAATTTAGTTTTAATTAGCGGGAGCGCAAAAGTCGAATGTGTGGCGGGTACAATGTTGTGTGGGCGTTTTTGATGTTGACATTTGGTGTATGTGTAATTGTGTTAGTGTGCGTGTGAGGTGTGGTGAGATGAGTGGCCGCAGGTTGCTGTGTGGGCGTTTTTGGTGTTGACATTTGGTGTATGTGTAATTGTGTTAGTGAGCGTGTGAGGTGTGGTGAGATGAGTGGCCGCAGGGTTGCTGGGAAAACGGCGTAGATTACGGCTAAGTTAGCCACACTGTATAAAAAAAATTAAACTTAATTACTTTAAATTTAACAAAGTCGTATACAAATTATAGTAGAGGCTAATTGAAATGCAGGGCAGAATAATTTAATATTAGGGTGGCAAAAGAATTTATATGATGATACAGCGGGAAATAATATTGAAATTTAACTTAGGCAAAAAAACTTTAGGAAATTAAAAAAATGAAAAATAACAAAAATTTGAATAGGGGTCGAGCATATATGACGTCACGCGATTTTTGGTAGTTTTTGACCCCCCTCCCCCCATGTCACACCCAGTCCCAAACTCCAGATGAGATAAAATCTGATACATATTTAGAATGTTTATATTAATTATTAAATAATATTTGCCAATCGAAAGAATGAAAACGTGCCAAATTTGAAAACGTTCATGGACGATGCACGCTAGAAAACATGCAAAAAATAACGTGACATCACGTAAGTGCTCCCCCATGTCACACTTCGTCACAAATCGCAGACCCCTCACTAGTACGTGGGTATTTTTTTATTTATTTATTGATTTATTTATTAGAGTCGACTATCAAGTATGGTCGACTAAAGATAATACAAAGTTAAGTTCCAAAAAAAAAATATAAACAAGAATATAATTTAAATAAAAATTAACAATACTGTCAAACCATTAAACATAAACTAAAACTAAATAAGTATTGTAAGTCCAAATTCTGCTAACCACATTTTGGAAGTAAACATTTAAATATCGTTAAATATTAAACACGTAAATTTTAAAATATCAGGTAAGACTGGCAAGTATTGCATTGTGTAAGGCAGCAAACGAACATTCGACACTAATACAATTGTACAAGTCATTATAGTACGAGCACAAAACACGCCAAGGATCACTTTTGAGAAAATTTAGATGACAAATCGGTAAATGGAAAGGCACGTAGTGTCTGGACACCCTGGCCGGAACTGCAAATTTAAGTCGGCTTAGCAGCTCACAGGAGTCAACATCGCCGAGAATCAGCTTATGTAGGAACATTACCCCAAGCAATATTCTGCGATTTTCTAGAGTTGGCAAATCAATAAGAAGAAGCCTACTTCTATAAGATTGAAGACGAAGATTTGAGTCCCAATTAAAGGCACGTAGGGCAAATATCAAAAATTGTTTCTGCACTGACTCAATACGCATAATATGAGTAATATATCCTGGGCTCCACACATATGAGCAGTATTCAAGTATTGGACGGACCAACGAAATGTAAAGAACCTTGGTGAGATAGGGATCATTAAACTCCTAACCCAGCGTTTAACGAACCCAAGAGTACCCATTGCTTTATTTAAGTTATCACAAGTTTCTTCCCACAAATGTCATTAACCAAATGGCACAGTTGTCTTCCTAGCCTTCGCCTAGGTCAATCACATTCAGCCAAATTACGACAGCACGCCACCTCATGCAACTAGCTGGATCAGCAGAAATGCGATCACACGGTATGATCGCATATCGTTGTTGGCACACTTCGCTGTGTCAGCGAAACAATAGCTATTGCTATCGTTTGTGGTCATTGCGCTATGACAACATATCAAGTGCCACAATTCTCTTCATCATGTTTAGCTGCATCAGCAAAAGCAGCTATTGCAACAGCAGCAAGTAAACATCGTTAGCGCAACGGTTGTGTCAACGTCGCTAACCGCCAGCAGAGCAGCAGCAGCGTTATCCAACGTCGTGGATTAGGTGGACAGTTAGGGTAATTATTAAGCTTTAGTTTTAGAAAGAACTCAATAAAGAATACGTGCTAAAAAGCACAATTGGCGCCCAACGTGGGGCTGGAAAATACTAATCATTTTTGATCCTAAGGGACAAATAATAACCACAAACAAGTTAGAAGGATTTGAAACAAGCATCCTGGCGAATACGAAGTTAATGATAATAACCGCAAACAGCTAGAAGGATTTGAAACAAGCATCCTGGTGAATACGAAGTTAGAAGGATTTGAAACAAGCATCCTGGCGAATACGAAGTTAATGATAATAACCGCAAACAGCTAGAAGGATTTGAAACAAGCATCCTGGTGAAATATGAAGTTAATGATAATAACCGCAATCAGTTAGAAGAATTTGAAGCAAGCAACAACGGAAGGAGTAGAAACAAGAATCGTTACAACCCAAAGAAGAAAATCAAGAATTAACGTAGGCTAGGATAACACCTAAGTATGAAGAGGTAAGTGAAGTGCTCTAAAAGAATTAGTGAAAGTGCAAAACCATTTACCAGTAGTAATTATTCTGGCCAAAGGCGCATTGAGCCTATGGAAGTAGATCCCTCCATATCCCAATTTAAAAACCAAGCAAGTAATCCCAACCACGAACAATACGGTAAGCCGCAAGGGAAAGGGCAAAAACGTGTAGCGAACTCAGGGCGGTACACAGGACCCAAAATACAGCGCGTAAACCATCTTACCGACGAGCGGGAGTTGCAAAATGAAGAAACATACAATAACGAAGCCGAGCAGGCAGCCGACAACATCGAATCCGACGAGGTTAATTTTTTAGGGCAAAGTCCCTCCTTCCTTGGATTTCAAGGTCAATAGGAGGAAAGGAAGTCAAGCTCCTTGTTGACACGGGGGCGTCAAGGAGCTATATCAGGCCCCTTCCAGGGCTGAAAGGAATAAAACCAGTAGAAAACTCATTTTTAGTAAAGTCTTTTCATGGAGTTACCCCCATCAAACATAAATGCAAGGTTAAAATTTTTGGGACAATAGCAGAATTTTTTCTATTACCTAATCTTACTTCATTTGACGGTGTAATTGGCCTTGACTTATGGAACAAGGTACACGCGTCTATTAATTTAAAAACAAACACAATAACACATGATTTTGGTAAAGAGATTATACTATTTGTATCTAGCGAGGATGTTAGTCACTTGCGACTGCAGGCAAAAAACGTCCCGCAAAATCTAGAAGAAGCATTCTCGAAAATGATTGGTAGCATAAATGGGGTTTTTGCAGACCCCAACGAAGCACTACCATACAACACAAACGTAGTAGCAACGATTCGCACTACAAACGAAGACCCCGTGTATTCAAGGCTATACCCTTACCCATTGGGCGTCTCGGATTTCGTGAACAAAGAAATTCAAGAACTGCTAGCAAACGGCATCATTCGCCCATCCAGGTCACCATATAATAATCCTATATGGGTGGTAAAAAAGAAAGGCCTTGACGAAACTGGGCAAGAAAAAAAGCGGATGGTTATAGATTTTCGAAAGCTCAACGAAAAAACCATCAGCGATAAATATCCAATCCCGGATATCACGGGAATTTTATCAAATCTAGGTGGAAGTAAATTTTTTACTACCCTTGATTTGAAATCTGGTTTCCATCAGATCAACCTGCTGGAACGGGACAGAGAAAAAACAGCATTTTCCGTAAAAAATGGAAAGTATGAATTTTGTAGATTGCCATTCGGTCTAAAGAATGCTCCCAGCATTTTCCAGAGGGCAATAGACGATGTGTTGAGAGAACACATAGGAAGAAAATGCTTCGTCTATATGGATGATGTCATTATATTTTCCCAAAACGAAGAACAACATCTAGATGATGTGGAAGTGATTTTGAGAAGTTTATTTGAAGCCAACATGAGAGTGTCGGCGGAAAAATCAAAAATTTTCAGAACCGAAGTAGAATTCCTGGGTTTTTTAGTTTCACAGGGCGGAATCAAGACGTGCCCGGATAAAGTGGATGCCATCAGGAATTTTCAGGAGCCCACTACTCTGAGGGGGCTAAGATCATTTTTGGGTTTAGCGGGGTACTACCGCTGTTTCATTAGGGATTTCGCTCAAATATAATGAGGGGTGAATATGGCCGAGTCACTGCGTCACAGTCGAAAAAAATCGAAATTGATTTGACTGATGAACAGAAAAAAGCCTTCACTACCTTAAAGGAAATACTAGCATCAGAAGAGGTGACACTAACCTACCCTGATTTTAATAAATCGTTTGATTTAACCACGGATGCATCGTCGCACGCAACAGGAGCTGTCCTGTCACAAGAAGGAAAACCTATAACAATGATATACCGTACTTTGACCAGTAGTGAGGAACATTTTGCCACGAACGAAAGAGAGCTGTTGGCCATCGTTTGGGCACTTAAAACCCTTAGAAACTACCTGTACGGCGTAGCAGATCTTAAGGTTCATACAGATCACCAACCGCTCACTTTTGCGGTTTCAGACAGAAACCCTAATTCAAAAATTAAAAGATGGAAAGCCTTCATAGATAAATGGAATTCGAAACTAATTTACAAACCCGGTAAAGAGAATGTAGTCGCAGATGCGTTGTCTAGGCAACATATGAACGCCCTGGATAACATGAGTACCGAAACAATTCGTAGCGAAGTTTCGTCAACCAACACGATTGAGAGAACTCATAAACCAGTGAACTGCTTTCGTAATCAGATACTAGTAGAGGAAGGCATAGAACAAGGGAAAAGAACGTTTATAATTTTTTGAAAAAAAACTAGACATCTAATCTCGTTCAAGAGTAAAGAGGATTTAATAAGCCTCCTACAAGAAGCGGTAAAAGTGGATGTTGTTAACGCAATATACTGCGACTTACACACACTAGCACAATTTCAGGACAAACTGGTTGAACTTTTTCCAACAGTCAAATTTAGACATACGGAAAAATTTGTCATCGACATAACAGACCCGAACGAGCAGCAAGAAATTATGGCTGCCGAACATAATCGGGCACATCGAGCGCCCCAGGAGAACGTTAAGCAAATATTGGAAGACTATTTTTTCCCCAAAATGGAGAGAAAAGCCAAACAATTTGCCTCTAACTGCCACACATGCTCTCGGGCGAAGTATGATCGCCATCCTAAAAAGCAACTTATTGCTCAGACGCCCATTCCTACATATTGTGGAGAGATCCTCCACATCGACATATTTTCAACGGGCTCCAAGTATTTCTTAACTTGCATTGACAAGTTTTCAAAGTTTGCTATATTACAGTCCTTAAAGTCCAGGACAATAGTAGACGTAAAGCCACAGCTTCTTCAGCTAATCAACATGTTTTCAGGTACAAAAACTATTTACTGTGACAATGAAAAGTCACTAAATTCTAATAGTATCAAATCCATGCTCAAGAATCATTTTAATATCGACATCGCGAATGCCCCACCCCTTCACAGTACATCAAATGGCCAGGTGGAGCGATTCCATAGCACATTGATAGAAATATCGCGATGCCTCAAACTTGATACAAATATGGATGACATTGAAGAAATTATTCTTTTGGCCACAATCAAATACAATAGGTCCATTCATACAGTAACGAAAATGAAACCTATTACAATTTTTCAGTCAGGCAAAGAGGATGAACTGGTAACCTCTCGCCTGGAGGACGCGCAGGATAAGGAGCTTGAAATACATAATAGGAATCGACAAGACAGGGAGTTTGCAGTGGGAGAGAAAGTACTAGTTAAAAACAATAGAAGACTAGGAAATAAATTGACGCCTCTCTACACCGAAGAAGAGGTCGAAAAAGATCTCGGCACTACGGTGCTTATAAGAGGAAGGAGGGTCCATAAGGACAACCTTCGCACAAGCTAAGTAACTTATGTCATTTACATTTTTATTTTTAGGGTTTCCCTGGTATTTCTCACATTGTTATCGGCATCGTTGTCAACGGGACGGATAATGGACTACACTAACGCAAGGTACATCCCAGTGGTAGACGGAGACATTATAATCTGGAAAAATTTCGGACACATCAAGCATATCACCAACTTAACTCTCTACGAACTACTACGAGACGAAAGTTTAACGCGACAGATCATTTCCCCCAATCGCACATGAAGAAAATATTGCACGTAGACATAGGCCAAATAGACAGACTTCTACAATTGATAAACACTCACCATAGGCAGACGAGAAGTTTAAACGCCCTCGGGACATTATTAAAATATATTACTGGCACTCCTGACCACGACGATTTCGACAGACTGAGTAGCACAGAGGAACAATTAATCGACTCACAGGACAGGCAGTTCATTATTAATACGGAAGTACAAAAAGAAATTAATAGCCTTACTATCACAGTGAATAAGATCCTAAAACAAGCAAAACAAAGAGAAATAGACACAGGTTATCTCTACGACATTCTTATGGCCAGAAATAGGGCAATGATAACAGAATTAAATAACTTGCTCACCTCCATTACTTTCGCAAAAATTGGAACGCTCGATCCTATTCTTCTGGATAATGCGGAGATAAACTCAATAATCAAAATGAAGCACTTCACAAACCTCACGATAGCCGATATCATACCTTTAGTTAAGACTAAAATAGTCCAATACAATACCGTAATATACTTTTTAATGAAATATCCTATACCTAGATTTAGATGCAAGAAAATACGAATTTTTCCAGTAGCCCACGACCACCAAATTCTACATTTGCAGGAACCCATCTTAGCTACATGCGACAACCAAACTGTAGCGGTAAGAAATTGTAGTAACACAACCCCAACATTCTGCCTAACATCATTAGCAACTTCATGCGCTCTACAGCTAATGAAACGCAACACGGCCAACTGTGGTACAACATACAACAATCTCGCTCCTATCACATCGATAGGTGACAGTGTAATTGTTATTAACGACCAAACGGCGGTCATGGAAGAAAATGACGAGGCTCCAATTACAGTAAATGGAACTTACCTGGTGGCCTTCGAGAAAATGGTAAGAGTTAACGGCACCCTATTTTATAACGAAAATTCCACGGCGCCTTTGAAACCTGAAGCGCCATGGTCCCCAGATATCAACTTGACACAGCACATAGAAATTCTGAGCGCACCTTACCTTCACCACGTAAATCAGCAAAACCTTCAGCATATTAAACATCTGCAGCAAAGCGCCAAACGCAATAACCTGGTAAGTTTCGCCGCTTTGGGAGCCTTACTCATTATAGGAATGCTCGCATACGCATTTCAGCGAGCAGCAGCGAACAGAAAGAAAGCGTCCTTAGCCAAATCTATCAAAGCCGTTATTGAAAATGCCGCCATAAGGTCCGCGGACGTCCGTAACTTAGAAGGGGAAGAGTTATCACAAGTTTCTTCCCACAAATGTCATTAACCAAATGGCACAGTTGTCTTCCTAGCCTTCGCCTAGGTCAATCACATTCAGCCAAATTACGACAGCACGCCACCTCATGCAACTAGCTGGATCAGCAGAAATGCGATCACACGGTATGATCGCATATCGTTGTTGGCACACTTCGCTGTGTCAGCGAAACAATAACTATTGCTATCGTTTGTGGTCATTGCGCTATGACAACATCACAAGTGCCACAATTCTCTTCATCATGTTTAGCTGCATCAGCAAAAGCAGCTATTGCAACAGCAGCAAGTAAACATCGTTAGCGCAACGGTTGTGTCAACGTCGCTAACCGCCAGCAGAGCAGCAGCAGCGTTATCCAACGTCGTGGGTTAGGTGGACAGTTAGGGTAATTATTAAGCTTTAGTTTTAGAAAGAACTCAATAAAAAATACGTGCTAAAAAGCACAATTTTTATAATAGCAGATATATGTAAATTAAAGCTAAGTTTCGAGTCGAATAGAACACCTAAATCGTTAACTGTAGATATGCGCTCCTGAAGTGAGCTACCCAATTGAAACAAATATTTTTTGGGACTCTGCCGTAATGAAGGCAGAATAACAATTATTTTTATTTAATTAAATTTCGTCTTATTTATAGGAATTCTTAACTCTAAAATTCTTACTTGCTAAATACATATTTACTTCTAAGCCTATGTACTGGCTATGTAGCTCAGTGCAGTCAGTAACATACATACAAGCATATACAGCTCGCAACTGCAAGTAATGCCGTTACATACATACGCACACATGTACTAAGCGTGGAGCTGCTAGCAATGCAGTCGCGCACATTCACACATATGCGGCTAGCGTATGTAAGGCGATATGAAACTCTATAGCTAGTGCCGCTTATATTTGGGGCTCGTGAGAAAGTGAACGTAATTATGAATACGTTGACTCTGCAACACAGCCAAACATTTAAAAGCGGCGTGTGGCTTTGCTGTTGTTAGTGACATGCTCCGATATACTACACCTCCTTTCCAAAAAAAAAAAATCGTGAATACATATGAACGACTTTATAGCTGTGATATATTTAAGTGTTTTTTTTTTTTTTTCTTGTACATTTCTGCAATTAATTTATGAGTGTTTCATTTGATACTTTTTAGATTTTTATTGCTTGTCGTTTGTTTACAAAATTTTCTGTTGTGCCTGGTAATTATGTTACAATGTTTTTCAATTTTGTTTATTTTATTTTCAAGTGTTGTCCACTTGAATAACTCATGTTTTAGATGTTTGCTTACTTATTTATTTATTCATCTGATACATTTTCTTTATTTGTAATTTGTTTTCTTTTGTACAATGTGTATAAGTGTCGGTTTTTGTCTATGATGCGAATTACTTAAAACGTAAACAAAGTTTTATAGGTCGTAAAAAAAAAATTTATATTTGTAAATTTATGAGCTAAAATTTTATTTATTCAAATAGCTTAAGTCTATTTTTATAAATTATGATATTCTTATTGTCATTATTTAAACCTATGTTTTCTATGTTATAGAGAGTTAAAGTATAATTATTCTTATTATCAATATTTACTACTCTATAGGGGGTTAAAGTATAATTATTTTTACTATCAATATTTATTACTACATAGGGCCCTTTGTATCTACTATCTAACTTATGACCTGATTAATTTTTAACTAATACTAAATCTCCTAAATTTATTTCCTTTATTGAATATTTTTATCGTAATTAAGTTTTTGTTTTTCTTTTGATTCTTTAACTAGTTTATTAGCTCTTAGTTGTGCTATTTGCAACCTGTATTTAATTTCTTTGTCGTAAGCCTCATAAATGTATAATGGGCTGATTGTACTTTCTTGTAGGAATTCGTAGGTCAGAGGTATATTTCCAAAAATTAGCTCGAATGGGCAATAGCCATGAACCGTGGATGGTGTTGTATTATAACAATATGCAAAATATTTGATATACTCATCCCAGTCATCTTTGTCAATGGATATATAAGAACGAATGTATTGGTTAAACGTTCTGTGACTACGTTCAACAGTGCCCAAAGTTTGATGGTGATATGGGGTAGAAGTCTTGTGTTCAATTTTTAAAAGTTTACACAATTCTTCGAATACGTTGTTTTTATATTCAGTTCCCATATCAGTTATGATAGTTTTCATACAACCATAAATCAAAATGAAGTTTTCAAAAATTGCTTTGGCCACTGTTATCGCGTGTTTGCTCGCAATTGGAATTGCGATCAGATACTTTGTTAAATCACATACAATTGTGACTGCGTATTCATTTCCATTTATCGATCTTGGTAGTGGACCGATTGTATCAATTTGCACTATATCGAACGCTTTCATTGGCGTTTCGGTTATAGTCATTGGTTCTTTTACATTTTTATTTATTTTAATTTTACTACATTTTACGCATTTTTTAATATGATTTCTTATGTCATTTTTCATATTTTTCCAATAATATTTCTGTTTTATTTTATTAGTTGTTCGATTGATTCCGGGGTGGCCACCATTAACAGGATCATCGTGATATTTTAGTAATATATTTTTAATTATTTCTTTATTAGTCACATGCATAACCTCCGGAGTTAATGCAATTGTTAAATTTTTGAGAACTTTGGTACCAATTTCTTTAAATGTGCTTACTCGAGTATATTTATCTTTAAACAATTTGTCTCCTAAGGACAACTGTATTTTACTTTCAAATTGTCGGCTTCTTTCATCAGCTTCGCAAAGAATTGACCTAAATCAATTTTCGCCTCAACAATTGAATTATCAATATTTGGATTGCCGGCTTCTGTTGGAAGCCTGGCAAAGGATTGACCTGAGTCAACCTTCGCCTCAACAATCATATTATTAATATTTATTTCGCTACAAATTTTCTTTCCCTTTCTGAAATATAATTTCGGAGGATCGAAAACGAGCTGGACTAGTCTTTTTACTTCACATTTTTTTAGCGCTTCATATATTTTTGGGTTCTCATTGTGACATTTTTCTTCATTATTTTTATTATTGGAATTTTTATTATTAGAATTTTTATTGGTTTCCGATCGAGTCGTAACCTTCATTATCTGACATGCTTTTACTGACATGTCTTTCAAATCATTTATATTTATGCGTGATAATGCATCCGCAACGTAATTTTCTTTTCCAGCTATGTACTCCATCTTCAAAATTTACTCTTGAGGTGGGTCTTCCTGCTGGTAGCAAGTTCTTACATTTTGAGTGTTAGTGCGGTTAGAACCGCGTGTTTGACTTCCGAAATTTCTCCTGGATCTATTATTTCTATTATTATTATAATTATTAAACCGTGTTGGGAATGAACGCCGCTGGTTACCTCTGTAAGAGTTACTTTGATAGCTTTTGCGGAAATTACCACGAAAATAATTTTGTTGGCGTATGTGCAACAATGAATTAGGGTTACCCGTTATTTCTGTGCAGCTATTTGTAAATTTAGATACAGCTTCGTTCATCGAGGCGAACGTTCCAGCTTGCATAATTGTTTTCACCTTATCATTGGAACAATTTTTACACATAGCTTTTACAGCAGTTTGGTAGCATATTTGGTGGCTAGGTCTGTTGTTAAACCATCAGATATGTATGCTCCCTCTAGTAATTTTGTCAATTTTTCAATCTCTGCAGTATACTGATTAGCAGTCTTACTGCGCTGTTGGATGTTCAGGAGTTTTGCTGTTATGACTTCAACTGACTCACCCTTTACTTTATTTTTTATTTTAGCTTTATTTCCTGTATTGACTCTTCAGCGCTTATCAAGTTTCTAGCTGTGCCTTTTAGCTTTGTTTTTATCATGGACACTGCCAAAGCCTCATGTTCCTCCTTGATTTGTTCGAGGATATCAAGGGCATCCAGAAAACTAGACAAGTTTTCAGGTTTGCCATCGAACTCTGGTAAGATCGATGACGCAGTTTTGATGAATGCTACCATTGGTTGCGCCATGATTGTTTCGGTCTGCGAATTCTTTTCCGCGAGATCAATAATATTTGTTTCTGATTTGGTTTCTATTTTATTATCCTCCTCTTATTCCGTCAAGAAGGCGGCTAAATCTATTTCAATATCTTTTTCAAAAGATGTTGGGACGACTACCTCAATATTATATCTTGCTAATGAGGATACTAATTTATCCCTAACACCAGAAAAGGTTTGCTTTGCCTCTAGCTTGTGATTAGGAGTTAATTGGTTATATATCCCTCGAATAGGCTTGCCTATGTTATTCAACGACTGTAAAATTGTGAGGTGCTTCAACACAGTTTCATTCCTGATTTTCGTATTTTTAGTAATGCATTTATATGACTTTTCTGCCAAACCTTTCTCTTCTATGAGTATTTTATTAATTTCTTCCCATTGACCCATTTAGCTAGGGAAATTAGAAAAAAAAAATTCTTAAAGTTTTTATTTTTTTTTTTTCTTTTTAAATTTTATCTATGCCGTCGGCGCGACTCTGATACTTTTTCTTCAAAATTTTGTTATGTGTTGAATAGAATCTCAAGAACAAGTTCACGCGTTAAGTATGACAATGACCAAAAGGTAGATTTTTATTGTATCCAAAGCTTCAGTGTGGTCAATTATTTGAACTGAGTTCACCACGTTAGCGTTTGGATCAGATACTTTGGATTCTTGTCCTCCCATTATCAAAAAATTATTCAAAAGAAATTTGAATTTGTTGTTTATTTATTTATACAATTTTTTTCTTAATTTTAACAAGCAGGTTGAAAACCGCACCACCTCATCATACATACTATTTCCTCTTCTCTGGTAGTGGGGATTTTTACATCTTCCACTGTTGGTTCCCAATTCTTTTTCATAATCAATTGGTAGGACTGATTCATCTATTTCTATTTGTAATTCCTCACTTGAGGCAAGTGGGCCTTTATTTCTACGACTTGACATTGAAATTAATTCTTAATTTTCTAATATCTTTTTTTTAATTTGATTTTTGTTTCTTTATTTGCACATAAATTCAATTGTTGGTATAATTCGGCAAGTTCTCTTCTTTTATTATACTGCTTGCTTCCTGTTTTCCGGTTATATCTCACTGGCTCTGGAATGCGTGGCTTAGGGGCCTATTACGGTTCGCGAGTCGCTTGAGTTATTCGAGTCGCCTTATTTGGCGAGTCGCCTAGCTCGAATGATTATGGATAGCGAACAAACTAATTCGCCTGAAACATTTTGTTGCCAGTTCTAAAAACAGAAAGCGGTGAACGTCAAATGTAAAAAAAAAACTTCAAATTGAACAAAACTGAAGTTTCAATTATTTATTATTATTGTACGTTTTTATTGAATATTGCAGTTAAGAGCCAGACAAGCTGCATATAGAAAAACCAACCATTTCCAACGTGTGCGGAGTTGTGCGAGGATAATCCCGTCTGGTCCAACAGCCTTGAACGGCTCGAATCTTTTAATTACCCACCTTATCCCTTCTTCCGTTTGTTGCAGGTGTTAAGAGTGCAACATGCGAGTTCTCTGGAAAGTGTGTAATCAAGAGCAGCTCCAGCGTTTCACGTTTCGAGCTGGTCCAGGATCCGGCAGGTTTCCGCAAATAGCCTATATGTAGCTGTTTGAGTTCTTGAGAGCACTCGTCTCAGTTTCGCTATATTGTCGACATTCTCGACCGCAGTACAAACATTTCTCCACAAAGTTCTCTTCGCCTGTCTCCTTGCGAAGGCTCTTGGCCTTATTAAATTGTTTCCTCCACCAGTGTGGCCTATGTTTACAGCGTGGTTTTGGCACTGGACAGGCCTTATCGAAGGCATTTGAGAGCGCCGTTGTAAAGGTCGTAACTAGGTCTTCCGGCTACGTACAGGACATACCACCACCGGTCTTTGGCGATGGCCAAACTGTCGTTGTCTCGGTCAAGGATGCCTATTACGATCCCGTCCATGGTCACTTCAGCAAAGCTTGGTTTGCCCTCTCCCGCGGTGTTTTGATGCCGCTTTGGGTGGGGTTTTAACTCCCCGTCCGATCTCTGGCATTTGAAGGGAATTCCGAAATTGATTATTAGAGCTTTTGCTAGCTCCACCGTCTTCCTGATATTCGGCGACAAAGGTTTTCCTTCTACCGCCCATATCTGGGAGCCATTTCAGAATGACCACAAACTGACCCCAAAATATCCCCAAACGACCACAAAAAAGCACCAAAATATCCCCGAAATTAGTCCAAAATGACCACAAAATAAACCCCGAAATGATCCCAATATAGATACAAAAAATGACTGGCAGCTTTTGCTAGCTCCACCGTCTTCCTGATATTCGGCGACAAAGGTTTTCCTTCTACCGCCCATATCTGGGAGCCATTTCAGAATGACCACAAACTGACCCCAAAATATCCCCAAACGACCACAAAAAAGCACCAATAGATCCCCGAAATTACCCCAAAATGATCCCAATATTACCACAAAATGACCAAAAAATATCTCCAGAATGAACACAAAATTAGTCAAAATTACCACAAAAAACCCCCAAAATGACCCTAAAATATTCCCAAAATGACCACAAAATAACAACTAAAATTTCCTCGAAATATCATCAAATTTAGTCCAAAATGACCACAAAATAACTCCAAAATATTCCCAAAATGACCACAAAATGACACCAAATTATTAAAAAAATTACCACAAAATAACCACAATATATCCCCGAAATTAGTCCAAAATGACCACAAAATAACCCTAAAATGACACCAAATTATTCAAAAAATGACCACAAAATAACAACTAAAATTTCCTCGAAATTAGTCCAAAATGACCACAAAATAACTCCAAAATGACCCCAAGATATTCCAAAAATTATCACAAAATAACTCCAAAATATTCCCAAAATGACCACAAAATGGCACCAAATTATTCAAAAAATGACCACAAAATAACAACAATATATCCCCGAAATTAGTCCAAAATGACCACAAAATGACAACAACGAAATTACCACAAAATGACCCCCAAATAATCCCAATATGACCATATAATCAAATTTTTCCTCCTAGTCACCTTCAAATTCTGTTTGCCAGATTTTGACACTTCCGGCGAACGAATTTGGATCGAGTCGCAAACAGTAATCGCTTCATTTATTACATTCGCTTAATTTTGAAGTTTGAGGCGAATGCTACCGGGCGACTCGCAGTCGGTAATACAAATGTCGGCGAGTCACTCATATTTTTGTTCGACTCGCAAACCGTAATAGGCCCCTTAATTACTTTTTTATTTTTATTTCTTTTTCTATATTCTTCCAAAGTCAGCGGCTTAGGGCCTTGCCTGACTTGTTCTTCTTTAATTATTTTATTCGCTTCCAGACCCAGTTCGACTACACGGGAAAAGACTTTATCGAATTGTTTTTTCTTTTGTATGTCCTCCTCTGAGGACATATCAATTGATCAATGTAAAAAGATTAACAACGGTTAAAAAAAAATTAGACGTTCAAAAAAAAATAATTTGAATTGAAACGGCAAATATTAATTTGCCCTTCTAGTTTAGGCAGCCGTTAGGCCGACCGTTAGTTTACCCTGTGAAAAGATATATATATATAGTTAAACCAGTTTTATTTTCCTGTGTAGGTCAGCATCCTCATGTTCTTTATGGTTCCTTATCACGCCTTAATATTCCACTTTTTATGCACGCGTAGATTTGCGTCCAATTAGCTCAGCACCCTCACGTTCTTGATGGCTCCTTATTATGCCTTAATATTCCACTTTTTATGCGCGCGTAGATTTGAATAGTTTCATACTTGGCAATGATTCAGTTACGAGGCGTTTGGTCCTTTTTCGGTAGCTCTCTGAATGGTGCTTTTTCTCGTGGTTTTATACGTTTCATGAGTTTATTGATCATCGCATGACAATTTGCTTAAGGCTGGTTTTCATTATGTCAAATGGTGTCAAATTTCATCGACTTTATCGAGATTTGGCTGCTTATTTCGATAAAGTCGATAAAAGTTGTCAAAATTTGACCTAATGAAAACCACCCTACTAGACACATATCACTCATTTGAATAGTCAAATGTCAGGTATGCCTGAATGAAATCTATTTCAAGCCGTAGTGCAAAGTTTCATTCAGGTTGCCAAGAGCGACATTACAATCCTGAATAAACAATTTGTATACGTGTATGGTTTTGCGTCTCTTTCTTACTAATTGAATACTGTATAAGGCTCTCCTTATCTTTGTCCGGGCACTTTTCCTTCATTCGTGACATAGATGTCAGTCAGGCAGAAGTAAACAAAGCTGAACAACAACAACAAGAAACATACAACAACCAGAATGTAAATAAAAACAGCTGCGATTAGACAATTTGTGATTTTGTGTTTATTTATATTTCATATTTCATATATATTTACATTCTTAGTAATAAATTTATATCTATAATAAAAACTAGCAATATAAAAAATTTGTATCGATGTGCGTTTTTGTGTTTTGATTGCATTTTGTGTGTTTGATTGCATATTGCTAAGCATTTGGTATGTGTGTTGTTTATTGTTTCGCAATGGAAGTTGCATTTGCGGTAGCTGGTAAGACGGTGTCCCATAACTTTGGTGTTATTTGTATTGGACGACCAGCTGCGGCTTATTGTAGTGTGGTTATGGCACTTGGCTGACGCATCCACGGATTATTTCATGTTGTCCATTTTTTCAGCTTGCTGTTGTGGTTGTTGCTGCTGTTGCGCAGCATTACAAATTTGTGATTGCATTTGTCCCTGCATTTGCTGTTGTGGTAATGCTTGCTTATGCCATATTTTGGTTCAGCGACAAGCGGATTCACTATGTGTGCCTTATTCAATGTTCCTAGTAAAAATATAAAAGGAAAAATTAAAACATTTTTAAAAAACAGTTCATTTAACTAATTACTTTTTTGTTTATGGTGCACAGCGGAAACAATTCCAATTTTCATTTTGTACGGGCAGCTGGAACAACATACAAGCTCTAGGCAATGCGTTACACGCAGTGACCTTAGCCTCCTGGGTAGGCTCGCAGATAAGCTGGGATCAATTTTGAGAGATGCTGCAATTAAAAAAAAAAGGTTTTTACCAATACATTGAGAAATACGGTAAATAAATATCGATAAAATAGTTAAAGTTGTAATATTATATACTGGCAGTAGCATTGTTGGGGCAACTGCAGTGTATTTAGGGCATATATATATTTAGTACTATATTCGTAAATGATTTAGGGGGGATTGGCCTTAGCAGAGTGAACCATGCTTTGGAAAAATGGACCCTATCGAAATAATAAAAAAGTAACAATTGTGTCGGAGGCGTTCAACCCTCAAAAACTGTGGATTAAACTTCCAGTCTCTTATGGGCAAGTGTAAATTTTTCACCTCTCATTACCCATCTTCTCCTTCCTCATGGATGGAGGGATGAAATGACTTAGAAGGTTCTACTGGTCATACCAAATCGCTACCACGACAGCCGGGCAGTACCGCAGCGCTCCGGATTCATATCCGGCCAAGGACTGTCAATTTCGGCATCACTCTCCAAAACCTTCGGGGAGTGTTGTTGCTGTTAACAACAACACAACAACAAGTAAATTCAGATTTTGTAGGTACACATTACTGCTTGCGTTTGTGTAGTCTTCAATATATCAAAGTATGTACCTTAATCTTCCTTTTCTTTAGCAGCACCACCGCCGCCGCCTTGGTTCTTCATGTTCTTCCTATTCACGCGACCTGACGGCCACCACTATAGAGCGATTTAATAAAGAAATCAATGTGTTTTTGTGAATCCAAACGCAGCACAATACATGAGGAGCGTAGTGTGTATAATTGTTGTGATATCACGATATGTTGTCGTATGTTAAGCAATACTAACGTAAAATTAAAAATAAATTTGTTATTACAAATGATACGTTTAAGTTACCGTGGTGTATCACTCACATTGTGGTGTTGTAATTGCTATAGTGTTTATATAGCTCCTTTATGGCGTTTCGTTGTCGATTCACCTTTAGCCGACCATTTTTTTTGGTTAGTTCGATGGTGGCTAAGCTCAACCGACCTTCTAATGCCTTTTTCAAACCCTTGGCCCCCTTGTTGTTTAAAAACGTCTAAACAAAATATATATATTTTAGTGTGAATCGTCGAACATAAAATTTTGTACAAATACGAACCTCGCAAAATTTTATTGAAAATATCAAGCTCGGCTAGAGATTGCTTATCCCAAGAGCCACCCCAATTGTAGTCCCACATGAGCTCGTCGGTAAAAACTTGCCGCACGACGTAGTTGACGTCCTCTGACACGCCTTTAATTTTGTGAAGGTGTGTAGTCTTTAAGGAAAGAAGGAAAAACGTATGTAATTATATATGTATATGTATGACGAATTCATGCATAGGTACCTGATTATTGAGTAATATTTTTTGCAATAACGAAAATTCGCTACAGAAAAGCAGTTTATAGCGAAATAACTTTATAATCAGGCAGACATGAATATAGTTATAAATCTATACTAATATTCTAATGTATAAAAATCTCGTGTCACGGAGTTCCTAAGCTTAAATCTTCTAAACGGCTTGGTGTATTTTTATGAAATTTCGTATATATGTTGGGGAATATGATAATAGATTTTGAACTATATTTCATACCCCAAGGTGATTGGGGACTGGAAGCCTAATGTGGACCAGCTGTGACCCTGGAAAGAATTTCTGCGATATGGGTATCAAATGAAAGGTGTTAGTAAGAGTTTTAAGGGGATTTGTTTCAAGTCCCAAGTAGGAATCCATTTCCGAGATATCGACCAAAATGTAGACCAGGCGGGACCCTAGAAAGTTGTCAGATAATATGGGTATCAAATGAAAGGTGTTTATGAGGCCTGTGGGATGACGTCAGGGATAGGAATAAGGATAAAGAAATGAATAGAACGGGAGAGAGGAATAGAAAGAACGATATGAAAACGTTGGATCAAGTTCCGTCTTCGATCATATCCAAATACAACTGAAAAGCTTCCATGGATAGCCATAGGGTGGAAATGATTTTAAATCATTAGTGGGGATAGGGGGAAAACAGGCGTGACACCTCTCAAGCTAGCGGAAATTTTTCATAGTAAGAATAGAATAAGGGAAAAGGGCGTGCGGTGGAACCCACGGATATAAGTTACTAAATATGTTAAGTTAAATGTAATATTAAGAGCCATTTTGTCAAGTGAGCTTTGAAACTTATCTGACGATGAAAACTTTTTGTATAGAAAATTTGTGTTTAAAGTTTAGTGGGAAAAACGGCCTTAAAGAAAAAAACATATTTTCATATTACCATAGCTTGTGCATACTCGGGGTCTCGTATCTTCTCCTCTACAAGCGCCACCACGGTCTTCGACCTTATCGGCAAAAGGCTCGCAATTTCATCAAGCTTTTTGTCGCTAATTTCGCCCGTCATGCGACAAACTGACTGCTCCACTTTTTTTAACGCCACCTTACACTCGCGTATCTCCACACATTGGGCTAGGAACTCGGCCTTAGATATATTCTGTCGAAATAAGAGCACATTTGCATTAACTAGCATCAAAAATTTGTTATATTTTTTTTTACATTTTTCTCTATGTTTTGCAGGCGCTGGTCCATGACCCTTTGGTTTTCTGAGATAACGTTTTGCTTTAATAGAATACAAAAATTTATCAGAGACAGCTATACAAATTTAACATATGCCTAGTTTATGTGAACATGAAATCGAATTATTTCAAAACGAATTTCTTACGAAACATTTCAAAATCCCTTTGAACTAAAACGTAAAAAGCGTTCAAGTCGGTTGGAAAGTTCGTTTATAAATGTGTTTTGAAATAAAGCGAATTGAACTTAATCGTTTTATGTATGCGTATAAACTGGGTAATAAATACATACATTCTGAATAATCATTTGCATCGTTTCCAACAAGTGATCCAATTTCTTGGACAGGTCATTGGTCTCATGGGGTTGACTTGTGGGATGTTGTGGTTGTCGTACAGCTTCGTTGAAGCTGCCGTTAGTTGCGAACATCATATTTAGCGAGTTGCCTAAAAATATGTATACTTATATTGTTGTACAATGATGAATTGATATGAAAAACTATAGTTACCGTTGTTGGATGACATGTTTTCTCTATATAAGGATCTATTATGAAAAAGGGCATTTTTAACAGATTTTAAAAAAGTATTTACCAGAGATAAACAGTACATAAAAATTTAGTTGGAGATGGAGTAATAACCGAAAAATCGGATTGTGTGGTCTAGTTGGCGAAGTCGTGGAATAGATGGTGTAGCAGAGGTATTAATAAAAATTTGTTTCCAATAGGAATACAAAAGTATTTGTACTCGATGTCATCTCTTTTAATTATCCGCGTCTCAGAACTAAGCTCGCTCGCTAGAACGATGCCTAGGCTGTCATTTGACAGAACAGGCGCCTCGAAGAAGTTTTCATTTTTTTGGAAGATTTGGCCATTAATCAATTCACAGCTTACAGGTTCAACAAGATTACGCAATTTGACGGGGCCTACATTTTTACAAAAACAATAGCAATCCTTTTCTTTTCTAAGGTCGATGTCAAACGACCCCATCTTACCATTTTGCGGTAGATTAACATCCTGTCGTTCATCGAGCCTTAGATATATTTGTTGAAGGATGTCATTCGGCTTGTTGATAATTTTTTTTAAAAATTGCATATAGTTCTCAAACCTATAAGCTGAAAATGAATCTAAGGGGCCAAAACTTTTAACGCACTCGGACAAATGAAGTAAGCCATGGATATTGAAAGTTACGACACCAAATTTCCTATTGAAATGAACAACAAAGTGGTTTAAAATTTGTTGGGCCACATCAGGCTACCTAATACATGTTTTTTGACAAGAAAGTAAACGAATGCCACTATGTAGAAGTAAAAACAGAAAGTACGAATCATCATCCACGCAATCTTTCAAAACAAATATGCCTGTATAAAGCAAAAATTGTCTTAATTCTGTTGCCTTCCAGTGAGCCACTTCATCAAAACTTCGGGAAATGCGACAGAACTCCGATGGAAAACAACTTTTAACGATATTTATTTTTTCATTCATCATAGTGACATCCGCACTTTTTAAGATCAGCTTTAAAAATTTTTTTACAACACCCAAGTCAACAAGGTGCATGCAGTCTAAAGGGAACTGGGAAACCATACCAAACCCCGCAAGTTCCAAAACACTTTTTTGCTCTCTGAATTGAGGGAGATGGTGTAAAGGATGCAACCTCATTTCAAAAGTTTCGTCAGTGCGAGGGATGTCCGCTTCTGTGGAAAAGTTCATTCTCCCTTGATGCTTACCTTCTTGACAGCATCTAGAGCACCCGTGATCGCGTTAAACGACATTACGCCTGTAACGAATGCCCTAGCTGGTGAATCGCAAATGAAAGCACGAATATTGAACTTGACCAACACTTGATTGGGCCCAACCTTCACCCCATTCTCCCTAAGCATCTGAGCTTCTTCAGCAAAATCTCCTAAAAAAGTGTTGAGGTTCTCAGGCTTTTTGAAGCCAGTGAAGGATGCTATCAAAAATGGATCGATATTTGGAAAATCGACAAGAGCTCCAAGAATTGGCCATAAAACCCTATTGGAACTGTCATAAGTGCTCAAGCCGTCGATACCGACGTCGATTAAAACCTCGGCATGTTGCTCCAGAAACTGATACGAGGGTGAAAGAAAGTGTTTTTGGATGCCTAAATACAAAAATTCACCATTTGACACCTTCGCAACCTCAACTTTTCCGCGCCTTGTTTTTAAAAGCGTTTTTGAGCATAAGGGCAAACCTTTTACACCACCCTTATTGAGTGTCTGGAGCAACCCGCCGACCAAATTATGGGGAGCTTTATAGCCAATGGCCCAAACTCTTATTAACTCCCTTAAACTAGGATTTCCACCAGAATCCAAGCCCTCGTCAGCATGTACACTTGCTTCTGAATCATGCGGATATGCTGGTGAGGGCATAGATTCGTAGTCCCCGCTATAGCTGCATGCACCGAGTTCACCACCACGCAAAGCATAATTATGCTCTTCCAAAGCAATATAAACAACATCCGGGGAAGCTGATGGGGGCACGCAACCGTTGTTCACAATATCACTGTGTTCACCCTCAACTACACCACCACGCAAAGCATAACTATGCTCTTCGTAAATTCCTTTTTTGGCCACAGGACACGCATTCTGACTTATGGCCTCAAAACCCACACACTCCGAATTTTCAGCTTCGAGCAAGCTTTTAAATTTTTGAACATTGGCTTCAAAGAGCCGTTTCTCTGCACTAAGACAATTTTTTAAATGTCCTTTATTCATTTTCACCTTTTTGTAATTCACAAACACAGCACAACGTACAAATAAGCAATTTATTTAAAATTTGCTTTTGCTAAATTAGTTTTCGTAAAGAAAATTTGAAATCGCGTGAATCGCGTCGTTATTAAACGTTTAAATGCGTTTAAAATTTTATTCGTTTTTTTCACAATGACAGTTATTTTTCTTCTGGCTTCCGGTACGAACTGTCAAAGGAAAAAGAAACCGAAAACGATTTTTTGTCATTGTGTAGGTGCTGTCAAAAATGTTGTAAGTGTGTTGGAGTTTCCTACAGCATGCTTTAGCAGGGCAGCCTTTAGCTTCATATTTTGGTCGAAACGTTAGAAAGGATTTTTCTCCTTTCAGTAATCGATAATCTTATCGACTTCCCAGGATCACAAAAAACTTTAAACTTTTTTTTTTGTTTTTTTGATTAAAATTTAAGAACCAAAACTTTTCAACATGTAGATCCTGTCAGGATTATAAAGCAATTGCTATTGTAAGAGCAATTTGCCGTCAGACCTGGCAAGGATCGCCATGAAGTGAGCTACCCAATTGACACAAATATTTTTTGGGACTCTGCCGTAATGAAGGCAGAATAACAATTATTTTTATTTAATTAAATTTCGTCTTATTTATAGGAATTCTTAACTCTAAAATTCTTACTTGCTAAATACATATTTACTTCTAAGCCTATGTACTGGCTATGTAGCTCAGTGCAGTCAGAAACATACATACAAGCATATACAGCTGGCAGCTGCAAGTAATGCCGTTACATACGTACGCACACATGTACTAAACGTGGAGCTGCTAGCAATGCAGTCGCGCACATTCACACATATGCGGCTAGCGTATGTAAGGCGATATGAAACTCTATAGCTAGTGCCGCTTATATTTGGGGCTCGTGAGAAAGTGAACGTAATTATGAATACGTTGACTCTGCAAAATGTTTACATTCCACAGCCAAACATTTAGAAGTCGGCGTGTGGCTTTGCTGTTGTTAGTGACATGCTCCGATATACTACAGTACCATAAAGCACATAAGAAGATAAGGCAGGCTTGACTCGGTGAAATGTCATAAACTTACATTTGGAGCAAGTTAAGTCCGAAGGCAAGTACGAATAACAAATTTTTACATCATCTGCATACATAAGAGCTCGAGAATGAGTCAAAATCTGTGGCAAGTCATTGATAAAAAGAGTAAAAAGCAGCGGGCCTAAATGACTGCATTGAGGCACCCCGGAGGTAACATTAATTGATTTAGAAATAACACTTTTATACAGCACCTTTTGAGTCCTATTAGAAAGATAACTTGAAAGCCATAAAACCAAATTCGACGGAAACCCCAGTAAATCGAGCTTCTGAATCAGAAGATCGTGAGTCACTGAATCAAAAGCTTTACTGAAATCAGTATAAATCACATCCGTTTGCATTTTTGCCATAAAACCATCCCGAACTAAAGAAGTAAACTCTAATAGGTTTGTGGTGGTTGATCTACTTCTCACAAAACCATGCTGACAGGGTGATAATATGGAGATACACGAATGTTGAAGTTGACTGGTAATTATTTGTTCAAAAGTTTTGGGAATAGCTGAAAGCTTGGCAACTCCTCTATAGTTCTCAATATTAGATCTACTACCTTTTTTGTGTAGAGGTATAATAAATGACTGTTTCCAAATTGACGGGAAAGATGCCGATTGCAAAGATAAATTGAACAATTTTAGGATCGGTTCTGTCAGACTCACGGCACAGAACTTAAGCACACAACCAGGTTAGCAAGTTGTCTTGTGAACCAAGGTGGCTTACTACTTTTAGCCTTAATAAAATGAACAGGAACGCAAAGATTAATGAAGCCATTAATGTAACTGTAAAAAATAGTAATAGCAGCCTCAATATCGTTACATGCATAAAGATCAGGCCAATCATGGGTAGCAATCAATTGGTTGAGCATGTCAAAGTTCGCCTTTTTAAAACATCTCGAGCGAAAACGAGAGCTCACTTCCAAAAAATTAATCGTAGGCACCAAATTATCCAGTACAATCTCAAGCGTGGGGTGCAAGGGATCTTCAGGCAGGAATAAGGCAGAGATTCGACAGAGGCCAGTATCCAATGAGTTATCCACAAAAGCTAAGTCTAACAACTTATTTTTGGAGCTTACCACATTATTTATCTGAAGTAAAGGCAAATCTATAAGCGAGCCAACAAAATCGTGCTGAGTTACAGGAGTCAAAACGTTTGAATCATCGTTGCAAATCCAACTGACGAATGGTAAGTTAAAGTCCCCAAGAACCACTAGGCGATCATTATCGCGCAAGCAAGAATGCAGGCTGTGGATAGCTGCTTTATGGCAATCGTAAGCATAAATATCCGACCGAGGCGGTATATAAGAACAAGAAATATATAAAAAAAAAATTGGTAACAAGAGCTTTACAGCTATGAATTCAATTTCATGCACGTTGTCAAAATTCAACAACTCAGATGAAATCAGAACACCGCCTGCTCTCGACCGAAAAACATGGTAGTCATTTGAAAATAACTCAGTATTTAAATTATCTAGCTTTAGCCAAGTCTCTGTAAACGCAATCACTTGCGCTGTAAAATTAAAACTATTAAGATAAAGATCATTCAACTTAGAACGTAAACCACGAACATTCTGGTAATGAATGGTTACTTTTGAATCGTAGTAGCATGGTTGATAACCAAGTTTTTTGAACTCCTATACGTAGGAGTCTCGCCCTTTGACTTATTAGTGTACAAACACACCAACGAATGTACTGGCCAAAAAGATTTTTCAAGAACCTTATCAACATACTTATCAAGAACTGATATCTTAAAAGACGAAAAATCCCTGTCAAAATTAAAAACAAACTTATGTACTCTAACGTAATTAGAATTCGTAAGACTAACCCCCCTATTGTAATTCACAACTTGCAAAAAAACACAACTTATTTGTATTATTATGATTAACCACATGATTTTGCTGTCAAAACGAACTAAAAAAATAAAGTTGGCTGAAAAAGTTGTGTTGTGTTGTGAATCATAATACAAATTTTACAACTGCAACACAACTTTTTATTTAGTTATGAATCACAATATGGGCCTAAGCTTATCTAAAATATAGCTAATAATATCAGCATCCGCCAAAGATGGATCCAAACGAGATACGAAAATAGCACGACGAGGCGGCATGGCCGTAACCAACCGGGGACCAGTTGAATTCGTATCAATATCATCCGAATCACCAGCAGGACCAACAAATTCAACATTGTTAGCATAATTGACAGCATCAGCACCTTCGGCAACAGGAGATGAAGAATTTATAACAATTTCTGCATTCTCAACCATGTCACACGAAACTCCAGCATTATCAATAACCTCAACAGCACTATTCGAAAAACCAGCGTTGTTATTTAATGCCGAATCAGCACCATTATTCCTATCGTTCTCATTAGCATTGGCCTTAGCAGACAATTTTACAGATCGACTGTTTTTATTTCTGTTAGATTTTTTGTTTACTTTATTGATTTTAGCAGCAGCCGTATTGGTATTTTGACCAACTGCTGCATTTTCAGCAACAACAACATCATCATTATCAGACATGACAGAAGAAGAATTGATAACAATTTCTGTACTCACAGCAGGTGTATCCGTAGTTTGGACTGCTGTTGCATTTTTAGCAACAACAACAGCCTCAGTAACAGAATTGAATCTTTTATTTGCAGCAGAGTCATTGCTAACTCTGTTGATTTTAACCGAAGCCACATTCAAATGTTGAGCATCGGAATCATTTTCTGCTACAACAACAGCCTCATTTGCAGAGTTGAAATTTGCATTCGTGACAGTCACACTATTATGCGCACAAACAGGTTGGCGACCAATAACATGATCAGCTGGTATGGTTTGCATATAATTTAGCTGAATCATGTTGTTAGCAGAAGTAGCAGGTAAGGCGCCAAAAGCATTAAAGGCAGTTGGAGACAGCAACGGCGTACTGAAACCCGATGAGGGGTGAAGCAGAGATGAAAAAACAGCATTAGTGCAGCAATTGTTGGTGGTATTGTCAACCACTGTAATACCCGCCTGGCTAACAGCGGGAAAATGATTAGCAGGCACAGGCAATAAATTTGTAGCATTAGCTCTGTTGTTGTTGTTTGCACCATGAACCTCCTTGTTTATTAGGGCTTTTAGCTCACTCATTTCCATCAACAAATCCTTAATTTTACCACCAATGAATTCAATGAGAGACTCAGTGCTCCGTTTTTGCGACAGACGAATGTCATCCAATGATGAAATAAAACGCTCAGGCAAGTTGACGCATTTTCCACACAAGTACACAATGTTGCGGTTATTATGTTTTATTTTCGTCGCTCCCTCTTCCGAAAGTTGAAAAACATGATCGTCGACGTTGATTCCCTCTGCTTCCATAGCCTCTCGCAATCGTGATTGTAGCTCTGCTTTATTGCCCGTCGTTGCCAATCCACGTCATTCCAACTCATTTTAGAGCAGCTGGATCTTCAACTTTGCCATGTCCTTGTTATCCTTGCAATGTCCTTGTTACCTTTACAATGTCCTTGTTTGTAACATAGAATACACATACGTGAACTTAGCTTTATATTCATATAATAATATCATCTCTAAACAGCATATCAATATATATAGATATCGATAGATCCTGGTGATCACTACACACACTTATACTTTTCCTATTAAATAAATTGGTTGTACATTAAACACGCGGTTGGTCTTATCATTTATTGCCGACCATTGTATACCTTATATAGTAGCGCAACTCGCAAAAAACACACGCACAGCATATTCCCCATAAGCACAGAAAAATATTTTCTCAAACGTTTGGTGAATAATGAGGGTCAATAATGTACCACGATTTGGAAAAAATTTATTTTAGGGAATGGTATAGGGGGTCGTATGTATAAAAACTGTGAAGGTAGAAACTGCCGGACATTTATATTATAATTTTTATATTTAATTATAACTCAAGTTAATACTCATTTAGCAAAAATGTTTACCTGCTACTGGTAGTTTATCACTAAATCGAAAATTAATTGATTGATTAATTGATATTAAGTTTTCAAAAAGTGAGAATTGACGTTGAATGTTTCATCTCAAATCCGTCTCAGATTGATATCAAACAAAATGGCTTATTGGGCTTCATACTATTCCTTCATTCCATTTCATTTGGAGTCACTCAGCCAGTGCCTTCCACTCAAATTCGTAAGAAGAAGAAAAAAAGTTGCCAAACTATAGAGGGATAAACAATGTTGCCGACTTCACATGGTGTCAGAAGACGAAGACGCAGAAAATAAAGAGGAAATAGTCAACGAAACAAGCGAAACAATGGTAAACTCAGCAAATGATGGCTCGGAAGCTGCCGAAGTATCGGGCATCAAAGCACCGAAAAACCTAACTTTAACAGCAGACATGCACACAACGTGGAAACAATGGATACAGCAATTCGAGTGGTACGCAACTGCTGTCCAGCTAAATAAGAAATCCGAGGAGATTCAAGCAGCCACGTTGATGACATGTTTAGGCGTAGAAGTTATAAATATATATAACTGCTTCAATTTAACCGAGTAGCAGTCTAAAAACATAAAAGTCATCAAGGAAAAGTTCGCAAATCATTTCAACCCTAAATTAAATGTCTCATTTGAACGTTTTAGCTTTTTCAAAGCAGTTCAAAATGAAAACGAATCATTTGACGAGTTTTTGACTAGGATGAAAACGCTAGCGAAAACATGCGAGTTTGGTGAATTACATGACTCGTTAATCAAAGACAAAATAGTGTTCGGCATAAAAGCAAACCTAGTAAGAGAAAAATTACTTATTAAAAAGCGACAGCAATTTGCAGGGCCAGTGAACAGGCAACTAAACAATTGAGAGAAATTGAAAATCCTCAATCTACGCACGTACTATCGCTCAGAAAGTCAAAAGAACGAAACAACAAAAACGAAAAGAAATTCGCATGCAAAAGGTGTGGCACAACACACAAACCTCGTTCTTGCCCAGCATTCAATAAAACCTGCAGTAAGTGTCAGAAAAAAATCACTTTGCGTCACAATGTGCATCAAAAAAAGAAATCAACAGAAGAGACGAGGGGGCCAACCAGAAGGTGGACACGCTTAGCAACACCGAAAGAGAAGAAACATTGTATGTTTGCGCTCTGACCACAAATAGCGAAGAAGATTGGATCGAGTCAATTAAAGTCGGACCAACGAAGTTTGACATCAAGTTAGATACGGGAGCACAGTGTAACGTTTTACCAGAAAGCATCGTCACAAAAGTAAGAGGAAAAATAGCAGCGTCAAACACCAAGCAACTAATTAGTTATACGAGAAACAAGATACCGGTTGTTGGACAAACAGATTTGATGTGCGTAATCAAAAACGTCCAGGTAAGCGTCAATTTTAAAGTAGTTAAAGAACAAGTTTGCCCAGTACTTGGTAGAAAATCTTGCGAAGAGTTGGGACTAGTAGCCAGAATTCAAAGCTTAGTCATGAATAAAGATGACGACATATTTAAAAGGCTAGGGTGTCTACGAAACTACGAATATGACATTGATTTAATAGACAACCCTAAGTTCGAAATAAAACCGGCAAGAAGAATACCATATGCAATAAGGGATAATGTGAAAAGGGAGTTGGACAAAATGTTTACAATGGAGGTTATAAAACCCGTCAAAAAACCAACCCCAGCCGTTAGTCCCATGGTAATAATTAAGAGAAAACAAGACATTCGAATATGTATAGATCCTTCTGACGTGAATAAAAATACCAAAAGACGTCACTATCCATTAAAGACAATCGAAGAAATTGCAGCAAGGATCGCTACGTCTCGATACTGTACACTGCTTGACTTACGACGAGGCTTCTGGCAAATAAAAGTGTCTAAAAGAACACAAGGATATTTGACATTTAGCACCCCGTGGGGTAGGTATTCGTGTTTGCGTCTTCCATTTGGCGTGGTATCAGCGCCCGAAGTATTTCAAGAAATAATGTCCGAACTACTCAAAAATGTAAGTTATCCACGCTGAAAGCTTAGAAAAATTAAGAACTATCACACAACAAGTCTTTAGTATCCTTTGCCAATCTGGACTGAAACTAAATAAAGAAAAATGTATATTTGATGTTACTCGATTAAAATTCCTCGGACATATCGTCTCATACAAGGGGCTAGAAGCGAACCCTGATCGTATCGAAGCAATCAAACTTCTTAAACACCCAACAAATAAAACGGAACTTCAACGACTACTAGGTATGGTAACGTACTTGAATAAATTCATTCCCAATGGGGCCTATTATGAATTCCGTCGGAACTCGTTACTCGATAGAAATCATAAAACTTATCGGAATTTAGGAGATAATTTTGATAAATGTCGTGATTTCTATCGACTTTCCCGTACCGACGGAATTGATAATAGGCCCCAGAATGTCAAAACTGACAGAGCCCCTAAGGCAACTATTAAAGAAAGAGTCTGTGTTTATATGGGAACATGAACAGGTACAAGCATTTGATAAAATAAAAGAGTTGTTGACACAAGCCCCAGTATTAAAGTTGTATGACGTCAATGCGCCAGTGCTTATTTCGACGGACGCAAGTTCTAAAAGCTTGGGAGCAGTCCTCATGCAAGATGGTCACCCGGTGGCATACGCTACAAAGGCCTTGACCAAAACAGAACAAAATTATCCTCAAATCGAGAAGGAGGCACTTGCTATAAAATTTGCATGTCAAAAGTTCCATGAATATATCAGCAATAAAGAATTAACTGTCGAGTCCGATCATAAGCCATTAGAATCGATATTTAAAAAAAGCGTAGAGGCAGCGCCAGCTAGGCTGCGCAGAATAATCTTTGACGTGATGCAATACAACCCGAAAGTAATATACAAAAAAGGTAATGAAATCCCGATAGCGGACACTCTTAGCCGTGATTGTCGTAACAATTTAACAGAATCAGTTGAAAATGAAACATTGGAAGTCATGATCGTCATGTCAATGTCTAAGAATGCAATCGAAGAGCTTATTGAAGCAACGGCGGAAGACGAAGAGTTACAGCTGCTAATCAAATTCGTCTTAGCAGGTTTCCCGAATGAAAGTAACAAACTTCCGATAGAAATAAAACATTATCATAACTTCCGGGACGAAATAGGTTATTATAATGGCATGGTATTTAAAGGTGAAAAGGTCATAATACCAAAAAAATTAATTTCAAAAATGCTTAAGGCTATACACACAGGGCACTTAGGTATACAAAGTTGCCTCAAAAGAGCAAGACAAGGACTTTACTGGAAAGGACAATACAGTGACATCCTAGAAATGGTGAAATGTTGTACAATCTGCGAAAAAACACAAAGGGCAAAAGATAAAGAAGAAGTCCTGTCTAGGGAAATACCTACCCTTCCTTGGCAAATAGTCGCATCGGATATACTGTTTTTTTCAAAATGAGCCATACATAGTGATAACAGACAGTTACTCGAACTACACGGATGCGAAAAAACTAAAAAACCAAACATCACAAGAAATAATACACCACCTTAAAAATTGGTTCTACGTACACGGCGTACCCGAAATTTTCGAAACTGATAATGACACATCATATAATAACAAGGAATTTAAAAATTTTGAAAACACCTGGTGCTTCAGTCATCGTACATCCAGTCCTCTGCACTCACAAGGAAATGGATTAGCAGAACGAGCGGTACAATTAGTAAAAAACATTCTACGAAAATGTAGCCTTGACAACACGGATTACCGGCTAGCACTACTTAACTGGAATAATACCCCTAGGGATTCGACATTGGGCTCTCCCAATCAAAGGTTATACAGCCGAATCACACGATCACAAATACCTATATCTATCCAAAACCTTGAACCGAAAATAATGAAAGGTATATCACATCGACTTAAGACGTTAAGGGAACAGCAAGCACAATATGCTAACAAAAATACAGTGAAAGCCGAAAACTTTCAACCTGGTGATCACGTGCGCATGAAAATGTACCAAGAAGGAGAAAATGGCCAGCAGGAAAGTAACGAAGGACATAGCAATCAGACCGTAATAGCACCACCGTTACAAAAAACCACAAGATCGGGAAAGATTGTGAAACCACCATCCAGACTAAACTTGTAACTAATATGTATTAATGAATTCATAACATTGTTCAAAATTCTATTTTTACTATATGTTACTAACTTTATTTTCATTTATAAGAAAGGAGGATGTAACATAGAATACACATACGTGAACTTAGCTTTATATTCATATAATAATATCATCTCTAAACAGCATATCAATATATAGAGATATCGATAGATCCTGGTGATCACTACACACACTTGATACTTTTCCTCATTGTTAAATTATTGTGACGAATTCAATAATTCCTCGACTATTTTTCCCTGAGTTCGATCACTGTACGTTAAATAAAACACTCAGATTCTGCTTAATAAATAGTGCGCTTTATTCAGTACTAAAAACCGTAGTACAATATCGCGGGTTAACTCACTGTTCAGTACTTCACTGTACAACACTTGAAAATAAACTGATTCATTTGCGTTGTCTTTGCGCGGTTTATATACCCTAGCAAACAGCAGCATCACAACCTAGAAATGTCTACACCTTTCTGGTTTATTCGTGCAACAGTGTTCTCGAAGCGTTTATCTATCGTCATCTCCTCTTTGTGCCACAATCGTAAACACGCGAGCTGCCTCTCTCGCTCTCACGTCATGTATGTAAACAGCTGTAGTTGTGGTAGTGACGCTAGTGATAGAAATACGCTAGAGTTGGGAGATGAGCGATTCTTGAGAACATTCGCCACACTGCCCTCCACCTAAGTCTGATCGTCCCGATCAGACACATTTCCTGATCCAAACGTTGCTAGCCTCTCCAGGTGAACCACCTTCATTTTGTTTCATGGTCTTCCAACAGTTTGTATGCGGTAGACAACATCATTTATCCGCTTTATTACTTTATATGGGCCTTCCCAGTTACATTGCAGTTTTGGGGACAAACCTTTCTTTCGTTGTGGGTTGTATAACAGCACTAAATCTCCTTCTTTAAAACCTTCCGAGTTGATGGCTTTGTCGTATCTGGCTTTCATCTTATCACTCATGATCTTCGTCCGTTGTCTTACAAGATCGTGTATTTCTCTCATTTCTTCTTCCAAGATGCTAGTGGACTTCCTGGCATTTATTCCTTCATCAGCATTTATCCCAAACTTCAAGTCAGCTGGCAACCGCAGATCATTCCCAAAAATTACTTTTGCCGGAGTTTGACCCGTAGTTTCATGTATTGCCGAGCGATATGCCATCAGAAACAAGGAGATGTGCGTATCCCAATATTTCTGGAACTTATCCACTACTTTCCTCATGTGCTCTTCCAAGGTTCGATTGAAACGTTCCACCATGCCATCTGACTGAGGATGCAATGCAGTTGTTCGAGTTTTCCGAATACCCAATATCTTGCACATTTCTTGGAATACGACTGATTCGAAATTCCTGCCTTGGTCAGAATGTAACTCCATCGGTACACCAAACCTCGCTATCCAATTGTTAGTGAACACCTCTGCAATGGTTTCTGCCTCTTGATTTGGAATCGGGTAAACTTCTGGCCATTTGCTGAAATAGTCCATAACAACTAATACGTACTTGTTCCCGAGTTTGCTAGTAGGAAATGGGCCAGCTACATCCATGGCAATCCTCTCAAACGGTGCACCTGTGTTGTACTGCTTCATCTGTCCATGACTTCTCGACTTCGGACCCTTTGCTTTGATGCACTCATCGCATTTGGCAATCCACTCCTTTACCGACTGACCGTAACCAACCCAATAAAATGTCTGCTTAATCTTCTCCAAGGTCTTCTTGACTCCTAGATGACCTCCACTTGGATCGTTATGCATTTCCCTGAGAACATCAGACACCCGCTTCCTTGGAACAACTATAAGCTTCCGACCGCATTGACCATCCTCACTCTCCCATATTCGATGCAAACAACCGGATACCATTCGTAAACTGTTCCATTGTGCCCAATATGACTTGGCAACTGGACTCGCCGCTGACATTTCTTTTCTTGCTGGTCGTTTGTTTCGCTCGATCCCTCGGATCACACATGCCAGATCTGAATCTTCCTGTTGACTTCTCCAAATATTCTCAAGTAGGCATTTGTCTATCGAAGCCATTGGTCGAGGAGGTACCTTTGCCTTTCGAGTGTCCCTGTGCCTCATCTCTAATGAAACTCCTTTGGTGTAATACCCAATGTTGTGTCCAAAGATCAGAGGTACTTCTTGGCCATTGTATCTCATAACTCTATTTCTCAGGTTCATGTGAATGTCTCTCACAGCCAAGAAGTCGACGCCAATGATGACTTCGTCCACAATATCTGCCACTAAGAAGTTGTGGTATGTAGTCGCATTCCCAATCGCAACTTTGCACCGCACTTCTCCATGAACCAGCTTACTTTCACCAGTTACTGTCCGCAACTTTGCATCCTGCAATGGTCGTACTCTCTTTTGGACCAAGTCACTTCTAATGATGGAATGAGATGCGCCAGTATCCACAGTGAATAACCGCTCTTTTCCGTCCAAGAAACCTCTAACAGTAACAGTACTTGCTTTCCCTCCGACCTGCGACACAGAAACTATAGGGCATTCATCTTGGTCATCTCCTCCAGCGTTACCCTTACGTCCACAAGCATTGCCGAAGTCTCTGGAGCCGATGTTGCAATGACGCACCATATGGCCAGATTTTCCGCACTTGAAGCATTTAATGGCTGCTTCATTTTTCCGTTGCTTTCCGTTCAATGCTTCTAGGATTGCGTCCACCCATTCTGGTCGTTCTACTTCCACACGATGAGCTTTGTACGCTGGTTTGGACAAAAGTGATGCTGTTTCTTGAGTTAGAGCATGTGATACCGTCTCCGCAAATGATCTCTTTGGATTTGCATAGGTGGCCCGCTTCGCCTCCACGTCACGTATTCCATTTATGAAACTTTGGATTTTCACCCTCTCGATGTATTCCACTGGTGCGTCTGCGTTTGCTAGATGAGCCAACCTCTCGATGTCCGATGCAAACTCCTGTAATGTTTCGTTAGCCTTCTGGAAGCGATTCTGTAGCTCTATTTGATGTATCTGCCTTCTATGCTCGCTGCCGTAACGTCTTTCAACGGCTCCCATCAACGCTTCATAGTTGTTTCTTTCAGCGTCCGGAATAGTCTGTAAGATTTCGGCTGCAGGTCCTTTCAATGACACAAATAAAGCAGCGACTTTGTCCTCAGCGCCCCAGTTGTTCACAGCTGCTGTCTTCTCAAATTGTAGCTTAAATACCTGGAAAGGAACAGAACCGTCAAATGATGGGGTTTTTACCTTGGGTACGCTTGTGGAAACACTTGGACGATTCAGCTGCAACTCCTGGATACGACTTCTTAACGCATCCACCTCGGCTCGACTTTCTCCTCAAGCTGCATTAGTTTCTCGTCCATGCGCGCCTCTAGTTTTGAGGACATACGTGCTTCCTGTTCCTCCAGCTGTGTAGACAACTGCAATATTTGAGATGCCATGTGCGTCTTCGTTTCCTCCATGCAAGTTTTCTGTTCTTCAAACTTTGATGTTATATTCGTCGACATCTGAGCCAATACAGCCAACAGCGAGTTTGTGTCCACATTTGCCACTGAATCCGGAGTATCCTTTTGCTCTTCTATTTTCGTCGCTCCCTTTTCCGAAAGCTGAAAAACATAATCGTCAACGTTGATTCCTTCCGCTTCCATAGCCTCGCGTAGACGTAGACGTGATTGTAGCTCTGGCTTATTGCCTGTTGTTACCATTCCACGTTTCTCCAACTCGTTTTTGAGTTGTTGGATCTTCAAGTCATTAAACTTTGCCATATCCTTGCAATGTCCTTGTTACCTTTACAATGTCCTAGTTATCCTTTTCAGTGTCCGTGTTATCCTTTTCAATGTCCTTGTTATCCTTTACAATGTCCTTGTATTTATTTAACAATACCGCTTCTGACACCAATTGTGACGAATTCAATAATTCCTCGACTATTTTTCCCTGAGTTCGATCACTGTACGTTAAATAAAACACTCAGATTCTGCTTAATAAATAGTGCGCTTTATTCAGTACTAAAAACCGTAGTACAATATCGCGGGTTAACTCACTGTTCAGTACTTCACTGTACAACACTTGAAAATAAACTGATTCATTTGCGTTGTCTTTGCGCGGTTTATATACCCTAGCAAACAGCAGCATCACAACCTAGAAATGTCTACACCTTTCTGGTTTATTCGTGCAACAGTGTTCTCGAAGCGTTTATCTATCGTCATCTCCTCTTTGTGCCACAATCGTAAACACGCGAGCTGCCTCTCCCTCTCTCGCTCTCACGTCATGTATGTAAACAGCTGTAGTTGTGGTAGTGACGCTAGTGATAGAAATACGCTAGAGTTGGGAGATGAGCGATTCTTGAGAACATTCGCCACATTATATAAGGTTAAGCAGATTTTGACATTTGCCAAGGCATAGCTTCCTTATTAGAGTTGCATTTACGAAGGATGCAAAAAGGGTAAAAAAAATCCCCCTTTAGGAAAATTGTAGTTGAAAAGGAAGGAACGCCGTTCGCAAAATTTCAGGATTTTTTTCCCGGAAACCTGTCTTTTCCACATTTATTTTTTAAAATTATTAGGAAAATTAAATCAATTATAAATTTAACTGTAAAAAGCATGCCCTTTTTGTGGATAGCAGTAAACATGTACGAAATAAGCATATAAAATGGTTTATAATTGGATTTCATCAATCGCCGGTGTGAAAAACAATCTCTTAACGTCTGTGGCAGCGGTCTCAAGAACTGGCCTCGGAGATACAAAGGAGAAAAAAGCTACACCAGGGTTTTCAGCAAAGGGAGCGACCGCGATGGCAACTACGAGTCTGGACTCCCAGGAGACATCTCTCCTCCGTTCTGCGTACTTGGAAAAACGATTGGCCGCAAGGACCCTTAATAAATATGAGGAAATTTCGCAGGAAACGATGTCGCCGTTGGAGCAATCTCTGATACCGGATTTCCAAACCACTTATGTGGCAAAGACGGTAAACGGAAACCCTTTCAAACGCAAGAGATCGGACGTGGAGTTAAAACCTCACCCCGGAGTGGGCAAACCAAGCTTTGCCGAAGTAACTAAGGACAGGATCCTTATAGGCATTCTTGACTGAGGCAACGACCGTTTGGCCATACCCAAAAACCGGTGGCGTTACGTCCGGAACGAACTCGGTAACGCTCTTATTGGCGTTTATTTGAAGACTCCGGGTGGTACAGCGGCGGTCACAGATGCGGGTTGGTACCCAGGACACATTAAAATAGTCGCGTGTGACGACGCATGAACTGTCGCACTGTACAAGGTAGCAGCAGCAATACAGGGTGAAGTCTACAAAGGTGCAAAAATCGAGGTCGTCGACTGGAATGACATTCCGGCTTGGCCAAGGGCAAGGGCCTGCCATCTCTGCAGAGCCTGAGAGAATTATCACGATAGTCCAGATAACGAATCAGTCCCTCTCGACGCAGGACTGGAGTGTTGGGGATGCGGTAGGGCCTGACAGACAAGTGGTCTTCACCATGAATAAGGACGCACTCGAGCCCCTTAAAAGTTGCAATGGACTGGTGCATTATAGTGTAGGCCAGATCGTTATCCACGTAAACCGTGCCTATGCAGATCGCGCTGCCATCTCCGCTCCTCCGGGGGACTCGAATATCGAAGTAATGCAAGAGGAAACGGAGGAGTTCTACGCGAAAAGCATGTTATCTGCCACAGCACTTTAGCAAAGTGATGTGAACAGCTCGGAGATGGAAGACAGCTTGCTGGACTGGGAAGGCCTCGAAGTCACGGTGGTAGCAACCAATCCTGAGCGCATTATCTCTGATGCTTCAGTCAGCAGGGCTCCCGTTACGCCAACTCGTCGTTGAGAGACAACCTCTCATGTTGGTGGTGCTTCAGATAAATCTGCACATTTCTAAAGTATCCTCGGCTGTTTCAAGTAGTCGTCTTTCTAAATGCGACATGGACGTGGTCCTCATCCAAGAACCCTGGGTCAACAGCTCGTGGATCTGCGGATTGGGGACTATGGGCTTCAAGCTCATTCGAGCCAGCGAGGAGGGCAAGGGCTGAATCTGCATTTTGGCTAAATGTGTGCTGGACTCTTTTCTTGTAAGAAGCTGGACTCTTTTCTTGTAAGAAGCTTTTTCCTTGATTTCTATTCAGCTTGAAACGATGAGGTAACGTATTTGTATGCTGACAAAAGGCTGCAGAAAAGGAAAATTGCTATTATTAAATTAAAATAATAAATTTTCATAACAATCTTACCAAATAGACAATTAATATTTCAAAATAAAAATAAAACAAACTTCAAAAGCTTTCAGTGTTGCTGTAATTTTGTTCGTATCAAGAATATTGGTTTATACTACCATTTTCATACGATTTTGAAAAGAAGTAGCACTGTCAATCAGACAAGGAAGCATGAAGCCGAGAAGTGTCAAAAACGTCTCGGATTGCTTAACCTTATATTATTAAACAATGCTTTTCCTATTAAATAAATTGGTTGTACATTAAACACGCGGTTGGTATTATCATTTATTGCCGACTTCACATTGTTATCCTTGCAATGTCCTTGTTGCCTTCACAATGTCCTTGTTATCCCGTATTTATTTAACAATACCGCTTCATCACCAATTGTAACGATCCGATGATTCCTCGATTATTTTACCTGAGTTCGATCACTGTACGTTAAATAAAACACTCAGATTCTGCTTAAAACAGTGTGCTCGAAACGTTTATCTATCGTCATCTCCTCTTTGTGCCACATTGGCAAACATGCGAGCTGCCTCTCCCTCTCTCGCTCTCACGTCATGTATCTAAGATCATGTTCACACTGATGCGAAAACACCTTGTTTTCGTGTAAAACATCTCACATAAAACAGGTGCGTTCATACCTGCAATTCTTGTTTTCATTTGACAGTAATCAGCTGTTCTAGAAATTGTGATTTGTGAGAAAAAATAATTAAAATTTTGTGAACGTACAAATGTGAGTTATTGTTTAAAATATTTGTTTTTATATTATATTTCATCAAATTTACTTTATAGCACAAACATTTTCATTTTGATTTTTTATAAATTCGGGCCACGAAATTCAAAATGAAAACATTTGACATATCAGATATATGACAGTATGTTTTTCGATTATTACCGATAAAATTTAGAGCCGACACTGATTGTGAAAGGTTTTCGTTGATGTTTTGGGATAAGGCATGATGTTTTCGCAGGTTTTCGGTTGAAAATTTTGTATGGCGAAAACATCGGTTTTCAGCATGTTTTGCCTCGAAAACCAGAATGAGCTCGAAAACACGCTAGTGTGTACATAGTATGAACAGCTGTATTTGTGGTAGTGACGCTAGTGGTGGAAATACGCTAGTGTTGGAAGATGAGCGATTCTTGAGAACTTTCGCCACAATACTATCGATAATACCATCGATAGTTTTGCAGTTCTAAAAAATACCGGCATCACTTAACAAAATATGTATTTACAATTGCATCCATAAAAAATATTTAGAAAACACAAATAAATATGAAACAACACAGAAAACCTGTGCACAGAGTACCGAAGAGGACTACTCAGAAAATGCAACAAATGCCTGATCGGCATTCCCACGCCAGTGAAAAAGGGTGGCCAATTCATGCTTCGATACCTGTCTTCGCACAGCAAACACTACCAAACCACCAAAATATGGGATCACTACACGCAAGCCAAATCAGTCTCTCGCTGCCTAATAATACATCTCACATTTGCATGCCTCCTAATATACAAAATAGTGAGCGTTCACGTAGCCCTAGTCGTAAAAGAAAGTGGAGTCGTGAGGATGCGTTAAAAGCTATTCGATTTGAGGAAGATTTTTATAAGCAAAAGTCTAGCGGTGCCTGCTTAGTTATACGTTTTCCAGATCCACCTTTAAATCCAGACATTGTGAAAGGATTTTCGAATGAAATTGACAGGGTTCACTTTCAAAACAACTCGTCCCCAAGATATTGTTTTGTCCGGTTGAAAAGTACTGCGAATATTCCAAAAGTTTTAAATGATATATCAAAAATACCCTTTGGAGTTGGCTTTTTATCTGCAGAAATGCGTGTTGATTCCAACAGAGTTCCAAGCACAAAGCCAGAGTTAATAGATCCATATACTCTTTATGTTGGCAACTTGCCCTTATCGGCGACTGTGGAAACAATGAAACAACATTTTCCTAATGCATTAAGATATGATCTTGCTTTTGGGTCGAAAAAAAAATCTGTTCGTTCTGCATTTGTTCATTTTGAAATTTTAGAAACGGCAATAGATGCAATTAAAAAAGGATTAGAGATTGATGGACGCAAAGCTGTTTTACGATTTCGAAGAACGAAACTCAATATTTCCTTCGAAAGTAGTATCTGTTCAATTGAAAGTGAGGCGAATCAGAATGACAGTAACACGGTGACTGTATCAACAAATGGCAATGCCCGTGCTATTTCAGGAAATAATATTGATAAATTTTCTATCGAGATCCCGACAAGCAATCAGCATTGTTCCTCTGTAATTGATTTAACCACAGAAAATAGTAATATAAGCGGGAATAACAGTAGAAACTGTTGCTCCAAGTCACCGTGTCTCAGTGTGAGCATTTTTAAGACTGAGAAGCCTGACGAAGGTAAATTTTTAGGCATGTAGTAGTTGTTAATACCTAAATATTTCATATTTATTACCTATAATTATCAATATAGATAAAAACACATCTATTTACACTCTACCTATTAAGGAAGAACTGTATGACTCCGAATATAGTTTCGAAGATGATTGCTCAAACTCGTATAACAGAAGTTCATTGAATAATTTCGAAAATACTAATATAAAAACCGAGGTCGAAGAACAAGGGCGGCCATGCATTTCAAATTGTACCAGAAAGATGCCGTTTAAGCCTAATGGAAATGGTGGTAAGAGAAATATATAGTAATTTCCAAATTTATTTCTTAAATTATATTTATTAATTGCGTTTAGATTATGCAGAGTATGGTGGAAAAAGTATGCAATACAATTTTACAGCCTCGGTTCAGCTCGGAAACTGCCAAACTAATGGTGCGCAGCCAGAGTCTGTCCCCAAAACAGTACATGTTGGAGTTGTACTAGATAAGAGTCGAAAAGATGATTTTAAACCTATTGAAAGGAAAAGCAATGTTGCACCGATAACCTCATTATCCGAAAAGAAGTATATTGAAAACTTGTACGACCAGCTGAATTCTGCTAAAGTATTCAAAAAAGAAGCACGCAGTGCATTTGATGAATTAGAAGAAATGCTTAAGGAATTTGATTAAAAATATTATATATCAATTATATTAAATCCCATGGCTGCAATGAAGCACGATCGCGAAAAGTACAACAATCGGATTCTTAAACAGTTATGTTAGCACGCAACAAAACGGTACACCCTAGAGTGTTTAAAGCTACAAACATCTACTAAAGAAAAATGCAGCCCTGTGCCTGTATGTCATCTAATCTGCCTACACGAGTTCACCTGACGTTAATATATTGCATTTTTGCGCCTGCCTTTTTCTTTTCGTTGGCGGAGCTGAACACACAGGACACAAAAGGCACAAGTATTTTAGCACACGATAAATTACATAACCATTACGTTCTAATATCAATTTTATCAATTTAACATAAAGAATCGCTTACTTTGTACAATAACATACACCTGAATTAAATGAATAGTTTACAAGGTATGTAATACAGCTCAAAATACGTGTTTATTTTTCCAACCGCCAACATTCTAAAATACTTCGTGGACAACGACAAGCAAAAGCACGTTGTGGAAAATATTGTTGGTTATCTCTACGTATCCGCCATTTGCTAACACGCCATGACCGAATTGCAATGTTCTGAAGGTAACCTTATTGGTGATCATGCGGATCCGGTTACTGGGGGCCATTCATCAATCGGAACACCTGCTACCACACTTCCGGCGACTGTGCCCGAAATATTTCCTATAAACAGTGCTTACCAAATGTCACCATATACATCGTTACACGCTGGGCTCGGAGGCGTAGATGCACCTATAAATCAACAGCCATGCTATACTACCACACCTATGATGCACAACCACGTTTCTCTTTACAACCGTCCATCATCTTATATTATGAAACCTCAGTTAAACTCAACGTACAAGATATCACCGTTGAACCTACCAGAACTAGATGGCGTGCGCCTGAACTTAGCTGACAAAGCCAAATTCCTAGGCACAGTTCTAGATAGAAAGCTCAACTGGAAGGAGAATGTCATCCAGCGCCAGAGGAAACCGTGCATTGCACTTTACACGTATAAAAGAGCCATTGGCAAAAAATGGGGGCTCAGCCCCAAAATTTGCAGATGGATCTACACTGCGATAATCCAGCCAATTATGCTGTATGGAGTCGTGGTATGGTGGCCTGCGCTAAGAAAGGCAACAAACCTAAATCTGTTAGGGAAAGTTCACAGATCGAGCATGATCTGTATAAGCGGGGCGTTAAGAACAACGCCCAATGAAGCTCTCCAGGCCATTCTTGGCTTTTTGCCACTCGATCTGGAAGGGTACCGGGCAGCAGCAGCATCGGCTGTGCGTCTAAGGGAAACGTCCGTCTGGGGCGCAAGCACTATTGGACACTCCTGTATTCTAAGATCTTACAGCTTTCTCCCTCTGAGCACAGATCGGTGTGCGACCAAAACAGTCGGAGATTGTTGTTTTAGAATAAACATTCCCAGCAGGGAAGACTGGGAGAACATAGATCGGTGTCCCGCTACTAATGGCGGCACTTTTATATACACCGACGGCTCGAAGTTAGACGGCAGAGTCGGAGGAGGGGTTTACTCAAGGGATTTGGACCTAGAACTCTCCTTTAGACTACCTGATCACAGCAGCGTCTTCCAGGCTGAAGTTTCAGCAATCATGGACGCCGTGACTTGGATAGGTGAACGCACCATCGGACAGGATATCTGTATTTTCAGCGACAGCCAAGCGGCCATCAAATCCCTTGGCTCTTACTCGTTCAACTCTGAACTGACGCTCAGCTGTCGTCGATCTCTTCAAGAGATGGCCCAACAGAACCGCGTGAACCTCACATGGGTCCCGGGACACAGGGACATTGAGGGAAACTGTAGGGCAGATGAACTTGCCAGGCAGGGCACGACCAAGCAGATTCTTGTTTTTGTTGTTGTTGTAACGATGTGTAGTCCTGCCCAACGCGTATTTTTCCTTAACCTAATTGTCATCAATATCTTCTAACGGGAGTCCAAGGAAACTAGCAGTTTCAATAGGATTGGACCAAAGAGAGATGGGTGTTAGAAGAGTGGGCTCAAATGAGCAAGAAAATAAGTGATTGGTATTGTGGGGGGACGAGCCGCATGCCGGACATACATTCGGCACATCAGGGTTCAGTCTAGATATGTAGGAGTTTAACCTACTACAATATCCAGAGCGTAATTGAGCCAGAGTGACCCTTGTCTCTCGCGGAAGATGACGCTCCTCTTCAGAAATGCCAGGTGTTGCGGCATGTAAGACATTGTTTAGCGGACAGAGCGCAGAGTAATGGCCAACAGACGTTGTATGGATATGCCCCAAAGCCTGTTTGTGCACCTGTAGATCAAACGGCGTTGTTATATAGTGACGGATCTCATCAAAATGTTTACGTAGATGCGACCTTATGGTCCTAGGAGTTTACAGCAGTTCAGTAGGTACTGCTTGTTTAGCATTTCATTATGCTCCCTAACTGGAAGCATTTCCACCTCATTATGTATATGAGATATAGGTGACATAAGGACGCACCCCGTAGCGGTTCTGAGCGCGGTGTTTTGACAGACCTGAAGCTGATTCCAGTGAACGTCTGCAAGCCCCGGCGACCATATCGGCGACGCATAGTTCAGGATCGGCCGACCAATTGCCTTGTACGTTACCAACAACGTTTCTTTGTCTTTACCCCAAGTACTGCCGGCTAGTGACTTGAGGATTTTGTTGCGGCTCTGTAATTTTGAGACAATTGCAGCTGAATGGGCAGCGAAAGTGTGCATGGTGTCAAAAGTCACTCCTAAGATTTTTGGGTGAGCGACAGTAGGTATTTTATGATCACCTACATAGATTTCTAATTCCATGCCAACCTGCGCCGTCCACGTCGTGAATAAGGTCGCCGAAGACTTTGTTGGCGACAATGTCAAGGTTCGGGCAGTGAAGAACTCGACTAGAGAGGGGAGATAACCATTTATTTTGGAGCACAGCTCATCAACGGAAGTACCAGTTGCCAATATCGTGCAATCGTCTGCGTAAGAAACAATCGTAACTTCTTCTGGTGGAGGAGGAAGCTTCGAAATATAGAAGTTAAACAATAACGGGGAGAGGACACCACCCTGTGGTACCCCTTGTTTTATCTTCCTGGCTTTAGATTTTTTTGTTTCTAAATACAACAGACGACCGACGACCACTGAGATAATTGGCGGTCCAACGCTTTAGACAGGGGGGGAGTGACGAGTCTTCCAAATCAGCTAAGTTGCCCATGATTTACTGTGTCAAAAGCTTGACTCAAATCAAGTGCAACTAGAACCGTCCTGTCATTAGGCCTATTTTGATTAAGACCGTCAGTTATCTGAGTGTTTATGACATTTAGAGCAGATGTTGTGCTCCTACCTTTCCTGAAGCCATGTTGGTGCTCGGCTAACATCAAGTGTGATGTGTAGAGCGGGAGTAGGACCGCCTCAAGTGTCTTTACTACTGGCGAGAGGAGTGATATCGGGCGATATGACTCCCCAATGTTAGCTGGCTTGCCAGGCTTTAGTAGTGGGATCACAGTTGCCTGCTTCCATTTGTCGGGTATGACAGCTGTGATCAGAGACAAATTGAAGACGGCCGTTAAATATTTGACTCCCGCTAGGCTGATGTGTTTTAGATGCACCATGGCTATGCCATCAGGGCCGATGGCTTTGGAGTTTTTGGCCTTCCGGATGGCCTCTTGAACCTCTGTAGCGGTGATGGGAACGGGGGCATAGTTTTTGTGTTTATGCGCACGCCTGAAGATTCCACGTCTAGCCCTGTCTTGCGCAGGGTGTGGGACATATTGTCGACAAAAAGCCTGTGTACATTTCCTGGGGTCATTTATTGTCTTGTCACCAAAGGTAATGTCGACATTTTTTGGTGGACCCGAAGGATTCGACAAGGACTTGACGGTGGACCATAATTTCCCAACACCGGTAGAGAGGTTACAAGACCTGAGGTGCTCCTCCCATTTGGTTTGTTTGTGTTCGTTAACCAGCCTTCTGATTTCCACGTTGAGATCACCGATCTGTGGGTCAGATGGATCGATGTTGCGTATGAGGTCACGTTCGTTGGCCAAGGCTGCGGCCTCAGCTGGGAAGTTAGGCCTAATATCTTTTATCCTACCAGCTGGTATAAAACGGGCCGTAGCCTTTTTAATGACCTCACGTATGTTACGCTCGCCAACGTGTACGTCAGTGGGAATGGGAAGATCACCAAAGGAGCTCTCCGTGAATTCCAAAAAGCCGACCCAATTGGCCTTTTTGAAATTCACGTAAGTTCTTTTCTCCGACGTGATAAAATCCGTGGCACGATCGACAGACAGGATGATAGGCAGGTGGTCTTATGACAGGGCCACCATAGGTTGCCAGTTGATGCTGTTAATTAACCCCGGGCTAACAATAGTTAGGTCCGGGGAGCTACTGCAGTTAACAGCCATCCTAGTTGAGGAGTCTCCGTTCACAGTACAGAAAGAGGAGTTATCAATTTGCTCGGCTAATTCCCGTCCTCTGCCGTCCACAGAAAGGTGTGAATGCCACATATCATGATGGGCATTAAAATCGCCCATGATGATACGGTTATCGCCACAAAGAAACGCCCTAAGGTCAGGACGATAACTTCTGGGGCAGCAGGTAACGGGAGGAATGTATATATTGATTAGCTCGAGATCAACGCCACCAGCTTGTATAACTATACCTTGACACTCTAAAGGTAAGTCACTTTGGTCAGTGTTGATATCAAATTCCCTATACTGCACCGTATGGTGTACAAGGAACGCGAGACCACCTCCGCCGTCCGTACGATCATGCCGGAGTACGTGGTAGCCTCCACTCGCTCGGAGATTCGAGTGGGGGCCAAGTTTTGTCTCCTGGATTGCAGCAATTTTGATTTTATGTAGCTGCATAAATGTGGTTATCTCCGCTATCTTGCCGGTCAAGCCGTTGCAGTTAAATTGCAACAATTTAAATTGCGAAGGAGAGGCAATGGCCACTCTGGGAGTTAAAGACTGATGTGTTCGCCTAGATGATGGTAGGTTATGTCGCGATATTGATCTCCGTTGCAGTCCTGAAGCCGGCGGAATTCGTTCACTATTAGATGAGTGTACATCCGTCGGCGTTGAGGGCTGCACAACTCGACAGCAAGGCGCGACAAACACATCAGTCCAGAGATTTCTGTTTGCGAGCCCAGAACATATGCGTAGGTGACACAGGCCTAGGCAGGAGTTGCACTTGACCGATGCCACAGACGCATATATCCTGTGCCGACATACAGTGCACGAAGAGTGAGGGACCAGAAGTTGATGGACTTGACTTTCATTCGTGCTAGTGCCGGAAGAAGTTATTAAAGAGTTTAGAGACGGGGGCTGAAGCTCAGTAGTGCTACAAGCATCAACTGATGTGCTACGAAGAAAGTAGCCATGAGTGGGTGCTTGTGCTGTTGATGCACTAGAAAGTAAGCTACAGCCGGGAACACATATATTCTGCTGGGCAATATAATTATTGCAGGTCGTGGAGACTTGATTATTATTAGAGGGCGATAAAGCAACATATGAGCGTCGCTTGCCTCGGGACGTCCTAGGACGTGAACAGCAGGGCGCCACAAAATTTTTATAGAAACTAATGGGCCGATGTGTTTTTGGATCTAGTCCGGAGCAACTAGATTTGTGCAACCAACCTTTGCATGATGCACACTGTACTGAGTGTGATCGTCTTGTATATATTTTCTTCCGACAAACGCAGCAGAACCATTCTCTTGGGCCAGGATTTGGCTCAATGCCAGCCCGGATCAAGAGAATAAGGAGCAGCCGTGCTGCAAGGGGCTGTTCCGGGGATGACAATAGGTGAGGGAATCGTGACGCGTTAGACAGGGTCACTTCTTCAAGATAAAGAGCGCATAGCTATGCCGTTTGCCACGTGCAAGCTAATGCTGAAGGAGCATACACTCCGCGAAGCCAACGAAATATGGCTACAAGCCCCAGGGTGCCGGATATCCAAGCAAACCTGGCCAAAATGCGATCTTAAAAGATCTCGACACATATACGCCCTAAAAAGGAAGGAAATCTCCATATTAATAGGTGTTTTAACCGGGCACTGCCTTATTGGTAGGCACGCAGCAAGGCTAGGCGTTCCCTACCGACGATGCTGCAGGAGTTGCAAAGATGATGAGGAAGAGGAAACGGTGGAGCACCTCATCTGCAACTGCGCGGCCTTAAGCGGAGCGAGAAGGCGCTCTCTGGGAGTTCCCTTTCTGGTTAGCTTAAGCCAGGTCGCGGAGCTAGACATAAAGGACTTGATGGCCTTCATCAAGTTATCAAAATGGTTCGAGGAGGGGTAGCGGTGTCGGTTAGGAGTGTCAGTCCCGGGTTTCGGCTATATGGAGAGTCCCGGCAGCACTGGGATTTTCCATATGGCCGGGCCCCGGGACTGACTTTCCTAGTGTTTGGTGGTATCACAACGGGCCTTTTATTACTGGCCTAGGTGTGCCTTTGCGGCAGCCACTTCTACCTTAGGGGTGTAAAAGTAGGTCGCCTCCCAGTTGGTGCACCCTGGGTAACGCTAAATGACCTACATAGCCTGCACGGCTAGTTTAGTTTCTTGTATTGCCGGATCTACGAGAACGGTACCAGTACTTGTGCTGTACCCATCGTGCCGAAACGACCCGGGCCGTTTTCTTATATCGACCCGGCCAAGAGCAATACACTCGAGGTGACCCTGTCTGACATTTAGGCAGGGCTACACCTCGTTACAACAACAACAACCTACCTACCTAAACTCAACGTTCGCTTACCCGTCAGGGTGCGTTTACGGTCAGAGCCGTCACGTACCAAATAGCACCATTTTCACATCCATTCAAGGAGGTAACGACCAACATGCGTCGCAATTGCCAGTCGATACTTCACAGGCTAACATAGGCGCTGCATATATAGGAGCATACGGTGCTACCGCACCATACTAACCTGTCTCACCTGTGCACGGCTGTTCCGGGCAACCACATGGAGGTTTAGCGCCTGTCAGCGACAGCACGTGGGGCGGTCTATACACGCAGCCTCGGTACAATCTCGATGTAAGCTTAACGCCATCGCAAGCGGCAACACGCAATGTGCTTAGTAAAGATCTGCCACTCTTTTCTGGAAAACCAGAGGAGTGGCCGCTCTTCATTACAAACTACGAGCAATCAACTGAACGTTGTGGGTTTACTGAACAGGAAAATCTGATTCGACTACAAAAGTCACTACGCGGGGCGGCTTTAGAAGCTATAAGGGGGAAACTAATGATGCCCTCCACGGTTCACCTCGCCATTGCTACATTGCGCATGCTCTTCGGACGACCTGATGTTATCCACGACACTCTGCAGCGCAAATTGAGACAAATGCCACCAGTAAAAACCGATCGGTTGCACACTTTAATTGATCTCGCTCTAGGCGTTCAAAATTATAGGGCAACGATGCAGGCGTTGGGTCTTAACGACTATCTCAATGACCCTATGCTGATAAATGAGTTGTTGACCAAGCTTCCAGGGTATATGAAACTAGATTGGGGTCGTCGTCGAATGGCCACACCTCGCGTCGACATGGTAGCATTTGATGAATGGCTTTTCGGCCTAGCGTCGTGCGCCAGCCAAGTGACACCGCTTAGTTTTCCCACCTTTACGACTGGGGAGGAAAAAGCGGGACGAAGGGGCAACAGGGAAAGGGTTCTCATTCACGACAATAGTTCTAACAGGCATGAGGCAACAAAACCTCCCTGCCACCTGTGTGGTAACGACCATAATCTCTCCGATTGTCCAGACTTCAAATCAAAAAGCAGAAACGAACGTTGGCAGGTGGTAAAGGACAAAAAACTATGCATCCGTTGTTTCGAACCACATCTGCTTAGGCGCTGCTCATCCAAGCAAGAGTGCGGAGTTGATGGTTGTAGAATGGCTCACAACCCACTGTTGCATAGTCGATCACCCGCAGCAGACAGCAACAAGGTGAACAAAAATGACACCACAGGCAATGAGGGATCCGCAGTCCTATTCCATCAGCGTAAATTCAAAAGAGCAATATTTCGCTACATTCCAGTGACTCTATATGGACCGGCATCAACTTTAGAGACGTTTGCCCTGATCGATGAAGGAGCATCATGCACACTGATGGACAATAGCCTAGCCGAGCAATTGGGGCTTGACGGTCCCAGCGAAGAGCTTTGTTTGAGATGGACAGGCGACATCACTTAACAAGAGGTCAACTCGAAGTCTGTAAGCTGTGAAATATCTGGCAGGGGAGAAAACGCCACACACTACCGTATGCGTAACGTGCGCACAATCACCAACCTAGAACTACCACAACAATCCCTAAACGCCGAAGAGCTGGCAGAGCACCATCACTTAATACAACTGCCTATCATACCATACACCAGCTGCAGAGCACGCTTGTTGATAGGTTTAGATAACACAAAGCTTTCTATTCCGCTAGAGGTACACCAAGCCGAAGGTGATGATCTAGTAGCGGCGCGTTGTAAATTAGGCTGGTCGGTATATGGCCAAAACAATTCCGATCATCCACTACAAGAAAGCTTGCTGCACGTGTGCCCCTGTACTCGAGATAATCAAGTGGACAGCTTGATGAGAACGTATTTTTCCATAGAATCTGTAGGTACCAGTCCCACCGTAAAACCGCTCAGGTCAAAGGCAGACGAACGCGCATAAACCAGACGAAAAGAAGTGGGAAACAGGTCTGTTATGGAGATACGATCAAATCGACTTGCCCGACTCTTTCCAAATGGCCTATAATCGCCTTCAATGTCTGGAAAGAAAGATGGAAAAGTGTGGCGAGTTAAAAGAATTCGTCATTGAGAAAATTAATCACTACCTTGACAGAGGGTACGTATGAAAGCTCTCCGACAACGAAGTCAGTACAGGAGGTAGGTCCTGGTTCATACCGATGTTCACTGTCATGAATCTTAACAAAAATAAGAGACGAATCGTATGGAACGCGGCCGCCAAGGTGCAAAACACAAGCCTCAACGACGTACTGCTTACAGGCCCTGACCTCCTACGATCGATGGTGGGTGTTTTAACACGGTTTCGTGAACGACCGGGGGCTATATGCGGAGACATCCGCGAAATGTTCCACCAAATACACGTGAGGAAAGAGGACCAGGTGGCGCAACAGTTTATTTGGAGAGATGGTGATACCAGCCGGCGACCTGATGTATTGGCTATGACCGTTATGACGTTCGGAGCGTCCGGCTCCCCATCTTTAGCCAACTACATAAAGGACAAAAATGCCCAACGTTTTGAAAAAGAGCTCCCTCAAGCAGCGGCAGCGATCGTTAAAAATACATTTGTTGACGATTGGCTGCATAGCGTAGACGACGATGATGAGATGATTCGATTAGCTAACGATGTCCGCCGCATTCACGGCGAAGGCGGCTTCGAGATGCGGAGTTGGCTGTCAAATTCTGGACGAGTGGCGCAGGCGCTCATGGGAGGATCAGAGTCCACACATAAGTGCTTCGACGAGCCAGGTTAGGAGTTCCAAAAGGTTCTCGGCATGTGGTGATTGCCGAGCAGTGACGAGTTAACCTTCAAACATAACTTCAAGCCGGATGTTTTTGATGAGTCAAGCATACCGACGAAGAGGCAAATGCTTCGAGTGGTGATGACGATATTTAACCCCTTGGGTCTGCTAGGCTTCCTTGTGATCGAAGGCAAGGCAGCCCTCCAAGATGTTTGGCGCTCAGGCGTGGCATGGGACGAGCCCGTGCATGACAAAGAACGATCGTCGTGGTGGCACTGGGTGCGTAAGCTGAAATACATCAACGACATCCGCATTCCACGCTGCTATGCCTTGGCGAGCCGCAGTGACGATAACCAGCTGCACGTTTTTGTCGACGCCAGCATATCGGCATACGCAGCTGTAGCATTCCTGTGTTCCAACGTAAACGGCGAAGTTCAGTGCAGCCTTGTAGCATCAAAAACCAGAGTCGCCCCACTAAAGCCGCTATCTGTTCCGAGGCTCGAGCTGATGGCAGCAATTCTTGGGCTTCGTCTCGCTAAACTTATACAACAAGAGATCTCTCTACCTATTAGCCGCCGTATCTTCTGGTCCGATTCGAAGGACGTGTTATGCTGGATACGGTCCGACACCAGAAAGTTTCACCAATTTGTGGCCGTACGCGTCGGCGAAATCTTAGAAGAGTCACAAGTCAACGAATGGCGGTGGGTGCCCTCAAAGCACGACGTTGCGGACGACGCTACTAAGTGGAGTCCCCAAATCGACATTAACAACGCAGACAGATGGTTCAGGGGTGCGGAGTTTCTGAGGCTACCGGACACCTCCTGGCCCACATTCGAAATACAACTATCGCAATCCGCCTTGGAAACGATACAGCATATATCAGAGTACAACACGAGTGAAAAGGGTGCATCATCGGATCCCAACAGATTCAGCAAATGGGAGAAGCTACGCTCAGTACAGATGTGCGTTCTTCGTTTTCTTCGATCGACTAGAAAAACCCCAACCGAAAACCCTTTAACCCAGATGCTGCTATACGATACAACCTGCACAAGTGCCGAGCGTCTGCTATTTCGCATGTGCCAACGCGAATGCTATAGCGAAGAATTCAATCAACTGAAAACCGGCGGGGTAAGTCGTAAAAGTTCAATTTACAAACTTTCCCCATTCACAGATGAATACGGACTGCTGCGCGTAAAGGGACCGACGAAGCAAGGGGAGTGCCATCCGACCTGAAACAGCCGATAATTCTCCCACGGCATCATATCGTTACACATCTAATAGCAGACTTCTACCACCGCAAATTCCATCACCACCACAACGAGATAGTGGTAAATGAGATGAGGCAGCGATACTGCATTCCGGGTTTACGTGCGCTGGTGAGAGCGGTTGCAAAGGCCTGTCAACAATGTCGCAACCAACGGGCCATGCCAGATCCACCAGAAGTGGGCAGACTACCTGCAGATCGTCTTGCAGCATTTACTCATCCCTTCGCATACACTGGGGTCGATTATTTTGGACCCTTTGGCGTGATGGTAGGTAGACGGCATGAGAAGCGATGGGGCGTTGTGTTTACGTGCATGACCATCCGAGCCGTTCACATTGAGCTCGCGCCATCACTTTCGACGGACTCATTTCTCCTCGTATTAAAACTGTTCATAGCCAGAAGAGGCGTTCCCAGGCGCATTCTATCCGACAACGGAACCAATTTTAGAGGCGCCAGTCGAATACTGGCGGAAGAGATCGAGAAAATATCGTCCGACGCTATTATGCAAAAATATCCAAATATCGAATGGTCATTTATACCACCAGCAGCGCCACACATGGGTGGCGCATGGGAGCGCATGGTGCGCTCGGTGAAATCAGTCTTGATGGACATATTGCCAAAAAGCGGTTTGCGTGAAGAAGTACTGAGAGCTGCCTTAGCCGACGTTGAGAACATCCTCAACATGCGACCACTAACATATATTCCGCTAGACTCGCACGAAAACGAGGCTCTGACGCCAAATCATTTCCTTCTCGGTAATTCAAGCGGCATAAGAGAAAAGGATGACATCGACATAGGTCTTCCTACACAACTGAACGAAAACTTTCGTAATGCTGGCGATTTGGCAGATCGATTTTGGAGAAGGTGGCTCCGCGAATATTTACCTGATCTCACCCGACGCGCAAAATGGCTTGAAAACCCCCAAGTGCCAATCGCTCCAAATGACATCGTCATAATCGTAGACGAGAACGCAAAACGAAACACTTGGATGAAAGGAAGAGTACTAGATGTCATAAGGGGCGTTGACGGGCAAGTCAGAAGTGCAGTGGTCAAAACGTCCAACAGCTTGGTCACCCGCCCGGTTGTGAAACTTGCGCGCCTCGATCTGAAATCAGTGAACCCCACACCCACGCATGAAGTTCACGGAGGGGGGAATGTTAGCACGCAACAAAACGGTACACCCTTGAGTGTTTAAAGCTACAAACATCTACTGCAGAAAAATGCAGTCCTGTGCCTGTATGTCATCTAATCTGCCTACACGAGTTCACCTGACGTTAATATATTGCATTTTTGCGCCTGCCTTTTTCTTTTCGTTGGCGGAGCTGAACACACAGGACACAAAAGGCACAAGTATTTTAGCACACGATAAATTACATAACCATTACGTTCTAATATCAATTGTATCAATTTAACATAAAGAATCGCTTACTTTGTACAATAACATACACCTGAATTAAATGAATAGTTTACAAGGTATGTAATACAGCTCAAAATACGTGTTTATTTTTCCTTGCCTTGCACACGCCACCTCAAACCGTCGACTCGTTGGTGCATGCACCCTCCTCCTCCAAGCGGGGGTGGAGCCTCCACGTGGTGACACCCTGTAACGCTTCGGCGGCTAATTCGAGCGGGGACCCCAAGTAGTAGGGCCGAGTGTAAAACCGGTCTGAGTAGTCCGATGATCGGTGCCTCCTCCAGGGGCTCCGATCGGGAGGCCAAAGACGAGAGGGCCGCGCTCGCAAAAGTGGCTGTACAGGTCAAACGTGACAACCCTGGTCCTCCACCCAACTACGCCGATGCGGGTTGGTATCAGGGTAATGTGAAGCTGATCGCTTGAGATGTCAGTAGGTCCGTGGACTTGTACAAAATTGGCGCGCGCCTGAGGGCAGTGGACGTGGTTGATATCCCGCAACGCCCAAGGGCTGGAGTCTGGATTCCAGTTGGTTGCACGGAACCAGATGAGATTCTAGATGTGCTGCAAGAGTACAACCCTGAGCTGCCTACAGCAAACTGGAAGGTGGTGAACGTGGATAAGACCGATAAGGCTACCATGCAGATCGTTCTGCTTCTGGATCGAGGCTCTGGCCCGATGCAATTACGTAGTGAGGTATGGCTATGAAAAGGTGGTCCTCAAGGTATACAAGTCCGATACCGAGGCCCTACCCAACCTCTCCTCTAATGCGGAGGTGGAGCCCCAGTGACAATGATATGGAGGTGGGCGCGGATGACAGCAAGTCAGTGGCGTCTGACACAAGGAGTGGGTTCGCGGACGGTGGCTCGGCTCTCAGGAGACTCTACTCCGAGAGTCAGCTTCTGAGCGAGGGCGACTCGGACGTGACGCTCACGAAGGAGAGCGCCAAAAAAAGTGATGAGTGTTCTCCAGATTAATCTCCATCACTGCAAAGCTGCTTCGGCCGCACTACTACTGCAGCTCTCAAAAGGCGCAGTAGACATTGTCCTGGTTCAAGAGCCGTGGATCACTGGTGATAGGATCTGTGGTTTGAAGACCCCTACTTACAAGCTTTATAGCGCAACAGGTAAAGGTAAACTTCGAACGTGTATTTTAGTTAAATCAAATATTAACGCTCTTCTCTTACCCCAGTTTAGTGACGGAGATCTGACAGCGATAAGCGTCGAGGGGCTGGGTAGAGGTTGCAGGTTCGCATCATTCGATCACCAAGGTCCACTACCATCAAACAATTTCAGAGAGTTCGTGAGTTCCACAAAACCACGGGACGATATCATCGTGCTAGGCGGCGACGCTAATGCCCATCACAACCAATGGGGCAGTACTGACACTAATGAGCGAGGTGAGTCACTCTATAACTACCTACTAGGCACTAACCTAAGTATATGTAACACGGGGAATGAGCCCACTTTCGTAACAAGAAACCGAGAGGAAGTCCTCGATATAACGTTGGTCACTGACTCTTACAGAGACCTCATAGACTCATGGAGGGTGTTAGGCGAGCACTCCTTCTCAGACCATAGGTACATTAGCTTCTCCTTAGTAGATACACATACATGTCCGAAATATATACAAAATATTAGGAAAACAAATTGGGGTTACTACCAAAAGCTTATTCGCAAATATTTGTCAAATCAGCTGGTAACACCTAGAAATGATAAGGAGCTAGACGATCTCGTCAGCTCCTTCAATCAACACACAGCTCCTTCAATAAACACCAAGGTCTACTACCATCAAACAATTTCACAGAGTTCGTGAGTTCCACAAAACCACGGGACGATATCATCGTGCTAGGCGGCGACGCTAATGCCCATCACAACCAGGTGAGGCGAGGTGAGTCACTCTATAACTACCTACTAGGTACTAACCTAAGTATATGTAACACGGGGAATGAACCCACTTTCGTAACAAGAAACCGAGAGGAACGTTGGTCACTGACTCTTACAGAGACCTCATAGACCCATGGAGGATGTTAGGCGAGCACTCCTTCTCAGACCATAGGTACATTAGCTTCTCCTTAGTAGATACACATACAAGTCCGAAATATATACAAAATATTAGGAAAACAAATTGAGGTTACTACCAAAAGCTTATTCGCAAATATTTGTCAAATCAGCTGGTAACACCTAGAAATTATGAGGAGCTAGACGATCTCGTCAGCTCCTTCAATCAACACTGCAAGATTGCTCTGGATAAGGCGTGCCCGCCTAAAAAGTTAGCTGAAACCCACAGACCACCCTGGTGGTCGTCCGATCTAGATAATCTCAGAAGGACATGTAGGTGGGCCTTTAACAAAGCCAAACAAGATGGTTGCGTAACATCCCTTGCACTTCACAAAACTAAATTAAGTAACTACAAGAAAGAAATTCGCAAGGTCAAACGTGCCTCCTGGGTGAATTTCTGCAACAATATCCAATCAACATCTGCAGCTTCGCGCCTGAGGAAGGTGCTCTCAAAATCGCCAGCGACACTGAGCCACATACAAATGCCGGATGGGAATTGGACCGATTCGAGCACTGACACAATGAATCTGCTTCTGGATGCTCACTTTCCGACATGCACAGACACGGCTACTACTACGGTCGGGAATGAAATGCTTTCGGATCAGCTGATAAAGGAAATAACCGATGATAAAAAGCTGGACTGGGCCTTAGCCAGTCTCAAGCCCTATAAATCGCCAGAACCGGACGGAATATTCCCGGCCCAGCTACAACAAACATCCGAGCTTATTAAGCCCTGGATGAAAACCATGTTTGTTAGTTGCCTCAGGTTCAACTATGTACCTGCATCATGGAGAGAGGTTAAGGTAGTATTTATCCCAAAATCCGGGAAACCATCCCATTCTAAACCTAATGATTTTAGACCAATAAGCCTATCTTCATTTCTACTTAAAATTATGGAAAGACTTTTGGAGGACTATGTCAGAAGATCGATAGACTCAACTCATATGTCGCGGGCTCAACACGTCTATAGTAAAGGTAGATCGACTGATACTGCCTTGCATTCTCTGGTATCTGTTATAGAAAAGTCAATTGACACAAGGGAATACACACTGGTGGCTTTCCTTGATATAGCAGGTGCCTTCAACAACGTTCTACCGGAAGCCATTACCTCGGCGTTAACGGGTCTGCGGGTCGATGCCTGCCTTGTGGAGTTTATCCGCAAACTGCTTATTAGCAGACGGATTACAACGGAGCTAGGCGGTAATTCGATTCACAGACTCGTTAACAGAGGTACCCCGCAAGGAGGTGTTCTCTCTCCGCTCCTGTGGCAGCTATTGTTCGCCCAATTCTACTCTACGGTGTGCTGGTCTGGTGGCCGGCACTAACCAAGAACACGTACCTTAAGCAGCTACAAAAAGTCCAAAGGAGTTCAGAACTCGGGGCCCTCGGCTCCACTCCAACAGAAGCACTCAACACGATGCTGAATCTTCCACCACTCGATCTGGTGGCTAAAGAAATAGCTGTGATCACAGCTCTGCGATTAAGGGAGACCGACGTATGGAAGGGCGGCACATGTGGTCACGCCACAATTTTAGGCTCCCATGCATCTGTGAGCATACCATTACATACTGACTATTGCACGCTAAGCAACGTGTTTGTTAGGAACTACGAGGTGAAAATACCCACAAGACAAGAATGGGATAACAGACCGCATATCGGAATGCCATGAACATATTCACCGATGGCTCTAAGCTTGAAGGGAAGGTGGGAGGAGGTATCTTTTCACCGGAACTGGGACTAGAGATCTCCTTTCGTCTTCCCGACCACTGCAACGTGTACCAAGCAGAAATGCTGGCAATACACGGTGCAGTGAAAAGCCTAGCGTCTAAGCCCCAAAACGGCAAACGGATATTTATCTTCTCAGACAGTCAGGCCGCGCTAAAGGCACTGAACTCATGTGTCGACAACACAAAGTCGCTAACTGAATACCGCAGATCTCTTAACGAGATGGCTCAGCACTTCAGTATCAGCCTTATTTGGGTACCTGGTCACAGGGATATTAAAGGCAACTGTATAGCGGATGAGCTGGCCAGAAGAGGTACCACCACTCATCTCCTTCCAGGAAATGATCTGGTAGGCATTCCCATGGCCTCTTTCAAACTCCGAGCTAGCACAAATACCTTACAAAGGGCAAACGAGCTCTGGTCAGGTCTCTCGACGTGCGAGATATCAAGGCTAACTTGGCCTTCGTACAACAAAGGACGCACTAACTGTCTGCTGTCCTTAATAAATCCGGTGTCTCATCTCTGATAAGGGTGTTAACAGGGCACTGCTTAATAGGCACACATGGTGCTAGGATGGGCGTAATAACTCACGATTACTGTCGCAGTTGCAGATGTATTGAAGAGGAGGAGAGTGTTCAACATCTGCTGTGTCAATGTCCTGCACTCAGCAGAAGACGATTGGCTATTCTCGGTCAACCGTTCATCGACGACCTCACAGAGGTTTCAAAAATGGATATTAGGGCTCTATCGAAATTCATCGATTCCACGAGCTGGTTTGATCCTCTAATCCAAATGTGAGAGTGTGAGATTGTTGATGTTTGATTCTCGGATATGGGGTGGGTCTCAAGACCGCATAGGGTATCACAATGGGCCAACTTGACTGGCCTAAGTGGTGGGCAGGGTCCTGCACTCTGTCCTCTCCTCGCAACCTAATCTAACCTAACCTTGGGACCCGCCACGTAAAAAACTTAATTCCAATGAAAACTAATGTACCAAAGCCTCGGATAAGAACCCCCTTTAATGCTGACGACTCGGCAAAACGAATAAGGCATAATGATTTGGATATTAGGGCATGTACCGGGAATGCCCGGACCCTTTCAAGGGACGGTACCGCTGCCCGACTGGTTGATGTCCTCGTAGGCGCAAAGGCCGACATCACCGCCCTGCAGGAAATGCGATGGACGGGGCAAGGAAAGACGACCATCGGTCCTTGTGACGTATACTATAGTGGCCAGGCACGCGGCAAAGCGCGTGGTGTAGGATTCGTGGTGGGAAAGAGACTTCGCCGACAAGTATTAGCGTTCACTCCTGTGGACGAGCGTCTCGCTGCGATCCGCATCAAGGCGAGGATTTTCAACATAACATTTATCTGCGCCGACTGAGGAGACGGACGACGCAGAGAAGGACTCCTACGATAAACTTGAACAGACTGATGATATCAAAATCGTACTTGGCGACTTTAATGCCAAGGTGGGCAAGGAAGGAGTCTTTGGTCCTACATTTGGAAAATTCAGTCTCCACGATATAACATCCCCCAACGGCACTAGGTTGATTGACTTCGCCGCTGCTCGCAATATGGTCATCAGTAGTACCAGGTTCCAGCATAAGCGAATACACCAAGCCACATGGCTGTCCCCTGATAAAAGAACTAGAAACCAGATTGATCATGTCATGATCGACGGCAGACACAGCTCCACCGTTCTGGACGTGCGCACCCTACGTGGTCCCAATATCGACTCGGACCATTATCTTGTTGCTGCCAAGATACGCACACGCCTCTGTGCAGCGAAGAAAGTGCGCACAGTAACGGAAGGAAAGTTTGACGTCGAGAAGCTGCGCATGACACAGACAGCTGATAATTTCTCCACTCGACTCTCACACCTGCTATCAGAGGGCAATCCTCGACCTAACCATGTAACCGAGCAATGGAAGCATATCTCGCACTCATTGCGTACCGCCGCTGAGGCCACTATAGGGTTTCAGCGAGCCCGCAAGAACAACTGGTACGATGAGGAATGTAGCACTGCCCCGGACAAAAATGACGCTGCATACAGGGAGACGTTGCGAAGGGGCGCAACCCGCAGTGTATGGCAACGCTATAGTGAGGCGAGGAAGGCAGAGAGACGCCTTTTCAAGAAAAAAGAAACGTGAAGCCGAAAGGTGTGAGTGTGAGGACCTTGAGATGCTGGCTGCCAGGAATGATGCCCGAATAGTCTATGAAAAGATCCGGCGGATGACGGAAGGTTTAAAGACCGGGGCAAGTTCCTGTAAGGACAATAACGGCGACCTGGCACTTCTCCTCACTGCTAAATTGCAAGGGAGACGTCGAACCCGATACCCCAATCCCTGACGACGGAAAAGTCGTCCCACCACCTGACTATGATAAAGTGAGGATAGCTATATCCCGGCTCAAAAACAACAAATCGCCTGGGAAAGACGGACTACCCGCCGAGCTGTTCAAACACGGAGGCGAAGAGCTGGTAAAAAGCATGCATCAGCTCTTATGCAGAATATGGTCAGATGAGTGCATGCCTCCAGATTGGATTTTAAGTGTGCTCTGCCCAATCCACAAGAAAGGCGATCCCGCTAACCCCACCAACTACCGCGGAATCAGTCTTCTTAATATCGCATATAAGGTTCTTTCTAGCGTATTGTGTGAAAGACTGAAGCCCATCGTAGACAAACTGATTGGACTTTATCAGTGGGCTTTAGACCTGGAAAGTCTACCATCGACCAGATTTTCACGATACGCCAAATCCTGAAGAAGACCGATGATAAAAGAATCGATACTCACCATCTCTTTGTCGATTTTAAAGCCGCTTTTGACAGCGCAAAAAGGAGTTGCCTGTATGCCGCCATGTCTGAATTTAACTTCCCTGCAAAGCTTATACGGCTTTGCCAAATGACGTTGAGCAAAACCAACAGCTCCGTCAGAATCGGGAAGGACCTCTCTGAGCCATTTGAAACCAAACGAGGCTTCAGACAGGGCGACTCCCTTTCGTGCGATTTCTTTAACCTGATGCTGGAGAAGATAATTCGAGCAGCAGAGCTAAACCGCAATGGCACAAACTTTTACAAGAGCGTGCAATTGCTGGCGTATGCCGATGATATTGATATCATTGGCCTTAACAGTAAGCGCTGCTTTCTCTGGGTTGGATAAGGAAGCGAAAAAAGTGGGTCTTGCGGTGAACGAGGACAAGACAAAGTATCTGCTGTCATCAAAGAAAGAATCAGCGCACCTGCGCCTTGGCAGCCAGGTCACCGTTGATAGCTACAAGTTTGAAACGGTGAGAGACTTCGTCTATTTGGGAACCAGCATTAACGCCGAAAATAATATCAGTCTAGAAATCCAACGGAGAATCACCCTTGCCAACAAGTGTTACTTTGGACTAAGTAGGCAATTGAGAAGTAAAGTCCTCTCTCGACAAACAAAGATCACGCTCTATAAGTCTCTCATAATACCAGTCCTGATGTACGGCTCGGAAGAGAAGAGAGATGGCCCTTGGAGTATTTGAGAGAAAAGTTCTCCGGAAGATTTATGGTCCTTCCCGTGATGCCAACAGCGAGTATCGAAGGAAATTTAACGATGAGCTGTACGAGCTTTACGCAGACCTGACCATAGTTCAGCGGATTAAAGCCCAAAGGCTCCGCTGGCTGGGTCATGTTATGCGAATGGACAAAGAAGCACCAGCACAGAAAGTTTTCCTATCGACACCCGAATTCGGCAGCAGAGGAAGGGGGAGACCTCGACTGAGATGGAAACAACAGGTGGAGGATGACTTGAACTCCCTTGGGGTTTCCAATTGGCGATAGTTATCGCTAAAAAGGAATGACTGGCGTGCTTTGATACGAAACGGCCAAAATCGCCTAGGCGGTTTAGCGTCATTATGACGCAAGCCAAGATAAGATTAGATCATGAATATGAGATAATGGATACCTATCTAGTATTGTTATACAATTAAGTCGTCTATAATCTCCACAAGGTCTCCAGTCTTTTGGGTCCTTGTTTAGTGACCAGATGTAGAGGAGAAGCAATGTGAGAGTTGGATGGTCTAATGACGAATTCGATGATTCCTCGATTACTTTCCTTGAGTTCGATCACTGTACGTTAAAGAAAACACTCAGATTCTGTTTAATAAATAGTACGCTTTTTTCAATACTAAAAACCGTAGTACAATGTCGCAGGTTAATTCACATCCCAACAAACATCGAGCACCGAAAACTCAAACGTTTGAGAAAACATCTATTCTCAACTTTTTCTCAAATGTGGTTTATATAACAGGATTATTTGTTGAACTATATTAATTAAAAAAATATTATGTAAAATTTAACTGCATAAATGGAAACTAGCTTTTTATTAAAATGGGTTTTGGTTTTGCAGGATTGGCATCTCTGAAAAAATATTTCAATGAGAGCATGTGCATTCCATTTCGATCCACTCCGCTCAGTTTGAGAAATGTTTGAAAATTCTGCCGTTCTCAATTTGAAAATCAGGGAAAATCCCATATTAAAAATGAGCCTTTTAGGTTGAGAATGCTATCAACGGTTATTTCGCCTAAAATTGAAAACGAACGTTTGAGATTTGAGAAGATGGTTGGTTCTCAAATGCATCTCAATTTGAGATTAGCTAACAAGGTATTAGTTTCCTTTAGGGGTCAACTGTTAATAAATTAGCTAAAATTATGGGAGATAGCTCAAAAGAGGGGTTCGGCCTCAGCATCACGGATCCGGAAGCGCTTTTTTAATATTTTGCTTCTCTGAAGAGATATTTGCAATCAAAGTTTCAAGTTTTTCATGTGGTTGTTGTAATTTTATTAGGCTGTCCCTAAAAACGTGCAAAAAAAGTCGCCCCGTGACGGTTATTGTTGTTGTAGCGAGGTGTAGCCCTGCCTAAATGTCAGACAGGGTCACCTCGAGTGTATTGCTCTTGGCCGGGTCGATATAAGAAAACGGCCCGGCTCGTTTCGGCACGATGGGTACAGCACAAGTACTGGTACCGTTCTCGTAGAACCGACAATACAAGAAACTAGCCGTGTGGGCTATGTAGGTCATTTAGCGTTACCCAGGGTGCACCAACTGGGAGGCGACCAACTTTTACACCCCTTGGTGGCGGTAGCCACGGTTATGTCACAAGTCCGGACTTGGGATGGCGTAGCCCAAGGTTATTTTTTCGCACATAAATACCGCGGATTCCGCCCCAATTTTGGTATCGGACCCGGGTCATTTTTCGGTTTTTTAACCATAACTTTTCACTAAAACAAAAAATTAAAAAAGCGCTTCCGGATTCGTGATCCTGAGGCCAAAACCCGTCTTTTGAGCTATCTCCCATAATTTTAGCTAATTTATTAGCAGTTGACCCCTAAGGGCCAATTTCACAGTGTTTAGTTAACTCACATTCTATAGTTAACTATCAATTCTCGATTTCACAGTAGCTAGTTAACTAAAGGTTTACTGCCCAACGTTGGCCAGTTAACCTTTGGTTGGAATTCAGCTGATTTTTTTGTTTGACAGCAATTTTCAACTGTGACAGCAACAAACAATTAATTATTAGTTTGTTTTGTGTAAATTTGAAAAACAAAATGAATCATAGTGATTATCAGGACTTACAGGATGCAGAAGACTGCATTGGTGCCAGAAGAGTAATTGTCCGTAGGAGCAAAGTTATTCATGAGAGAACTTTGTTTTCAAATTACGACGAGAAGGATTTTCGGGACCGTTTTAGGCTCACTAAACAAGTCGCTTGGTCTGTATTAGTTAGAATTAAGGAAAAGCTAGAACACAAAACTAAATGGTAAGTAGTCCCTTTTAATATGTGTGCAAATCACAGTATTTTTCAAATCCTTAGGAATTGTGCTTTAACGGCTGAGACCATGCTGCTAGTTGCTCTGCGCTTTTATGCAACTGGAAGTTTTCTGCAAACAGTGGGTGACCTGTGTGGGGTGTCCACATCAACAACTTCACGCGTTGTTACGCTTGTATCCCACAACTTAGCTCTTCTGGCCAAAGAATTTATTTGCTTTCCATCGAATGATGAACTTCCAAGTGTTCAAAAACAATTTTACATGATAGCTAAATTTCCTCGTGTTATAGCAGCTATGGACTGCACACATATCAAAATTAGTTCGCCAGGTAAATCAACTTGATACATAGTGGGATTTTCAATAGTTATAAAGGACTTCTTTCAGGTGGAGATGAGGCTGAACTTTATCGGAATCGCAAAGGGTGGTTTTCTTTTAATGTCCAAACACTTTGTGATAGCTCTCTTAAAATACTCGACATTGTTGCGCGTTGGCCAGGATCTGCGCATGATGCTACCATATTTCGAAATTCGCGTATATGCGCACGCCTTGAAAACGGAGAGTTCCAAAATGGAATTGTTGTGGCTGATATTGGCTATCAAAATACTGATTGGGTATTAACACCTTTGTCCCAATGTAACAGCCCAGAAGAAAACCTATACAACGAGTCAATAATAAGAACAAGAAACTGTGTTGAGCGCAAATATGGCGTATGGAAACGTAGATTCCCAGTTCTATCATTAGGTTTGCGAATAAATATAAACAAAGTGGAAAGTGTAATAGTCGCGACTGCAGTTTTGCACAATATTTGCTGTTTAAATAGAGATTGGGAACCACCAGCGCTGCCTGATAATGTTGAAGATTCAATCAGAAGCAATTTAGAATTTCCAGCCCTTAACCATTCACCCAGCACTGACCGAAATCATCATTTGAGAAGAACTTTAATAGATCAGCATTTTGCCAGTTTATTGTAAGTTAACAAAATGCATTTGGAAGCTACAGTCAGTCACAACCCACCCGACCAACGCTCACGAGAACGCTTAAGGTTTCGAAGCTTTAGCAAAAAAATTTCCGACAAAGGATTCCGCAAAACTGTCGTAAAAGATATACCTACCTTTCGCCCAGTTTGTGGCAGCAGAGCTCACTTTTCACTTAAGATGTTGAAAACGGATCGGTCATAAATGCAGAGTATTGGGATCGAAAGATATAAGTAACGTGAGTATAATATGTAAATTTTTTTCGGGCAAACACCAACGATAATTATTTTGGTTCAAAGTTCAATTGAAGCATTTTTCTAAATCAAAATTTCTCACAAACTAACCAACCGATTTTCAAAATTTTTTGTATTGGATAGGTAATTGAATTACCTTTCATTTAATGTATCGTTGCTTGGGGTGCAAAACCACGTATATGCAAAATTTAAAGCATTTTTTATATCAAAAGTTTCTTATTACATTTTTTAACCACTGACCAAAAACATGGTCCGAAAATAATATTAAACATGTAAGGAAGTCTTAGTTCGGATGAACCGAACATTGAATACCCAGCGGTAATTTTCAGAACGGGATAACATGATATAGGCACTATCTTAGCTATTTACCTTACCGAATTATGTCAACTTATGTGATTTTCGAAATTTTCCATATCGAAAGTGGGCGTGGTCGGGAAGCGATTTCGTCCAATTCATCAGGTATACTCCCTATTATGCAAGTATACCTAGTACCAATTTCATCGTTCTACCGTAATCAGTTTAAAAGTTATGTTTAAAAAATATATAAAAAAATCATAATAGAAACTATATCATTTTAGCCATTCCGTTACCGAATTGTATCAATTTGGTTATTTTCGAAGTTTTCGTTATCGAAAGTGGGCGTGGTTGGAAGGCGATTTTATCCAATTTCACCAGGTATACTCCCAATGATACTAGGATGCTTTTTGCCAAATTTCATCGTTCTACTGTAATCATTTTAAAAGTTACGACCAATAGAATTTTCAAAAATGCCACGCCCACTTTCAAAAATGTATGGAAAAATCCTATGAGAATGACCAGGAGATTTACCTATAAAATTATATCACTTTATCCATTTCAGCTACCGAGATATGTCAATTTGTGTGATTTTCGATACTGAAAAAGGGGGTGTGGTTATCATCCGATTTCGCCCATTTTCAATAGCAACCTACCTTGGCCAGAAAGTAATCTGTATACAAAATTTCATGCAAATATCTCAATTTTTACTCAAGTTATCGTGTGCGCGGAGAGACGAACAGACGGACGGACATGCCTTAATGAACTCCTCTTTTCAACCTAAGAACTTTCACATATGGAACGCCATGCCAAGTCCGGGTGCGTGGCGGAAGCCACGGGTATACCACGGTGCGGACTTGGCCACGCACCCGGACTTGGCATGGCGTAGCCCAGGGTTATTTTGTATAGGCTCAAAAAGGTGCCCTGCACATAAATACAATGGATCCTGTCCCAGTTTTGGTATAGGACCCGGGTCATTTTTCGGTTTTTTGACCATAACGACTGTACATTAAATGAAAGGGTTTTAAAAAATTAAAATTGGTTCATTTGTTTTTAAGAAATTTTGTTTTTAAAAAATGCTTTAAATTTTACACATACGGGGTTCTGCACCCAAGGAAATGGTACCTGAAATTAAAGGTAATTCAATTACCCATCCAATGCAAAAAAATTTAAAATCGGTTCAACAAAATTTTGAGAAATTTTTATTTTAAGAAATGCTCCCTATGAACTTTGACCTTTAATAACTTTTGGTGTTGTTTGCCCAAAAAAAATATATATACCGGTTTGTTCAGTACAAAAATACCTATCGTTCCAAATTTTTGGTTTTTTATTCCAGACCTCGAATTTGCTCCACGGGTCGCAAACGAATACATTGCGATTTGCTATCGGGAAAGTGTCTAAAGCAGTATCGAAAACGGGTTACAAAAGTTTACCTTAGGGATGGGTTGTAAAAAGTTCCACACTCAAAAGTAATGCATTTTGTACTTAATCATTTGCCTATATGATGATTAGAAGTATAAACATTCCTATATGGTATTGATTCAAAAATAACACTATGTAATGTATTAGCTAGTGCATACTTTAGTTTGCATATCTTCAGTGAAAGTTAGTTAGGAGTAGTTGCTGCCAAGATTAAACATAGTATTTCTTTTGCTACAGTTTGCAGTATGGTAAGAGTGAATCTTCCTTCCAGAGAGAACAATTGCTAGTTAAATGAAATTTAGATTTTTAAATGTTATGAAATACTTTGATTCGTCAATGGCAAATCAGGCTTATTGCGCACTTCCTAGTAGCGTTAGTTGCTTAAAATAAAAAGTGATTCAAAAATTTATACTTTTATACTTTTTTTCTCTAAAACTTTAATTAACGAAATTTGTATTCTAGCTATATCAATAAAATTAAATCTTATTTGTAATGATATAAATGTACATTGACTGCTGCAATTTAATAGCTGGTGCATTGTGGAATAGCGAATTTAAAATAGATACAGTGGCTCACAGCCCTTTTCGTGCATTGAATTTTTTTTAAATTTTGTTAGACGAAGTACTAAGATAATAAAACAAAACCATTTTCGAAAAATGTTTCAGATAGGGCTTTTGTGAATTAAAGTAACAATATGCTTTTACAAAAATAATAATAATAACGCTAACGATAACGCTAAAAACATACATAGAAGAGTGATAATTTGATTAAAACAAAGAAAATGAAAAAAGTTGGCAGAAAATTACACAGATGCTTACTCACCAAGCTAAAAATCACCAAAACGAAGAAATAAAAGTTAAAAAATGTGTGAAAATTCAATTGGTTGGTTATGATATGGTTAGCGCGTTAGGGTTATGTTATGGCAAGTATAATGCTAATATTATCAATAAAGAATGAATGAATAATCGTTTACATTGATTTACATAAGTTTAGTTGGACGTTAGCGATAAGGATGTTTAATTGTAACTTAAATTTATAATAACAAGGATTACATATACAGCTACGGCCAAAATAATAGGAGTGAAATTAGATTTCATATCGTTCGACAAAATAAGAAGAAGCACAGACAAATAAATTTAAAAGTTTACACAAAGTTAAGGATAGCTAATTTAACTTTAAATAAAATCCATAAAAATTTAAAACTTTTCTGTCAGAATTTCCACAATTTTTGAGTATGCCGTTTTGACGGACATTCAATTTTATTCGAACATTGTGCAAGTTAGAAATCGCTTAAAATTTTCCCTGAATTTTCTGACTTTTTTCTCAAGGGTGTTACAACACATGAACTAAATTTGCTTTTGTATGAAAAAAAGCACCCAACACCCTTTACAAAAAAAATCTGAAAATTTAGGGAAAATTTTAAGCGATTTCTAAATTGAATGGCCGTCAAAACTGATTACTCAAAAATTGTGGTAATTCTATTATTTTGACCTTAGCTGTATATATATTAAGTACATTAAAAAAGATTGTAAAGTTAGTCACTTCCATAACAAGACCTGAAATTAAAAATAAAAATAAATAAAAGAAATACAGTTTATAAGATTATACTGCAAAACGTTTACGTATTTGGTAGCCGCCGTTGCTTCAGGTCACATTTTAAAATTTCCATTTTAATTTGGTGCTCTTCTTCTGCATGCCTGATTCGCTGCTCATGCTCTAACAATCGCTGAGCACGTCCCTCTTCCTCTCTCCATGCTCTTTTCTACGCATTTGTAGATCCTCTTCAGCGCACATTTTTTTGGTGTAGGCCAAATCGTCCCAGCTTGATTTGGAGTTCGGCTTTGAGTCTGTTGAAAGCTTTTTACTTTTTGGGGTTTTAAGCATGCTGGGGATGTATTTGGTCCAATTTACTTTACAATCTAAGCAATAAAAAAAAAAAACCGTTAGTGACAAAAGTTAGTTGAGTCCCATAGAAGGTGTTAAATAAATGCTATAAACCTTTAAATTTGTCCTCGTACTCCTCTAACACTTCCACTCCATCCATCTCAGCTTCGTCATTTCCCATTTCGCCGCCTTCTTGTTGTTGTTGTTCGCCATCTTCCTCGTTACCTATATCAAAAAGCGTCATTAATATATGCATACTAGCTATTATACATGTTAATAGGGATAGGGTTAGGAATAGAAGGAGATGAAGTGAAAACGGCCCATGTCGGCCAAACGAGTCGCTCTAGAAGCAGTCGGGTTAGTACCAGCTGGGATATGGGGATAAGGAAGCGTGAATGGATAAGGAAGAATGAGTTTTATAAAAGCTGGAGTCAATCTCACCACCATTTCCAATTAAATGTCCGTTGCATGCTCCAGATATCGCAGTAAAAATCCTTTTTATTTATACTCACATAAATATCACAAGGAATATGGTATAATTCACGATATTCAGCGATAACTAAAACCGTACCCTAAAGAACTTTAAACAGATATTTAAGTTTTTAGTAATTTTGAATATTTGTATAAAAGTGGGGTGGAACCCGTAGGTTTGACCTAGTAGTATACGCATCTTTATACTTGCCATATTCCATGTGGTCTCCATCGTAATACGATTCCCTGCCGCTAATTTCCTTATCATGGACAATACGCAACAACTGCTCCTCTGATGCGGAATAAGTATGATTAGTTGCAGGACCTCCACCAGTGGAATACAACGATTTCCTCACGTCCGATTTGGTTTTTTTTAGGGATTTTTTTAAGTTGTGGTACTTATCCCTCAAAACTTTCTTGGAACGTCCGGTTCCCAGCTCGGCGTTAAACTCGGCGGATATTTCATCCCAACATTTGTCCTTTATCTCCAAATTCACGCGATCACTTTTCTTACATTCTAAAATGCGCTTTTTCTTCTCTATAATGCCTAGAAGTTTTTCAATTTCAAAGCTTGAAAAATTTGATGCCCGCTTCTGATCACTCATTTTTTATTTTTATTTTTGTTTTGTTTTGATTATTTATCTTTGTTGGCAGTTTAAAACAAAGATGCCATACTTCGGTACAAAAATCAGCTGACTCATTTGGAAAGTTAACTTGCCACTGTGAAATTGATTTTTATTGACCTGTAGGTTAACTACCAAACAAGGTTTAAAGTTAAACAAAGGTTAACCCGGCACTGTGAAATTGGGCCTAAAGGAAACAAATACCGCTAACCATGGTATAAGTACTATAGGTAAAACGGTTCTCTCTTTTGATTTTGTTTTGACGTTTTTAAGCAATATAAAATGTGTCAGTATGTAACATAGTGTATCAATACAAGTGTGAACTGTAGCTTTGACAGAAATGTCAAAACACACTTCCACGTCAAATCACAAATGTCAAAACACACATCCATGTCAAAAATCTGGGTTGCTATTGTTGTTTTCGTTGCGATCGGGTTGTGTGCAGCACCGAATATCAATGAAACAGGGTTCTTGTTTGCACAAAGTGTTGCTGTGTTGCACAACTTTTCACTCCAGTTTCTAGGGCAACTTTTAAGCGAATCTTTCAGTTTATACCTTATATCAAAGAAAAAAAAAAGAATCAAAATAAAAAAACTTAAAACTAGTCAATTTTATTTATTTTACAGAAAAATGTTGAGGTAAGCATCTTCGAAATGAGAAATTAGACAGAAAATGAAAACAAACGTTTTTTTTGGAAACATGTATACACGATGTTTTTAGATAGATTTATCAAATACATATCTTAGCACAAAGGCTTCAAACCCCAAAATTTGGTATTTGTTTCCTTTAGGGGTCAACTCCTTATAAATTAGCTAGAATTATGGAAGATGGCTCAAAATACGGGGTTTGGCCTCAGGATCACGAATCCGGAAGCGCTTTTTTAATATTTTGCTTCTCTGAAGAGAACCCGCCCCAATTTTGGTACCGGACCCGGGTCAATTTTCGGTTTTTTGACCATAACTTTCCAGACACAAAAAAAAAATTAAAAAGCGCTTCCGGATTCGTGATCATCAGGCCAAAACCCGTATTTGAGCTATGTTGTTATTGTTGTGATAGCGAGGTGTAGCCCTGCCTAAATGTCAGACAGGGTCACCCCGAGTGTATTGCTCTTGGCCGGGTCGATATAAGAAAACGGCCCGGGTTGTTTCGGCCCGGGTTGGTACCGTTCTCGTAGAACCGGCAATACAATAAACTAGCCGTGTAGGCCATGTAGGTCATTTAGCGTTACCCAGGGTGCACCAACTGGGAGGCGACCTACTTCCATAATTCTAGCTAATTTATTATGAGTTGACCCCTAAAGGAAACAAATACCAAATTTTGGGGTTTGCATCTATTTATTAGCAGTTGTTTGTTATTTGTTTAATAGAAAATAGTGAGCAGACTCGAAAGAGTTATTCTAACTAATAATTTTATATAATTCGCTGTTATTTATGTTAAAATAAAATCAAATTTCTAAGTTTTAGCGAACTACTTTTTTATGCAACCTACTACTAATTTTTTATACCAAATCGAATGCAACTCGGCGCATAATGATGCTCTTTTTCCCAAAAAACAACTCTGATGAACAGGTGTTAAACTCATTTTGGAATTTTGACGTCTATGCAGAAGAGTTTACACTTGTATTGGTACACTATGGTATGTAAGTCAAATGTAAGAAAAAAAATATTCAAAAAATTTAATATAAGAAAAATTTGAAAAAAATCAAAAAATATTTTCCAATTTACACTGCGTTTAGGTGGACGCTTGGACACTATAAAATGGCAGGAAATGAGATGGTAGATTATCCTGCTAGAGGGGCACATGTGGACCGCTTTTACAGTCCTTATTTTTAAGAATTCTAGCAATAGTTCTAATCGCAAATTGAAGAAAAATTAAAAGAAATTATTTTGATTTGTAATTTATTTGATTTAAAAAACCAAACAGACACGTCGTGGCAAAAAATAAATGAGTATGAGAATTGCTTAAAAATGTCATTAGTGTCATTAACGGTTTTACCTGTAGTATTTATACCATGCCGCTAACAATGTTTGTTGGGATTCGCACTCTCTCGCTCTCGCGTCATGTATTTATGCTGATTTCGTTTCAACAATAAAATGTGCCCTTGCACGGTGAATCTCATTGTGAATAGCTTCATTGTAAATAAATTTGGCACTTTGGTTTCGATTTCCTCTTTTGTCTCATCTCTTTATATCTTCTTATCTCTTTCTATCATTCGCTAGAAGATAGGAGCGACCGCCATGTTGATGTGTGCCGGATGTAAATAAAATGAAATACGCTAGAGTTGGGAGATGAGCGATTCTTGAGAACATTCGCCACATTATTAAAAACACCGTTCGCTCATCCCTACTCTTTTGCTTAGCATAGTACATCTTTTTAATTGTGAGCTTCGAAAAGTGGTGTAATATGACAGTTATTTATAAGGTTCAAGGGGACTCTACGCCTAACACCAACAAAGTCGTTTGCAGTATTTCGACCCGAAATATTGTTGCATACAGCGTTCTGCAAGAACTGGAAGCGGGTAGCCATATATTTGTCTCTGACCTTATATCTCCATGGCAATCATATATAGTAACGAGTTCAAAGAACGTATTGAGAGTGTTGGAATGGAGCAGTAATGGAGAACTGCTGTTAGCTGCTTACAACAATGGATTGATCGAAGTGTGGGCCACAGACAAAGTATTGAACTTGTGGTTCCAACTGTACAAAATAAACTTCCCTGGTGAGGATGTGATAGCAGCAAAATTTTTTCATAACGGCAAGACGGTTTTCTTCCACTCTCAGAAGAAAGACCTGCCTACATATGCTGATAAATTTGAGCGTTTGGAATATCGGCCTACGGTGGAAAACTTTGGATGCGCACCCTCTGAAGGCGCTATCATTATTACAGCATCAGGCTTAGTAGGCGCATTCATAACTCCTCATATCAAATGTAATGAGACAATACCGCAAATAGTCGAGCTTAAAACTGTAACTCAAAGTATCGGACTTTCACGCTTCTATATCTCCTTATGCAGCATGTCTCATTGTTCTAGTGGGCACTTAAATGTTGCTGTCAACTATAGTTGTAGACCGAAAATTGTATATTGCTTCAAAGTAGGAATAAATATGGATAACGACGACATGTACATAAAATCTGAAGCACTTCCCAGCATATTTTTCAATGCTCTCAACTATAAGCAAATATCTCACATAGGGTGGATTAATTCGAATAAAGAGGATATACTTTATATCGGCTACAATACGATGGATGGAAGTTTACTAGAGCAATGGCATTTGAGCAAAAAACATCAAGCAGTACACAAGCTTCTTCAAAAAAATAAGGGAGATTTTGTGCAGAGCGAAACTTGGGAAAATATAGCAAAAGTACATTTCCCCGCACTTATTTCAGAAGTTCGTAGCTCTAAATTGTTAACTCAAAACTCACATATATATGTAGTTTTGAAAGACAATACTATTCAAATAGTTGAACCGGGATTAAAAAAAGTAGTATTGGCAATATCAGATCGTTCGATGGCAGACGATCGCTATAACCACAAGTTTCTCTCAGGCGACATTACTTACATGAATCAAATCCTTGTACTTTTTGACAATCAAGGCCAAATGTATGCCATGCAAGTAGCAAATCCCGTGGCCGACAAAAATTATAAGCTAAATACTTTATCTTTGCAAACGTCGCTATTGGAATATTGCATAATTACTGGTGTTGATGCAAGCGATATACTGATGCTGAATTTAGGGCACCTGGATATACTCATTGAAAAACTTACCGAAAATTTTACAAAACAATCAACGATTACGCGACATTTTTATTATTCCAATTTTCTTTGCTTAAAAAGTAACATGTGTAGGATACAATCAAGGCAGCAGGATTTTGATAATTTAATCATTTTACACACAATATCAATAACATTTAAAAGTTTACTACGTCCAGCCGATCTTAGCTGCCAAGACAAAGGACCTGGTGATAATTTAGCTTTGATACTATCGGATCCTTCTGCTGATATCGATAAAGTTTTGTTCAGTTTGGATGGTAAGGACTTCGCAGTTGAACCTTTAACATTACAAAGCTTGCAACAGCTAATACAATGGGTATCTGATCTAGCGTTAAATATTTTAAATGAGCTTCCCAATGAAGTAATTAAAGCGAAAATTAGCAAAAAGCAAGGTTATGACATTAGCCGAGATAGTGTCGCTATTAGCAGTATTCGAGAACTATTGGTTATGACACGAATTTGGGGCCTTTTAAATCCTCAGTGCTTACCAACATATACAAAGTCGGTAGAAAATATAGATGTATTGGCTACTTTGTTTCGGCTTCTTACTCGTCTCGCGCAAAATACTGCAGAGCCCGATGATTTTTTATTGGATGAATGCAGCCTTTTATCAACACAGGTACTAATACCACATAAACAGTTTAGCAACCCGGCATCATTATTGAACAACCATCTATCACTCTACAAATCTCATCCATTTATCTTTGTGGCTGCAACGGAGCCAAGCTGGCTCACAGATATCAATTATGAGGAAGTGGTGTTTGCAACTGATACAATAGACGGAGTTAGTAATTTGCATTTAGGAACTAAAGCCAGCTCACTTCGGCGTTGCGTTAGATGCGGTTTAGTTAATAGCTTACAAAATATGCCCAAGACTGCGGCTATGAAGGCATGGTGTCATAGATGGCTATATTGTCATTGTAGCGGATTCTGGAAGAAAATCTAAATACATTTATACGGTAACACGGTTCGTAATTCGCGTGGAAGCAACGGTAGACTAGGGGTGGGGCACGTTCCCATACCAGACGGTGTTTTTATGTACTGTGGATGCTCCATCACAATGGATTTTTGGTAGAAAAAGACGAAAAATAATTGAATTTTTATGTGAGTTCTATACATTCCTTTACTTGTGAAGATAAACTAAGTATGGTACTTATTTTAACTCTATCAGGTGTTGATATTTTCGAAAACTACGCTATCGACAGCTAGATGTCGCCGAGGTAGGTAAAAATTTGGTGGAATAACCACCAAGAAGGTAATCCTCAATGCTGCTAATCTTCAATTTTATGTGTATCCATAGCATTAGTCTACCACGCGACCAACGAAGCGTGTTAGTCTTCCACGCAGAGTACGAGGTATGTTAGTTTTCCATGCAAAGAACGAACCATGCTAGTCTTCCTCGCAAACAACGAACCGTGCTGGTCTTCGTTGGGAGCGACGATATGTCCCTTTTTAGAAATAAAAATATTGTAGTTCTAATAACAGCTATAAATAAGTTTCTTATAATACACGGAGACAAATCGAATCAGAGAGCTAGCGTCGGCTAGCTATACGCAACTTATACAGGCATGTTCTGCAATTGAATAAAATTTTGTAATATTACACAGTAAAACTGGATTTTTCAGTCAAATGATTGTTGTTGTAACAGCAAAAACACTCTCCGAAGGTTTTGGGAGTGATGCCGAAATTGACAATCCTTTGCCGGATACGAACCATGTACGCTGCCGACCGTCGTGGTAGCGATTTGGTATGACCGGTGGAACCTTCTAGGTCATGTCATCCCTCCATCCATTGGGAAGGCGTAGATGGGTAATGAAAGGTGAGAGGCATCATATCCGTGCATCAACACGTTATTACCTATGTGCATATTAATCGCCTCTTATGGCCGGTATGCATCGACCCCGCGATTAGGGTTTTAGAATATGCCCGAGGTAGGCATACTGGCCGTAAGAGGCGACTAATATGCACACAGGTAATGGTGCTAACTCGGTGGTTGATCTACGGATATGATGCCCCTCACCTCTAATTACCCATCTTTTTTTTCCTCACGGATGGAGGGCTGACATGACGTAGAAGGTTCCACTGGTCCTACCAAATCGCTACCACATTCGATCTGGATATTGTAATTACTCTTAACAATAAATAACTGTTCAATATAGAATAGGGCGGGAGCTGATAAAGAAGATTAACAAGATTAGGGGTGTAAAAGTAGCTCGCCTCCCCGTTGGTGCACCCTGGGTAACGCTAAATGACCTACATGGCCTACGCGGTTAGTTTCTTGTATTGCCGGTTCTACGAGAACGGTACCAGTACTTGTGCTGTACCCATCGTGCCGAAACGACCCGGGCCGTTTTCTTATATCGACCCGGCCAAGAGCAATACACTCTGGGTGACCCTGTCTGACATTTAGGCAGGGCTACACCTCGTTACAACAACAACAACATTAACAAAGATTCCAATGACGGAGTACCCCAAAGGTGGATGTTGTTGTTGTTGTTAACAATGCATTGCCCTGTCTAGAGTGTATGATCATTCCGAAGATCTTCATCAAGCTCTTCTAAGGGGAGTCCAAGGAAACGTGCAGTTTCCACAGGGTTTGTCCAGAGGGACAGAGGGGTTAGAAGAGTAGGTTCAGATGAACAATTGAAGAGATGTATAGTATCATGGGGGGTCCTACCACATGCAGGGCATGTATTTAAGATTGTATCATTAAGTCTGGATAAGTAGGAGTTTAACCTTACACTATATCCAGACCTAAGCTGTGCCAAGGTCACTCTTGTCTCCCTTGGTAAGGTGCGTTCTTCTTCAGCAATATCCGGTGGAGGACTGTTCAGAACGGGATTCACAGGTAGAGATCCGACAAAAGTGTCTACCGACTCGGTGTGGATGTCGGTTAGAGCCCGCTTATGCTTCTGCAGATCAAACGGCAAGGTAATATGATGCCGGATCTCATCATAGTGCATACGGAGGTGTCTCCATATGTCTCTCGGGGGCGGATCTATGTCCAAAAGATGACGGTTTGGATGTGCTGGCTTGTGGCAGTTCAGAAGGAATTGCCTGCTCAGCATTTCCGCATGCTCTTTTACATTGAGCAGTTTTGCCTCCTGATGGAGGCGAGACTCGGAAGACATGAGGAGACATCCCGTAGCAGTTCTGATGGCAGTATTTTGGCAGACTTGTAACTTCGTCCAGTTGGTGTTATGTACATTAGGCGACCATATAGGCGCAGCATAGTCAAAAACTGGTCGGCCAATGGCCTTATATGTAGTCAGCAACGTTTCTTTGTCTTTTCTCCAAGTACTGCCGGCAAGTGACTTGAGGATCTTGTTGCGACCACGTACCTTTGAGACCATTGCAGACACATGACCAGCAAATGAGAAAGTAGTATCCAGTGTCATCCCTAATAACTTTGGGTGGCTGACAGTTGGTAGCTTAGTGCCATCAACGAAAATGTCTAATTCATTTCTCACCTGGTGCGTCCATGTCGTAAAAAGCGTCGCCGTTGATTTTGTCGGAGATATTGTCAGATCTCGCTCAGTGAAAAACCTGGAAAGGTCGCAGAGGTAACCATTGATTCTCGTACAGAGTTCATCAGTATAGGGGCCCTTCCCCGTCGCCATTATCGTACAGTCGTCGGCATATGAAACGACGGAGACGCCCTCTGGTGGTGGGGGCAACTTCGATAGATAGAAATTAAACAGTGTCGGGGATACGACACCACCCTGTGGCACCCCCTGTCTAATACGTCTAGGTTTTGATTTTGCGTTTCTAAAGTTAACCGACGCCTGCCGTCCACTCAAATAATTAGCGGTCCATCTCTTTAAACCATCAGGTATCTGTGTCTCAAACAGATCTTGTATGAGAGTGGCATGGTTGACTGTGTCAAAAGCTTTCGACAGATCAAGTGCCACTAACACAGTCCTGTGATTTGGTTGGCTTTGATTTAGGCCGCTATTTATTTGAGTTGTAATGGCATTGAGTGCGGTGGTGGTGCTGTGCAGCTTACGGAAGCCATGTTGATGACTAGCCAGGTGTAGATTTGCAGTATAATACGGGAGCAAAATGGACTCTAGCGTTGTTGTTGTTGTTGTTAACAATGCATTGCCCTGTCTAGAGTGTATGATCATTCCGAAGATCTTCATCAAGCTCTTCTAAGGGGAGTCCAAGGAAACGTGCAGTTTCAACAGGGTTTGTCCAGAGGGTCAGAGGGGATAGAAGAGTAGGTTCAAATGAACAATTGAAGAGATGTAGAGTATCATGGGGGGTCCTACCACATGCAGGGCATGTGTTTGAGATTGTGTCATTAAGTCTGGACAAGTAGGAGTTTAACCTTACACTATATCCAGACCTAAGCTGTGCCAAGGTAACTCTTGTCTCCCTTGGTAAGGTGCGTTCTTCTTCAGCAATATCCGGTGGAGGACTGTTCAGAACGGGGTTCACAGATAGAGATCCGACAAAAGTATCTACCGACTCGGTGTGGATGTCGGTTAGAGCCCGCTTATGATTCTGCAGATCAAACGGCAAGGTAATATGATGCCGGATCTCATCATAATGTTTACGGAGATGTTACCTTATGTCTCTCGGGGGCGGATCTATGTCCAAAAGATGACGGTTTGGATGTGCTGGCTTGTGGCAGTTCAGAAGTAATTGCTTGCTCAGCATTTCCGCATGCTCTTTTACATTGAGCAGTTTTGCCTCCTGATGGAGGTGAGACTCGGAAGACATGAGGAGACATCCCGTAGCAGTTCTGATGGCAGTATTTTGGCAGACTTGTAACTTCGTCCAGTTGGTGTTATGTACATTAGGCGACCATATGGGTGCAGCATAGTCAAAGACTGGTCGGCCAATGGCCTTATATGTAGTCAGCAACGTTTCTTTGTCTTTTCCCCAAGTACTGCCGGCAAGTGACTTGAGGATCTTGTTGCGACCACGTACCTTTGAGACCATTGCAGACACATGACCAGCAAATGAGAAAGTATTATCCAATGTCATCCCTAATAACTTTGGGTGGCTGACAGTTGGTAGCTTAGTGCCGTCAACGAAAATGTCTAATTCATTTCTCACCTGGTGCGTCCACGTCGTAAAAAGCGTCGCCGTTGATTTAGTCGGAGATATCGTCAGATCTCGCTCTGTGAAAAACCTGGAAAGGTCGCAGAGGTAACCGTTGATTTTATTACAGAGTTCATCAGTATAGGGGCCCTTCCCCGTCGCCATTATTGTACAGTCGTCAGCATAAGAAACGACGGAGACACCCTCTGGTGGTGGGGGCATCTTCGATAGATAGAAATTAAACAGTGTCGGGGATAGGACACCACCCTGTGGCACCCCCTGTCTAATTCGTCTTGGTTTTGATGTTGCGTTTCTAAAGTTGACCGACGCCTGCCGCCCATTCAAGTAATTAGCGGTCCATCTCTTTAACCCATCAGGTATTTGTGTTTCTTATAGATCTTGTATGAGAGTGGCATGGTTGACTGTGTCAAAAGCTTTCGACAAGTCAAGTGCCACTAACACAGTCCTGTGATTTGGTTGGTTTTGATTTAGACCGCTATTTATTTGCGTTGTAATGGCATTGAGTGCGGTGGTGGTGCTGTGCAGCTTACGGAAGCCATGTTGATGATTAGCCAGGTGCAGATTTGCGGTGTAATACGGGAGCAAAATGGACTCTAGCGTCTTCACTTCCGGCGACAAAAGTGATATAGGGCGATATGAATCGCCTATGTTTGCCGGCTTTGAGGTTTTAATAATGAACCACTCTCGCCTTTTTCCATATTTCAGGCATGACGAAAGTGTTCAGTGAAAGATTGAATAGAGCCGCTAAGTATTTGTGTCCCTCCTGGCCTAGATGTTTCAGCATCTTCCTGGCAATGCCGTCGGGGCCGATGGATTTTGAGGGCTTAGCCTGTCTGATGGCTTCCTTGACCTCTGAGGCAGTGATGAAAATGGGCGTGTTTTGGTTTTTGTATTTACGCGCCTGTCGCATGGTTCTACGTTTAGCTCTATCGGGTGGGGAATGTAGTACAAATTGTCTACAGAAGGAGTTCGCACATCCCCTAGGGTCCTTCTTCACCCTGTCACCGAAAGTAATATCTACTTTATCCTTGTGTTGTGTTGGATTAGATAGAGCTTTGACCGTAGTCCATAATTTGCCAACACCGTCAGAGAGGTTGCATTGCTCTAGGTGTTGTTTCCATTTGGCCAGTTTGTGTTTATCGACCAACCTACGAATTTCCGCGTTGAGATCCCTTATACGGGGGTCTGCGGGATTGAGACTTCGCACTTCATCTCTTTCTCTAGCCATGGCCGCTGCCTCCGCGGGGAAATTTGGTCTTATTCGGGATATTCGACCCGCAGGAATGAAGCGTCTAGAGGCCAAGTCAATGATGTTGCGGAAGTCTCGTTCGCCTTTGCGTACGTCCGTAGGAATGGATAGAGCAGCCAAGGATTCGTCCGTATATGTCTGAAAACTGTCCCAGTCCGCCTTGGTAAAGTTGATGTATGTACCATGCTCAGGTGTTATAAAGTCCGTCGGTCGTTCGATGGTAATGACTATTGGGAGATGGTCAGACGCCAACGTGAGTATGGGTCGCCAATTGGTGTTGTTCAATAGTCCTGCACTTACGATAGAAATATCTGGCGAACTATAGCAGTTACCCGATACTCTCGTTGGGGCGTCTCCGTTCAATGTACAGAAAGCCGTATCATCTATTTGTTCTGCGAGTACATGCCCCCTACTGTCTGCTGGCAAGTTTGAGTGCCACATGTCGTGGTGCGCATTGAAGTCGCCCAGGATCACGCGGTTATCTCGTCGTAATAGCAAGCTAATGTCGGGGTGATAACCGGCAACTTGAGACAGGGGGTATGTAGATGTTAATGATTTGCAGATCGACATCTCCTGTACGGATGGTAATACCTTGGCTTTCTAAGATATCATCCGTTCCTTCGATGTCGGTATCAAATAGATGATACTGTACAGAGTTGTGCGTTATGAACGCTAGACCACCTCCCAGACCTCCTGTTACTCTATGACGGTCTTTCCGGTGAATGTTATATCCGCCATAGGTAATGAGGTCCGACCTTGGACTGAGCTTGGTTTCTTGGATTGCGGCAAGTTTTATGTCATATTGCGTCATCAAATTAGTTATCTCTGCGATCCTACCAGTTAATCCGTTACAGTTGTGCTGTAAGATTTGGAAGTGCGCCGGTGGGGTCGATGTCGAGTTAACCAAAAGAAGTGCTGCTAGTCGTTAAGACATTATTATTATTACTATTAGTATTGCTGTTGTTGTTGTTAACAATGCATTGCCCTGTCTAGAGTGTATGATCATTCCGAAGATCTTCATCAAGCCCTTATAAGGGGAGTCCAAGGAAACGTGCAGTTTCAACAGGGTTTGTCCAGAGGGACAGAGGGGTTAGAAGAGTATTAAGTTAAGGGGTTAAGAGTAACCCTGTTTAGTATTAGTATTGCTACTAGAAAGTGGCGGTAGGGGTGCGCTTGAACGGCGCTTACCGCAGGACGCCTGAGGGCGCAAACAACAAGGGGCCACGAAAGTACTAAAGAAAGTACGGGGTCTGTGGGTGTTAAGGTTAAGCCCTGAACATCCAGATTTATGGAGCCATCTCTTACACGAGAAGCATTGCACAGAATGCGACCGTTTAATATATATCTTTTTGCAACAGACACTGCATATCCATTCTTTTGGTCCGGGGTTCGGCTCAACGCCCGCCCGTAACAATAGAATATCTTGCAGCCCTGCTGCAAGGGGGGAGGATGATAGTTTCGAAATGGGACAAAACATACTAAACAGGGTTACATTGAAAGTGACAGTCCTTGGCCGAGGTAAAACCCCGGGTGGTTCCACTGCGCAGAGATCCATGGCGATGTCCTGGGTTTTCTGCTCTGAGAAGTGACTGTACATAGGGAACCACGATGATATCGTCCCGTGGTTTTGTGGAACTCACGAACTCTTGTTTGATGGTAGTGGTCCTTGGTGATCGTGAGCTAGATAGAATGATGCGAACCTGCAACTTCTACCTAGCCCCTCGACGCTTATCGCTGTCAGATCTCCGTCACTAAACTGGGGTAAGAGAAGAGCGTTAATATTTGATTTAACTAAAATACACGTTCGAAGCTTACCTTTACCTGTTGCGCTATAAAGCTTGTAAGTAGGGGTCCTCAAACCACAGATCCTATCTCCAGTGATCCATGGCTCTTGAACCAGGACAATGTCTACTGCGCCTTTTGAGAGCTGCAGTAGTAGTGCGGCCGAAGCAGCTTTGCAGTGATGGAGATTAATCTTTAGGACCCTCATCACTTTTTTTTAGCGCTCTCCTCTGTGAGCTTCACGTCCGAGTCGCCGTCGCTCAGAAGCTGACTCTCGGAGTGGAGTCTCCTGAAAGCCGAGCCACCGTCCGAGCTGGACGACGCGAACCCACTCCCTGTGTCAGACGCCTCTGACTTGCTGTCATCCGCGTCCACCTCCATATCATTTTCACTGGGGGGGGGGGGGGGGGGAGCTCCACCTCCGGATTAGCGGTGAGGTTGGCTAGGGCCTCGGTATCGGTCTTGTATACCTTGAGGACCACCTTTTCATAGCCATACCTCACTACGTACTTGCATCGGGCCAGAGCCTCGATGCTTGCCTCATCCAGAAGCAGAACGATCTGCATGGTAGCCTTATCGGTCTTATCCACGTTCACCACCCTCCAGTTTGATGTAGGCAGCTCAGGGTTGTACTCCTGCAGCACATCTAAAATCTCATCTGGTTCCGTGCAACCAACTGGAATCCAAACTTTAGCCCTTGGGCGTTGCGGGATATCAACCGCGTCCACTGCCCTCAAGCGCGCGCCGGGATAAACTTCTCCTATGCGCTGTATGCCAATTTTGTACAGGTCCACGGACCTGCTGTCATCGCAAGCGATCAGCTTCACATTGCCCTGATACCAACCCGCATCGGCGTAGTTGGGTGGAGGACCAGGGTTGTCACGTTTGACCTGTACAGCCACTTTTGCGAACGCGGCCCTGATCCACTTCCACTGCTGCTTGGGGATCCTGCCGTCTACGTTGCTCTCGTCTATTACGATTATGATCTTGCGATCCTTGGCAATGTCAGTGAAGGACCTCGTCGGTCCTCCTATTCTGGCCCTTTTCGGTGCCGTTGGGGTGGTTTCCTCCAGCGATCGGTTTCGCTTAGCGGTTTCCCCCTTGTTGTTAGCGCCATACAGCTCAACCCTAAAATCCGGCACTATCCGCCGAGCCCACGCAAGATCGCGCTGGAGCTTCGCCCAGGCTCTGCCGAAACGTCTTCCTCCCTTATCGGTGAGGTCGCGTTCTTCAACAGGATCCGGGCTGCCGACCGCTTATCATTGTGGTTGGGCTTGGTGGATTGCCTGCACGCCAGGTCCTCGACATCATTGACTCGGCCTCTAAACGTTTCATTCCTGCGGGTCGAATATCTCAAATAAGACCAAATTTCCCCGCAGACCCCCGTATAAAGGATCTCAACGCGGAAATTCGTAGGTTGGTCGATAAACATAAACTGGCCAAATGGAAACAACACCTAGAGCAATGCAACCTCTCTGATGGTGTTGGCAAATTATGGACTACGGTCAAAGCTCTATCTAATCCAACGCAACACAAGGATAAAGTAGATATTACTTTCGGTGATAGGGTGAAGAAGGACCTTAGGGGATGTGCGCACGCCTTCTGTAGACAATTTGTACTACATTCCCCGCCCGATAGAGCTAAACGTAGAACCATGCGACAGGCGCGTAAATATAAAAACCAAAATACGCCCATTGTCATCACTGCCTCAGAGGTCAAGGAAGCCATCAGACAGGCTAAGCCCTCAAAATCCATCGGCCCCGACGGCATTGCCATGAAGATGCTGAAACATCTAGGCCAGGAGGGACACAAATACTTAGCTGCTCTATTCAGTCTTTCACTGAACACTTTCGTCATTCCTGAAATATGGAAAAAGGCGAGAGTGGTTCCATTACTAAAACCTAGAAAACCGGCAAACATAGGCGATTCATATCGTCCTATATCACTTTTGTCACCGGTAGTGAAGACGCTAGAGTCCATTTTGCTCCCGTATTATACTGCAAATCTGCACCTGGCTAGTCATCAACATGGCTTCCGTAAGCTGCACAGCACCACCACCGCACTCAATGCCATTACAACTCAAATAAATAGCGGCCTAAATCAAAGCCAACCAAATCACAGGACTGTGTTAGTGGCACTTGATCTGTCGAAAGCTTTTGACACAGTCAACCATGCCACTCTCATACAAGATCTGTTTGAGACACAGATACCTGATGGTTTAAAGAGATGGTCATGTGTCTGCAATGGTCTCAAAGGTACGTGGTCGCAACAAGATCCTCAAGTCACTTGCCGGCAGTACTTGCGGAAAAGACAAAGAAACGTTGCTGACTACATATAAGGCCATTGGCCGACCAGTCTTTGACTATGCTGCGCCCATATGGTCGCCTAATGTACATAACACCAACTGGACGAAGTTACAAGTCTGCCAAAATACTGCCATCAGAACTGCTACGGGATGTCTCCTCATGTCTTCCGAGTCTCACCTCCATCAGGAGGCAAAACTGCTCAATGTAAAAGAGCATGCGGAAATGCTGAGCAGGCAATTCCTTCTGAACTGCCACAAGCCAGCACATCCAAACCGTCATCTTTTGGACATAGATCCGCCCCCGAGAGACATAAGGAGACATCTCCGTAAGCACTATGATGAGATCCGGCATCATATTACCTTGCCGTTTGATCTGCAGAATCATAAGCGGGCTCTAACCGACATCCACACCGAGTCGGTAGACACTTTTGTCGGATCTCTACCTGTGAATCCCGTTCTGAACAGTCCTCCACCGGATATTGCTGAAGAAGAACGCACCTTACCAGGGGAGACAAGAGTGACCTTGGCACAGCTTAGGTCTGGATATAGTGTAAGGTTAAACTCCTACTTATCCAGACTTAATGATACAATCTTAAATACATGCCCTACATGTGGTAGGACCCCCCATGATACTCTACATCTCTTCAATTGTTCATCTGAACCTACTCTTCTAACCCCTCTGTCCCTCCGGACAAACCCTGTTAAAACTGCACGTTTCCTTGGACTCCCCTTAGAAGAGCTTGATGAAGATCTTCGGAATGATCATACACTCTAGACAGGGCAATGCATTGTTAACAACAACAACAACAAGACGCTAGAGTCCATTTTGTTCCCGTATTATACTGCAAATCTGCACCTGGCTAGTCAGCAACATGGCTTCCGTAAGCTGCACAGCACCACCACCGCACTCAATGCCATTACAACTCAAATAAATAGCGGCCTAAATCAAAGCCAACCAAATCACAGGACTGTGTTAGTGGCACTTGATCTGTCGAAAGCTTTTGACACAGTCAGCCATGCCACTCTCATACAAGATCTGTTTGAGACACAGATACCTGATGGTTTAAAGAGATGGACCGCTAATTATTTGAGTGGACGGCAGGCGTCGGTTAACTTTAGAAACGCAAAATCAAAACCTAGACGTATTAGACAGGGGGTGCCACAGGGTGGTGTCCTATCCCCGACACTGTTTAATTTCTATCTATCGAAGATGCCCCCACCACCAGAGGGCGTCTCCGTCGTTTCATATGCCGACGACTGTACAATAATGGCGACGGGGAAGGGCCCCTATACTGATGAACTCTGTACGAGAATCAATGGTTACCTCTGCGACCTTTCCAGGTTTTTCACTGAGCGAGATCTGACAATATCTCCGACAAAATCAACGGCGACGCTTTTTACGACATGGACGCACCAGGTGAGAAATGAATTAGACATTTTCGTTGATGGCACTAAGCTACCAACTGTCAGCCACCCAAAGTTATTAGGGATGACACTGGATAATACTTTCTCATTTGCTGGTCATGTGTCTGCAATGGTCTCAAAGGTACTTGGTCGCAACAAGATCCTCAAGTCACTTGCCGGCAGTACTTGGGGAAAAGACAAAGAAACGTTGCTGACTACATATAAGGCCATTGGCCGACCAGTCTTTGACTATGCTGCGCCCATATGGTCGCCTAATGTACATAACACCAACTGGACGAAGTTACAAGTCTGCCAAAATACTGCCATCAGAACTGCTACGGGATGTCTCCTCATGTCTTCCGAGTCTCACCTCCATCAGGAGGCAAAACTGCTCAATGTAAAAGAGCATGCGGAAATGCTGAGCAGGCAATTCCTTCTGAACTGCCACAAGCCAGCACATCCAAACCGTCATCTTTTGGACATAGATCCGCCCCCGAGAGACATAAGGAGACATCTCCGTAAGCACTATGATGAGATCCGGCATCATATTACCTTGCCGTTTGATCTGCAGAATCATAAGCGGGCTCTAACCAACATCCACACCGAGTCGGTAGACACTTTTGTCGGATCTCTACCTGTGAATCCCGTTCTGAACAGTCCTCCACCGGATATTTTATTATTGTTAACAACAACAACAACAACGATATCATCGTGCTAGGCGGCGACGCTAATGCCCATCATAACCAATGGGGCAGCACTGACACAAATGAGCGAGGTGAGTCACTCGTATAACTACCTACTAGGCACTAACCTAAGTATATGTAACACGGGGAATGAACCCACCTTCGTAACAAGAAACCGAGAGGAAGTCCTCGATATAAGGTTGGTCACTGACTCTTACAGTGACCTAATAGAATCATGGAGGGTGTTAGGCGAGCACTCCTTCTCAGACCATAGATACATTAGCTTCTCCTTAGTAGATATACATACAAGTCCGAAATATATACAGAATATTAGGAAAACAAATTGGGGTTACTACCAAAAGCTTATTCGCAAATATTTGTCAAATCAGCTGGTAACACCTAGAAAGGAAGAGGAGCTAGACGACCTCGTCAGCTCCTTCAATCAACACTGCAAGATTGCTCTAGACAAGGCGTGTCCGCCTAAAAAGTTAGCTGAAACCCACAGACCACCCTGGTGGTCGTCCGATCTAGATAATCTCAGAAGGACATGTAGGTCGGCCTTTAACAAAGCCAAACAGGATGGTAGCGAAACATCCTGGGCACTTCACAAAACTAAATTAAGTAACTACAAGAAAGAAATTCGCAAGGCCAACGGGCCTCCTGGGTGAATTTCTGCAACAATATCGAATCAACATCGGCAGCTGTAGTATCGCTTGTCGCCTGATTTAAGCCAAAGGAATACCTATTAGGAAAATCTACAACACTGCTGATCCCGCCATCTATAAGTCATTTCCTACCACTAAACCCATTATTGTCATTTGACATTTTATTTTGATTTTGATATTTACCACTCTCTTCATTTTTATGTATCAAAATCCGACTGGGAACAGTTTCCCAACATGAGGCTTCCTATATTGAATACGCAGAAAACTCAGTCTTTTTAGTTCCTGGATGCCGAGCCGATAAGTAGTGTTCTTTAATAAGTTGTTTTAACTTAAACTTAAAAACGTAAAGTTACCGTGCGCTATAAATTTATAAAAGATCGGCGCAGTTTTACGAGGTGTAAACAACGCAAAAGACATTTAGTTTTCGCGATTAAAATAAAACATTGATCGACGAAATAAATTGAAATCAAGTTTCAGCGGGTTGACTTGAAATCTTCGCCAAGTCATGCTTTCAAAGATAAACCGGAAGCCTATTAGAAATTTCTAAATACTCATCAAAAAAAAAAAAAACTGCAATCATCGAGTTCTACCTGTGGTTAATTACAATACTATAATCAAGGATCGCGCCGTAATCATCAACGAGAAAATAATTTTTATACCTAGACCACGAAGCAATCAATGCATCCGTAATCCCACCTAGAATGTTCTTCATCCTCGGCAAATCTCGCCTGGAAAAGCTACACGCTTTGCTACATTATATATTCCCTGACTAAATCAGGAACGCTTGGCTAACCAGAAACCTCTTGTGGCAGTAGCATCAGCTTGGAATCGTCCCATCGCTTTAACATACCGCCAGAACAGGAATGATGAATTTCTAAATGTTGTTAGTTTTATTGTTTCACTAGTGAAAATCAGTTTAAAGTTAAATTGAATTAGTTGTTAGTATGATATAAATTAAATTACATGAACATCATGATTGTGGATTAAGAGAAAAGAATATAATGCTAGTAGGAAAATAGAGTAAGAAGTTAAATTTTGTAGAACAGTGTGCTGTTCCCACTTTGATTTTAATAAGTTTTTTTGTGAGGAAATAAGTAATGTAGAGCGGAAACTGTACCCTATACGTGCATAAATACTTATAGGAGTCATCATTTACAAAAGTTATGTAGTTGAAACTACAGAACAATAGGTAACAGGTTTTTTTTGCGAGTCAGAAAAATCACTCACTTATAGTTATTGAGAACCTGCCGATATACATGCTTTAATAATGCGTGAGATCATGCGATCTAACTAAAAATCATAGCGATATCACCAGAACATACGCGCACACCGAAAGATCTTTCGTCGTGGGAGTCATCGTGAAACTTGTAAGTGATCTCATTATATTATATTTCTCTCTATTTGCCTATATGTAGATATGTATGTTGGCAGAGAATAGCTCATAAGCGCCTATTAGTGATTTTCATCGGTTTGACTCTCGGTTGTGCATTTGGTCAACCGCAGAAGCAAAACAATGGTCATGACGTGCAAGTCACAGCCATGCTGCACGCGCTCTATGCCTATTTATTGTTCTTTTGCTTGAACTGCATACCTTCTTTTGCTAACATCATAAATTACGACTTAATGTAAATTGAAACATCAACTAAAATATGTCTAAATAAAATTTAAACTCAAAAATCAAACCTTATAGAAGAAATTAACCATCATACAGTAAATTGATTTTTTTTTATAAGTCAAAAGTGAAAATTGCGCTTATACATTATATTTATACATTATATCTATATATATATATATATATATTCATGCTAAAATCAGTTTGGATTTCTGTTTTTTTTTGGTCTAATAGGCACATACACACGTATATATAAATATAAATGTTAGTAGTTTTTTTTTATAAGTTTAACATTACATCCATTTGCATACGAAATTCTGTCTAACAAAATCAAATTGGATTTTTTTTTGTGTATCCATTATTCGCATACATAACTATATACATAATAATTAATGCCAACTTTCACAATGTTTATTTTTAATGAAAATTACCTTAGGCTTAGGTCCATTTCTTCATGATACCCTCTAGGAAAATATCAGTTTTCGGAACTAAATTCCAACTCTTTAGTAATTGAACATGAATTTTAATTTAAATAAAGCTTTTGTTATATATATTGAAAATATGTGTTAAAGTGTTATATTCTTGTGGAATCATGCAACGAGGATATGTGAATAGGGACATTAGGGTGTAACCCTTTTGTTATTTTTGGGATCACTATAATAAGTTTATATTGGTATAGAGTGATCATGGTAGGGTGGGCATTTTCGGATGTTGCACAGGCATCAAGCAACATCCACAACAACGACAACAACCCCAGCACCAACAGCCGTCATCAGTTGGTCAATATCAATCACTAGAGTTCTTCTATTAACTTTCCTATCCCGAATCGTTAACGTGCAGTCCCCGTTCCGCGTATTCCCCCTTTTTACCTTAAACAGCACGCGAATTTTTTTTGTTTTATTTTGTGCGAGCATCTACCATGCAGTTGCCTTTAACCCACCCCAAGCCGACGTCGCTGAGCCGGTACAAGCGCGTGCTCTGCTACGGTGAACCCTACATCAGCTCGTTATATTTTACTACGTTATATGCTACAGTATTATAACTATAAAATAAAATAGAAAAATGGCGCCCAACGTGGGGCCTGACTGTTTGATAATATATTAGATTCGATCTTACAATTTAGGTTCAATCTGTGAGTCCTTGACCACATACCAACGTTTTTTTTATTTTTTATTCAGACATGTTAGGCGAAACCCTGTTAAACATCTTGGAGTAAATTACACCTTTAAACTCTATCAGCTTCCTTTTGTCCTAATGTTTAATTTCAAGGTTGGTAGAAAACTGGTAGCTTCAACATGGCTAAGTTTCCAAGCCTTAACATAAATTGAACATTACATGCGTTTATGTTTGGTTTCATTGATACGCTAGTTTAAAACCTTCAAAGTAGGTCTAGTTTCTGGAATCAATTTATAGCATAAGCCGTTTGATCCTTGTGTTGCAGTCGGTTCGTATTGTTGATCCCTGGAGTAAGGTTTTTACGTGGGCTAGAACTACGGCCTTCCGTTTCATCAATATGCTACCCGTTGTAATACCCTAAAATTCCAGCGTTAACGATTTTTTTTGCAATACCATAAAGTTCTGTTGAATGTTTTCGCTGTAAAACAAGTTATTCAGTTCTCGTCTGGAACTGACTTCGAGATAACTTGGTACAAGGCAAAACATTTCAGACTTAGACTCTTAAGTGAACCTCGCATTGAACGAGTCAATGTATCTTGGTTTTGGTTTTTTTTTGTCTGGTGACACCCATTTATTTGTTCTTTCAAGGGCTCGCTTAGCTTTCTTCTACTGAAACATTTAATTCATGTTTGCTTGGAAACAATCCCATGGTGGAAAACTGTGAATTGTCCGCTTTCCAGGATTGGATGGTTCAGCACTGTCATTCTCCATTTCACAATTTTTCTTTTCCAATCAACCTCTAGCTGTGAACATATAATATTTGTCGATTATACCTATTCGCAAGAATCGTTTGCATGGTTCCCGAAAAGTTACCGTTTTATTTTTGAAATTAAGTTATATCTTTTTTCTCGTACTTTTTTTGTTTATAGACTACTAGTTTTTTTGCCATGTCAGTTAGGCATAGCCGTGAAGATTTAGCTAGTGGCGAAGATTCTCAACCTCACTGCTTTATCTGCACACATGTTATCGAGCACAAGGCTCAAATCTTAAAAACCCACTGCGACCACATCTTTCATAGAGTTTGTTTTAATACGAAAGTAGGAACCCAACCTAACAAGGCTTGCCCGGTTTGCAAGAAGGTCTTGCATTCGTCGACGTCAGATTTACGCAGTACTGACCAGTTGTTATCTGCACCCCTGCAGACGCCAACTAGAATACTTAGGTCGCATACCAAACGAACCGTACCACAAGGTACAGGTATGGATCCCACTAGTGGAACTAGTGGAGATACTACCTCCGGAAATACTAATTTCGAAGCTCCCGATATCCCGTTTGTCAGCTTCGAAGGATTACAGAAGGCGATAGGAGATGCCTTAATTGCCGCCACTGCAAGGCAAACCGAATCGTTGTCTAGAGCTCTTGAAACAGGGTTAGATAGGATTTCCCTACGTTTATCCTCTCAAGGTTCTAACGAGGAAAGACCAGCATACGTAGGAATGCAAACACTCCCCGAAGTAGAGAGCCAAACATTCCAACAAATGTTAGGATTACCTTCTCGAACTACCGATTCATTGGAAAATCCATCAGGCTCTGGTAGCAGTCTTACGACTTTGCGACCAGATCGAATTAGCCAGATAATTTCAAACTGGAAACTTAGATTTTCAGGCCGATCTCCGATGTCAGTCGATGACTTCATTTACAGGATTGAGGCCTTGACAAGGCAGACGCTTGAAGGGAATTTTGATTTGCTTGCTCGTAATGCAAGTAATCTTTTTGAAGGTAGCGCAGGAGAATGGTTTTGGCGTTATCATAAAAGTGTTTCAGTTGTTGAATGGAATGGTCTTCGTACAGCTCTGAAAGCTCACTACAAGGATGATCGGACCGATCATAGCATACGCAACGAAATGCTGCATCGTAAGCAGAAGCAAAGTGAGTCCTTCGACCAATTTTACGAAGCCATTATAACCTTGAACGATAGACTTGCCCAACCTTTGTCCGAATTATCGCTTATAGAAATCTTGCGGTGGAATCTGCTTCCAGAAATTCAGCGAGAAATTCTATATGAACCGTCCAAGAGCTTTGCCGAGTTACGCTATCTTGTACGAACTCGAGAAATATTTCTGCAAAGATTGTCGAAGTCCCAAGTATCTTCTCATCGGACAGTAGATCGTAAGCAAATAAATGAAATGGAGACATCCTTCCCAGAAGCTTACGAAAGCGATCATACCAATGAAGAGGAATATCAGTTAGATGCGATGTCTTTAAGCTGCTGGAACTGCAGAGAACCCGGACATCGTTATCAAGATTGCACAGCCGAACGACGCGTATTTTGCTATGGATGTGGGCTACCAAACACTTATAAGCCTACCTGTAGCAAATGTAGTCCAAAAAACTCCCAAGAGCGTGCACCCAGGATAAGTGCACGCAAACAAGTTACGTCGAAAGCGACCAACACGAACTAGATAGTGTACCACTACCTTCTAGTACCATATCCCCTGATTTTTCCACCATGCCTGACGTACCGACACACCAACTAATTGAAACCATTTCCGAAGTTTGTGATGACAAGTATTTAATCCGCACTAAGTCCCGATCTCAGCTACGAAGATTAGAGTATAACAAATTTCGTAGAAGAGAGCGTAATAAACTTATTGCAGCAGTGATAGGGAAAATACAAGATTTTCGTCCTTATGCAAAAGTCACCCTACTAGGACGAACCATTGTAGGCTTAATGGATACAGGAGCCTCCATTAGTTGTATTGGTGGCGATTTTGCTCGCGAATTGAGTAAAACACCGACAGCTTATCAGCCATTATTGTCTAAAGTTCGCACTGCCGACGGCAATCCGCAAAATATTGTGGGCAAGCTAAAGACTACAGTAACCTATCAAGGAGAATCGCACCCAATATATTTCTACCTTGTACCTTCCTTATCGCAAGATCTATACCTCGGTATAGATTTTTGGAACAGATTTGATTTGCTGCCAAAGGGCTTATTAGAAAACAGCATAGGATGTCTTAATATGGACGACCCCATGATGAGGCCTTTGACTTTCGAGCAGCGAAACCAGTTGAATTTGGCCATAAACCAATTTCCATCTTTTGCCAAGCAAGGCTTGGGACGCACCACTGTACTCATGCACACTATCGACGTAAATGGAGCCACTCCACTCAAACAACGCCACTATCCGGTTTCTCCAGCTATAGAGAAGTTAATGTATGACGAGCTGGATAGAATGTTATCATTAGGCGTAATAGAAGAGTCGTCTAGCGCCTGGTCTTCTCCAGTCGTTTTAGTCAGAAAGCCAGGCAAAGTTCGTCTCTGCTTGGATAGTAGGAAGGTGAACGAAGTTACTGTCAAGGATGCATACCCTATGCCCTTTATAGATGGTATACTCAGTCGGTTACCGAAAGCCGAGTACATCACCAGTCTTGACTTAAAGGATGCCTTCTGGCAAATACCTTTGGACCCTAATTCTCGTGACAAGACCGCATTTTCAGTACCAGGTCGACCCCTCTATCAGTTTAGAGTAATGCCCTTTGGGCTTTGCAATGCGCCACAGACGATGTCAAAGCTAATGGACAAAATAATTCCGCCTCGTCTGCGTAATGAAGTTTTCATTTATCTGGACGACCTGCTTATCGTCTCCGATACGTTCGAGCGTCATCTTATCGTCCTGAAAGAAGTTGCATCCCACATAGTAAAAGCCGGCTTAACGATAAACGTGCCAAAAAGCAAATTTTGTCTTAAGCAAGTGCGCTATTTAGGCCATGTTATAGGTAACGGCACAATCAGTACTGATCCTGATAAAATTTCCGCAATATCTGATTACCCCGTGCCACGCTCTGTTAAACAGTTGCGTCGTTTTCTTGGAATGACGGGATGGTACCACAAGTTCATCAAAAACTATGCTTCCATCGCAACTCCGCTTACTGACGCTCTCAAGCATAAACGAAAATTCGAGTGGACCGATGATGCCCAAAAATCGTTTGAAGCTTTGAAAGCACATATGACTCAAGCCCCTGTGTTGCATAGTCCAGATTTTAACGCACCCTTTTTCATACATTGTGATGCTAGTCACACTGGTATAGGTGGAGTACTTATGCAAATTAATAAGAACGGCGATGAGATTCCAATCGCTTTTATGTCCCGTAAGCTTAACAAATGCCAGCGAAGTTATTCGGTGACAGAGAAGGAATGTTTTGCCGCAATTATGAGCATGAAGAAATTTCGACCCTACGTGGAAGGACACGATTTCACGGTTATTACCGATCACGCGTCTTTGAAATGGCTAATGTCCCAAACTGACCTTAGTTCCCGCCTAGCTCGTTGGGCTCTCAAGCTACAAGGTTACACTTTTAAGATACAGCATAGAAAAGGTACGCAGAATGTTGTACCGGATGCGTTATCTCGTACTTTTACAGAGGATTTGTCTGCTATCAGTAATGAACATTTTATAGATTTAAACTCCGAACATTTTCACTCGGAGGAATACAACAAGTTGAAAGCGAAAGTAAAAGAGAATGGTTCTCATTTACCTGATGTTAGAGTCATAGATAATTATCTGTACCGTCGCACTGAGCATGCCTCTGGTGAAAAAGTAGCAGATGATTTAGTTTGGAAGTTGTGGCTTCCTCGAGGATTAATTCCAACAGCCCTCAAGTTAGCCCACGATGATCCTCTTTCTTCCCACGGAGGTATAAACAAGACCTTGGAGAGAATACGTCGTTTTTATTACTGGCCTAATTTAGTTTCCGATGTTAAAAATTACGTAAATAACTGCTCTGTTTGTAAGTGTACTAAACATCCTAACCGTGTGCTAAGACCTCCCCTAGGGAATTTACCAGAAACAAACAGATTTTTCCAAAGACTGTATATCGACTTTTTAGGACCTTATCCTAGGTCTCGATCGGGAAATATTGCAATTTTAGTGGTTTTGGATCACTTTTCAAAATTTCCATTTTTAAAGCCTGTTCGGAAAATGACAGCTGAGGCCATTATACGTTTTATTGAGGAAGATCTCTTCCATTGTTTCGGAGTACCAGAAGTAATAGTATCGGATAATGGAGTTCAATTTAAGTCAAATGTTTTTAACGCGTTGCTTGATAAATATGGTGTGCATCACTCATATACCGCTTTTTATGCTCCACAGGCAAACGCTTCAGAACGAGTAAACCAATCCGTTCTATCTGCTATCAAAGCATACCTACACCCTGACCAGTCCAATTGGGATGCCCAACTCAGTAGCATATGCTGTTCGCTGCGTTCGAGCTTCCACACAGCCATTAATACTACCCCTTATCGACTTGCATTTGGTCAGCATATGATCACAAATGGATCGACCTTTAAGTCACTAAGGAATTTAAATATACTTGAAGATCGTTCAGTTCAATTCAATAGGGATGATTCATTTAATATTTTGAGAACTAAAGCGGCCAATGTTATGAGAAACCAACATGACCGCAATGAAAGATCCTACAATTTGAGGAGCCGAAATGTTTCCTTCAATGTAGGTCAAGAAGTTTATCGTCGTAATTTTCAGCAAAGTAGTTTTGCCAAAGGACAGTCTGCTAAACTAGCACCAACTTTTCTGAAAGCTAGAATAGCACGTAAACTTGGTAATTGCTACTACGAGCTAGAAGATTTACAAGGTCGTTCGGTAGGAAAATTTCACGCAAAGGATATAAAGCAATAATTTTCATTTTACTTGCTCCAAGCGTGGATCACCCTTGCGTGTCATTCCCCGCACGTGCGATTTTGGTGGAGGGGACTTGTAGTATCGCTTGTCGCCTGATTTAAGCCAAAGGAATACCTATTAGGAAAATCTACAACACTGCTGATCCCGCCATCTATAAGTCATTTCCTACCACTAAACCCATTATTGTCATTTGACATTTTATTTTGATTTTGATATTTACCACTCTCTTCATTTTTATGTATCAAAATCCGACTGGGAACAGTTTCCCAACATGAGGCTTCCTATATTGAATACGCAGAAAACTCAGTCTTTTTAGTTCCTGGATGCCGAGCCGATAAGTAGTGTTCTTTAATAAGTTGTTTTAACTTAAACTTAAAAACGTAAAGTTACCGTGCGCTATAAATTTATAAAAGATCGGCGCAGTTTTACGAGGTGTAAACAACGCAAAAGACATTTAGTTTTCGCGATTAAAATAAAACATTGATCGACGAAATAAATTGAAATCAAGTTTCAGCGGGTTGACTTGAAATCTTCGCCAAGTCATGCTTTCAAAGATAAACCGGAAGCCTATTAGAAATTTCTAAATACTCATCAAAAAAAAAAAAAACTGCAATCATCGAGTTCTACCTGTGGTTAATTACAATACTATAATCAAGGATCGCGCCGTAATCATCAACGAGAAAATAATTTTTATACCTAGACCACGAAGCAATCAATGCATCCGTAATCCCACCTAGAATGTTCTTCATCCTCGGCAAATCTCGCCTGGAAAAGCTACACGCTTTGCTACATTATATATTCCCTGACTAAATCAGGAACGCTTGGCTAACCAGAAACCTCTTGTGGCAGTAGCATCAGCTTGGAATCGTCCCATCGCTTTAACATACCGCCAGAACAGGAATGATGAATTTCTAAATGTTGTTAGTTTTATTGTTTCACTAGTGAAAATCAGTTTAAAGTTAAATTGAATTAGTTGTTAGTATGATATAAATTAAATTACATGAACATCATGATTGTGGATTAAGAGAAAAGAATATAATGCTAGTAGGAAAATAGAGTAAGAAGTTAAATTTTGTAGAACAGTGTGCTGTTCCCACTTTGATTTTAATAAGTTTTTTTGTGAGGAAATAAGTAATGTAGAGCGGAAACTGTACCCTATACGTGCATAAATACTTATAGGAGTCATCATTTACAAAAGTTATGTAGTTGAAACTACAGAACAATAGGTAACAGGTTTTTTTTGCGAGTCAGAAAAATCACTCACTTATAGTTATTGAGAACCTGCCGATATACATGCTTTAATAATGCGTGAGATCATGCGATCTAACTAAAAATCATAGCGATATCACCAGAACATACGCGCACACCGAAAGATCTTTCGTCGTGGGAGTCATCGTGAAACTTGTAAGTGATCTCATTATATTATATTTCTCTCTATTTGCCTATATGTAGATATGTATGTTGGCAGAGAATAGCTCATAAGCGCCTATTAGTGATTTTCATCGGTTTGACTCTCGGTTGTGCATTTGGTCAACCGCAGAAGCAAAACAATGGTCATGACGTGCAAGTCACAGCCATGCTGCACGCGCTCTATGCCTATTTATTGTTCTTTTGCTTGAACTGCATACCTTCTTTTGCTAACATCATAAATTACGACTTAATGTAAATTGAAACATCAACTAAAATATGTCTAAATAAAATTTAAACTCAAAAATCAAACCTTATAGAAGAAATTAACCATCATACAGTAAATTGATTTTTTTTTATAAGTCAAAAGTGAAAATTGCGCTTATACATTATATTTATACATTATATCTATATATATATATATATATTCATGCTAAAATCAGTTTGGATTTCTGTTTTTTTTGGTCTAATAGGCACATACACACGTATATATAAATATAAATGTTAGTAGTTTTTTTTTATAAGTTTAACATTACATCCATTTGCATACGAAATTCTGTCTAACAAAATCAAATTGGATTTTTTTTTGTGTATCCATTATTCGCATACATAACTATATACATAATAATTAATGCCAACTTTCACAATGTTTATTTTTAATGAAAATTACCTTAGGCTTAGGTCCATTTCTTCATGATACCCTCTAGGAAAATATCAGTTTTCGGAACTAAATTCCAACTCTTTAGTAATTGAACATGAATTTTAATTTAAATAAAGCTTTTGTTATATATATTGAAAATATGTGTTAAAGTGTTATATTCTTGTGGAATCATGCAACGAGGATATGTGAATAGGGACATTAGGGTGTAACCCTTTTGTTATTTTTGGGATCACTATAATAAGTTTATATTGGTATAGAGTGATCATGGTAGGGTGGGCATTTTCGGATGTTGCACAGGCATCAAGCAACATCCACAACAACGACAACAACCCCAGCACCAACAGCCGTCATCAGTTGGTCAATATCAATCACTAGAGTTCTTCTATTAACTTTCCTATCCCGAATCGTTAACGTGCAGTCCCCGTTCCGCGTATTCCCCCTTTTTACCTTAAACAGCACGCGAATTTTTTTTGTTTTATTTTGTGCGAGCATCTACCATGCAGTTGCCTTTAACCCACCCCAAGCCGACGTCGCTGAGCCGGTACAAGCGCGTGCTCTGCTACGGTGAACCCTACATCAGCTCGTTATATTTGACTACGTTATATGCTACACAGCTTCGCGCCTGAGGAAGGTGCTCTCAAAATCGACAGCGACACTGAGCCACATACAAATGCCGGATGGGAATTGGACCGATTCGAGCACTGACACAATGAATCTGCCTTGCATTCTCTGGTATCTGTTATAGAAAAGTCAATTGACACAAAGGAATATACACTGGTGGCTTTCCTTGATATAGCAGGTGCCTTCAACAACGTTCTACCGGAAGCCATTACCTCGGCGTTAACGGGTCTGCGGGTCGATGCCTGCCTTGTGGAGTTTATCCGCAAATTGCTTATTAGTAGACGGATTACAACGGAGCTAGGCGGTAATTCGATTCACAGACTCGTTAACAGAGGTACCCCGCAAGGAGGTGTTCTCTCTCCGCTCCTGTGGCTGGTTACTGTAAACCAACTTCTACGTCTCATGGAAGCTGAAGGCTACCAAGTGATCGCGTACGCCGATGACATCTGCATTATCATTCGGGGAAAATTTCCTCAAACCCTCTGCAATTTAATGGAAAATGCTCTGACTAAAGTATGCGACTGGGCGAACGCTTCACTAGGAGGTACAAAATACCGAACTTAATACCACCTAAAATTGGGAATACAACTCTGGAAACTACTCTGGAGCGACAATATAGCGGAACGAGTTAAAAAGGCAACATGCGCGTTGTTTACTTGCAAGAGAGCAATTGGTATATCGTGGGGGTTCTCTCCCAAAGTGGTGCACTGGATATACACAGCTATTGTTCGTCCAATTTTACTCTACGGTGTGCTGGTCTGGTGGCCGGCACTAACCAAGAACACGTACCTCAAGCAGATACAAAAAGTCCAAAGGAGTTCAGAACTCTGCATAACCGGGGCCCTCGGCTCCACTACGACAGAAGCACTCAACACGATGCTGAATCTTCCACCACTCGATCTGGTGGCTAAAGAAATGGCTGTGATTACAGCTCTGCGATTAAGGGAGACCGACGTATGGAAGGGCGGTACATGTGGTCACGCCACAATTTTAGGCTCCCATGCACCTGTGAGCATACCATTACATACTGACTATTGCACGCCAAGCAACGTGTTGTTGTTGTTGTAACGATGTGTAGTCCTGCCCAACGCGTATTTTTCCTTAACCTAATTGTCATCAATATCTTCTAACGGGAGTCCAAGGAAACTAGCAGTTTCAATACGATTGGACCAAAGAGAGATGGGTGTTAGAAGAGTGGGCTCAAATGAGCAAGAAAATAAGTGATTGGTATTGTGGGGGGACGAGCCGCATGCCGGACATACATTCGGCACATCAGGGTTCAGTCTAGATATGTAGGAGTTTAACCTACTATAATATCCAGAGCGTAATTGAGCCAGAGTGACCCTTGTCTCTCGAGGAAGATGACGCTCCTCTTCAGAAATGCCAGGTGTTGCGGCATGTAAGACATTGTTTAGCGGACAGAGCGCAGAGTAATGGCCAACAGACGTTGTATGGATATGCCCCAAAGCCTGTTTGTGCACCTGTAGATCAAACGGCGTTGTTATATAGTGACGGATCTCATCAAAATGTTTACGTAGATGCGACCTTATGGTCCTAGGAGGCGGAATGAGTTCAAGCAGTTGTCTACCGGGATGCTGTGGTTTACAGCAGTTCAGTAGGTACTGCTTGTTTAGCATTTCATTATGCTCCCTAACTGGAAGCATTTCCACCTCATTATGTATATGCGATATAGGTGACATGTTGTTGTTGTTGTTGTAGCGAGGTGTAGCCCTGCCTAAATGTCAGACAGGGTCACCTCGAGTGTATTGCTCTTGGCCGGGTCGATATAAGAAAACGGCCCGGGGCGTTTCGGCACGATGGGTACAGCACAAGTACTGGTACCGTTCTCGTGGAACCGGCAATACAAGAAACTAGCTGTGTAGGCTATGTAGGTCATTTAGCGTTACCCAGGGTGCACCAACTGGGAGGCGACCTACTTTTACATAAGGACGCACCCCGTAGCGGTTCTGAGCGCGGTGTTGTGACAGGCCTGAAGCTGACTCCAGTGAACGTCTGCAAGCCCCGGCGACCATATCGGCGACGCATAGTTCAGGATCGGCCGACCAATTGCCTTGTACGTTACCAACAACGTTTCTTTGTCTTTACCCCAAGTACTGCCGGCTAGTGACTTGAGGATTTTGTTGCGGCTCTGTAATTTTGAGACAATTGCAGCTGAATGGGCAGCGAAAGTGTGCATGGTGTCAAAAGTCACTCCTAAAATTTTTGGGTGAGCGACAGTAGGTATTTTATGATCACCTACATAGATTTCTAATTCCATGCCAACCTGCGCCGTCCACGTCGTGAATAAGGTCGCCGAAGACTTTGTTGGCGACAATGTCAAGGTTCGGGCAGTGAAGAACTCGACTAGAGAGGGGAGATAACCATTTATTTTGGAGCACAGCTCATCAACGGAAGTACCAGTTGCCAATATCGTGCAATCGTCTGCATAAGAAACAATCGTAACTTCTTCTGGTGGAGGAGGAAGCTTCGAAATATAGAAGTTAAACAATAACGGGGAGAGGACACCACCCTGTGGTACCCCTTGTTTTATCTTCCTGGCTTTAGATTTTTTGTTTCTAAATACAACAGACGACCGACGACCACTGAGATAATTTGCGGGCCAACGCTTTAGACAGGGGGGGAGTGACGAGTCTTCCAAATCAGCTACAAGTTGCCCATGATTTACTGTGTCAAAAGCTTGATTCAAATCAAGTGCAACTAGAACCGTCCTGTCATTAGGCCTATTTTGATTAAGACCGTCAGTTATCTGAGTGTTTATGACATTTAGAGCAGATGTTGTGCTCCTACCTTTCCTGAAGCCATGTTGGTGCTCGGCTAACATCAAGTGTGATGTGTAGAGCGGGAGTAGGACCGCCTCAAGTGTCTTTACTACTGGCGAGAGGAGTGATATCGGGCGATATGACTCCCCAACGTTAGCTGGCTTGCCAGGCTTTAGTAGTGGGATCACAGTTGCCTGCTTCCATTTGTCGGGTATGACAGCTGTGATCAGAGACAAATTGAAGACGGCCGTTAAATATTTGACTCCCGCTAGGCCGATGTGTTTTAGATGCACCATGGCTATGCCATCAGGGCCGATGGCTTTGGAGTTTTTGGCCTTCCGGATGGCCTCTTGAACCTCTGTAGCGGTGATGGGAACGGGGGCATAGTTTTTGTGTTTATGCGCACGCCTGAAGATTCCACGTCTAGCCCTGTCTTGCGCAGGGTGTGGGACATATTGTCGACAAAAAGCCTGTGCACATTTCCTGGGGTCATTTATTGTCTTGTCACCAAAGGTAATGTCGACATTTTTTGGTGGACCCGAAGGATTCGACAAGGACTTGACGGTGGACCATAATTTCCCAACACCGGTAGAGAGGTTACAAGACCTGAGGTGCTCCTCCCATTTGGTTTGTTTGTGTTCGTTAACCAGCCTTCTGATTTCCACGTTGAGATCACCGATCTGTGGGTCAGATGGATCGATGTTGCGTATGAGGTCACGTTCGTTGGCCAAGGCTGCGGCCTCAGCTGGGAAGTTAGGCCTAATATCTTTTATCCTACCAGCTGGTATAAAACGGGCTGTAGCCTTTTTAATGACCTCACGTATGTTGCGCTCGCCAACGTGTACGTCAGTGGGAATGGGAAGATCACCAAAGGAGCTCTCGTGAATTCCAACAAGCCGACCCAATTGGCCTTTTTGAAATTCACGTAAGTTCTTTTCTCCGACGTGATAAAATCCGTGGCACGATCGACAGACAGGATGATAGGCAGGTGGTCAGATGACAGGGCCACCATAGGTTGCCAGTTGATGCTGTTAATTAACCCCGGGCTAACAATAGTTAGGTCCGGGGAGCTACTGCAGTTAACAGCCATCCTGGTTGAGGAGTCTCCGTTCACAGTACAGAAAGAGGAGTTATCAATTTGCTCGGCTAATTCCCGTCCTCTGCCGTCCACAGAAAGGTGTGAATGCCACATATCATGATGGGCATTAAAATCGCCCATGATGATACGGTTATCGCCACAAAGAAACGCCCTAAGGTCAGGACGATAACTTCTGGGGCAGCAGGTGACGGGAGGAATGTATATATTGATTAGCTCGAGATCAACGCCACCAGCTTGTATAACAATACCTTGACACTCTAAAGGTAAGTCACTTTGGTCAGTGTTGATATCAAATTCCCTATACTGCACCGTATGGTGTACAAGGAACGCGAGACCACCTCCGCCGTCCGTACGATCATGCCGGAGTACGTGGTAGCCTCCACTCGCTCGGAGATTCGAGTGGGGGCCAAGTTTTGTCTCCTGGATTGCAGCAATTTTGATTTTATGTAGCTGCATAAATGTGGTTATCTCCGCTATCTTGCCGGTCAAGCCGTTGCAGTTAAATTGCAACAATTTAAATTGCGAAGGAGAGGCAATGGCCACTCTGGGAGTTAAAGACTGATGTGTTCGCCCAGATGGTGGTAGGTTATGTCGCGATATTGATCTCCGTTGCAGTCCTGAAGCCGGCGGAATTCGTTCACTATTAGATGAGTGTACATCCGTCGGCGTTGAGGGCTGCACAACTCGACAGCAAGGCGCGACAAACACATCAGTCCAGAGATTTCTGTTTGCGAGCCCAGAACATATGCGTAGGTGACACAGGCCTAGGCATGAGTTGCACTTGACCGATGCCACAGACGCATATATCCTGTGCCGACATACAGTGCACGAAGAGTGAGGGACCAGAAGTTGATGGACTTGACTTTCATTCGTGCTAGTGCCGGAAGAAGTTATTAAAGAGTTTAGAGACGGGGGCTGAAGCTCAGTAGTGCTACAAGCATCAACTGATGTGCTACGAAGAAAGTAGCCATGAGTGGGTGCTTGTGCTGTTGATGCACTAGGAAGTAAGCTACAGCCGTCGGGCGTCCCGCGGTAAGCGCCGTTCAAGCGCACCCCTACCGCCACCTTCTAGTAGCAATACTAATAATAATAATAATAATGTCTTAACGACTAGCAGCATTTCTGCTATACCCGCCACACAAATTCCAGACTGTTGCTCGTGCCTTATGGCGTCAACATCACGCGCAGCAGCTCAACACTCTTGCTCCCACTGGAGCAGTTTAGACATGAGCAACTCCGAGCATCAGTCTCTGTCTGTTTCTTTTTTACACCCCCCCTCCCGTTTACACGTGAGTCAGGATCAACATCTTCTTGCACCTGTCTCGACGTGTACTGTTTGTCGGCAAAGATTATACACGCTCGCGTCATCGGTCAAATGCAATAACTGCTTAGGCCAATGCCACGTGCATCTATGCTCTGGGCTCGCGAACAGGAATCTTTGGACGGATGCGTTCATAGCGCCATGCTGTAACACGCCTCAGCCTACGACGCCAGCCAACCCGGTTACACCAGGTCCACAGCTAACTAGGCTGAGGCACAGCCTTGGTCTTCGCCTACCAACACCTGGGCGAACACATCCGTCTCTCACGCCTTTGGTTAACTCGACATCGACCCCACCGGCGCACTTCCAAATCTTACAGCACAACTGTAACGGATTAACTGGTAAGATCGCAGAGATAACCAATTTGATGACGCAATATGACATAAAACTTGCCGCAATCCAAGAAACCAAGCTCAGTCCAAGGTCGGACCTCATTACCTATGGCGGATATAACATTCACCGGAAAGACCGTCATAGAGTAACAGGAGGTCTGGGAGGTGGTCTAGCGTTCATAACGCACAACTCTGTACAGTATCATCTATTTGATACCGACATCGAAGGAACGGATGATATCTTAGAAAGCCAAGGTATTACCATCCGTACAGGAGATGTCGATCTGCAAATCATAAACATCTACATACCCCCTGTCTCAAGTTGCCCCACCGGTTATCACCCCGACATTAGCTTGCTATTACGAGGAGATAACCGCGTGATCCTGGGCGACTTCAATGCGCACCACGATATGTGGCACTCAAACTTGCCAGCAGACAGTAGAGGGCATGTACTCGCAGAACAAATAGATGATACGGCTTTCTGTACATTGAACGGAGACGCCCCAACGAGAGTATCGGGTAACTGCTATAGTTCGCCAGATATTTCTATCGTAAGTGCAGGACTATTGAACAACACCAATTGGCGACCCATACTCACGTTGGCGTCTGACCATCTCCCAATAGTCATTACCATCGAACGACCGACGGACTTTATAACACCTGAGCATGGTACATACATCAACTTTACCAAGGCGGACTGGGACAGTTTTCAGACATATACGGACGAATCCTTGGCTGCTCTATCCATTCCTACGGACGTACGCAAAGGCGAACGAGACTTCCGCAACATCATTGACTTGGCCTCTAGACGCTTCATTCCTGCGGGTCGAATATCCCGAATAAGACCAAATTTCCCCGCGGAGGCAGCGGCCATGGCTAGAGAAAGAGATGAAGTGCGAAGTCTCAATCCCGCAGACCCCCGTATAAGGGATCTCAACGCGGAAATTCGTAGGTTGGTCGATAAACACAAACTGGCCAAATGGAAACAACACCTAGAGCAATGCAACCTCTCTGACGGTGTTGGCAAATTATGGACTACGGTCAAAGCTCTATCTAATCCAACACAACACAAGGATAAAGTTGATATTACTTTCGGTGACAGGGTGAAGAAGGACCCTAGGGGATGTGCGAACTCCTTCTGTAGACAATTTGTACTACATTCCCCACCCGATAGAGCTAAACGTAGAACCATGCGACAGGCGCGTAAATACAAAAACCAAAACACGCCCATTGTCATCACTGCCTCAGAGGTCAAGGAAGCCATCAGACAGGCTAAGCCCTCAAAATCCATCGGCCCCGACGGTATTGCCATGAAGATGCTGAAACATCTAGGCCAGGAGGGACACAAATACTTAGCGGCTCTATTCAATCTTTCACTGAACACTTTCGTCATTCCTGAAATATGGAAAAAGGCGAGAGTGGTTCCATTATTAAAACCTAGAAAGCCGGCAAACATAGGCGATTCATATCGCCCTATATCACTTTTGTCGCCGGTAGTGAAGACGCTAGAGTCCATTTTGCTCCCGTATTACACCGCAAATCTGCACCTGGCTAATCATCAACATGGCTTCCGTAAGCTGCACAGCACCACCACCGCACTCAATGCCATTACAACGCAAATAAATAGCGGTCTAAATCAAAACCAACCAAATCACAGGACTGTGTTAGTGGCACTTGACTTGTCGAAAGCATTTGACACAGTCAACCATGCCACTCTCATACAAGATCTATTAGAAACACAAATACCTGATGGGTTAAAGAGATGGACCGCTAATTACTTGAATGGGCGGCAGGCGTCGGTCAACTTTAGAAACGCAACATCAAAACCAAGACGAATTAGACAGGGGGTGCCACAGGGTGGTGTCCTATCCCCGACACTGTTTAATTTCTATCTATCGAAGATGCCCCCACCACCAGAGGGTGTCTCCGTCGTTTCTTATGCTGACGACTGTACAATAATGGCGACGGGGAAGGGCCCCTATACTGATGAACTCTGTAATAAAATCAACGGTTACCTCTGCGACCTTTCCAGGTTTTTCACAGAGCGAGATCTGACGATATCTCCGACTAAATCAACGGCGACGCTTTTTACGACGTGGACGCACCAGGTGAGAAATGAATTAGACATTTTCGTTGACGGCACTAAGCTACCAACTGTCAGCCACCCAAAGTTATTAGGGATGACATTGGATAATACTTTCTCATTTGCTGGTCATGTGTCTGCAATGGTCTCAAAGGTACGTGGTCGCAACAAGATCCTCAAGTCACTTGCCGGCAGTACTTGGGGAAAAGACAAAGAAACGTTGTTGACTACATATAAGGCCATTGGCCGACCAGTCTTTGACTATGCTGCACCCATATGGTCGCCTAATGTACATAACACCAACTGGACGAAGTTACAAGTCTGCCAAAATACTGCCATCAGAACTGCTACGGGATGTCTCCTCATGTCTTCCGAGTCTCACCTCCATCAGGAGGCAAAACTGCTCAATGTAAAAGAGCATGCGGAAATGCTGAGCAAGCAATTCCTTCTGAACTGCCACAAGCCAGCACATCCAAACCGTCATCTTTTGGACATAGATCCGCCCCCGAGAGACATAAGGAAACATCTCCGTAAACATTATGATGAGATCCGGCATCATATTACCTTGCCGTTTGATCTGCAGAATCATAAGCGGGCTCTAACCGACATCCACACCGAGTCGGTAGATACTTTTGTCGGATCTCTACCTGTGAACCCCGTTCTGAACAGTCCTCCACCGGATATTGCTGAAGAAGAACGCACCTTACCAAGGGAGACAAGAGTTACCCTGGCACAGCTTAGGTCTGGATATAGTGTAAGGTTAAACTCCTACTTGTCCAGACTTAATGACACAATCTCAAACACATGCCCTGCATGTGGTAGGACCCCCCATGATACTCTACATCTCTTCAATTGTTCATTTGAACCTACTCTTCTAACCCCTCTGTCCCTCTGGACAAACCCTGTTGAAACTGCACGTTTCCTTGGAAGAGCTTGATGAAGATCTTCGGAATGATCATACACTCTAGACAGGGCAATGCATTGTTAACAACAACAACAACAAGCTACAGCCGGGAACACATATATTCTGCTGGCCAATATAATTATTGCAGGTCGTGGAGACTTGATTATTATTAGAGGGCGATAAAGCAACATATGAGCGTCGCTTGCCTCGGGACGTCCTAGGACGTGAACAGCAGGGCGCCACAAAATTTGTATAGAAACTAATTGGCCGATGTGTTTTTGGATCTAGTCCGGAGCAACTAGATTTGTGCAACCAACCTTTGCATGATGCACACTGTACTGAGTGTGATCGTCTTGTATATATTTTCTTCCGACAAACGCAGCAGAACCATTCTCTTGGGCCAGGATTTGGCTCAATGCCAGCCCGGATCAAGAGAATAAGGAGCAGCCGTGCTGCAAGGGCTGTTCCGGGGATGACAATAGGTGAGGGAATCGTGACGCGTTAGACAGGGTCACTTCGAAATGTATTGCTCTTGGCCGAGTAATTATAAAAAAAAACAACCCGGGTCGTTTCGGTACGAAGGGTATTGTACAGGTACAAATACCGTTCTCGCAGAACCGGGAATACGTGAAACGAAACGTGTTCGTTAGGAACTACGAGGTGAAAATACCCACAAGACAAGAATGGGATTACCGACCGCATACTGTGCGGAATGCCATGAACATATTCACCGATGGCTCTAAGCTTGAAGGGAAGGTGGGTGGAGGTATCTTTTCACCGGACCTGGGACTAGAGATCTCCTTTCGTCTTCCCGACCACTGCAGCGTGTACCAAGCAGAAATGCTGGCAATACACGGTGCAGTGAAAAGCCTAGCGTCTACGCCCCAAAACGGCAAACGGATATTTATCTTCTCAGATAGTCAGGCCGCGCTAAAGGCACTGAACTCATATGTCGACAACACAAAGTCGCTAACTGAATGCCGCAGATCTCTTAACGAGATGGCTCAGCACTTCAGTATCAGCCTTATTTGGGTACCTGGTCACAGGGATATTGAAGGCAACTGTATAGCGGATGAGCTGGCCAGAAGAGGTACCACCACTCATCTCCTTCCAGGAAATGATCTGGTAGGCATTCCCATGGCATCTTTCAAACTCCGAGCTAGCACAAATACCTTACAAAGGGCAAATGAGCTCTGGTCAGGTCTCTCGACGTGCGAGACAACAAGGCTAACTTGGCCTTCGTACAACAAAGGACACACTAACTGTCTGCTGTCCCTTAATAAATCCGGTGTCTCATCACTGATAAGGGTGTTAACAGGGCACTGCTTAATAGGCACACATGGTGCTAGGATGGGCGTAATAACTCACGATTACTGTCGCAGTTGCAGATGTATTGAAGAGGAGGAGAGTGTTCAACATCTGCTGTGTCATTGTCCTGCACTCAGCAGAAGACGATTGGCTATTCTCGGCCAACCGTTCATCGACGACCTCACGGAGGTTTCAAAAATGGATATTAGGGCTCTATCGAAACTCATTGATTCCACGAGCTGGTTTGATTCGCTAATCCAAGTGTGAGAATGTGAGAGTGTTGATGTTTGTCTCTCGGATATGGGGTGGGTCTTAAGACCGCATAGGGTATCACAATGGGCCAACTTGACTGGCCTAAGTGTTGGGCGGGGTGCACTCTGTCCTGCCCTCGCAACCTAACCTAACCTAACCTACGGGGGGGCGTTGAGCCGAACCCCGGACCAAAAGAATGGATATGCAGTGTCTGTTGCAAAAAGATATATATTAAACGGCCGCATTCTGTGCAATGCTTCTCGTGTAAGAGATGGCTCCATAAATCTGGATAATCAGGGCTTCACCTTAACATCCACAGACCCCGTACTTTCTTTAGTACTTTCGTGGCCCCTTGTTGTTTGCGCCCTAGGGCGTCCCGCGGTAAGCGCCGTTCAAGCGCACCCCTACCGCCACTTTCTAGTAGCAATACTAATAGTAATAATAATAATGTCTTAACGACTAGCAGCACTTCTGCTATACCCGCCACACACACTCCAGACTGTTGCTCGTGTCTTATGGCGTCAACATCACGCGCAGCAGCTCAACACTCTCGCTCCCACAGGAGCAGTTTAGACATGAGCAACTCCGAGCACCAGTCTCTCTCTGTTTCTATGTCATACCCCCCTTCCCGTTTAATTTCTCACGTGAGTCAGGATCAACATCTTCTCGCACCTGTCTACGTGTACTGTTTGTCGGCAAAGATTATACACGCTCGCGTCATCGGTCAAATGCAATAACTGCTTAGGCCAACGCCACGTACATCTATGCTCCCGAGAGACATAAGGAGACATCTCCGTAAGCACTATGATGAGATCCGGCATCATATTACCTTGCCGTTTGATCTGCAGTATCATAAGCGGGCTCTAACCGATATCCACACCGAGTCGGTAGACACTTTTGTCGGATCTCTACCTGTGAATCCCGTTCTGAACAGTCCTCCACCGCATATTGCTGAAGAAGAACGCACCTTACCAAGGGAGACAAGAGTGACCTTGGCACAGCTTAGGTCTGGATATAGTGTAAGGTTAAACTCCTACTTATCCAGACTTAATGATACAATCTTAAATACATGCCCTGCATGTGGTAGGACCCCCCATGATACTCTACATCTCTTCAATTGTTCATCTGAACCTACTCTTCTAACCCCTCTGTCCCTCTGGACAAACCCTGTTGAAACTGCACGTTTCCTTGGACTCCCCTTAGACGAGCTTGATGAAGATCTTCGGAATGATCATACACTCTAGACAGGGCAATGCATTGTTAACAACAACAACAACACTTTTGTCGGATCTCTACCTGTGAATCCCGTTCTGAACAGTCCTCCACCGGATATTGCTGAAAAAGAACGCACCTTACCAAGGGAGACGAGAGTGACCTTGGCACAGCTTAGGTCTGGATATAGTGTAAGGTTAAACTCCTACTTATCCAGACTTAATGATACAATCTTATATACATGCCCTGCATGTGGTAGGACCCCCCATGATACTCTACATCTCTTCAATTGTTCATCTGAACCTACTCTTCTAACCCCTCTGTCCCTCTGGACAAACTCTGTTGAAACTGCACGTTTCCTTGGACTCCCCTTAGAAGAGCTTGATGAAGATCTTCGGAATGATCATACACTTTAGACAGGGCAATGCATTGTTAACAACAACAACATACAATCTTAAATACATGCCCTGCATGTGGTAGGACCCCCCATGATACTCTACATCTCTTCAATTGTTCATCTGAACCTACTCTTCTAACCCCTCTGTCCCTCTGGACAAACCCTGTTGAAACTGCACGTTTCCTTGGACTCCCCTTAGAAGAGCTTGATGAAGATCTTCGGAATGATCATACACTCTAGACAGGGCAATGCATTGTTAACAACAACAACAACAACAACAACAACAACAACAACAACAATGAATGTCCGGCATGTTGTTCGTCTCCTCAACCATTTATTCACTTCGGAGCCCAATCTTCTAACACCCATTTCTCTCTGGTCCAACACTGTTGAAACTGCTAGTTAGTTAGGACTCCCGTTAGACGGAATTGATGCTAGTTTCTTGTATTGCCGGTTCTACGAGAACGGTACCAGTACTTGTGCTGTATCCATCGTGCCGAAACGCCCCGGGCCGTTTTCTTATATCGACCCGGCCAAGAGCAATACACTCGAGGTGATGCAACATTTGATTATCATTGCTGTCAGCTAAACGACCATCGCTTCAATCATTTCACACGAGGAATAAGAAAAAGTTGATGTCAACAACTGTGTCCGTGTGAGTTTTTGTCTCCCTCTAACACATTACTAATTTGAACTAAGCATATATTTGTCTCACTCTATTTTTTGGATCAATGATGACATCATGATGATTTCATAATAGGTTTGTTTCTTGAAATCTCCAGCAAAGAACTGTCAGCAGAAGAGAGTCTTGTAAAAAGCTGTCAAAATCTCATTTCTGCTAATTTTTCGTCGAACAGGGTTCAGCAGAAACTTGCAGACAAAACAGCGGTTACGTTTCTGATTGGCTAACAATTTGAATTTACATTTTTTGTTGTTGTTTTGCTATGTCACCGATCAGCTGTTCCTGCTTGCTGGTTTCTGCTGGACGAAAAATCTCCAGCAATAATTTGCAGCAAATTGGCACTCTCTCTCTCAATTAAATGTCAAAAAGCTGCTGAATTCGCTGCTAATTTTTTCAAAGAACACTTTTTTAGGAATAATTATTCATAATTATTCAAAATTAGCAGGAAAGAAACAAAGCTAATGATATCACAACTGGCAACTGTCATAATCTGCCAAATCTGATATGAAAATTATATAATTTCTATTTTCAAAATGTTTTATTTTCTAAAATCAAATAAAATGGGTTTTTAGGAATAGAAAATTGATATCTCAATATTATAAAATATGCATACAAGTGATAATATTAGAACTTAAAAACAAATTATAATTATTTACTGCTTTACTGTTGTTGTTGTTGTTGTTGTTGTAACGAGGTGTAGTCCTGCCCAACGCGTATTTTTCCTTAACCTAAATTGTCATCAATATCTTCTAACGGGAGTCCAAGGAAACTAGCAGTTTCAATAGGGTTGGACCAAAGAGAGATGGGTGTTAGAAGAGTGGGCTCAAATGAGCAGGAAAATAAGTGATTGGTATTGTGGGGGGACGAGCCGCATGCCGGACATACATTCGGCACATCAGGGTTCAGTCTAGATATGTAGGAGTTTAACCTGCTACAATATCCAGAGCGTAATTGAGCCAGAGTGACCCTTGTCTCTCGAGGAAGATGACGCTCCTCTTCAGAAATGCCAGGTGTTGCGGCATGTAAGACATTGTTTAGCGGACAGAGCGCAGAGTAATGGCCAACAGACGTTGTATGGATATGCCCCAAGGCCTGTTTATGCACCTGTAGATCAAACGGCGTTGTTATATAGTGCCGGATCTCATCAAAATGTTTACGTAAATGCGATCTTATGGTCCTAGGAGGCGGAATTAGTTCAAGCAGTTGTCTACCGGGATGTGGTTTACAGCAATTCAGTAGGTACTGCTTGTTTAGCATTTCATTATGCTCCCTAACTGGAAGCATTTCCACCTCATTGTGTATATGAGATATAGGTGACATAAGGACGCACCCTTTAGCGGTTCTGAGCGCGGTGTTTTGACAGGCCTGAAGCTGATTCCAGTGAACGTCTGCAAGCCCCGGCGACGCATAGTTCAGGATCGGCCGACCAATTGCCTTGTACGTTACCAATAACGTTTCTTTGTCTGTACCCCAAGTACTGCCGGCTAGTGATTTGAGGATTTTGTTACGGCTCTGTAATTTTGAGACAATTGCAGCTGAATGGGCAGCGAAAGTGTGCATGGTGTCGAAAGTCACTCCTATGATTTTTGGGTGAGCGACAGTAGGTATTTTATGATCACCTACATAAATTTCTAGTTCCATGCCAACCTGCGCTGTCCACGTCGTGAATAGGGTCGGCGAAGACTTTGTTGGCGACAATGTCAAGCTTCGGGCGGTGAAGAACTCAGGAAGCGCGGTGACGGACACATGAATAAATACGTGATAAGGAGTGCCCTTTATTTGCGGCATGTGCTCCAATCACGTTCTTAATATCGCAGCAGAATAGTTATGTGTAGCATCTTTTCGCATTTTTCTTCTCCATCAGAGTTTCGGTCATCACAATGTTTTTGAGACTTTTCCTTCTTTTGCAAAATACACCTATGTATAAATAAAATGCAAACTTTAATTTAGTTTATATAATTAATTTTTAATACTTAGCTTCTTTTTTTACAGCCAAATTTATTATTTCGGTTCGTTTTTTTACTTTTATTTTGATAATAATGACCACGGGACAAAAATTGTGCTATCCCAGCAAACCATAAGAGCTCTAAATGAGCGCATATAGGACTCTTTTCTCAGAGCGCTCACATACATAATGAATTCATAAAATGATCAGAAACACTCATAAAATACTCGTATTTGAGTGGCTTTTCCTATGAAACTGGTCACTCATATAAGAGCTCTCAGCCTTATGCATAAAACATTCCTTTTTTAGTGATTTTTTGAGCTCTTAAATGAGTGCATAAAAGAGTCTTTTCTGCATGATTTTTTGTACGGATAAAGAGCTTCTTTTTCTTTTTAATTTTTATTCATATTCTTTTCCTTTTGATTTAACTTTCCTCTTTCTTCTCCTCGTGCTTTCCCATGTTTATTCCCTTTTCCTATCCCTTTGCTTCTATTTCCCTTTTTAAAAACGGAAAAACAAACCGATAAACATACATTTTCATGCATAATATGTAATATTCAATATTATTTCATTTTCGTAAAAAAATTTTTTTCAAATAGAAGGAAAATTCTAACGTACTTCAATCTAAATAATGAAAAATACACAGCACACTTAGAAAAACTCATATAACGATCATATTTATGCGCATACTCAGAAAAACTCGTAAAAAAGCTCATATTAGAGCTCAGATTTAAGAGCGCTCCGAAGCTGGTTTGCTGGGATGTTTTGAAAGAACTTGAAAATTCATCATTTGTTATATTCATTTTATGCTCATGTGACAGTAAGCTATGACAATTGTCAGTGTTTCGGTCACAAAATTATCAGCATTGATAATTTAGAGTGTGAGTGTGTTATTAAAAATATCAGCCCGTCTTGTAGGGTAGCCTCAGAAAAGCAGGGAAAGGTAAATAATTTTGTTCTCAAATGGTTGATTTCTGCATGGCTTTAGGATCAACTAAAAAGCAATTGGTTGGTTTCTGCGTGACTTTAGGCCCAACTAAAAATCAATTGATTGCTTTCTGCAAGACTTTGCAGTTAGCTGAAAGTGACCCGTAAAATAATTTTATTGTTTGTTCTCAACTGGTATATTTCTGCATGACTTTGTGGTTAACTAGAAGTCAGGTTAGAAAAATTGAAACAAAGTCAAAGAAATTGTTCCCAACTGTTTGATTTCTGCATGACTTTGGGGTCAAATAAAAAGCAATTGGTTGGTCTTTGCATGACTTTAAGGTTAACTAAAAGTCAGGTTTGAAAAGTGGAAACAAAGTCAGAGAAATTATTTTCGTCTGTTTGATTTCTGGATGACTTTAGGGCTAGCTATAAGCCCATTTGTATAAATTGACTTAAAGTTATTTTTTTCTTAGATAGGCTACAAAAGTCCCGACTGGGTTTCTACTGATTCCTGTTCGACGAAAAATTAGCAAATTTGAGAGGTTTTTACAAGATTCTCTTCTGCTGACAGTTCTTTGCTGCTTTTTTAAGAAACGGACCTATAATGTTAATAATAACCCATCATCTGATTGTAATCCGCTGGTGTTCTAAAATATTGACTTAATATTAATGACGTTCGATTGCCCAAGCGATGTGTACAATGATTCCAAGGGTTCAGTTTATTGTTAATTGTCTGTACATCATCTTTGTAATACGTATGCTTGAACGTTCCGAAAGAAAATTGAGAGTCAAATATAGCAATATATCTAAAAATAATAATATTGTCAATAGAGCACTTAGATGGCGCCACTTCCAGGCTTACCTTTCCTTTGAACGATAAATTCGTAGAGGATATCGGGCTATAAAGACCCTTATTGCGAGAGTTATCATAATAAATCCAAATGAGAAATACCAAATGTCGTTTGGTTGCGAAACTAATCCCCAGGAATCAACACTAGATGTAGGAATATAGAAGTCGTCAGCGGTAGCGGAATACAAAGCTACTGACGAAATGAAAACTGTTGTTAACGTTGATATATGTTTAGCCATTGTGATGTATGATTTCATTGGCGCATGGTATACAAGTTCGTAATCCTGGGGCACATTATCCTTTTCCAATAAACGACTTCGCTTTGACAGTGATTTGTTGCCGGTATTGAAGGGTTTATTTGATAATTGTCGCGCGAAACTACTTTTTTATATGAGAACAATATTAACAATCATTTCATCATCTGAAATAAAGTACTTGCCAATTAAATTTTTGTATGTGGAATTTTGCGTATCGACATGTAATTGAAACTATATGCATTTTTATTAAATAATTCAAGCTGTTATGAAGATTTAATAGAACAGAGCAATATCATATCGATATCATTAGCCGATATTATTCGATATTTTAATCGGGTATTAGTTTCCTTTAGGGGTCAACTGCTAATAAATTAGCTAAAATTATGGGAGATAGCTCAAAAGACGGGTTTTGGCCTCAGGATCACGAATCCGGAAGCGCTTTTTTAATTTTTTGTTTTAGTGAAAAGTTATGGTCAAAAACCCGAAAAATTACCCGGTTCCGATACCAAAATTGGGGCGGAATCCATGGTATTTATGTGCGAAACACCTTTCTAAGTTGGCGGCCTTCGGCCGCGCTTATAAAAAATAAGGGGAAATTTTAGTATAGACTCGCACAGCTAGAAAAAAAAACGGGTTTTTCAGGAGGATAGAGGAGCCTTTTCTGAACACAAATATATAATCTTAGCGTAAGGAGCGTTATATTTACTGAGATAATGGTTGCTGAAGTTTTGCAAATTTTGCATGGCACTATGTTGTTGTTGTTGTAGCGAGGTGTAGCCCTGCCTAAATGTCAGACAGGGTCACCCCGAGTGTATTGCTCTTGGCCGGGTCGATATAATAAAACGGCCCGGGTCGTTTCGGCACGATGGATACAGCACAAGTACTGGTACCGTTCTCGTAGAACCGGCAATACAAGAAACTAGCCGTGTAGGCTATGTAGGTCATTTAGCGTTACCCAGGGTGCACCAACTGGGAGGCGACCTACTTTTACACCCCTATATGGCATGGGACTATAGGTAACTAACGCACAATTTTTTAAATTTCACGCATTTTTCCGCATAATGGTACCATAACACTTATGAATTGCATATGATTAACAGAAAATGATATTAATATGTATAAATATTCATCTATTTTCACAAAATTATAAATTTTCACCATCGCACAGCTCATCATCATTTATTGGCGCTTAACCGCCTAAGCGATTTTGGCCGTTTCGTATCAAAGCACGCCAGTCATTCCTTTTTAGCGATAACGGACGCCAATTGGAAACCCCAAGGGAGTTCAAGTCATCCTCCACCTGTTGTTTCCATCTCAGTCGAGGCCTCCCCCTTCCTCTGCTGCCGAATTCAGGCGACGATAGGAAAACCTTCTGTGCTGGAGCTTCTTTGTCCATTCGCATAACATGGCCCAGCCAGCGGAGTCTTTGGGCTTTAATTCGCTGGACTATGGTCAGATCTGCGTAGAGCTCGTACAGCTCATCGTTAAATTTCCTTCTATACTCGCCGTTGGCATCACGGGAAGGACCATAAATCGCACAGCTATACACAGATATTTCACAACAAATTTGTTGTCAAAGAAGGATGTTGCCACACTTAAACAAAAAATAAAAAATAAAAACATATTTTTTTAAGAATACTTCACCCAAAAAAGAAAATGCAAAATTTTCACGGTTCAACACCTTTCCGCGTAGGCGGCCTTCGGCCGCGCTTATTTAAAATAACCCTGGGCTACGCCATCCCATGTCCGGACGTGTTCACCAACTGCGGCTACCACCGCAGTGAGTACTTCTGCGTAGTAAACCCATTTGGCGGAGTCCGGACGTGTGCTCTAACCGTGGCTACCGCCACGGTGAGTCCTTCTGCGTAGTACACCCATTTATTTTAGTATAGGTGAGGCTTGCAAACCCTATTCAAATACTTAATTGGTGCGCATGAAAAGTATTGTAAACCTTATTATTTTTTATTAAAATTTTTTGGATGTGGCAACACTCTTTCAATGTCAAAAACAGTACATACATATATATACATACAAAAAAAGCGTGCAAAATTTACTAACTTTAACAACGTTTTACCGGAGAACTATAAACCGCCTGACTCTAAGACCTATATATTTGTGATCTGGAGAACTCCCTCTTTCGTTCCATGCCAAAAACAGTCCAAAATTCGTGCGAGTCTAAACTAAATCGCACCCAAAAATAACCCTGGGCTACGCCATCCCAAGTCCGGACGTGTGACATAACCGTGGCTACCGCCACTGCGCGACTTTTTTTGCACGTTCTTAGGGACAGCCTAATAAAATTACAACAACCACATGAAAACTTGAAACTTTGATTGCAAATATCTCTTCAGAGAAGCAAAATATTGTATATGTTGTCATAACAGTGAGAAATCTATCAAATATTTCAACTTGATTTACGAAACGCCAGTTTATTTCTTGTTTCTGTTTTAAAAAATTCATAAAATCGTAAAATAAAACAAAAAAACATCAATCAACAAGCTAAATCAACGGTTTAATATCAACAGAGTCCACCGCTGCAGTTCTTAGTGTTTACGTAAAGCGGTGTTGCTGGTGACGTTGATTGAAGCGGTGAGCATGTAGCGGTAGTTAGATAGCGGCACCGCTATTCGAGGAAACCAGCCCTTTAGGTACATGACGCGAGAGCGAGAGAGGGAGAGGCAGCTTGCATATTTGCGAATGTGGCACAAAGAGGAGATGACGGTAGATAAACGTTTCGAGAACACTGTTGCACGAATAACCCAGAAATGTGTAGACTATTCTAGGTAATGAAGCTGCTGTCTAATCTAATCTTGGCTTGCGTCATAATGACGCTTAACCGCCTAGGCGATTTTGGCCGTTTCGTATCAAAGCACGCCAGTCATTCCTTTTTAGCGATAACTGACGCCAATTGGAAACCCCAAGGGAGTTCAAGTCATCCTCCACCTGTTGTTTCCATCTCAGTCGAGGTCTCCCCCTTCCTCTGCTGCCGAATTCGGGTGTCGATAGGAAAACTTTCTGTGCTGGTGCTTCTTTGTCCATTCACATAACAATACCCAGCCAGCGGAGCCTTTGGGCTTTAATCCGCTGAACTATGGTCAGGTTGTTGTTGTTGTTGTTGTTGTTGTAACGAGGTGTAGCCCTGCCTAAATGTCAGACAGGGTCACCTCGAGTGTATTGCTCTTGGCCGGGTCGATATAAGAAAACGGCCCGGGTCGTTTCGGCACGATGGGTACAGCACAAGTACTGGTACCGTTCTCGTAGATCCGGCAATACAAGAAACTAAACTAGCCGTGCAGGCTATGTAGGTCATTTAGCGTTACCCAGGGTGCACCAACTGGGAGGCGACCTACTTTTACACCCCACCTTTCCTCAGGTCTGCGTAAAGCTCGTACAGCTCATGTTGTTGTTGTTGTTGTTAACAATGCAAGCTCGTACAGCTCATCGTTCAATTTACTTCGATACTTGCCGTTGGCATCACGGGAAGGACCATAAATCTTCCGGAGAAAGAGGAAAAAGAGGAGATGACGATAGATAAACGTTTCGAGAACACTGTTGCACGAATAACCCAGAAATGTGTAGACTATTCTAGGTAATGAAGCTGCTGTCTAATCTAATCTTGGCTTGCGTCAGACAGGCTAAGCCCTCAAAATCCATCGGCCCCGACGGCATTGCCATGAAGATGCTGAAACATCTAGGCCAGGAGGGACACAAATACTTAGCGGCTCTATTCAGTCTTTCACTGAACACTTTCGTCATTCCTGAAATATGGAAAAAGGCGAGAGTGGTTCCACTACTAAAACCTAGAAAGCCGGCAAACATAGGCGATTCATATCGCCCTATATCACTTTTGTCGCCGGTAGTGAAGACGCTAGAGTCCATTTTGCTCCCGTATTATACTGCAAATCTGCACTTGGCTAGTCATCAACATGGCTTCCGTAAGCTTCACAGCACCACCACCTCACTCAATGCCATTACAACGCAAATAAATATCGGCCTAAATCAAAACCAACCAAATCACAGGACTGTGTTAGTGGCACTTGACCTGTCGAAAGCTTTTGACACGGTCAACCAAGTCACTCTCATACAAGATCTCTTCGAAACACAGATACCTGATGGGTTAAAGAGATGGACCGCTAATTATTTGAATGGACGGCAGGCGTCGGTTAACTTTAGAAACGCAACATCAAAACCTAGACGTATTAGACAGGGGGTGCCACAGGGTGGTGTCCTATCCCCGACACTGTTTAACTTCTATCTATCAAAGATGCCCCTCCATCAGAGGGCGTCACCGTCGTTTCATATGCCGACGACTGTACAATAATGGCGACGGGGAAGGGCCCCTATACTGATGAACTCTGTGCGAAAATCAACGGTTACCTCTGCGACCTTTCCAAGTTTTTCACTGAGCGAGATCTGACGATATCTAAATCAACGACATGGACGCACCAGGTGAGAAATGAATTAGACATTTTCGCTGATGGCACTAAGCTACCAACTGTCAGCCACCCAAAGTTATTAGGGGTGACACTGGATAATACTTTCTCATCTGCTGGTCATGTGTCTCAAAGGTACGTGGTCGCAACAAGATCCTCAAGTCACTTGCCGGCAGTACTTGGGGAAAAGACAAAGAAACGTAACGTTGCTGACTACATATAAGGCCATTGGCCGACCAGTTTTTGACTATGCTGCACCCATATGGTCGCTTAAAGTCTGCCAAAATACTGCCATCAGAACTGCTACGGGATGTCTCCTCATGTCTTCCGAGTCTCACCTCCATCAGGAGGCAAAACTGCTCAATGTAAAAGAGCATGCGGAAATGCTGAGCAGGCAATTCCTTCTGAACTGCGACAAGCCAGCACATCCAAACCGTCATCTTTTGGACATAGATCCGCCCCCGAGAGACATAAGGAAACATCACAAAGATCCGGCATCATATTACCTTGCCGTTTGATCTGCAGAATCATAAGCGGGTCCTAACCGACATCCACACCGAGTCGGTAGACACTTTTAGTATTCAATGGTTATAAAATTCAATTTAAATTTATTTATTTAAATAACGCAATTCTTTGAGTGTGACAATTTGAATGAATAAAAAAATTTTCATTTTAACAAACTTGTGAAAACTAACTTTCTGAAAACATATTCATAACAACAAGTATATAAAAACAAAGTGTTAATTCCCTACATATACTCCCCCTTTCAAAAAGACAAGAATTATAAAAAACTAAAAACTAAAAGTTCAGGAATTGTAATATTTTGTTCGATAAATGCTGGTTTGATTCGATCAATTGAAACATTTTTGTCTGTATTGTTTATTTGGATTTTGAAGAATTTTGGGTGTTTTTTAATAACTTGAAATGATTCTTCATACAGTGATTGCAAAATTTCCAAATTTCTTGTTATCAGCACGTGCAAAAACATGCTTACATGTGTGCAAATCTTTTGGCATATATACGTTATTTGAATTTTGATGATGTGAAATACCGGATCGAAAACACTTAAACTGATTTTTAATTTTTGAGAGAAAATCAGAAAAATTAAAATAGGCATTTGATTGAATAAGTATTTCTCCTGGAAGACGCAAGTTTTGACCATATACCATTTCTGCTGCAGTAGCTTTTATATCTTCTTTGAAGCAACATCTCAAACATAATAAAACAATCGGTAGTTCATCTGACCAATTAACAGAGTTATTTCTAGCCAAAAGTTATGCTTTCAATTGCCTATGTAAGCGCTCAATCATTCCATTCTTTGAGTGTGACAATTTGAATGAATAAAAAAATTTTCATTTTAACAAACTTGTGAAAACTAACTTTCTGAAAATATATTAATAACAACAAGTATATAAAAACAAAGTGTTAATTCCCTACACTTTTGTCGGATCTCTACCTGTGAATCCCGTTCTGAACAGTCCTCCGCCGGATATTGCTGAAGAAGAACGCACCTTACCAAGGGAGACAAGAGTCACCTTGGCACAGCTTAGGTCTGGATATAGTGTAAGGTTAAACTCCTTGTCCAGACTTAATGATACAATCTCAAACACATGCCCTGCATGTGGTAGGACCCCCCATGATACTCTACATCTCTTCAATTATTCATCTGAACCTACTCTTCTAACCCCTCTGTCCCTATGTCGGCTATGATATTGTCTTCGGAAAATTGTTTTGAAACTATAAGCCCGAAAATTTGGTTCCGTTTTCTTTAGCTACGGCAACTCTTACTCAATGTTTTCATATATTTACATACATACATAAAATCTTGCTGTTTTTAGCTGATTTCTCGAAGATTACGGCAAATTTTTCAAGAAGGTAAGTAGAAAATAATCGTCACATAAAAAAGGAACAACATAAAGTGCAGTTCCATCGTTTTATTACAGGGAAAGTGGAGAAAAACGCGTTTGAAAATTCGAAGCGGTAGACGCCAAAATGCAGCGCACAGTGTTAAAATTTAGATAAAAATGCAAACAAAATTCCGTGTTTTATCTACAGACCCGGAGTTGATGGACTCGTAAAGAATATAGCTTAAGGCTGCGAGGTTCTTGTTTAATGTATTTATTTTATCTTGTCATAATATAAACGTAGGAATAAATTTATTGAAACATTTGATTTAATTTAATTTTCACTTTTAATATTATTTCCCTCTGGAATATTTTAAGACATAGAAATTAAAATTACTGTCTACCGCCGCGGTATGATGACTGTGCGCTTACTTGCCATATTGAAAGTACCTGGTGCAAGTACCGAAACAGGTCACACCAAAAATTCTTTGAATAAGTTTTTCAAAACGAGGCCACCTTCGGCAGTGTTCGGCAACGCTCCGGGGGTTTTTCAGCTAAAATGAAAATGCCTTGCCAGATACTGTGTAAAGTTGGGCCAAAGAAATTGTAGGTCTCGCCAATGTGTACTAAAACTTAAACCACAAATTGGAAGACAGGCTGGACCTTATCCTCTTAGAAGGCATTTGTATTATTATTATTATTATTATGAGTATTCCACGATGTTTGGAATTTGATGGTGCTACGAATGATCTACAGAAAGCAGCTATTAAGATTTACATAGGCTAACTATAGACTCATACAATTCAACTCGAAGGTGAAATATGTACATTATTTTTTGATGTGATTAAATTACATATTTGGGGAGGTTTTATCAGTCCGCAAATATTATAATATAACGAAACCACAGATATGTCAGTAATCCCATCTGACTAAAGTAAATGCGCAAAATTGAACACATAGATGTTTCAAGTCAAACTATGGACGTGAGGTAACTTCTTTTTTTTTCAGGACTATTAAAACTCGAAATGTCGGTAAGGCAAATTCGAAAGCGAGGACCATATATGTATGTCATACATTTTACTTAGCTGCTAAATCTTTCAAAAAATCCCACCGATTCTGAGATAAATGAGAAAATAAAAAATTTGGATTTGTCGAAATTGCTACACTGTGAAGAGCGGCCATGTTTTTTTCGGTTTATAAACAAAACAAAAATTTGAAATATGAAAAGTAAAAATTTTTTATAATTGACAAGACCTCAATGCAGAACCATGCCCAGCGGGAAATATATTATAATTAACATGTTGCATCTTTGCCTCTGATGTTAAAAAAAAAATAAAAATGTATTATTCTTTACCTAAAAGCTCATCTTAAGTCATGAATATTTCATGTATATACATAGTAATTAGCATACAAAAATATAAACAAAGCGAAAAACACGTTCGTAAAAGCAAAAAATGGCATATCAAGGAAAAGTCCATCGTTTGGAAAAATTGTAACATATTCCGATGTTGCTAAACATTTAGGTGACAGAGCAGGATAGGAAGAGGGTTTTGAAGCATCGAAGCGAATAACGTTCTAAGTTACAAAATCAGAATTTGTCAGGAGAGCAAAAAAACGCTAAAGTGATATATTTTAAATCTATTTTTCTCATCTGTCTCCCTTAACTTTTTCTTTTATATCTTTCATATTATGAGTTTTACACCTTTTTCATGATCTTCCAGTGCCGTTACGAATCACTTTCGACGCTTCAATGCAAAATAATGTATAATAAATTAAAAATTGGTTATCTGGAGAGCAATACAAAATGTTTTATGCAATGAAACTGGTTTTGAAAAAAATTACACTTAGAACGTTATTCGCGATGATGCTTCCGCTGACAAGCACTGTATGATTGTTTAGTTCTTTTCGAGCCATTAAAACTTTTCTGTGTATGTACTAATTAAAATTAGAAAAAATCAAAATTAGGCAATTCAAAATTTAAGACTGTCATATTTTCTTTGTTGTCATTTCTTATATAAAATTTGAATAGCACAATAAAATTAAGCAACCTATTGAAAATATCCATTGTCGAAACAAGATGGCAACCCTTTTTCATTTCTGTATTCCTTTTTTCTATTTTACCTTTTTATAATTACAGTTCAATGTGACAGTTATAGAAGAAGCACTTGATTAAATTTCCTTCCATAAAAGCGAATTGTTAAACTAAATTAAACGTCTTTCTATTGTGCATTTATCCTTTTTTATTCACTTAATTGGTTCGGTCAAAAGGACATTCAAAAGGTTATGCGCCCAGAGAGCTTCAGTGAATAAATTAAAAGATATTAAGACAACTGAGTCAAGTCGTCGTACTGTGTAAAGTTGCGCGCACATTTAGAAAGAAGTCGTCTCGTCGTAGCGTTAATTAAATAAAATAGGTAAATTGAAAAGTCTGAAACAATTGGACTGAATATTTATTTAGCTAAAATCATGGAGAGCATATCGAAATAATTGCTGTGTTACAGAGCAAAGAAGGCATCGTCGCATGAAGTAAAATCTAATTTCACTACCATCAAAAATTGCATCATCATTGTAGAATTCCCGTTATCACGTTTCTGCATACAATATTGTACATACATATATTCGTTCGCAGACTAGCAGACACTACAGCAATTGTCATCGCATTTCACAACAACAAGTTTTATGTAAAGTTGCTTTGTCGTCGCACAACAACCAAAGTTCGGTTAAAATGGATGGGAATAAAGATGAAAATAATTTTAGTGGCCACGTATTAAATGGTTTAAATTACCGCTTATGGAAATTCCAGATAATGGCATTCTTAAAATCACGTAGTTTGACCAAAAATATAGAAGGAATATTACCGGCAGAAAATGCACCAGAGAGTGAAAAGAATATTTTTGAAAGAAATGAAGGTAAAGCCATGAATGCTATATTTCAATCGCTGGATATAGAACGCGCAAATCTTGTCCTAACATGCAAAACCGCTAAAGCAATGATGGACAAATTGGAAAGTGTGTACGAAAAAAATTCGGAAATTCGTGCCATGACTTTGTATGAAGAATATTTTTCACTTAAGATGAAGGATGATGAAACTGTCGCTTCGTACGTAGCCAAAGCAAATCAATTAGCATCCGAGATTGAGCAACAGGGCGAAAAATTGTCTGACAAATTGAAGATGGTGCGTATTATAAGTAGTTTGCCTGTAAAGTTCAACAACTATAAAACTGTTTGGTATAATACAAAAGAAACTCGCACAATTGATACGCTTATGGCATCTTTGCAATTAGAGGAGGATAATTTGAATCGAATGAACAATGAGCAGAATGATTCATCAGATGCGGCATTTGCTGCTAGGTTTAAGCACAAAAACTCCAAAAAAGATTTCAAGCCAAAGTCAAATGTTGATGAATTGAAGAAAAGAACGAAATGCAATGCTTGTGGTCAAATGGGCCATTGGGCAAAAGATAAAAAATGTCCAAAGAAAGCAAATTCGTCGAATAGCAATAAAACTGCAAATAAAAACGAACTGGCATGGTGTTCAGTAATATGTTCGGACAAATCAAACGAATTAAATCCCGATTACTGGTGTGCTGATTCAGGTGCAACAAGTCACATGACTTTTCGTCGTGAGTGGTTCTCAGAGCTAAGAGAACATAGTGGTCAAGTAAAATTAGCCGATCGTCATCGTGTCCAGATTCATGGAATTGGTACCATTCTTATAGATGCGAAGGTAAACAATCAGTGGGAGCAGCGTCGTCTTGAAAATGTGATGTATGTTCCAGAACTTGGTGAAAATTTGTTTTCAACAATAGTTATGACAGATAAAGGTTTTCAAGTTTTATTTGAAAGTGGTGGTTGCAAAATACTTGATCAACAGCGTAAAATCGTTGCCTTGGGTAAGCGTGATAAAATGAAACAAATACGTATGGAATTTCGTGTACGTACAAATGAAGTTGCAAATGTTGAAGCTGTTTCGCTTGAGCAGTGGCATTGTCGATTGGGCCACGTCAACATCAACACGATAAGAAACATGGTTAAAGATGGTCTCATTAAAGGTGTCGACTTGTCCAAAAGTGAACGATTTTTTTGTGAGGACTGTCAATACGGAAAAATTACGAGATCAACTCATAAGGAATCGATCAAGCGACTATCAGTTGCTGGAGAATACATGCATGCGGATTTATGTGGTCCCATGGAAGAAATTGGAATTGGTGGCGCTCGTTACTTCTTGTTGATTAAAGACGAAGCAACAACGTTTCGTTTTACATATCTTATAAAGTCGAAAAGTGAAGTACATGGATGCTTGCGCTCTTTCATTCCAATGGTACAGAAGGCTTTTGGTTTTCAAATTAAATTTTTTCGTTTCGACAACGGTACTGAATTTGTCAACGAAGAAGTCAAGAAATTGTTAAGAATTGAAGGTATTCAAATCGAATATATTGCACCGTATACTCCAGAGCAAAATGGGAGAATTGAACGTGATAATCGAACAATTCAAGAATGTGCAAGAACTATGCTTATTGCTAGTGGTTTACCAAAATGTCTATGGTCTGAAGCTATTCGTACAGCAACGTATTTATTAAACCGCACAACAAATAGCAAGTGTCCAGGGAGTACACCCTATGAAAAATGGTTTGGTCGAAAACCATGTTTGGATCACATCAAAATATTTGGAACAGAATGTTTCGTCCAAGTTCCAAAACAAGCGGGTCGACAAAAATGGGATCCGAAAGCGAAGAAAGTATTTTTGATTGGATTTGAGCCCACAACCAAAAACTTTCGACTATTTGATCCGAATAACAGAAAGATATTTCTCAGCTGTAATGTCCGTTTCAATGAGCAAGTACCGAAAAAATTTGTACTTCGGGATGACGTTGATACTAATGATGAAAAAGTATCCGAAAATGCTTCAAGTGAAATCGTCGTTGAATCAGCTAATAATAATGATGTTTTTCTTGACGCTGGAGGAGAATCAACTGCGGCAAATCATGAACGAGTTCGGCCCCAGAGAAGTAATCAACGATACGATCTGCGAGAAAGTGTAAAGAGTCCAGATCGATTAATTGAAAGTGGATTTTCAGCAACAATTGTAGAACCAAAAACACTTGAAGAGGCAATGAACTCACCCGATGCACAACAATGGAAAAGTGCAATGGATGAGGAGTTTAATTAATTGATCAAGAATCACACATGGGATTTGGTAGAGCCACCAGATAATCAGAAAATTATTGATAATCGTTGGGTGTTTAAAATTAAAGAAAATACTGATGGCTCAATTGAAAGATATAAAGCGCGTCTTGTGATTCGTGGGTTTACTCAGCAATACGGTGTCGATTACGAAGAGACTTTTAGTCCTGTCGTCAAATATACATCGATTCGTGCAATTCTGTCTCTAGCGGCAATGAATAAAATGCGGCTGAAGCAGTTCGACATTAAAACTGCATTTCTGTACGGTGAGCTGAAGGAAAATGTTTTTATGAAGCAGCCAGTCGGCTATAATGACAACAGTGGACGCGTATGCAAGCTGATCAAAAGTTTATATGGTCTAAAGCAGGCATCACGATGTTGGAATGAAAAATTCACATAATTTCTTTGCAAATTTGATTTCACACAAAGTGATTCAGACTCATGCGTCTTCATTCGGCGAAAGGATAAGACAATAACGATCATCGCAATTTACGTAGATGATGGGTTGATGGCAACAAATAACATTACTGAAATTGATTCGATAATTTCACACTTGCAAGACAATTTTGAAGTAAAAGTGATCGAGGCAAAGCGATTTTTGGGTCTCGAAATTGATCAACGTCGGGATGGTTCAATACGCATACATCAGCAGGCTTATGCCAAAAAGATATTGAATCGGTTTGGTATGATCGAAAGCAAAGCTGTATCAACTCCAATGGATAACAATCAGAATCTTGGTGACTTCGCAAGAGATGAGTATGATGCTGTATATCCATATCGTGAAGCGGTCGGTAGCCTAATTTACCTGGCTATTGGGACACGACCAGACATAAGCTACGCAATTGGTGTGGTAAGTCGATATTTGGAACACCCTAGCTCCTCACACGTAACTGCGGTGAAACGCATATTCAAGTACATTAAGGGCACGATCGACATGGGTATTGTCTATAAAAATGATTGTGTTCTTGATTTGGTCGGCTACAGTGATGCCGATTATGCTGGCGATAGCGAAACAAGACGATCGACGAGTGGGTATGTTTTTCATATTGGGTCCGGAGTCGTAAGCTGGGCATCAGTAAGGCAGAAATCGGTCTCAACATCGACAACAGAGTCTGAATATGTCGCGGCTTGTCAGGCAATCAAAGAACTAATCTGGCTTAAAAGTTTTCTAATTGGTCTGTGCTATCAACCAAAATTAAAAACAACACTATATATGGACAATCAAAGCGCAATTCGATTAATTAAGAATCCCGTCTTTCATAAAAGAACCAAGCACATCGATGTCCAGTACCATTTTATCCGAGAAAAATTTCAAGATGGTCAATTCAACTTGGAGTATATAAATACTGATGAGCAGATCGCAGACATATTTACGAAAGCATTGAATAAGAATCGTCACAGATACTTGTGCAGTCTGATGGAGATGACATCATAAAAGAACATCGCCGTTTTTGTTTACAACAATGAGTGGGAGTATTGAAAATATCCATTGTCGAAACAAGATGGCAACCCTTTTTCATTTCTGTATTCCTTTTTTCTATTTTACCTTTTTATAATTACAGTTCAATGTGACAGTTATAGAAGAAGCACTTGATTAAATTTCCTTCCATAAAAGCGAATTGTTAAACTAAATTAAACGTCTTTCTATTGTGCATTTATCCTTTTTTATTCACTTAATTGGTTCGGTCAAAAGGACATTCAAAACAACCCAATGCGCAGTTGTGCTATTTTGCTTTTCCTTGTTTTTTCGTTTTCTCTAGTTTCAAAAGTAAAAGAGCCACGAACACAAAAATTCGATATTTTCTGACAAATTTGTATGAAAATTTAATTTAATGTATTCAGACACAACATTCAACTCATGTAGCTTACATGTGTGCAAATCTTTTGGCATATATACGTTATTTGAATTTTGATGATGTGAAATACCGGAACGAAAACACTTAAACTGATTTTTAATTTTTGAGAGAAAATCAGAAAAATTAAAATAGTCATTTGATTGAATAAGTATTTCTCCTGGAAGACGCAAGTTTTGAGCATATACCATTCTGCTGCAGTAGCTTTTATATCTTCTTTGAAGCAACATCTCAAACCTAATAAAACAATCGGTAGTTCATCTGACCAATTAAGAGAGTTATTTCTAGCCAAAAGTTATGCTTACAATTGCCTATGTAAGCGCTCAATCATTCCATTCTTTGAGTGTGACAATTTGAATGAATAAAAAAATTTTCATTTTAACAAACTTGTGAAAACTAACTTTCTGAAAATATATTAATAACAACAAGTATATAAAAACAAAGTGTTAATTCCCTACACTTTTGTCGGATCTCTACCTGTGAATCCCGTTCTGAACAGTCCTCCACCGGATATTGCTGAAGAAGAACGCACCTTACCAAGGGAGACAAGAGTCACCTTGGCACAGCTTAGGTCTGGATATAGTGTAAGGTTAAACTCCTACTTATCCAGACTTAATGATACAATCTCAAACACATGCCCTGCATGTGGTAGGACCCCCCATGATACTCTACATCTCTTCAATTGTTCATCTGAAGCTACTCTTCTAACCCCTCTGTCCCTCTGGACAAACCCTGTTGAAACTGCACGTTTCCTTCGACTCCCTTTAGAAGAGCTTGATGAAGATCTTCGGAATGGTCATACACTCTAGACAGGGCAATGCATTGTTAACAACAACAACAACACATAAAGTAGCCTTTAAAACTAAAGGGTAGATGAGATAATGGCCCTAAAAGTATTTTCTGCATGTGTTGCGTGAATAATTTACTAATGCATTAAAATAAAAAATATTAATAAAAAAATCAAATCAAAAAAAATAAAAAAAAAATAAGGAAAATAATAAAAAACGAAATAAAAAAATAAATAAAAAATAAAATAAAAATAAAATATAATTAAAAAATAAAACAAAAACAAGATAATAAAAAACTAAAAGTATTTTCTGCATGTGTTGCGTCAATAATTTACTAATGCATTAAAATAAAAAAAAATTAATTAATAAAAACAAAAAGTATTTTCCATGAACATTAAAAAATAGAATTAAAAAAAATTTAAATAAAATAACATGAAAATAAATAAAATCGAATTAAATAAAATATAAGAAAATAATAATAAAAAAATTAAAACAAAATAAAATAAAAAAGTAAAATTAAAAAGAATTAAAAAAATAAAATCAAATAAAATAAAAAATAATAAAACACAACTAAATAAAAAAATAAAATCTAATAAAATAAAATAAAAAATTGAAATAAAAAAATAACATTTAAAAAAGCGTTAAAAGCAAAATAAAAAAAATTAAATTAAATTAAAAAAATGATAAAGAAAATAATAAAAAAAAATAAAATAACGATTAATAAAATAAATATGTACAAATAAATATGTATAAAGGCAAAATAAATATTAAATAAATTAATTAGAAATAGTAAGTACGAAGTGATATAATTTTTTATATTGTACATAGTTCAAATGTTTGAGAAAGTACAAATAAACTTATGAAACCAGCAATTCTTCGTTAGGTATGCGTTTTTCTTTGAGCTTTCCAATGAATTCTTGTCAAAATTTCAAAATAGTTCCCCATCATATTATTAGAACTTTCCCTTTTTGTTGAAAACTTTGTTTCATACACTACTTCAAATGTTTCTAATAAAAAAGAGCTAGAGAAAATTTCAAAATTTGATTTAATGGCTGAGAGACCTTAAAAATGCTAAAATTACATTTTCTTGCACTGAATCCCTTAAAAATATAGTATGAAATTCAATACTATTTTCAAACGGGCCTTCTTTTATGCCCTTTTCTCTTGTACTTCCAAAATACAACCGGTCAAGTTAAGACCGTTCATTTGACATCTGCCAAGATGTATATCACCTTTGTGGTTACGTCATGATTGCTTTCTGCATTACTTTATGGCTGGTAAAAGTTAGCCTCAGAAAAGCAGGGAAAGGTAAATAATTTTGGTTCTCATATGGTTGATTTTTGCATGACTTTAGGATCAACTAAAAAGCAATTGGTTGGTTTCTGCATGACTTTCATCATCATCATTTATTGGCGCTTAACAGCCTAAGCGATTTTGGCCGTCGCCTATCAAAGCACGCCAGTCATTCCTTTTTAGCGATAACTGACGCCAATTGGAAACCCCAAGGGAGTTCAAGTCATCCTCCACCTGTTGTTTCCATCTCAGTCGAGGCCTCCCCCTTCCTCTGCTGCCGAATTCAGGTGACGATTGGAAAACCTTCTGGGCTGGAGCTTCTTTGTCCATTCGCATGACGTGACCCAGCCAGCGGAGCCTTTGGGCTTTAATTCGCTGGACTATGGTCAGATCTGCGTAAAGCTCGTACAGCTCATCGTTAAATCTCCTTCGATACTCGCCGTCGGCATCACGGGAAGGACCATAAATCTTCCGGAGAACTTTTCTCTCAAATACTCCAAGGGCCATCTCATCTTCTCTTGACATTGTCCATGAATCTGAGCCATACATCAGGACAGGTATGATGAGAGACTTATAGAGCGTGATCTTTGTTCTTCGAGAGAGGACTTTACTTCTCAATTGCCTACTCAGTCCAAAGTAGCACTTGTTCGCAAGAGTGATTCTCCGTTGGATTTCTAGACTGATATTATTTTCGGTGTTAATGCTGGTTCCCAAATAGACGAAGTCCCTCACAGTTTCAAATTTGTAACTTTCAACAGTGACGTGGCTGCCAAGGCGCAGGTGCGCCGATTCTTTCTTTGATGACAGCAAATACTTCGTCTTGTCCTCGTTGACCGCAAGATCCACTTTTTTCGCTTCCTTATCCAGTCCAGAGAAGGCAGCGCTTACGGCGCGGTTGTTAAGGCCAATGATATCAATATCATCGGCATACGCCAGCAATTGCACGCTCTTGTAATAGATTGTACCATTGCGGTTTAGCTCTGCTGCTCGAATTATCTTCTCCAGCATCAGGTTGAAGAAATCGTACGAAAGGGAGTCGCCCTGTCTGAATCCTCATTTGGTTTCAAATGGCTCAGAGAGGTCCTTCCCGACTCTGACGGAGCTGTTAGTATTGCTCAACGTCATTTGGCAAAGCCGTATCAGCTTTGCAGGGAAGTCAAATTCAGACATGGCGGCATACAGGCAACTCCTTTTTGCGCTGTCAAAAGCGGCTTTGAAATCGACAAAGAGATGGTGTGTGTCGATTCTTTTATCATGGGTCTTCTCCAGGATTTGGCGTATCGTGAAAATCTGGTCGATGGTAGACTTACCAGGTCTAAAGCCACACTGATAAGGTCCAATCAGCTTGTCTACGATGGGCTTCAGTCTTTCACACAACACGCTAGAAAGAACCTTATATGCGATATTAAGAAGGCTGATTCCGCGGTAGTTGGTGCGGTTAGCGGGATCGCCTTTCTTGTGGATTGGGCAGAGCACACTTAAATTCCAATCTGGAGGCATGCACTCGTCTGACCATATTCTGCATAAGAGCTGATGCATGCTTTTTACCAGCTCTTCCCCTCCGTGTTTATACAGCTCTGCGGGAAGTCCGTCTTTTCCAGGCGCTTTGTTGTTTTTGAGCCGGGATATAGCTATCTTCACTTCGTCATAGTCAGGTGGTGCGACGACTTTTCCATCGTCAGGGATTGGGGTATCGGGTTCGACGTCTCCCTCGCAATTTAGCAGTGAGGAGAAGTGCTCCCTCCATAATTTAAGTACACTCTGTACGTCGGTTACCAGGTTGCCATTGTTGTCCTTACAGGAACTTGCCCCGGTCTTAAAACCTTCCGTCATCCGCCGGATCTTTTCATAGAATTTTCGGGCATCATTCTTGTCAGCCAGCATCTCAAGCTCCTCACACTCACGCCTTTCGGCCTCACGTTTCTTTTTCCTGAAAAGGCGTCTCTCTTCCTTCTTTGCCTCACGATAGCGTTGCCATACACTGCGGGTTGCACCCGTTCGCAACGTCTCCCTGTAGGCAGCGTCCTTTTTGTCCGAGGCAGTGCTGCATTCCTCATCGTACCAGTTGTTTTTGCGGGCTCGCTGGAAACCTATAGTGGCCTCAGCGGCGGTACGTAATGAGTGAGAGATATGCTCCCATTGCTCGGTTGCATCGTTAGGTCGAGGATTGCTCTCCGATAGCAGGTGTGAGAGTCGAGTGGAGAAATTTTCAGCTGTCTGTGTCGTGCGCAGCTTCTCGACGTCAAACTTTCCTTCCGTTACTGTGCGCACTTTCTTTGCTACACAGAGGCGTGCTCGTATCTTGGCTGCAACAAGATAATGGTCCGAGTCGATATTGGGACCACGCAGGGTACGCACGTCCAGAACGGTGGAGCTATGCCTGCCGTCGATCATGACATGATCAATCTGGTTTCTTGTTCTTTGATCAGGAGACAGCCAGGTTGCTTGGTGTATTCGTTTATGCTGGAACCTGGTACTACTGACGACCATATTGCGAGCAGCGGCGAAGTCAATCAACCTAGTGCCGTTGGGGGATGTTATATCATGGAGACTAAATTTTCCAACTGTTGGACCAAAGACTCCTTCCTTGCCCACCTTCGCATTAAAGTCGCCGAGCACGATTTTGATATCATGCTGGGGGCAGCGATCATAAGTCTGTTCAAGTTTATCGTAGAAGGAGTCCTTCTCTGCGTCGTCCGTCTCCTCAGTCGGCGCATAGGCGCAGATAAATGTTATGTTGAAAAACCTCGCCTTGATGCGGATCGCAGCGAGACGCTCGTCCACGGGGGTGAACGCTAGTACTTGGCGGCGAAGTCTCTTTCCCACCACGAATCCTACACCACGCGCTTTGCCGCGTGTCTGACCACTGTAGTATACGTCACAAGGTCCGATGGTCGTCTTTCCTTGTCCCGTCCATCGCATTTCCTGCAGGGCGGTGATGTCAGCCTTTGCGTTAACGAGGACATCAACCAGTCGGGCAGCGGTACCATCCCTTGAAAGGGTCCGGACATTCCAGGTACATGCCCTAATATCCTTCTCATTATCCTGTGTTCGTTTTGCCGGGTCGTCAACATTAAAGGGGGTTCTCATCCGAGGCTTGATTTTTGTTCTTTTCATTGGAATGGGTTTTTACGTGGCGGGTCCCAAACCCAGCGCACAACCCGTTTTCGGGGTGTTGGAAAAGATTTACACATTTATATAGCGAGCCGCTTGCTCCAAGACAGACGTTGCGAAAAAGACCTCGGTGAGCCCTTAAACCAAGTATGTCAGAGTGGCCCCACCGGGGCTCCCTCTCTTTCTGCCGCGAGCCTATGTAGCTCACGTTGCCCAGAGTGCACGAACGAGGACGCAAGAGTCGGGATTGAGCAAGGTCACTCAGCAACCACACTCCATTACACTCCATGCATGACTTTAGGCCCAACTAAAAATCTATTAATTGCTTTCTGCAAGACTTTGCAGTTAGCTGAAAGTGAGCCGTAAAATAATTTTATTGTTTGTTCTCAACTGGTATATTTCTGCATGACTTTGTGGTTAACTAGAAGTCAGGTTAGAAAAATTGAAACAAAGTCAAAGAAATTGTTCCCAACTGTTTGATTTCTGGATGACTTTGGGGCTAGCTATAAGCCCATTTGTATAAATTGACTTAAAGTTATTTTTTTCTTAGATAGGCTACAAAAGTCCCGACTTGGTTTCTACTGATTCCTGTTCGACGAAAAATTAGCAAATTTGAGAGGTTTTTACAAGATTCTCTTCTGCTGACAGTTCTTTGCTGCTTTTTTAAGAAACGGACCTATAATATTAATAATAACCCATCATCTGATTGTAATCCGCTGGTGTTCTAAAATATTGACGTAATATTAATGACGTTCGATTGCCAAGCGATGTGTACAATGATTCCAAGGGTTCAGTTTATTGTTAATTGTCTGTACATCACCTTTGCAATACGTATGCTTGAACGTTCCGAAAGAAAATTGAGAGTCAAATATAGCAATATATCTAAAAATAATAATATTGTCAATAGAGCACTTAGATGGCGCCACTTCCATGCTTACCTTTCGTTTGAACGATAAATTCGTAGAGGATATCGGGCTATGCTGCCGTCCTTAGCAAGAAAGCAGTAAAATCATTTTACTGCCTTTTAGGAATTTTGATACCATTACATTATTTCAATGTCTTACAATCCACTGATTATAAAAATTATCGGTCAGAATGCAATTTCAACGATAAAACAAGGTTTAAGTTAGTGATCCATCTAGAATCTCTTGTATCTTTCCAGAACAAAAAAGCAGTATAAAGGTATCACAGTGTAAAAAGGCAGTATAAATGAAAATATACTGCCTTTATGCTCACAAAGTTAAGAATGCTGCTTGGAATATATGGAGAGAAGGCAGCATCTTTGACTTACAAACCAATAAAGCAGTAAAAGAAGTTTTATTTATTTTGGATTTACAAAGCAGAAAGGCAGTATCTCTCCAAAAAATAATAAAATTTTTTTTACAACCCAATAAAGCAGTAAATGATATTTTACTGCTTATCGATTTACAAAGCAGAAAGGCAGTTCGCTGATCCTTTAAGGCCCCAGGAATAATTTTCGCACCTAATCAGATGCAAATGATTCTACATGAAGCCTTTTAATATCTCAATATTCATTTATGTCTGTTGAAGCCAAAAGGCTTTCAATGGTTGGGAATCGCTGGTGGGCTCTCGACACAGCTGTTCGCTGCAAAGCGACATTGTGTAAGGAAATTCACCGGTGGACATTTCCATACTAGCTAAAGTCAACTTGATGACCGGCTGGAAAGTTAGTCTTTGGACAGCAGCCCTCAACAGCGTTCCAGGCTATCATCAAGCAAGCCATTATTTATTTACCAGCCATCAATTAATTATTTACAAGCTCCTTTATTTGAATTTAATTGCTGCCTTTTTTATTTCTTTTCGGCATCCTAACGTTCGTGAGTTTGCACCGGATTTTCTCTCGTCGTTTCCCCCCATCATTTGGTCCGCGAGCCATCAAATTCACGAGCCTACATACATACATACATACAACAGATAGAGGAAGAAAGACAAACAAAGTACCTACAATATACAATATCAACATATACAATACAAAATCAAAGGAGAAATCAGAACAAAATCAACAATTAATTCAAGTTCCAGTTATCAGGTGCGTGTAAAAGTTAATTTGTTGAGCTTTTTAAAAAAAAAAAAATTATTAAAATTATTAAAAGTGGTGTTTTCCAATATTGTCGTGAGAGTGCAATCGTGCAAAAGAGTGACTATATCACACACACAGCTGCTCACAGTGAGAGATAAATACGATCGTTCAACCACATCAGACTGATCGGCAGTTTTCTTAAGTAATTACCAAAATATTAAATTAATTTTCGTGAAATTAGTTGGTGTTTGTGCAACTATAAAAACAATTAAGTGTGTAAAATGGTCATATTTATCTTAATTAAACACGTGAAAACCTGTGCGCACCACTTTTATGAAAATTAATTGTAGTCGAAAAATTTCTTTCACTTAAATATACCTACAAGCAATCGGTAATAATTTTCCAGTCGTGTTTTTGTTGTTGGACCTTTAGGTTAGGTTAGGTTCAAGTGGCTGCCGCAGAGGCACACTTAGGCCAGTTTTGAAAGGCCCGTTGTGATACCACCAACACAAGGAAAGTCAGTCCCGGGACCCAGCCATATGGAAAATCCCTGAGTTGTTGGGATTTTCCACATAGCAGAATCCCGGGACTGACACTCCTAAACCGACACTGTTACTCCTCCTCGAACCACTTAGATGACTTTATGAAGCCCATCAAGTCCTTTATGTCCAGTTCCTCGATCTGGCTTAGGCTATCCAGGAACGGAACTCCCAAAAAGCGCGTTCTCGCGCCGCTTAAAGCCGGACAGTTGCAGATGAGGTGCTCCACTCTTTCCTCCTCCTCATCATCTTTGCAACTCCTGCAGCATCGTCGGTAGGGCACACCTAGCCTTTCTGCATGCCTACCAATGAGGCAGTGACCGGTTAATACCCCTATCAATATGCAGATTTCCCTCCTATTTAGGGCATAAATGCGTCTAGACCTTTTAAGATCCCATTTTGGCCAGGTTTGTTTCGATATGCGACACCCTGGGGATTGCAGCCATCTTTCGTTGGCTTGACGGATTGTGTGCTCCTTCAGCATTAGTTTGCATGTGGCAAACGGCATACCTAAGCGCTCTTTATCCTGAAGAACCTGCTTGGTCGTGCCCTGCCTGGCAAGCTCGTCTGCCTTACAGTTTCCCTCAAGGTCCCTATGTCCCGGGACCCATATGAGGTTTACGCGGTTCTGTTGGGCCATCTCCTGAAGAGATCGACGACAGCTGAGCGTCAGTTCAGAGTTGAACGTGTATGAGCCAAGGGATTTGATGGCCGCTTGGCTATCGCTGAAAATAGCGATATCTTCTCCGATAACACGTTTGCTTAACCAGGCCGCGGCGTCCAGGATTGCCGAGACTTCCGCCTGGAAGACTCTACAATGATCAGGTAGTCTGAAGGAGAGCTCAAGGTCCAAATCCCTTGAATAAACTCCTCCTCCAACTCTACCGTCCAACTTCGAGCCGTCGGTGTATATGGAAGTGCCACCATTTGTTTCGGGACACCAATCCGTCCTCTCCCAGTCTTCTCTGCTGGGAATGTTTATTTTGAAACAGCTATCCCCGACTGTAGTAGTCGCACAACGATCTGTGCTTAGAGGGAGAAAGCTGTAAGATTCCAGAATACTGGAGTGTCCAATAGTACCCGCAGCCCAACTGGAGGTTTCTCTTAGGCGCAGAGCTGATGCCGCCGCTGACCGAAACCCTTCCAGATCAAGTGGCAAAATGCCCAGAATGACCTGGAGGGCTTCGTTGGGCGTTGTCCTTAGCGCACCGCTTATACAGATCATATTGGATCTATGGACTTTCCGCAACAGATTCAGGTATGTTGCCTTGCTCAGCGCAGGCCACCATACGACGACTCCATAAAGCATGATTGGGCGAATGATGGCCGTGTAGATCCAACTGCATACTCTAGGGCTGAGCCCCCATTTTTTGCATGTGTAAAGAGCGATGCAAGCTTTCTTCTGGCGCTGAAGAACATTCTCCTTCCACTTCAATTTCCTGTCCAGAACTATGCCTAGAAACTTGGCCTTATCCGACAAGCCCAGGCGCGTGCCATCTAGTTCTGGTAGGCTTAGTGGCGGTATTTTGTACCGGTTGGTGAAGAGGACAAGTTCCACCTTCCCTGGGTTGATACTAAGTCCGCAGCGAGAGGACCACGTCGAAACTTCTCGCAGTGCTACTTGCATCAGGTCACACAGAGTTTGTGGGAACTTGCCTCTGAATGCAATAGCTAAATCGTCTGCGTATGCCACTATCTTCCCGCCCCCCCCAGCTTGTGTCACGTAGCAACGAGTTGACTGTGAGGTTCCATAAAAGCGGGGAAAGAACACCACCCTGGGGTGTTCCCCTTGTGACATAACGTGATAACTCAACCGTACCAAGTGAAGAAGCTATTTTCCTTCCCCTTAAAAGTCGGTCAATTAAATCAGTTAGAGGTCTATCTACGCCCAGATTAGTTAGAGCGGAGTTGATAGCCTCCGGGCTTATATTGTTGAAAGCCTTAGAGATAAACACTACCGTGGCGCTTCTCCAGGAGCCCGGAATGTGGTTGAAAGCCAGGCAGGCTGTGAAGAGAAATACCAGCCATTTAGCTGATGTCTCCAACGTGTTTATAAGTTGCGCGGGGATAATCCCGTCCGGCCCGGCAGCCTTATACGGTTCAAAGCTCTTAACTGCCCACCTTACTCTTTCCTCAGTGATGGGTATATTTACTGCCAGGTTTGTTGCAGGTGCTAGTGGTGCATCATGCAGATTCCCCGGAAAATGTGTATTCAAGAGCAGCTCAAGGGTTTCCTCTTCCGTGCTGGTCCAGGATCCGTCAGGTTTTCGCAAATAGCTGATGGTTGTTTGACTTTTCGAGAGGACTCGTCTAAGTCTCGCTGTGTCGTCGACCTTTTCGACACCAGTGCAGAAATTTCTCCACGAGGTTCTCTTCGCCTGTCTCAGAGCTTTTTTGTAGGCCCTTAGTTTAGCTTTATATTCGTGCCAATGAGGCTCAGAGCCGAAGCTCTTGGCCTTGTTAAATTGTTTCCGGCATGATATTCGGAGCGAGTCCAAATCGTAGGACCACCAATGTGGCCTGTGTTTACCGCGTGGTTTTGGCACTGGACAAGCCTGTCCTAGAGCATTTGAGAGCGCCGATGTAAATGTAGTAACAAGATCCTCCAGCTCCTCTACTGTTGAGGGGGCTTGTGAGGGCAGTACTGGTAGGTCTCTGTCTAATATTTCATTGTGTAACTGCCAATCAGTGTTACGTGGATTGCGCTTCATGATTGGTTGTTCTACAATAAAGTCTAAAACCATTTCTATGTAACGGTGGTCGGAGAAAGAATGTTCTTCCAGAACCCGCCATTTTCTGACCCACTCATAAGCGCCTTCACTACAGATAGTGAAGTCTATGACCTCCCTGCGGGTCTTAGTGATAAAAGTAGGCTCATTACCCACGTTGCAAATCACCAGGTTGGTTGTTAAGAGGTAATCAAACAGAGACTCGCCCCTGGAATTGATATCGGAACTCCCCCATTGGACATGGTGAGCATTAGCGTCCGCTCCAATAATAAGATTACCTGTGCAGAAATTTGACACCAGGTCTTTCACCTCCGTTTGTGGTGGGGGTTCTTCGGCGTCGTAGGGCATATAGACCGACGTCACCGTCAGGCGGGTGCTGTCGACCGTTAGACTAATAGCGGTAATATCACCATTGGTGTAGTTAGGTAGGAGAAAGGAGTTCAACTCAGACTTGACCAAAATACACGTTCTGACTTTGCTCTCCTCGCTGGCTCGAATGAGCTTGAAACCCTTAGTCCCCAATCCGCAGATTCTCGAGCTATTGACCCAGGGTTCTTGGATGAGGACCACATCCACGTCGCCTTTAGAAAGACGACTACTTAAAGCAGCCGAAGCTACTTTAGATTTGTGCAGATTAATCTGAAGCACCACCAACATGAGAGCGCACAGACTTCCCTGCCGTCCCCATATCGTCGAGGTTTGCCCCATCCCGGAGGTTGCCTATCAACGACGAGTTGTTCCGATTAACTGCCCGATATGGCGTTGCAGGAGTCTTGCTGTCTGTAGCGTTAGATGTTAATCGCTCAGCGTTGGCTGCTACCACCGTGACGTCGAGGGCTTCCTCGTCCTGTAGGCTGTCCTCCATCTCCGAGTTGTTCACAGCACTATCGCCAAGGGACGTGGCGGATAACATGCTTTCCGCATCGGAATCCTCCGCTTCCTCTTCTGGTAATTCGTTTTCCGGTTCCCCCGGAGCAGCCGAGAAGGCAGCGCGCTGAGCATCACCACGATATACGTGGATAACGATCTGGCCTACGCTGTAGTGTACTAGGCCATTGCACCTTTTGAGGGGCTCGATTGACTCTTTATTCATGGTGAACACCACCTGTCTGTCGGGCCCTACCGCATCCCCGACCAGATTGACACTCCAGTCATGCGTTGGCAGGGACGGATTCATCAGCCGTAGCATCCCGAGAATTCTCTCGGGTTCGTCAGGGATGGCCGGAATCCACGCCCTTGCCCTTGGACGAGCTGGTATGTCCTTCCAGTCGACGACCTCTATCTTTGCGCCCTTGTAGACTTCACCCAGCTTAGCAGCTGCTGCCTTGTACAGCGCTACGGTTTTTGCATCCTCGCATGCGAGTAATTTAATCTGACCCTGGTGCCAACCCGCATCCGTTACTCGCGCCGAACTACCCGGAAACTCTGGAGCAACATTGAGAAGAATGTTGTCGAGTTCATTTCGCACGTAACGCCACCGGTCCTTAGGGATGGCCAGACGGTCATTGCCTCGGTCAAGGACGCCTATAAGGATCCTGTCTTTGGTTACCTCAGCAAAGCTTAGTTTGCCCGCTCCAGGGGTATTCTGATGCCGCTTGGGACGGGGATTTAACTCCAGGTCCGATCTCTGGCGCTTGAAAGGGTTAACTTTTAACCTCTTTGCCATGTAAGAATTTTGGAAATCCGGTATCACAGCTTTCGCTAGCTCTACCGATTTACTGGAATTCGGCGTCAGCGATTCCTGCGGTACCCCTTCATACCTCTTCAGGATCTTTGCAGCCAATCTTTTCTCGTGGTATGTGAAGCGGCGGGGAGATGTCTCCTGGGAGTGCGGACCCGTAGTTGCCATCGCGGTCGCTCTCCTTGCCGAGATCTCAGTTGCAGCTTCCTTCTCCTTCGAAACTCCGAGGCCAGGTCGTGAGACCGCTGCCACAGACGTAAAGATACTGGTTTTCATATCAGCGGTTGAAGGGAGTTTAGCATCCGCCGTTGTCCGCTTAGTTGCGTTGGCAACCGCACAGGTGCTAGCTCCCATCAAGTCAATCTTAGTCGATAGAGGGTTGGTTGACCGACTCGTAGTTGCTATCGCTGTCGATCCCCCCCTTGATTGTGGAACGGAGGTTGTCCTCCGGCGTTGTTGCTGCTTCCTCGCCTGTTCCTCCATAGCTCTCCTTTGCTGAGGAGTGAAATTTGGCGTTGTTTTTTTTTAGGTTTATCGTTTTTATTTGGGTTATTTGAGTTCATCTTGTTCGTACGACCCATCGCCGGACAAGGCCAGCTTAGGGTCAAGGGAAGAGTAGGGGAAAATGTGTCGTCCGCCGCGGCAGAGCCCCGTACCGCGGTAAGGCCATGCTTACTCTCTGAGGCGACCCGGTATCAGAGAGGCTCCGTTCAAATACAGCCACGATTTGCCTCCCGGCTGCAAACGTCCAATGGGCACGGTTTCGCAGAACACCCTGGATTGGGAGGGGGAAGATCTTTGTCGTCGCGCCAGAGAGGCTAGGCTGCTCTCGTGATGAAGTGCCGTGCGGAGCTATGATCACAAGGGCAGCGTAGCCCTGTGGCTATCGACTTAAGCCCTCGTACCGCGGCAAGGTATCCACCCTTCACGAGGGTGTTGGACCTTTAATTACTTGCATTTTCTTGCATACAATCGCTCAAACCACTTACTTTAACAACTATTATTCGCACAATTGGTGTTTATAAGCAAAAAGTAATAAGTGGTTTCATAATAATTTTCGTTTCACTGTACTTTTTCGGTGTCTAAAAAATATAATAACACAACAAAAACCTTCGATCCGTTCGTAAAATTGTCCCTTACAATCTATTAAGAACTTACCGGTTATTGCAAAAACCCCTTATATACATTTATATATAAGCATTTTCGAAATTTACAATTGTCATTATACGCTTGTTTTGGTGTGCACGAACTGTGAATACATTTTTTTCCAGTTATTTAGCTGTTGCTTTGTTTTACTATTCTTTGCTTTCGATTGCGCGGGTGGTTGGTATACCTGTACACACATACAAACGTACAAGAGCGCGGCCAAGAAAACTTTACTTCGTTGAGTGCGGACGTGTTTTTTTAATCGCTTTTTTCAAAATTCGTTTTTTGCCTTCTAGTTAGCCTTAATTACCTTACTATTATAGGCAATAGTGTCTGCCGTGCTAAACCTATAGATCCTACATAAAAAATAGTGACAAGTTGTGCAATTTTTTAATAATAAAGTGCGTAATTTATTATTAACATTTGCCAACTGTATTCATATTTGGTTGTGTGTTCATATTTGCTAATCGTTTTGCTTTGTTTTCTGCTTTGCGTGTTCATTCTGTCTGTGTTCACAGCCTGCTGACCGCGCAATCATTGTCTCAGCTGTGCAGAGTTCCAGAATAACACTTTCTATTTTATTTATTGCCTGCTAATTATAAAATACTTATACATCCTACATAAAAAAATAGTGGGGAATAGTGCAATCAAAGCAAAGCAAAGTGCTTCCCTATTTAAAAATCACTCTGCTTTTGTTACTGCCTCCGAGCTCTTTTTTGCCTGTGTTCACTGCTTGCCATCCGTGCAATCGTTGTCTTAGTTGTGCAGAGTTCCAGAATAACACTTTTTCACTTTATTTATTGCCTGCTATTTTATCATGGATGATTACAATGGAAAATGTAATAAACTTTTTGGAAGATCTGAACTTCTAATGGTTCCGTGTAGCGGTTTTTGCAAAAAACGTTTTCATCGCTCCTGTTGTGAAGGCCCAATGGCGGAATGTGATATAAAATTTTTGAAATCAAATAACCATGTTCGTTATTTCTGCACTGATTGTGTCAATGGACTGCTTTCGAGATTAGATTTAAGGATTTAGCCTCTCAAATTAATGATCTCAAGAACATCATTGTAAAATCTGATGGAAGTGAATCCACAAACACAAGCAAAGCTAGTGTAAAAGAAAAAGCGAAAGAAAAGGTTGAGGTGAAGAACAAAGGTAGTGCCAAAAAAAATAATAAATTAATTAATAAATTGGCAGCGGAAATTAATGCGCTAAAAACTACTGTTGTTAGCTCCGGTGCTTCACCCACTACCAAAACCTCTACCGAAACCGATCTTTTTTCTTTTTCGCCGCTACCTAGTGGTTCGGGTTCCCTCTCTTCTGTCCCTCCTCCTCGTAAGCCTACTGATGGTGCTGTTACGCCCATTATACCTTCTCTTGTGCTTTCAACTGCCGATTGCATCCGTCCATCTACGTCGGATAATTCTGCTGTTTCTGCTGTTGATAACAACATGTTACAAATAGACTAATTTTAAGAGCACTGCTGCTCTATACAAATAAAACCCGATTTATTTAATTCTGTATTAAGCAAGCGAAACGCTTTAAAAAACTTAGTGTATTTCAATATTTTATGACTTCTCGTCCGTTGTAACAAAAGAATTTGAATCATGAAAATTAGTGATGATATTTGATACACGCCACAATGTTGCATTTTCGGTTGACTTATCGATTTTGATGGTGTTGCCACATTCTCCTCCCCGGTATTGCGACCGGTGCGAGGAAATACCTTCATTTAGGCAACAGTGTCCATGGCATCTTGTTTGATATCCAATATAGCTAACTTCGCTGCTGGCCGGTGATACTCGCCGGCCGATGTTCGGACGGTGGCACTTCTCACCTGCCCATCTTGCCCAGGGTAGATGTTAGTTACAATGCCTTTCGGCCAAACGTGACGCGGGATCAATGATTACAACGATGTCACCCCTCTCGATTGATCTTGTATGGCCAAACCACTTGGTCCTTCTGGTGAGTGTTGGTAGTACCTCGGCCACCCATCGTTTCCAAAACATATCGGCCAGGTATTGTGAGTGTCGCCAGGAACCCTTAACATATTCATCTGTCGCATCGAATTTACCTGGTGGCTTGTTCCCAGATGAGCTTCCGATTAAAAAGTGGTTTGGAGTAAGAGCTTCTTGGTCAGCTGTCTCCAGGGACAAATAGGTAAGAGGCCGACCGTTGATAATGCTTTCCACTTCTAGAAGTAGATTATGAAATTTCTCATCTGTTAGTTTTGTGTCTGGTGTCACGATTCTGTATAGTACGTTCTTTACTGCGCGTATCATGCGCTCCCAGGCGCCACCCATATGAGGACTTGCTGGTGGAATAAAAGTCCACTTACACGCTGCGGTTATTATTCTTGCCTGCAGAGTATTAAAATCTATGTCTTTGTAGGCTTTGCATAGTTCCTTTTCAGCCGCAACAAAATTAGTGCCGTTATCGCTGAATATTTGTATAGGTTGACCTCTTCTAGAAATGAAGTTTCTTATCGCCATTACGCAGGAATTCATACTGAGTGAGTGTGCCACCTCGATGTGTATGGCGCGGCAAGTCATGCATGTAAATAGTACGCCATATCTCTTTTCCGTTCGCCTTCCTAAAGGCCGAAGAAGTCTATACCGACGTAAGAGAATTATCTTGTAAATGGCGCCAGACGTGCTGGTCCCCTTTCCGGTGAAGCTGGGTTTATATTTCGCAACTTACAGGTAACACAGTTTCGGCGTACTGAGCGAAGGGCTTGTCGAAGACTTGGAATGTAAAATTCTTGGAACATCTCGTTGATGACCGTGTCATGATGGACGTGATGATATTTCCGATGATACCAATCAATTATGAGCTGCGTAATCTTGTGCTTTTTTGGCAGAATAATTGGGGTTTTTGATACATCTTCTATCGGGGCATTTTCCACGCGGCTGCGCATTCTAAGGGGTCAGTTACATAAAGCTTTATTTTGACTTTACCTCAAACTTTGACTTTGACAGAAAAGTTCAGTATACGTATTTAAACGAAGCATGGCAAATTGGAGACCTCAAAGTTGAAGCAAGGTTAAAATTTGGCAAACTCTCAAATTTGGCTTGCTTTGCTTGCTTTGACAATCAGATCTTGATGACTTTGCTTTAATTAAAGAATAAAAAGTTGGAGAAAATAATAATTAATTCATTTTTTCTATATTAAATTAATAAATTAACTAAAACACTACGAATGCAAAGAAAAAAATAACGAATACAAATGTATAAAAGAGAAGCGTCAAGGCGTTCATTGTAGCATACCTCTGAAGTTGGACGCAAAGTTTTGAGGTAGCAAATGTCAGGCGAGGTTAACAAAGCTTTATGTATTCAACCCTTAACGATTTGGTCGTCGTCGACAAAAGGTGATAATTTTCTCAAGGTGCTGGACTTGGGCAACATGCATCGAGGGTCTCTTTGCCAACAACCGATCTCGCTTCGGTAGGCGTCGGTTTGAGCACAACGGTAGAGGCAGTGGCGACTCCAAAGGAGCTCGTCGGTGGTTAGATTGGCCGGCTTGGCAGACGTGCAACCTTGCGTTCGTTTTTTGTTTTTGCAATTTTCGATGAAACGTTTGAAATAGGCTAAGCACCTCTCAAGGCGCTCCCACTTAGAAAGCCGTGAAACATCAACGATTGATTCCACGCACACTTGTATTGAACATTGCATGTATTGATTGTCCTCCTCCTCGACTGGATTAACTTTTATCTCAGCCTTCTCGCAAATCGGCCACTTTTCCCTCGGAAGATGTAAAAAATCAGGACCTGTGAACCAAACGCTTGTTGGAGCAAAATCTTTAGTATTTTTCCATTTGGTAGCAGCATCTGCTACATTTTGTTTAGTGGGTACAAAATGCCATTTGGATATGTCACTTTTTTCTTGTATTTCTGCCACTCTGAACATGACAAATTGTTTGTATTTGCGTGGATCAGAGTGCAGCCATGTTAGTACTGTTTTTGAGTCAGTGTAAAAATGTGTATCATTAATTTCGAAGTCATGTCCTTTAACAATTGCACAGGCTAGGCGGGTTCCTAAAATTGCAGCTGTTAATTCCATTCGTGGTATTGATAGTGGGCGCAAAGGGGCAACCTGGGACTTAGAGCCAACAAGAGCAACATGAAATTCGCGATTGCTTACAATCCTGAAGTAGGCAACAGCAGCGGCTGCTGACTCGCTTGCGTCAACAAACATATGTAATTCGACTTTGCAATCCCCTTTTTTAAATTTGCCAAAATAGCATCTTGGAATTTGCACCTCACAAACGAGTTTGAAATTTGAGAGCCATTGTCACCATGGTGCTGCAAACTCTTCGGGTATAATGTCGTCCCAGCTAATACCACTTCGCCATATATCTTGTAAAATAATCTTAATACGAACTGTGTAAAACGAAAGAAATCCTTGCGGGTCATATATCGACATTAGCAGTCGGAGACGTTCCCTCTTAGTTGGTAGTTTTTCGTTACCTAGAATTGCATCGGTGGCCTTGGTAAACTTTGTGTTGAATGTAAACATGTCGTTGCTTGTTTGCCACCACAAACCTAGCACCTTTTCCGGCTCTATTACTTGATCAATCACTTTCCCAGCCTTGCAAAAATCGTTTAAGGTATCTGTATCCTGTAACGCTTGAACCAGTTCGGAGTTGGAAATCCACCCTCTAATGTGGAAGTTTCCGCGTTTATGGACTTCCCGCACATCTTTGGCTAGTTGGATAGCTTCCTCTGGAGTATCAGCACAATCTAACATATCATCCACGTAATGTCTCTCAATTACAGACTTCGCTGCTCTTGGAAACTCTGTTCTAAACTCTTCAGCATTATCGTTTCTTACGTATTGTGATATCGATGGGGAGCAACTTGCTCCGAACGACATTACCTTTAAAACATAGACATCCGGTTCTTTCGCACTATCGCAATCGCGCCAGAGGAATCTTTGTGAGTGCTGATCATTGTCATTTACGCTAATCCTGTGAAACATCTCACGGATATCTGCACAAATACCAATTTTTCCAATTCTAAAATTGTACAAGATATTCGTGAGTGGCTGCATCAAATCTGGGCCTTTCTCTAAACACCCATTAAGTGAGTATCTTTTATATGTTGCGGCAGCATCCCAGACCAGTCTTGTCTTATTTGGCTTGTTAGGATTTTTTACTGTAAATGTAGGTAAGTACCACTTTCGGTTATAATTTGTGTTAATTTCACATTCATCAAGCTTTCGAATGTATTGCTTTTCCTCCATACTATGTATGTTCGCGATTACATATTCTTTTAGTGTCGTATCTCTATTGAGCTTCTTCTCGAAAGACTCAAGTCTTCGTTTTGCCATTTCATAATTATCAATTAATGATATATCATTTGATCGCCATAGTAGTTTCGCCGTAAAGTGGTCTCCGGTACGTTTAACGTATTTAGCAAGCTGATCTTTATTGAGATTGTATTTTACATCGCATGTTACTAGTTGTGCATCTGGACTTTCATGTCGCATATTCTCAATTAAAAGCTTTTGAAGTGCTATGTTATCATCACACTCACATATGTGTAGCTGTAAATCATCGCGTGGTCTTTCATTACTTTGTTTTAAGACTCCATAAATTGTCCATCCTAGTCTTGTTTTAGTTGCAGCTGGCTCGTCAATCTTGCCCTCCATGAACTTCATGGGCATCGCCACATGCTTGTTGTTTAAGCCGATTATTTGAGGTACCACGTCTTTGTACGATTCTACTAGTAGACCTCTGAGATGCTTATATTTATTTGCTAACTCCGGCATTATTAAATTTTGCGGAGGCAAGTCGAGCTTGGTAACCGTGCACACGTCACGCAACGTATACATTTCATTTTTCGTGTGGCCTGAAACTTGCAAACTGACACGGGTAGAATTTTCTTCGACTCGAACAGAGCCATCGGTCCAACGTAAACGAAGCTCACTTTGTTCGCCCTTCAGTTGCAATCTCTTAATTATATCGTGCTGTGACGGACTTTTCCTTTAAGCCGGGGTTAAGCTCAGTCCGTCCAGGGTTCCTGTGGGTTAGAGAAGTCCCTAACGTCTCCTTTTAAAGAGAAAGACCCTGGTTTGATTTAAATTATAAAAAAATTCAATTTATTAAATAAAATTCAGTTTCTACTTCACTACTATTCAACTATTTGGAGGTGGTGGAGGTAGGTAACCACTACCAGTCTTCCAAAGCTACCTTATGCTAAGATAGCGGAGTTAGCAAACCACCGCTTTTCTTCTAGACGGCGGAGGTAGGGAACCACCATCGTATATATCTTAAAAATATTCCTGCGCTCTTAAAGACTGCGGAGGTAGGGAACCACCACAAATCTTCCAAAAATAAGCTAGCTTAAAAGCCGCGGAGGTAGAAAACCACCACAAACTTTCGGACAGCGGAGGTAGGAAACCACCACTGTATATAAAATTGAAACTCGTGAGCTGGCAAATCCCAGGAGTTCCTTCACTGTTGAACAAGGCGTCAACAAGCTACTATGCCTACCTAACGTCTCACTATACTGAGCAAAGTGCTCGCCTTTTATACTTTTCCGCGCGCAGGCGGACAGTTAAATTACAATAAAAGTCCTTATTCTATATATTCTATTAATTACATGCATTGCTAGCCTTGAAATACAACATTTTTACATATCTTAGTAATTCTTAACAGTTATTTTCATGGTTTGCCTGTGAATTTACATATCTATTATTTGCACATTATTTCTTAGCTTAGCTTTCCAGTATATGCTAATGCTCTATTTACAAATTATTTCTTTAGACCCTAACAGTATTTGCTACGCGCTCGCTTGCACCTGGAACGCCCCATTGTATTTGGTCAGCTGTTTCCTCCCACTGCATCGATCAGCTGGACATCTTATCGACATACATAAATATGTTTGCTGGCAGGTTTGCTGCAATCCCACAGCCTATTGTTCTAGCTATGCTACCAATGCATTTTTCGTTTCCTCTTTGTGCGATGTCCGCTCGCATCGCCAGCCTCAGTAGCCTCAATGCTTGGTTGTAGATTTGTATGGACGATTGTTAACAAAGCACCGCTGCCTTGAGTTGGCTGACCGACCCTTTTTTTCATGCTGGAATGCCGGCTTGCAATTGTTTGTGTACATTTGTCATCGAGTCTAAAAATTGTCGCTTGGTTAGCGGCTCATCTAATTTTTGCAAAATTATTAAAATATGTTCATAAAAAATGTGCACATTAGACCGTTCATAATATTATATATATTTATAAAAATGTATACCCCGAAATTCAATTGGTATAGATGTTGCTTATTTATATATAATAAAGAGATATGTATAAATATGTATGTAAATATGTATATTAGGGTGTTCAAAATTCATTAATAATTTTTTTATTCATAAAAATTCAAATTTCAAAGTAAATAAACTAGGGACGAGTGTGTTCGCGTGTGGGGCTCCAAAACCGGTGGTTTTGGGGTCCTCACACTCTCCCCTCACCTGCCGCTACGAGAGTTATCGTCACCAGGCCCGTTCTCGTTACCCTAACTCGATAACTCCGACCATCAATGTTCCGGTGGAACGTCTGCTTCTTCTTCTTGTCTTGGGCGTCCTTACGGTGCGCCTCTATGTCCTCAGCTAGTGCCTCTGGGAGGGGGTCTACTCCCGATCGGTTCACCCACGTGACCCTCGTTGTTGTTGTTGTTGCCATTTCCGCTGCCGAGCTCGTTAGCCATTGCTCGATCTCGTTTTTTATTTCTTTGTTGTTGTTGTTCATGTTGCTGTTGTAATTGTTGTCGGCGCCGCTCTTGGAGCCTGTAGCAATGTCGCTGCCGGTGATGCTCAGCACGTCGCTCATTTCGGTGCGCGCGTGGTCTTCGTTTGGCTCGCTTATGTACTTCGGGGCGCTGTCATTGGCTGGGGCGCTCTCATCGGTTGGTCCGCGAAGACACTTTAGGGCGCTGCTGTTGATTGGGGCGCGCGGATTTGGCGGGGCGCTCTCCTTGGCCGGCTCCTGTGGAGTCGGTGGGGCGCTGTCTTCGGCCGGGTCGCATAAGTATACTTTGGCCGGGGGTGGGCTCGCGTAATCTTCCTCTGCCGGCGTCTCGAAGTCGTTGTAGCGGCGCAGGCGTATGCTCAGGCGCTTCGTGTACTCCATGTACCCCTGGCCCGGTGCTTCTTCCTCCTCTTCTCTCACTGAGACCACATAAAAGTTTGGGTGCCGCGCGTAGTGGGCGTCCTCTTCGGGTTCCGGGATGTCATCTGGCACCAGCGGCCCCTGTTCCGCCTCGTCTTCCATTGGGCTCGGGCTCCGAATTTGGCTACCCTGGTCGCCCCTCGTATCCACAGAGCCACACTCCGACACTGTCTCGTACTCCGGGCTCCGGATTGACTCACCCTCACTCATACGGCCAAAATCTTCGGTGCCTTCACTATCGGCATCGCCTTCTTCGGCGTGGCGCTCCTCTTCTTCTTCAACGTAGCACTCCTCATCTGACCCTACGCTGGCCAGGTCGGTGTCGCTCGCCTCCTCGTCGCTGTCAATGACTATGACGTCGTGCTCGTCTTCGCTGCGCACCCTCTCACTTGCTCCTTCTCCATTCCGCCTGATCCACACGCGGAGAGACCCGTCGTTTGCATTTTCGCTCGAATATACACTTGACTCGCGGTTGTCCATGATTAATTACTTTTTGATCTATTTGTGCGTTGGCGCCTCCTATTTATACCTGTCCTCGCCTCCTTCTTCTAACTGTTGTTTTTCAGCAGCACTGTCTTTGCGGTCGTCTTCGCTTTGTTCTTGCAGGATAATTCCACTTCTTCATATGCTCCAGCGCGCTTTGTTTGTGTGATTCTGCGTGGTGCCACTTTCTATTGTTTCTATGTACATATGTATCAACGTGTATAGATGTATCCATTTCTATTGCTTAGGTGTGATGCTCCATTGGGGTAGTGTGCGCTGCCTGCTATTGTTTTGTGTGCGCCTGGTACTTGTTCATGGTGCTTGATGCCTGTTTGTTGAGCGTTTTCTTTGATATGCGCCAGGGATGCTAGTACTTGATGTTTCTTATTTTATGGGATTATCTCTCGCGATCTGGGCCTTGTCCTAAAATGAAAAGTTATGCAAAATTCGGTTATTCGGTTATAGCACTGGCTGGCTATGTTGTTGGCGTAATTCATCGCCATCTGGATCCCGGTATCCATTGTTGGGGCTTGTCCTTGCGCTTGTGTTGTCTGCCATGTACTCTGATCCCTGCTTACCACTTGTTGCTCGCCGCTTACCCTTGTATGTTCGACTGTTGGAACGTTTGGAACTGGATTGGGCAGTGCTAGCGATCCACATATCGCCACTGTGTTGTATTCCATATGTTCTTCTTCCGAGATTTCGACGGTTTGGGTTCTTTTAACGCGTGGTGTTGTTGCTACTATGGCCAGTTGCTCTTCTCTACTGACTGCTGATAATGGTGCTAGTTGTTGTGTCGTTATCGTCGTCGGACGCCTTGTTTGTTCCCCGGTGGGAACTTCGGTGAAGCCCCCAGTCGGGGTTTGGCGAGACGCCCTAGACCTACCACCCCCTAGGGATGACTTTGCTTGACTCTCTTCTGCTGCCGGATTTGCTTCTTCGCCTGACGCCTGATAGTATGGTTTTAACTCGCTCACGTGTGCCCTTCTCCTCTTGCCATTATGCACCTTGTCTAGCTCGATGATTACTTGCGATACGAAGTTCGTTACACGATGAGGCCCACTGTACCTGGGTGCTAACTTTGCTGCGAAGTTGTCTACTGCCTTGGAAAGTTGGTGCTCCTTGACTAGCACCAGGTCACCAACGACCGGTAGCCACTGTCTTCTACGTAAATTATAATGTTTTGCTTGCTCCGCGGACGCCTGCTGTTGTCTTCTACGTACCATTTGATAGACCTCTCTCATCTTCGCCATCTTTTCACTGAGAGCTACTTTCTCTTCGCCTGTGCCAAATGTTTGCTCATCGTAGAGGGCGTTGGGGATCCTTGGTTCCCTACCCTGCACTACGAATGCTGGACTGTAGCCTGTTGACTCGCATACGCTCGTATTCAGTGCTAGTGTCATCTCTGGCAACAACTCATCCCATACCTTATGCTCTGTACCAGTGAATTGCGCTATCATCCTCTTGATGTTACGATTTGCTCTCTCCGTCGGATTCTCTTGCGGTGTGTACGGTGCCGTTAGCTGGTGCTTGATGCCAGCTTCTTGTAGAAACTTTTTGAAATGCCTGCTCGTGAACTGTGCTCCATTGTCTGTGATTAGGACTTTTGGCGCGCCAAATCGGGCCAAAATCCTCTCCCTCATTCCTCTGATCAGATTCTCTGTCGTCGCCTTTCGAATCGCTATGACCTCTACCCATTTTGAAAATTTGTCAACAAAAACTAGGGCCATCGTATTTCCATGTTTCGATCGAGGAAGTGGTCCAACGAAATCTGCGCAAACGGTAGCAAAAGGTTCATCAGAAATCTGCGTGAGCATCTTACCTGCAGCTTGTTGCTGGCTGGGCTTGTAGACTTGGCACGCGTGGCATTGTTGTACGTATTTTCTTACGTCTCTGAACATTCCAGGCCAGTAGTACCTCATCATTGCACGCGCGATGGATTTCCTTATTCCCATGTGCCCTGCACTCGGTGTGTCGTGTATCTCGTTGAGCACTCTTTTCCTCTCTGATGTCGGCACGCATAGTTTCCACGGTACTGCATCCTCGCCATCCATTTGACCTTCAATTCTTCTGTATAGTCGACCTTCCTCTATCACGTAATCTGGGAATTTCTGCGGCTCCTTTGTTACTTCGGCTACTTTTGCGGTGTACCATTTACATGTAATATTTTCTTCCTGCATACTTCCCAACTGTTCTTCTAGCGGCTGCCTCGATAGCGCGTCTGCGACCACGTTCATTTTGCCTTTTCTATACTGTACATCGAATGAATATTGTTGTAGTTCGAGCGCCCATCTCGCGATCCGACCCGATGGGCTTTCGATCGCATTTAGCCATTTTAACGCCAAGTGATCAGCGATTACTGTAAAAGTGTACCCTTCTAGATACGGCCTCATCTTTCTAATGGCCCAAACGATGGCTCCTTCTCCGTTGCCGAGTAGTTGGTTTCGGCTTTATTCAGCCGCCGGCTCGCGTATGCTATCACCCGCTCTTCGTCGTCTAGCCCCTGGGTGAGAACTGCACCAAGACCATAATCGCTCGCGTCTGTCTGCAATCGGAACCTCTTCGTGAAATCTGGGCATGCCAATGCTGGTGCTTGTATTAGTGCGCTTTTCAACGCTTCGAACGCCGCCTGCTGTTCCTCGCCCCATTTCCACCTCGTTCCTTTCTTCAGCATTGCAGTTAGCTTGTGTGCCACTCGTGAAAAGTCCGCTACGAATCTTCGGTACCACGAAACTACTCCTAGGAATCGCCTTAACTCTCGTATGTTCTGTGGTGGCGTTAGCTCTTTGATGGCAGCGATTTTGTCTGGGTCCGTATGGATACCTTCTTCACTGACCACGTGACCTAAATATTTTAAACTTTTCTTAAAGAACTCACATTTCTCCGGGTTAATTTTCAAATTGGCTCGTCTCAATCTTTCCAAAACCTCTTTCAGGTGGGTGATATGCTCTTCTAGTGTCGTGCTGGTGATTATTATGTCGTCTAGGTAGGCAAACGCGTGTGGTTCCATTTCGGGGCCAATTACTCGATCAAGTGCTCTCTGGAAGGTGGCTGGGGCAGAGTGTAATCCAAATGGCATCACTTTCCACTGGTACAATCCTCGTCCGGGCACCGTAAATGCTGTGAACTGCTTACTACTTTCCTCCATCGGGATTTGCCAATAACCGTTTTTAAGATCCAGGCTGCTTATAAACCGTGCGCTGCGTAATCTGTCTAAAATGTGTTGTATTCGGGGTAATGGGTAAGCATCTGGTACTGAACGAGCATTGAGTTGTCGATAGTCGACGCAGAGTCTCCATTTGCCGTTCTTCTTTCGGACCAGAACTATAGGCGCGCTGTGTGGGCTACGGGATGGTTCGATGCAACCTTTCTCTATGAGCTCGTCTATCTCCTTGTTTATTATCTCTTGCATCTTTGGGTTCTTTGGAAAATATCGTTGTTTTATTGGCCGATTATCGCGCATTACTATCTTGTGGGTGGCCACGTTCGACAAGCCGGACATCTCTTCGAAAATCTGTAACTCGTGTTTAAGAAAGTTACGCACCGCCTCGTCCGTGCTCTCCTCTACTAGCAGGGCTTCTTGCTCACGCCTCACTGTCTCCTTGCCGCTTTTGTTCTCCTCCCGGTCTACCATGGTCGTACATGTCACTGCGGTCTGTTTCTTATCATCCACTTGTAATACTAACGTCTCTCCGCCACACTTTAGCTCCAGTCTCGACTTTGCCAGATAGTCTGTGCCAATTACCACGCTGTCCACTAGCCCAGGCAAAACTAACAACTCGCTCGTATGCTTTTGTTCGCCTAATTGTATCTCTGCCTCCACCGCCTTAATTATCCTCTGTGCTCTACCATCACCCATTACCACTCGTGTCTCCACCTGCCTGAATCTGCGCGTGTCCAACCTCGATGCTACCTGTTCATTCACAAAGCTCCTTGTCGCTCCCGTATCGATTGATGCTATCATCTCGTGTCCCTCTAGTGTGATTGCAGCCAAGATTCGCCCTTGGGTCTGCCTAAATACATTTGTCATGCACGAGGATTTGTTATTGGAGACACCACCCCTCGTCCTTAATGGGGTCTCTGGCCATTTCCCGACTGTCTTCTACAGCAGTCACGCGTCAACACGCCTGGTCGGCCACACTGCCAACAAAATTCACGTCGCTCGTTCCGGCATCCATACGCAAAATGCCCGCATCTCCTGCACGCGCTTCTTGGGTCTATGGTCGCTTGCTGTGGCCTATTCGTGCTATTTTGCGCTCCCGTGGTATCCTGCCTTTGGTGTTCTTTCTCTCGCTCGCCCGCTTGCATATAATGGTATCTTTCATCCGGTCTTCTTGGTAAAAATGGTTTGGCTGTTGGTCGGAGTGGTTCCTTTTCTGGCGCAATGTTGTCGTAGTCCTCGACCAGGCTCACAAATCCTTCGAGGCTAGTGAATTCACTCCTCTTGACGTACAGCTGGTACTCTCGCCGGGAATTTCTGTACATCCTGTCCAGCTTCTTCTCGTCAGTGTAGTCGGCGTGCCGCATCAGCGCCTGTAGAGATAAGACGTAGTCTTTAAATGGCTCACCTGGTCGTTGAACTCGCTGCCGGATTTCGTCATCCAAATTTTCAAAATATCGAGAACTTAGGAAGAATTTCAAGAAATCCCTTTTAAAGGCTTCCCACTCCTGCCAATGCCTGTTGTTATTGCGATACCATACGAGCGCCTTGTCCTTCAAGAGCTCCGGTAGCGCTTTTGGGATGGAGTCGCGACCAACTTCATAACTGTCGGCCAGCTCCTCCACCCGTTCGATAAAAGATAGCGGGTCCTTGCCGCCGTCATACTTTAGACCCCACTTACGTACTCGGTCCATTATATTTGCGTGTGATGTTGGTTGGTATATTACATATGGTTGTTGCTGTGTGGCTACCTCGTGGTCATGTGTCGCGACCGGGTTCTTCTCCTCAATTGTTTTATTCGCGGCTGAAACGCCACTGCCACCTGGTAACACGAGTTGGTCGCCCGGTCTTGGGGTTGTTGGTCTTGGATGTTGGAGTGCCAGCTCGTTGAAGCGAGCCTCGAGATCTGGATCGCTACCTTTTGATTGGATGAAGCTCGCCAAGCGCTTCCGTAGCTCCTCCACCGTCCCACTGCTCTCCAGCTCGAACTCTACTGCGTATTTCACCAGATCTTCTCGGCTGAGGTAATATACCCACGTTACTCTTGCCATGGTGCCTCTTGTTGATTCCAGTATCTTTGCTTATTCACGTAATTGTTGGTTTTCTCTGCGTGTTCACCGCTGAATTCTTTGTTAATGTCCCTGCTCGGGCGCCATTTGTGACGGACTTTTCCTTTAAGCCGGGGTTAAGCTCAGTCCGTCCAGGGTTCCTGTGGGTTAGAGAAGTCCCTAACGTCTCCTTTTAAAGAGAAAGACCCTGGTTTGATTTAAATTATAAAAAAATTCAATTTATTAAATAAAATTCAGTTTCTACTTCACTACTATTCAACTATTTGGAGGTGGTGGAGGTAGGTAACCACTACCAGTCTTCCAAAGCTACCTTATGCTAAGATAGCGGAGGTAGGGAACCACCGTCGTATATATCTTAAAAATATTCCTGCGCTCTTAAAGACTGCGGAGGTAGGGAACCACCACAAATCTTCCAAAAATAAGCTAGCTTAAAAGCCGCGGAGGTAGAAAACCACCACAAACTTTCGGACAGCGGAGGTAGGAAACCACCACTGTATATAAAATTGAAACTCGTGAGCTGGCAAATCCCAGGAGTTCCTTCACTGTTGAACAAGGCGTCAACAAGCTACTATGCCTACCTAACGTCTCACTATACTGAGCAAAGTGCTCGCCTTTTATACTTTTCCGCGCGCAGGCGGACAGTTAAATTACAATAAAAGTCCTTATTCTATATATTCTATTAATTACATGCATTGCTAGCCTTGATATACAACATTTTTACATATCTTAGTAATTCTTAACAGTTATTTTCATGGTTTGCCTGTGAATTTACATATCTATTATTTGCACATTATTTCTTAGCTTAGCTTTCCAGTATATGCTAATGCTCTATTTACAAATTATTTCTTTAGACCCTAACAGTATTTGCTACGCGCTCGCTTGCACCTGGAACGCCCCATTGTATTTGGTCAGCTGTTTCCTCCCACTGCATCGATCAGCTGGACATCTTATCGACATACATAAATATGTTTGCTGGCAGGTTTGCTGCAATCCCACAGCCTATTGTTCTAGCTATGCTACCAATGCATTTTTCGTTTCCTCTTTGTGCGATGTCCGCTCGCATCGCCAGCCTCAGTAGCCTCAATGCTTGGTTGTAGATTTGTATGGACGATTGTTAACAAAGCACCGCTGCCTTGAGTTGGCTGACCGACCCTTTTTTTCATGCTGGAATGCCGGCTTGCAATTGTTTGTGTACATTTGTCATCGAGTCTAAAAATTGTCGCTTGGTTAGCGGCTCATCTAATTTTTGCAAAATTATTAAAATATGTTCATAAAAAATGTGCACATTAGACCGTTCATAATATTATATATATTTATAAAAATGTATACCCCGAAATTCAATTGGTATAGATGTTGCTTATTTATATATAATAAAGAGATATGTATAAATATGTATGTAAATATGTATATTAGGGTGTTCAAAATTCATTAATAATTTTTTTATTCATAAAAATTCAAATTTCAAAGTAAATAAACTAGGGACGAGTGTGCTCGCGTGTGGGGCTCCAAAACCGGTGGTTTTGGGGTCCTCACAGTGCTCAATTATCGTAGGACCTGACCCATCATCCAAAAGTGCGTAAATGTCAGCAGTAGCATGTTGAGAGTGAATTGTGATGGGCAAGATCCGATACAAAACATTTGATGTTTGTTGTACATGTATCCCTACCATGTTCTGCTTAAGGTTATTACTTTCTAGTTCTGGCTTATGTAACAGAACATGATGTTTTGCCGTACAATTATTTTTGCCGCATTCTCGTCGGTCTTTGCAAAACTTGGGATCGTGCGATTTGAGGCACGACCGACACAGTTTGGTGCGATTCACCAGAACCCACTTGTCATTATACGACATATCTTTAAAAATACTACAGTTTATGATAAAATGATTTTCATTACATACTGGGCATTTAAGCGAATCTTGCTGCCGCTGTTCACTTTCCGACTCACATTTTTCCTCATGGAAGCCAACGCGATGTGCCTTACGCCTTTCTTCTTGTTGGTAACAACCTACGGGTAACGATATAACTGAACTAGCAGCGTTTGCTCGGGTAGATAACCATTCGCTAAAATCTAATAAATTTATATTTTGATAACAACCTGAATGCATAGCCCAATCTAAACGCATTTGCGCAGGGAGCTTTTGAATTAAATCTTTTAAAATCATGGGGTTATTTAAATGTGACATAAGTCCTGAAGCAGCAATTGTTCCTGCCAAGTTCTTTACTTCAAGTGGAAATGCTGTAAATGTTTCCAGCTTGTTGGCATTTACGTCCGCTAACGAACGTACCTTTTCCAACAAACTGTTTATCACGTGCTCGGGTCTGCCAAAGATTGTGCGTAGTGTGGAAACAACGTCAGGCACTAGTGCTGGAATCAAAAGTTGGCTGCGAACATAGTCAAGCGCTTTACCTTTAAGTGCGCGCTGGAGTCGAAGTAAATTTTCATCATTGGTGAAACCGCATATTCGAGTTGAATTTTCGTAGCTGCTGATAAACATTAGCCACTCTTCTGGCTTGCCACTGAACTGTGGCAATTCTTTTGGTAAAGCCTGCCTTGCTTGTATTTGCCTGGTTGACAAATCGTAACTTAGTTGCCGCCCCTCTACACCTTGATCATTGTTCCGCGGAAGCCGTCACAACCACCACCGTTCTGCTCTTGCCTGTAAAAGTTATTATTTAAATTATAATTTGTGCCTATATAGGGACCCATATTTAGTCGACCTTGCATGCCACCCATTGTGCGCGCAATTGGCTCATTAGTGTTACCCTGCGTTAGGAGATGTCTCTATTTGCAGTTGTTAAACCGCCCTGAAATGGAACGTTGTTCGTGACCGTAGTCACCTTATGTGCGCCTGGCAAAAACAGATTGCTTTGCGCTCTTATGTCTTTATATTGCGCATACGTGTTACCTTGTGTGCCGGTAATCAGCGTATCGTACACGCTCGTGGTTGGCAAAGGGAAATTGCTTGATACTTTCATGGAATCGTACTGTGTGCCCGTGGTCATACACGCTCGTGGTTGGCAAAAGGAAGTTGCTTGATGCTCGCATGGCATCGTATTGCGCGATTGTGTTTCCTTGCGTGCCCGTGGTCAGCGTATGGACTGTGTCATACACGCTCGTGGTTGGCAGAAGGAAGTTGTTTGATGCTCGCATGGCATCATACTGTGTGTTTATGTTGCTTTGATTGCCCGTGGTCAGCGTGTCATACACGCTCGTTGTCGGCAAAATGAAATTACTTTGCACCCGCATGCCTTCGTACTTCGCGTTTGCGTTACCTTGTGCGCCCGCGGTCAGCATACTGACTGTATCAGATACGCTCGTGCTTGGCGCTGTGGTAACCTCGGTTGCTATTATACTTTCAACATTCTGACGACTATGTAAGACCTCATTTTCATTTCGTAGTTGGAGCAATTGCCTTTGCAATTCCCTTACTTCGTTTCTCAAAGCATTTAAATCATCACAATTACCTGCACTTCCATTTGTTTGCTTATTTAAATCATCATCTTGTGCACCGACTATTGTTTTGTTTGTAGCACACTCACTGCATTCCCAGTCAGCAGATTCGATATCGGAAGATACACCAACGCAGTTGAAGTGGAACCACCTATCGCATCTATCGCATTGTACCATATTCTCTTCTTCCGACGTTTTGCAGACAGGGCAAACTGCCTTGCCATCAGATGACTGCCTAAACTAAAAACCGATTTATTTAATTCTGTATTAAGCAAGCGAAACGCTTTAAAAAACTTAGTTTATTTCAATATTTTATGACTTCTCGTCCGTTGTAACAAAAGAATTTGAATCATGAAAATTAGTGATGATATTTGATAAACGCCACAATGTTGCATTTTCGGTTGACTTATCGATTTTGATGGTGTTGCCACACAACATTATACCGCAACCTCAACCCGCTAATACAGCTGAAAACAACATTGAACCGTCCACTCAATCCGCTATTACTGCAAATGGTGAGTGGCAAACTGTGCCTAACGGTAAAAACAGGCGCACCCGTGATAGAGACAATACCAACAATTCCGATGAAAATAATTCTGCCGTAAATCTCGAGTCTGCGTCTGGGCGTTCGCCCAACCCAGCCCCGCAAACCGATGTTATCAGGATGGTCAGTGGAGTTCCACCGCGAAGGGCTATTTTTCTTTCAAGGCTGCTGCCGTCGTTGACTCGAACAGCTATCAAAATGTACGTTTGCTCCAAACTTGGTGTTACCCCTACTAGCAACATCAGTGTCTACAAATTTAACTTCAAGTATGAAAGAGAAGCTTCATCTTTCAGAGTCTCAGTTCCTGACTCATTTTTCGACAGGGTACTTGACCCTGCATTTTGGCCTAAACACTCTGTTGTACAAACAGAAAACTCATACTGCTTCAAAAAACTTCAACTTCCTTCTCTACTTTTGTTGCCCATTACCAAAATGTCCGTGGCCTACGTTCCAAAGTGAATAACATTTTTCTAAATAGCTTGACTTTTACTGCCCATGTAATTGCTTTTACAGAGACCTGGTTAAAACCAGATAAATTTAATTCTGAAATTTTCTGCAACAATTAGGTCGTTTATCGGGGTGATCGTGAAACTAGGGCAGGCGGCGTCCTCATAGCTGTTGACTCAAGTCTTTCATCTGAGTTGGTTGTCTTAGACAATGTGTCCGATATTGAAGTCATTGCAGTTAAAGTTTCAATGCCTGGTTCCTGCTTATTTATCTCCTGCTCGTACATACCGCCTCAATCGAATCTGATTTTATATAATCAGCATAACTCAGTTATTAGAAGTTTGTATTGTCAGTTACAAGATACAGATCGCCTTTTGGTGCTTGGTGATTTCAATTTGCCCTTAATTAGTTGGGTCGGCACAAACGACTCAAACATTTTAACTCCTATCACTCAGCATGATTTCCTCAATGACCTTTTGGACAGTTCTCTTGTACAAATCAATAACGTACAAAATTCTAAAGATAAAATACTGGATCTGGTATTTGTGGACGACTCCGTAGGGGTCGCTCTTAAACGAATTGCTCCGTTATCCGTTCCTGAAGATACACTACATCCTACGCTTGAGATAGCTTTGGACATTGTGCAAACTGGGGGGCTTGGTGCTGCGTATAGTAGTCACCGCCCCCGTACGCGATGGTTCTATAAAACGAACTTTGTCAAGCTTAATGAGTTGTTTGCCAACCACGACTGGACAGATCTCTATGCTTGTAAAGACATCGAGTCGGCAACCTCCATTTTCTACAATTCTCTTAACGGTTTTTTCGACAGCTGTGTCCCTCTTCGCTATATTAGTGTTGGTACGGCTAAGCCGCTCTGGTGGTCTAAACAGCTTGTGAGACTCAGCAACATTAAGTCTAGACAATACAAGCGTTTTAAGCGAACAAGAGCATCTGCTGACTATTCCAAATATTTGGTATCGCGCTCCAACCTTCAGTTGCTCAATCAACAGTGCTATAAAGGTTACTTAGAGAGATGTAAAACCCAATTTTTTAATAACCCGAAAAGGTTCTACAATTTTGTTAATTCAAAAAGGAAAACTACTGGATTTCCATCTTCCTTGTTCCTTGGATCTAAGAGTGCCAGTTCGGATCATGACATTTCTGGATTGTTTGCAGAATTCTTTAAGTCGACTTACACATCTAATAGGTTCCAGTCCAGTCCCTACCCTTATAAGTTAGATAGTTCTAATATCATCGACGTACCCGTTTTAGATAAAAATACCGTTCTACAATGCCTGCTGGCATTGAAACCTACATTTTCCCCTGGCCCGGATGGCGTTCCCAGTTGTGTGCTGAGTTACTGTGCCACACATTTAACCAACCCGATTTTTAAACTGTTTGAACTATCTCTTGAATCTGCGACGTTCCCTACAATTTGGAAGCAATCTTTTATTATACCCTTACATAAAAAAGGTAGTAGGTCAAATATTGAAAACTATAGGGGCATAGCTAAGCTCTCAGCAATTCTCAAAGCTTTTGAGCAAATAATCACACGCCAATTGCAATATGGGTGTAGTTCTTTACTATCCCCGTGTCAACATGGTTTTGTGCCCCGATGATCAACCTCAACTAACTTGCTTGAGTTCACCTCTCTTGTTATGGACGGTTTTTTGAAAGGTAACCAAACGGATGTGGTCTACACCGATTTCAGCAAAGCTTTCGACTCGGTCAACCATGCGCTTTTAATTCATAAACTTGACTTATTGGGATTTCCACATCAATTATTAAAGGGCTTACTAGTTATCTTACATACAGAACTCAACAGGTGTTGTTTAAAAATACTCTGTCTACCTCCATTGACGTAACTTCCGGTGTACCTCAGGGTAGTCATTTAGGTCCCTTGCTTTTCACTCTGTTCATTAATGACCTACCCCAAATCATCACTCATTCCCGAACACTTATGTATGCGGATGATGTAAAACTTTGTTTCACATATTCGCCCACCGTACCTTCCCGTGGGGATCTATTTCAAGCCGATTTGGAGTCATTCCGCCGCTGGTGTTCTGAATAGCTCGAAATGCAAGTTAATGACTTTTCATCTAGTAAAGCCGGTTTTTGTACCCTATTTACTAAACGACACTCGTTTGGAACGTATATCTGTTGTAACTGATCTAGGTGTTCTTTTCGACCCTAAACTTAGTTTTAATATGCACATCTCATCTATAGCTAATAAAGCCATGGGTGTGCTTGGCTTTGTTAAAAGATGGGCTAAAGAATTTGATGACCCTTACCTCATGAAAGTCCTTTACACATCACTGGTTCGCCCGATACTTGAATATTGCTCGTGTGTCTGGTGCCCCTTATATCAAGTTCATATACAGCGGATTGAGTCTGTACAAAAGCAATTTTTGATTTTTGCTTTGCGTGGTCTTAATTGGAATCCAAATATTCATCTACCTCATTATAGAAATAGGCTTCTCCTCTTAAATTCACCTTCTTTGGAAAATCGAAGGATATTACTAGGTGTAATGTTCCTCCATAAACTGATTATTGGTGAAATTGACTCATCCGACCTGGTTAGCCGACTGAGTTTTGCTGTTCCTCCTAGGACGTCCAGACACTTTGTGCCCTTTCAATTACCTCTTTGTCGTCACAACTTTTCAAAAAATAACCCTCTGAATATATGGTGTTCATACTACAACGACTTATCATATCAGCTTAGAATGCTCTTTTGAAAATGCAATAATTGTATGTCTGCAATCTGTTGACTAACAATATGAATACTTGCCCTTATTGTTTGCCAGTATTTCAATAATATTCGAACCCTTTAACGCTGCGTGGAATCGCGTTTATTCCGCCAGCACCACTAATAATATCCTTAATTAAAATAAACAAGTAATCAACAGGAAACAACATGCTAATAGCTCTATCTAGTTGCTGCGCGGAATCGCGTCCATTCCGCCAGTAAAACTCTTATGGCTTCTAGTATACTCGAAGTATATATGTTGCTCGGAAAAGCGTCCATTCCGACAGCATAAACAACTTTTCCAGTCAATGCTTAATAAATCGCCCTTTAAAACCATTCAGATGGTCCTAATGATTTCTACATACAACTATACATGCCTGAATCGATCAAATGAGAGAGATAATTGGAGACACTGCCTTCCTGCTAGCTGCAAATAATATTATAAATAAACTAATAACTGTATACTTTTCTTGACTTATGTTAATAATACTTTTGTTATATCTTATATATTTCTTTTTGCAATATTGTTTCTATTGTGTAATATAACTTGTGATATTAACAGTCGACCGCTTTATGTTTGTGTCGACTTTAAATAAATAAATAAATAAATTTACATCAATAATTCGCGACTTAGTGACGTCGAAAAATTATACCATTTGCTTCAAAATACAAGTGGAGAAGCTAAGGAAATTGTCGCAAAGGCCCCATTAACCAATTTAGGCTTCGGGATGGCGTGGGCCAACTTGAAAGCGGCATATGAGAACAAGCGAGTTCTAGTAAACAACCATTTGAAGGTACTATTTTCGCTTCCAGTCATTCGGACTGAAAGCGCGGCGGCATTGAAAGAGTTGCAGCGGAATATAAGTGGATGCCTCACTGCCTTGGAGATGCATGAGGTCAAGGTGGAAAATTGGGACCCAATTTTAATTTTCCTGTGTTCGAACCACCTTCCAGAAACAAACGCTGAGCCTATGGGAACAATCTATAGTGGATAAAACTTCTTTACCGGCCTGGAAACAAATGGATGCATTCCTCACGCAACGTTTTAGAACATTGTAGTCTATTGGAGATGTGTAATGTTCTACAACTTTGTCTTCGGGAAATAAACCGCAAAACCCAACTGGCCAAAAGAAAGTGGCCCTTGCAACAAATATATCGTCGTCGAACTGCATCTTGTGCCCAAAACAACAACATCCTTTGCGCTTATGTACCAAATTTTTAGCTCTTTCGATAAATGATAGGCTCGCTTTAGTTAAAAAACACAACTGCTACAATCAAGAACCGTAGTAATCAATTTTCGTGTTTAAAATGCAAAAGTAGACATCATACCCTATTTCACCGAGTGCCTGCTCAGAATCCAACGCACAAAGACTCAACAACAACAACTGCTTCACAAGCATTTCACACCAACATACAGTCCACTTCGTCAAATAGTAGTTCGCCGGTAGAGGGAGAATTTTGAAATCGTCAAATTTATCCTCGGCACTTCTTGGAACTGCGATGGTTAATATTTGTATATTTGTCACTTGGGGTCAACATATGTCGCTCGGGCATTGATTGACTAAGCCGCAGAAGCGTCGTTCATTTCGGAGCCACTTCGTAATCTTCTAAAGCTACCTTGCACAAAAGCTAACGCGGTTATATCGGGACTAAATCAAAAAGTTTGCAACACTTCAAAAAGTTGCTCGTTCGTTTTGGGCTCACCACGCGACGCAAATCTTTTCATAGAAGCTAGTGCGCTCGATTTACCCACAATCACCAGTAACCTACCCTCTTCCACTATAGATGAATCAATATTAGATCAACTGCCTAAAGTACCTTTAGCAGATTCGAACTTCCTAAAAAGTGGTCCGATAGATGTCTTAATTGGTGGGGACCTGTATCCAAAAGTTATGCTAGAAGGGGTAAAGCGTAGCCTGCATAACAACTTTTTGTCCCAAGAGACCGTGTTCGGGCGGATCATCACTGGAGCATCTTCCACTGCACACGCCTCTTGCTTTGCTACCAAAGTCTCAATGGGAGAGGATATCTCGTTAGATAGTCAACTTCGCAAATTCTGGGAGCTGGAGGAAATTCCCGGAAGAAATATTCAACTTGCAGAGGACTCATTTTGTGAGGAGCTGTATTCGAAAACTACCACACGAAATTCGGAAGGGAGATACATCGTGTCATTACCTTTTAAAACCTTTTATCCTACGGATTTGAAGCTGGGAGTATCGCGACCCATTGCTCTTCGACAATTTCATCGCAATGAATCCAGGCTATTGAAAGACAAGCCATTAAAGGAAGAGTACGACACCGTCGTAAAAGAATACCTGGATTTGAGGCATATGGAAAAAACCGAACCTCCAACGTATGAACATTCGGCTAGCCATTTTTATCTTCCACATCACGCCGTTCTAAAGCCAGAAAGCACTTCCACAAAATTAAGGGTGGTTTTTAATGCATCAAGCAATACATCCAACGGAGTATCGCTTAATGATATTGTACACGTAGGCCCTGCACTTCAAGCTGAGTACCGTAGAAGACTATCAGTTAAAGACCGTAACCTTTGGGGTTAATTGTGCTCCTTATTTAGCAATTAGGACCTTACTGCAGCTAGCGGAAGACAGTCAAGATTCCCATCCCTTAGCAGCTCAAATTCTGCGAAATTCCGTGTATGTAGATGACGTTTTAGCAGGGTTTCATGATATATCCACCGCGCTGAAAGCACGTAATGAGCTTATCGCAGCATTAGGTAGCGCAGGTTTTTCTTTGAGGAAATGGTCATCCAATTCGAGGGATTTACTGTCGGATCTTCCACAAGATCATCTGCTCGATAGGGACTTCCTGGAGTTAGAGGAGGCAAGCACCACTAAAGCTTTAGGAATAAGATGGAACGCCAAATCTGATAAATTCTTCTACAAAATTTATAACACGGTGTGTAAAGATACTTTTACCAAAAGGGAAACACTTTCGATGATAGCCAAACTCTTTCACCTGGCTGGGTGGCTAGCACCAGTCGTAGTTTTAGCAAAAATCATTATGCAACAAATTTGGGCAGATGGTACTCTGTGGGACCAACAGATAGCACCTCATACTCTACTGCAATGGAAAACCTTTTTAGAAAATTATAGTCATGTAGAAGATATTCAAATTCCGCGATGGGTGGAATATTCCGATCAGTCGTCTTACCAGATTCATGCCTTTTGCGACGCCTCGGAAAAGGCATATGCGGGGGTGATTTACTTAAGAGTAGAAAACCACGATATCGCGTCTTCGCATATCTTGGTAGCAAAAACGAAGGTCGCACCCATCAAAACTATTTCCCTTCCCCGTTTGGAATTATGTGGTGCAGTTCTGGTCGTCGACATGCTTAGGTCCCTTGTAAGTGAATTACCCTTTAAAATAGAAAATGTCACGTGCTGGACAGATTCAACCATCGTTTTGGCGTGGCTTAATAAGCGCCCTAGCACCTGGACAACCTTTGTCGCTAATCGAGTGGCAAAGATTCAAGAATTGGTAGGAGTTAGGCAGTGGAATCACGTGGACTCGAAGGATAATCCTGCGGATCTCGGCAGCCGAGGAACTTATCCCCAGGACTTGCAATCGAACACGTTGTGGTGGTACGGACCGGCGTGGCTAGTCACGGAAGCCAGTCAATGGCCATCTTATGATCATCAACCGGAAGACGTCACTCTCGAAGCCAAATCCATAAATGCCCATACATCGCGAATCAGCAACTACGAAGACCCCCTTGAAAGATTTTCGTCGTTGCCAAGAACTCTACGAGTCCTGGCATATATATTTAGGTTCTATAATCGGACAAACAAACTCACGAAATCGTTCCATTCGTATCCCTCACTTGCCATATCAGGAGAGGAAATTTCGAAAATCCGCACTCGGCTGATAATTCTAGCACAGATGAATCATTTCTCAGCAGAACATGAAAATCTCACCTCCAAAATCTCGATCCACCCTAAAAGCAAAATTCTGTCGTTAAATCCGTTTTTGGATAGCCATGGAGTAATTCGAGTCAATGGACGACTCGCAAACTCTTTGATTCTTTCATATAATGAAAAAACACCCCATTCTGCTGCCGTACAGTTGTTCATTTTCCAAACTTCTAATTCAATTAATACATCGCATCTCTCTCCATGGTGGAAATCAACTGATGTTACGCTTACTACGGCAGCAGTACTGGATTCCAAAGGCTAAGAATCTAATAAAGACAGTAATTCACAATTGCAAAGCTTGCGTTCTGTTTAAACAACGGGACCAATGTCAAATTATGGCTGCCCTTCCAGAAGAACGGACAATCCTCACCCGACCGCTCGAAAATACTGGGGTCGATTTTGCAGGCCCTTTCGATATTAAAACATTTTCGGGACGATCGTACAGGGTAACTAAAGGATATGTTTGCATTTTTGTGTGCTTTTCGACCAAAGCTATCAATTTAGAAGCCGTTAGCGATCTATCTACAGAAAAATTCCTCGCGGTTCACTGCCAGAAGGAGTTGTCCCAAAAATATCTTTTCGGACAACGGTACAAACTTTGTTGGCGCGTCCGCTAGTCTCAAAAAGGACTTCGACAAATTCGTTCGCATCTCAGGAGTCTGTGTGTAGTCTCTATAGCCATCAAGGAGTTTCGTGGTACTTTATTCCGGCAGGCGCCCCCCACATGGGTGGCTTATGGGAAGCCGGGGTAAAAAGCGTTAAGTTTAATTTTCGTCGAGTCGCCGCCTCTCAGAAATTCACTTTTGAAGAGTTTCAAACATTGTTGTGTCGCATCGAGGTTTGCCTCAACTCGCGGGACCTTTCTCCAAGCTCCAACGAAGTATTTGACTACGCGGCGCTAACCCCTGGCCACTTTCTTACTGGGGGTCCAATTCTCTCACCGGCAGAGCCTTCAATCGAAGCCAGTCCTACGTCGTTAATCAATCGCTGGCAAAAATTGAAAGCCCTAAGCCAACAGCACGCCTTACGCTGGAAGGAAGAATACTTAAAAAAAACTCCATAAACGTCACAAATGGAAATTTCCCGCTAAAGACATTGAAGTCGACGACCTGGTGGTCGTCCGTCATAAAAATGAATGGCGCTTGGGCAGGGTGACTAAAGTTGATCAAGGTAGTGATAAAAGAATTCCCGTCGCCGACATTCGTACCCAAAAGGGATTGATAACGCGCCCCATCGTCAAGTTAGTGGTTCTACCCAATTAACTCTTTTATGTATATCTTTCGTCTCTCCTCTTTAGCATACCCATCATGGAATTAGTCCCGGTTATCGCCTCGAAATCCACCTCGCCTAGTGTATCTCGCTCGCCATCGCCGCCACCCCCGAGGAATCCGTCCTCGCAACGTACATCAACGTCATCGAAAGACATCGCCAAGTGCAGAGTGTGCCATCGCACTCATCCCCTACGATATTGTAAGCGCTTCCTCAATGCCAATTACGAGGGTCGCTTACGCCTTGTTTTATTGAAGCGATATTGTTCACGCTGTCTAGCCCATTCCCATGTTGCCAAACAATGCCGCAGCCACGGGACGTGCGGATATTGCAACGAACAGCATCAAATAGTCGTTTACAACCTCGTCGCCAGTTGCCCCCGCTTTTGACGCAACTGTCCGGAACCGTGACCGTGTTGCCGACCGTCGCGGTATACTTGACCGTCGGGCTGCGGAGGTTGTTAACTCGAGCTCTCTTGGACCCCTGCTCGCAGACGAGTAAAATATGTGAGTCGCTGGTGAGCCGTCTTCGCCTTCACACTCTTCCGGTGGCCAACCTGGAGATGTGTGAGCTCAACGTAAGCTCTTCCCATGATCCACATGTTCGACTCTAGTTTGTGGCTCGGGTTACTTCCGAGTTCGGGTTGAAAACCCCTGCTCGCCATCTTAGCGCCGCTACCAAAGAAAAGTTCGTCAACCTCCAATTAGCCGATCCCGGTTTTACAACATCCTCCGCTGTTGCCCTCATCTTCGGCGGAGTTATATATAGCAAAATCGTTCGCAGCGAGATCATATCCTGGGTATCCTACTGCCCAGAACTCGGTTTTCGGGTGGGTCCTTTCTGGCCCATGTGCCCTTTAAGGCACAGCGACCTTCCACTGGGTACCGGTTTTCAATATTGTCGGTTCGCAGCCACCCTACTGTGGTTTCGGTTTAAGACTTCGTGGCCACCCTACTGTGGTTTAGTTTTAAGTTAGTAATTTTGGCACACATTGAACTGAATAAAGATATCTGAAAAGAATAAAGCTCAACAAGTTAGTAATTTTTGCACGCCTATTTTTAAGTTCTAGTTTTAAGGATCAAAATTGAATTTTTAGTTAATTATCGCAATTTGTCAAGGTATGTTGCAATTCCTCAGTATTGCAAGGCCAAAAGGCTTGCAATGGTTGGGAATCGCTGGTGGGCTCTCGACACAGCTGTTCGCTGCAAACCGACATTGTGTAAGGAAATTCACCCATGGACATTTCCATACTAGCTAAAGTCAACTTGATGACCGGCTGGAAAGTTAGTCTTTGGACAGCAGCCTTCAACAGCGTTCCAGCCTATCATCAAGCCAGCCATATTTATTTATTTACCAGCCATCAATTAATTATTTACAAGGTAAACTTTTCGTTTATTTCGACCCAGACTATCCTCTATATATACCTTTTATTTCTATAAATAAACAGCTCCTTTATTTGAATTTAATTGCTGCCTTTTTTATTTCTTTTCGGCATCCTAATGATACATTTACACTGCACCAAATGCGTCGCTTTAGTCGAAGTTATTTCGGGAATGTTTGTCCGCAGAATGAATTTGTTTGCCAAATTAGACGAATTTAATTTAATTTGGGCATAAGTGCAGAATACATACATTTCGCAAATCAAAAAAATATGTATATGGATCGATGGCAGTATTTGCAAAAAGTTGAAACGTATAATTTTTTTTGGTGCAAATAAAAACTTTAGGGGTAATTCCACGTAAAAGGGAAATTCTTAATTTTTTTTAAATCGAAATATCTTTCAAACTACTAATCGGATTAGAAAATGTTAATTACGAATAATTAGGTAATAAAAATACCTTTCATTTAATGTATAACAGTCCCACCTTTATGTAAAATTTTTATATGAGACCTATGTTTTTTTATAAAAAAACCAATGGAAATGAATAAAACTGTTTAAAAAACGAAAAAATGTCCCGTTAACGGTATTATTAGATAGTAAAATATTGTAGATAATGCAAACTAAGCTTTCATTTTATACACATATTGCTATATGAAAATTGTGTATTTCCATTATAAAAAGGTAAAAAAAGTAATCGGGTCAGGGTTAATTTTTTTTTTGAGTAAAAAACAGGGACTAAAAGTGGTTTAGAAAGGTGTTCTGCACATAAATACCATGGAATTTTTCCTTTTACGACAGGTTAAAATCACTAATAGAGCACGTTTCGTAATAGGAGAAACCATAATTTTGTAAATTATAAAATAATAGAAGGGAATTTTTCCTTTTACGAAAGGTTAAAATCACTAAAGGGTCGAATACATAAAGCTTTGTTAACCTCGCCTGACATTTGCTACCTCAAAACTTTGCGTCCAACTTCAGAGGTATGCTACAATGAACGCCTTGACGCTTCTCATTTATACATTTGTTTTCGTAATTTTTTTCTTTGCATTCGTAGTGTTTTAGTTAATTTATTAATTTAATAGAGAAAAAATGAATTAATTATTATTTTCTCCAACATTTTATTCTTTAATTGAAGCAAAGTCATCAACATCTGATTGTCAAAGCAAGCAAAGCAAGCAAAATTTGAGAGTTTGCCAAATTTCAACCTCGCTTCAACTTTGAGGTCTCCAATTTGCCATGCTTGGTTTAAATACGTATACTGAACTTTTCTGTCAAAGTCAAAGTTTGAGGTAAAGCCAAAATAAAGTTTTATGTAACTGACCCATAATAGTGCACATTTCGTAAAAGGAGAAACCATAGTTTTGTAAATTATAAAATAATAGAAGGGAATTTTTTTCAATAATCGTAAGATGGCCATTCTAAAAGAAAATTAAGTATTTGATCGTTTTTGAATGAAATTTGCTTTTTTGTTCGTTTTTAGTACATAGTGTGTCAAAGGGTTAATAAAGTATACATTGAATGAAAGGTATTTCGAAGACAAAATTTAGGAACAAACAATTTTAAAAATCCATTCACCAGTTTGCAAGATATTTTGAAATGAAAAAAATATTTTTTGACTTTTGACCTTGAATATCTTTTTAACCCTTTGAGTGCACCAAAAAAGAAAAGTACCGTTAAATTCAGCGTAAAACCCTCTTTCAAGCCCAACTTTTTTTTTTACAAATGTATGTATTCTGCACTTGTTCCGTTTTTAGTGTTGTACTTCTTTTAGAGGGCACATATGTAGGTATTTTCTGTTATAAAAAGGTACCCTGAAAGATTTTCATGGAAGATTGTCGAGCAAGTTTAAAAAAGACACGTTTTAACATCAGTATCAAAATTCTTTAAGAGGATATTTGACTATAGTTGAATGAAAAAATTTACGATATTCGATAAAAAAGTTATGAAAATTCAGACCTATTTTGAAGCTACATACTTGAGTTTCTTGTGTTCGTGTTTTTATTTGGAAACCGAAACCGAAACAAATGTTGAGGAGCGAAACCAGAACACGTTACAAAGCCGAAACCGGATCGTTATTTTAACCGGTTGCATACCTTGCTTGAAAGTGTGCACACAAGAGTATATTTTCATATATATCTTCCCTCTCTCTTTCATTTTTATTAGCTTCGTTTTAATTGTCTCTTCTTTCCCCATGTTTTTCTTTTAAATATGTAGAAACAAAGATTATTAATTTTTTTTTTCCTAAAAAACAACTTATTTTCAAAAGTAAAATACTACATAACTAACATAGGCACTTGAATCCGAATAATGAAAGTAAACTCATAAAGCAGTCATATTTGAGCCCCTTAGAACGCAAGTGGCATAAGTCCACCTTTTCTCGAACTGAAATATTCAAGGTTTTGTGTTGTTGATTTCACAAGTTAGCTCTGCCATTTAATCGGTTGCTATGGGAGCTAGGAGTTACCCCGTTAGCGTGTTATATAGAACACATTTTCCCCTACATAGCATCAGGCCTAACTAAAAAAAACGAAAATAGAACTTATGCCGTTCAGAAAAAACTCATATAAAATATCAGACTAAGAGCGCTCCGAAGCTGGCTTGCTGGGTTGAAATTATTTCCTGCGCATAAAAGAAATCGGTCCGCACACGGTGATTCTCTGTTGCTTGATAGTAAGCTACTGAACAAAAATTAACGACATCACTTCATACATCAATGCGATCATAGCGCTCACACAAGCGAAGCAAGCAAAGAGCGTAATAATCTGTGTGAATTTAGTTCTTAATTTCACGGACAATTGTCCCACTAGATGCCACCGGTTGCAATAGATAAACGCTTCGAGAACACAGTTGTACGAAAATAGAGGGTTGTTTGAGAACAAAAACTTTTTAGCTAGATTTTCCAAATTTTTTTTTAACACAATCAAAATCCAGCGCAAAATTAAAAGAAAATTCATTTTTATTTTCGTGTAGGATCGATTTTCTAGTCGATTTTTCATTAACAGCCTCATTCTCTTTGACGAACGATAGTTGGACTTGACGTTTCGTCTAGCAGTTACATTCTAATTAGATTTCGAAATTTATGTAATTTATGCAAGGGGTTATAAGAATCAGTCAAGTTTTTTAAAATTTTTCTTGTATTTCAAAATTCTGGGAACATCCTTTTTGGGTGGTTGACATAAAAATTTCGGATTCTAACTAGAATGTGACGGCTAGACGAAACGTCAAGACCAACTATCGTTCGTTTTGGTTATCGTTCGCCAAAGAGAATGAGGCTGTAAACCTTCATATACAAGGTGGCGGTCGATCGAATTGCTATTTACACCGTGGAACGACCAAAAATCGACCAGAAAATCTGCCCTTACAGGAAATAATTGTTTTTAATTTATTAAGCCAAGTACTAACATCAAAGCCGTTGAAATTCGCCAGCAACATGCAATTGGCGGTCGTGAAATGTTGTAAAGCAGTTTTAATTTTTTATTTCATTTGTTCTTTGTTTATTTATGTCTCTTCTATTGTTATTCCAATTTCAAGGGTCAATTTCAACAAATGTCACTTTTCGCACTGTTTTAAATGACACGGACAATTTAAAAGGAGCGAAAAAATTTTGCTTATTTCATCCCAGCCGGCAAAATTTCCGTAAACGCATCAGAAAATGGAAAAAAATCTGGCAAAACATGTATATTTTTCCGTTTTCATGCTCCATTTAAAGTACTTTTCCCGATACTTTTTCCAACTAAAGTGTGCGAACGAAACGTAAGAATGTTTGTAAAAGTACAAAAAACTTTTGAAAAACCGACGCATTCTATCATGCCATTTTGTGTTTTTTTCACAGTTTTTCTGGTACGATTTCTGATGTTTTCGGGATAATTTTCTCTGCAAAAATCGGGAGTACTCTATTTCCTATTCAAAGAGTACTCCAATCGGAGCATCAGAGTACTCCAAATGTAATCCTTTTTCATATAAAAATTGTGCTCCAATTAACATTGCGATGTCCTAGGACTGGACCACCTACTCCAACCTTCGCTTTGTTTCTGCTACTCCATAGAGCATCTACTGTCAGGGTACTTTGCAATGTACTCCAATGTTGTTACTCCTTGGAGTATATACTGCCAGAGCAATAGTGTCGTGATTTTCGTTGATAAGGCAGAGAAATGATCGGTTGTCAAACAGCTGAAGGTGGTCCGATGAGGTATACAAAGGATTTCTATTGGAGTACTCCAATATCAAAAAATTGGAACACGTAATCCAACGATTTTTGCAGGGTTCTAATGCTTTTGGAATAATTTCTGATGTTTTTAGGATCACTGTTTTTATCAGTATAGTTTATAGAAAAATTGTGATAAAACGAACCAACAGAGTATAGTTTTCGGACCATAACTTTTCAAAGAAACAAAAAATTAAAAAATCGCTTCCAGATTCGTGATCCTGAGGGCATCCTTTCATAATTTTAGCTAATTTATTAGCAGTTAACAGCTAAAGTAGACACCCTGCCAACCACGGCTATCCAGCAATCGATTTTTTTTTTATCGAATTCCAACACCATCTCTATTTTATCGATAAGAACACTAATACCAACACATTTTTTTGGGAAATTTTTCAGAGTTGTGCGAATGAGACAATAAGTGCGAATGAGACAACCAGACGATTGACATTTGATGATGTCATAATGAGCGCAAAATTCAATACTCGGCGCCATTGCTGAAGGAATTTTCATTGGGTAAGCGCACTAAAATTTTATTTTAAATTATATTAATATATTTCTTTATTTAGCAGCATATCTTTACTGAGGCGGACAACCAAAAGGCACAGGTACGTCATAGTAAGCATTTGCACATATATATTTGTATATTTTTTTGGTAACATCCAAAGTGAGTTCATAATAGTGTCTGGCTATAATGGCTTTGAGTTGGCTATAGTTTCACCATAATGTACAAATATATATTCGCTTGTGCCTTTTTGAATATTATTGTGTTTGCCAAAGTGAGTTTAAAAAAGTGTACCATACCATGGTCTGGAGTTTTTATAGTATAACCAGACACACAAATGTATGTCCATGCCCTTGTGCATTCGCATATTAAGGCGTTTGCTAAAGTCAGTTCAGAAAAGTGTATATACATTTGTATGTTTACTCTTGACCATGGCCGCATATATATTTGAGGAGATCCAAACCGAAACGCATTAAGTATAGTTGCAGTGAATTGGTCTAGACAGGCAATGGTCAGGTGCACTATTTCAAACACACTTTGAAAAACTCCATACATACTATGAAAATGTACAAGGGTATACATATAAATTTTTATGTATACATTTTTTTATTTATTTAATTAATTTTCTTTGTATATTCCAGCAACTCAAGAACAAATCAACCAATAGCGACAATAATTTCAAAATATTTATTCACTACACCTTGTTGCAACAACAATAATTTGGTAAGTTAACAAATTGAAATGAGTGTGTACCTGGCCATGATCGGAGTTTGTATGGTCAGAAGTTGGTTCGGTATTTGTTTCCTTTAGGGGTCAACTGCTAATAAATTAGCTATAATTATATGAGATAGCTCAAAAGACGGGGCTGGGCCTCAATATCACGAATCCGGACGCGCCTTTTTAATATTTTGCTTCTTTGAAGAGATATTTCCTATCAAAGTTTTCATTTTTTTGCTGTAATTTGTAAAAACGTACGGTTTGTTGCCCATAACTTTTTACTAAAACAAAAAATTAAAAAAGCGCTTCCGGATTCGTGATCCTTAGGCCAAAACCCGTCTTTTGAGCTATCTCATATAATTTTAGCTATGTAATTTATTAGCAGTTGACCCCTAAAGGAAACAAATACCGTTGGTTTTTTTTCTTGTGCACCTGCATATTATGCTGATTGCCAAAGTCTGGTTGTTGTTGTGTCACCATAATATTACAAATGTATATACCTTTATGCATTTGCATGTTATGCTGGCTGCTAAAATAAATGCAGAATAGTATACATGTCACAATACCTTACATATGAGGAGCTCCAACCAAGCAGCAACAATTGTAGACTAAATCACTGTGTACTTAATGCGTTTCGGTTAGGAGCTCCTCAATTGTATATGCGATGCAAATGTACATATATGAAAAAGTGAGTTCAGAACAGTGTGCCTTACCAGCGTACATATATGCTTTTGAGGACTTTGCGACTATCTGGTTTATCCCCCCACCAGCGGTAAGGTTTTCCAGACACAGCGCAAAGTAAGAGGTAACATAACCTCACAATTCACACAGCCTTTCGATTGTTGTTTTTGTTTTGAATTGTATCATTTTTTTATCAAAAACGCACACAATTGGTATAATCGAAGGCTAGCAATTCACTTCACGATTTATATCGCTATAAATTCACTAATAATTCACTTCTTCGCTTGTTTAGGTGTACCGCGCACTTTTAATTAAAATTTTTTTTTGGGAAAATCACATTTCAATATAACCCGTATATACGTGTGTGGGTGGCGAGTAAGCCAGTGTTGTTGCTATATATATTTTCTTTTGAGCAAAGAGTCAGACAATACGGCCAAGTCTGCGAAAAATATAGAATTTTAAATATTAAAAATAAACAATTAAATATTGGTACAAAGACGTTTGTTATTGAAGCTGTGTTTTTACAAGTTGTTGTTAGTCTCTCTGAGGCAATCTTTGCAATCGCACCCATTCAGCCTTCATCTATCACCCTCTTTTCCTGTCTATCTAAAACCCACACTCAGTTGAGATAAAAATGGATAACTTCATCAGATTAGCTGATAACATCACTGAGTTCGAGTCGGACTACAATGGAGCAGATGTGGCCACTCACTCCAAACACACACTAAGTCTGCAGCAAGACGACTTAAAAGCGATGTGGAAGAAAGCCAAAGCGGCGTATGATGAGCTAATGGGCTCAAATAAGTTAGACTCCGACGATATAGCTTCTGTAAAAAAGAAGTTCAAAAACACATACGCAACTTACTTGCGCTGCATGTCAAACATGGCTACACGCCAAGAGACATTTACCAAACCCGAAAAATCCCCCGTAGAACCATCTGAACGTGAACATAGTATCCGCCTGCCTCCATGCGATACTGAGGTGTTCAAGGGCGATTATCTTTCATGGCCAACATTTAGGGATATGTTCACGGCTATATATATTCTCAACAAACGCCTAACACCCGTTGAGAAATTATTTCATCTCGTCAATAAGACAAAAGGGGAAGCGAGGGATATAGTAGAAAAATGTCCACTCACGAATGAGGGATTCGATACAGCCTGGAAAAATTTATGCGAGAGATACGAAAATAAACGTATCCTAGTGAACTCGCAGTTACAAATATTGTTCAATTTAGAGAAGGTAGAGAGTGAGTGTGGTAGCGCGATTAAAACCCTGCAACGGCAGATAAATAATTGTCTTGCGTCTTTAAGAAGTCATAAAATTGACACGTCAAATTGGGACGCAATCATTACTTATCTGTGCTCGACAAAGTTGCCTGAAAGTACGCTGAGTCTATGGGAACAAAGCATAGACCATAAAGTAGAAATATCCAAATGGGAGGATATGGACAAATTCTTGTCGAATCGGTTCCAGACACTCGAAACAGTGTCTGGGTTTGTGGGGAGTGCAAGTTCGCAAGGCCAAAAACCGCAAGCGGCGAAAAAGGCGAACGAAACCCCTACAAAAAGGCTTGGAACGTACCAAGCAAAGGTCACAAAAGTGCTGTGTACCAAATGTAGATCTAATCGCCATAGATTACGATCATGCCCCAGTTTTTTGAAATTAACACCGGAAGAGCGAGTTAATTATATAAAAACCAACCAGGGGTGTCTGAACTGCCTATCCCCAGCACATACCGTGACGAAGTGCCCAAGCTCATACGACTGCAGCAAGTGCCACTCTCGTCACAATACACTCCTACATTTGGAAAAGCGTCAGAACCAGGAAACAAACGCCACCCAGTTCAATATGGATCATGGTGCTTCCACTTCTACGCAAGCACAAGGGAGACGGGAGGCAAATGATAGAAACGTTAATTCCTGCCATGTTCATTCAAGCGCAGGTGTTCTGCTAGGGACAGCGAGAGTAACCATTCGTCATAATGGTACTGACTTCCCAGCAAGAGCACTGATAGATTCTGGTTCAGAATGTTCCTTTATGACAGAACGACTGAAACGCAGAATAAATTTACCGGCAAAGAAAATGAATGCCCGTGTATCGGGTATAACGAATGCCGTGTCGGCCCAAGTCAAGGAGGCATCCAACATTGAACTGCGTTCAACAGTGGACCCGGACTTCAGCATGACAACTTCAGTGTTAATTCTTGCGAAACTAACTGGAAATCTGCCATCCTGCCATGTCGACGATACGACTATGCAGGCTTTCCCAGATTTAGTTTTGGCAGACAAACGTTTCTATGTCAACGAGGAAGTTGACATTATACTCGGCGGAGATGTATATCCGCAAATAATACTAAGTGGGCTGAAGAAGAATGTCTTCAATACACTATTGGCCCAAGAAACGGTATTCGGTTGGATACTCACCGGCCACTTAGAGTCATCGAGTCCAACAACCAACATAGTGTCCTTTTACAGCGAAGTCGCTTTGGACAAACAACTCACAGCGTTCTGGGAGTTGGAAAATCTGCCTAGACATAAAGGCCCAAACGCAGATGACAAATACTGCGAAAAGTTATATAAGGAAACTACGCATAGGAACGAGGATGGGAGATATGTAGTCTCGCTACCATTCAGACAGGAGTACCCGGATAAGCTAAATATAGGTGGGTCTCTTAGGAGGGCGTGTTCGTAATTCTTTAGGAATGAGACACGGTTAGCAAAGGACCCAGATTTAGGAAAAGAGTATACCAGGGTCCTATCTGAATACGAGACATTAGGGCATATGCAAAAAATTACTGCCATGGTATCAGCTGAGTCGTCTGATAACTATTTTTTGCCTCATCACGCCGTAGTAAAGGCGGAGTCTACCACCACAAAGGTGCGGGTCGTTTTTAATGCCTCAAGCCCGACGGCAAACGGTACAAGTCTAAACGACATTCTCCTGCCAGGCCCAGTGCTTCAAGCAGATCTCCCAGTCCTAATTTTGCGTTGGAGATTATATCGATATGTTTTCAACAGTGACATCGAGAAGATGTATAGACAAATTTGGATGAGCGAAAATCATTCCAAATTTCAAAGGATAGTTTACCGCACATCACCACAAGAACCAATAGGTCTTTATGAGTTGAAGACGGTCACGTTTGGGGTTAATTGCGCACCGTATCTTGCAATACGAACTCTTTTGCAACTAGCTGATGACGTAGAAACATCATTCCCAACAGCATCGAATATACTAAGGGAGGGGATGTACGTGGATGATGTATTAGCGGGGGGGCATACTCTCGCATCGGCCATTCATGCGAGAGATGAAATTCGACAGGTCTTACACTTCTTGGGCATTAGATGGAATGCTCATTCTCATCATCATTTATTGGCGCTTAACCGCCTAAGCGATTTTGGCCGTCGCCTATCAAAGCACGCCAGTCATTCCTTTTTAGCGATAACTGACGCCAATTGGAAACCCCAAGGGAGTTCAAGTCATCCTCCACCTGTTGTTTCCATCTCAGTCGAGGCCTCCCCCTTCCTCTGCTGCCGAATTCGGGTGACGATTGGAAAACCTTCTGGGCTGGAGCTTCTTTGTCCATTCGCATGACGTGACCCAGCCAGCGGAGCCTTTGGGCTTTAATTCGCTGGACTATGGTCAGATCTGCGTAAAGCTCGTACAGCTCATCGTTAAATCTCCTTCGATACTCGCCGTCGGCATCACGGGAAGGACCATAAATCTTCCGGAGAACTTTTCTCTCAAATACTCCAAGGGCCATCTCATCTTCTCTTGACATTGTCCATGAATCTGAGCCATACATCAGGACAGGTATGATGAGAGACTTATATAGCGCGATCTTTGTTCTTCGAGAGAGGACTTTACTTCTCAATTGCCTACTCAGTCCAAAGTAGCACTTGTTCGCAAGAGTGATTCTCCGTTGGATTTCTAGACTGATATTATTTTCGGTGTTAATGCTGGTTCCCAAATAGACGAAGTCTCTCACAGTTTCAAATTTGTAACTATCAACAGTGACGTGGCTGCCAAGGCGCAGGTGCGCCGATTCTTTCTTTGATGACAGCAAATACTTCGTCTTGTCCTCGTTGACCGCAAGACCCACTTTTTTCGCTTCTTTATCCAGTCCAGAGAAGGCAGCGCTTACGGCGCGGTTGTTAAGGCCAATGATATCAATATCATCGGCATACGCCAGCAATTGCACGCTCTTGTAAAAGATTGTACCATTGCGGTTTAGCTCTGCTGCTCGAATTATCTTCTCCAGCATCAGGTTGAAGAAATCGCACGAAAGGGAGTCGCCCTGTCTGAAGCCTCGTTTGGTTTCAAATGGCTCAGAGAGGTCCTTCCCGACTCTGACGGAGCTGTTAGTATTGCTCAACGTCATTTGGCAAAGCCGTATAAGCTTTGCAGGGAAGTCAAATTCAGACATGGCGGCATACAGGCAACTCCTTTTTGCGCTGTCAAAAGCGGCTTTGAAATCGACAAAGAGATGGTGTGTGTCGATTCTTTTATCATGGGTCTTCTCCAGGATTTGGCGTATCGTGAAAATCTGGTCGATGGTAGACTTACCAGGTCTAAAGCCACACTGATAAGGTCCAATCAGCTTGTCTACGATGGGCTTCAGTCTTTCACACAATACGCTAGAAAGAACCTTATATGCGATATTAAGAAGGATGATTCCGCGGTAGTTGGTGCGGTTAGCGGGATCGCCTTTCTTGTGGATTGGGCAGAGCAAACATAAATTCCAATCTGGAGGCATGCACTCGTCTGACCATATTCTGCATAAGAGCTGATGCATGCTTTTTACCAGCTCTTCGCCTCCGTGTTTGAACAGCTCGGCGGGTAGTCCGTCTTTTCCAGGCGCTTTGTTGTTTTTGAGCCGGGATATAGCTATCCTCACTTCATCATAATCAGGTGGTGGGACGACTTTTCCATCGTCAGGGATTGGGGTATCGGGTTCGACGTCTCCCTCGCAATTTAGCAGTGAGGAGAAGTGCTCCCTCCATAATTTAAGTACACTCTGTACGTCGGTTACCAGGTCGCCATTATTGTCCTTACAGGAACTTGCCCCGGTCTTAAAACCTTCCGTCATCCGCCGGATCTTTTCATAGAATTTTCGGGCATCATTCCTGTCAGCCAGCATCTCAAGCTCCTCACACTCACGCCTTTCGGCCTCACGTTTCTTTTTTCTGAAAAGGCGTCTCTCTTCCTTCTTTGCCTCACGATAGCGTTGCCATACACTGCGGGTTGCGCCCGTTCGCAACGTCTCCCTGTAGGCAGCGTCCTTTTTGTCCGAGGCAGTGCTGCATTCCTCATCGTACCAGTTGTTTTTGCGGGCTCGCTGGAACCCTATAGTGGCCTCAGCGGCGGTACGTAATGAGTGAGAGATATGCTTCCATTGCTCGGTTGCATCGTTAGGTCGAGGATTGCTCTCCGATAGCAGGTGTGAGAGTCGAGTGGAGAAATTGTCAGCTGTCTGTGTCGTGCGCAGCTTCTCGACGTCAAACTTTCCTTCCGTTACTGTGCGCACTTTCTTTGCTACACAGAGGCGTGTGCGTATCTTGGCTGCAACAAGATAATGGTCCGAGTCGATATTGGGACCACGAAGGGTACGCACGTCCAGAACGGTGGAGCTATGTCTGCCGTCGATCATGACATGATCAATCTGGTTTCTTGTTCTTTGATCAGGAGACAGCCATGTGGCTTGGTGTATTCGTTTATGCTGGAACCTGGTACTACTGATGACCATATTGCGAGCAGCGGCGAAATCAATCAACCTAGTGCCGTTGGGGGATGTTATATCATGGAGACTAAATTTTCCAACTGTTGGACCAAAGACTCCTTCCTTGCCCACCTTCGCATTAAAGTCGCCGAGCACGATTTTGATATCATGTTGGGGGCAGCGATCATAAGTCTGTTCAAGTTTATCGTAGAAGGAGTCCTTCTCTGCGTCGTCCGTCTCCTCAGTCGGCGCATAGGCGCAGATAAATGTTATGTTCAAAAATTTCGCTTTGATGCGGATCGCAGCGAGACGCTCGTCCACGGGGGTGAACGCTAGTACTTGGCGGCGAAGTCTCTTTCCCACCACGAATCCTACACCACGCGCTTTGCCGCGTGTCTGGCCACTGTAGTATACGTCACAAGGTCCGATGGTCGTTTTCCTTGTCCCGTCCATCGCATTTCCTGCAGGGCGGTGATGTCAGCCTTTGCGTTAACGAGGACATCAACCAGTCGGGCAGCGGTACCGTCCCTTGAAAGGGTCCGGACATTCCCGGTACATGCCCTAATATCCAAATCATTATGCCTTAAAGGGGGTTCTCATCCGAGGCTTTAATACATTTTTCATTGGACTAAATTTTTTACGTGGCGGGTCCCAAACCCAGCGCACAACCCGTTTCGGGGAATGCTCATTCTGACCTCTTTTATTTTAAGGCAGGGTCACTGGACGAATGTGAACAGCTCACGAAACGAGCAATATTATCCGCCATCGCCAAGCTCTTCGACCCATTAGGATGGCTTGCACCAATGGTCATTGTGGCCAAGATACTCATGCAGAATATCTGGTTGGAGGGTACTGGTTGGGATGAGCCAGTCTCGTCCAACACTTTGGAACGATGGGAGAATTTTAAAAGGGACTACAAGGAAATCGATAACATCAGGATACCCCGATGGGTAAATTTTTCACCAGAAGATGAGGTCGAAATTCATGGATTTTGTGACGCGTCTGAAAAAGCATACGCTGCAGCCGTCTACATGCGCGTAAAAAGAGACGACCAGATATTCGTCAATCTTCTTCTAGCCAAAACCAGAGTAGCGCCGGTGAAAACAATTTCACTGCCGCGCTTGGAACTCTGCGGCGCTGTACTCCTGGCGGAGATACTGGAATCTATTTTTCGGAACATAAAATTAGGGCAGGTCAAACAACATTTGTGGACGGATTCCACAATCGTCTTAGCATGGATACGGAAACCACCATGTTCCTGGTCAACATTCGTCGCACACAGGATAACCAAGATCATCGACTTGGTCGGAAGTAAGGACTGGCATCATGTCAACTCGGAATCGAATCCGGCAGATTTAGGAAGCAGAGGAATACCGGCAACGGATTTGGTCAACAATTCTTTGTGGTGGCAGGGACCTTCTTGGTTACAAGAAGACAAGTCAGGGTGGCCACCACAAGAAACCGAGTTTCACACATCCGTGGAGGAAAAGAGAGCGCAAACCTACCCAATATCGAAGCGAAAAGAAGTCGAGACTCTAGATCGATTTTCAGATTTACCTAGGGCTTTGAGGGTACTATCATATATAATGAGATTCTTTCGAAGAACACATCCCACAACAAAAGCTTCCTTTCAAGAAAAGTCGTGCCTAATCTCATCCGATGAGATAAAGAAAACGACTCAGATCTTGATTAAACTATATCAGAAGCAACATTATTTTGAGGAGTACGTAAATTTGAAGAAGGGAACAGTCATCGATAGGAAAAGCGAGATATTGCCACTTAACCCGTTCCTCGATAAGGACGATATTAACAGGGCCGGGGGTCGTCTAGGGGCATCGGAAGACCTCGCTTACAACGAACGTCATCCAATCATACTCCCTTATAATTGTAGGTTAACGCGGCTAGTTGTGCAAATGATACACAAAATCTCCCTCCATGGGGAAAATCAACTAATGCTCCGTCTCATCCGCACCCAATACTGGATTCCGAATGTCAAGAACATGATTAGGGCCATCATCCACAATTGTAAGATTTGCACCATTTACAAGAAACGGGCGCAAACCCAACTTATGGGTACCCTACCCCGCGAGCGGACCACGTTTGCGCGCGCCTTTACTAATACCGGGGTCGACTTTGCAGGCCCATTCGATATTAAAAGTTTCCGAGGGAGAGGGTGTCGACTTTCAAAGGGCTACGTCTGCCTCTTCGTCTGTTTTACCACCAAAGCGATCCATCTGGAAGCGACCAGTGATCTTAGTACCCCATCCTTTCTAGCAGCCCTTTCGCGTTTCATAGCTAGAAGAGGATGCCCGAAAAACATTTACTCTGACAATGGTACTAACTTTGTCGGAGCGTCACGATCTTTACGATCCGAATTTAAGGCCTTTATAGCGGACGCAAGAGATCTAACGATCTCGAAATACAGCCATCAATTAATGACATGGCATTTCATCCCGGCAGGGGCTCCACACATGGGGGGACTCTGGGAGGCGGGAGTCAAAAGCTTCAAAAGCCATTTTAAAAAGATAGCCTCGCCCCACAAGTTCACGCATGAAGAGTTCCATACGCTACTATGTAGGATTGAAGCCTGACTCAACTCGCGACCATTAAGTCCCGCGTCCAATGACCCGTCAGATTTAGAACCACTGACCCCTGGGCACTTCCCCACTGGAAGTCATCTTATGGCTCCAGCAGAACCAAATGTACACGAAAGCTCTGCCTCCTTGATCAACAGATGGCAGAAACTCAAGGCCCTCCATCATACCTTCTGTAAACGATGGAAAGCCGAATACTTGACCGAACTTCAAAAACGAGTGAAGTGGAAGCAGTCAAAACAGAACATTAAGGTGGGGGATCTCGTTGTCATCAAGGAAGACAACTTATCTCCAAACGAATGGAGGCTCGGTCGAGTTACCGACGTACACCCCGGAGAAGATAACCGAGTACGTGTCGTCGACCTCATGACCGAGAAGGGCCAGGTCAAAAGACCGGTGGTCAAGCTGATCCTGCTCCCAACCGATGGAGTAGATGGTGCGAGGCCCGATGCCTCATCCTAACACTCCAATCTCCCTCCACTCCGTTCATCCCTACCTTTCCAAATCCCTCAACAAAATTCCCACAATTCACTCGTTAATCCCCACGAGGACACCAGAAAGCCTAGCGCAGATGGGCGAACCCGATCTGCAACAGAAAATAATCCGCACTCAACAAAGAGGCCAGAGAAATCCTAACGCAGACAGGCGAACCAATCTGCCACCGAATCTTAAAATAGATCTGCGACAACGCAGATACCCCCTCACATAAACACCCAGGCCCCAAAGGGGTTAACAAGAGTTAATGTGTGCATATAAGGTCGAAACTGATTCGACCCTTGACCTGTCTATGTTGGTCAATTTTGGAATCAATTTTAGTCGCATCTGCCGTTGATCCAAATATGGATTGACTACCCGTTTACATTGATAAATTTTCAAACCACAATGTCAAGTGGAATGTTGAGTTGATCAAAAGTCGGTTGGCTACCAAGTTTGTTGCATGCAATTTTGCAAGCAACTTTCAAAATCAACGTGAAATTTAATGAAAAAATCGAGCAATGTAAACGGGACCATGGATCAAGGCTGCACAAGAAAAATAAGCAAACTTTTTCTTGAAAGTAACGTTATCAAAAAAAAAAAAAAATTTCGCTTTTGCCCATCATGAAATAAGAAAGATGACAGCAAATGAACAGCTGTTTAAATTTGTTTCTACTTTTTGCTGATTTTGATCAACTTGGTTAAGTCAAATTGTTGTCAAAAGCCACCTTTTTGTTTACAAACTATCGTGCAAAGAATTTTCTAGGAAGATTTTGTGAGATTTAGTGTGAAATTGGCAAACATCTAAGTGAAAAAAAGCAGGTGGACGTATAGCAAAGCCTGCAACTTCACCGCCGTGGCCATTTAAATTGCGTTTGGGAGATTACCAAAGCCCGCAACTCCTACACTAATATTACCAACAAATGGTTAAATAAATGCGAGTTTCAAGTTATTTTGCGTGCAATGCATGCACATATGGAATATCACACATATTATTTACCGAAAAAGACCAGAATTATATTCCAAAACAAGCGGTATTCAATATTTTTTAGGCTGCAAACCTTTCAATGAATAAATTTGTCAACAAACCAACGCAGTTTGACAAATATTTGACAGCCCAAAATACTTTTAACAACAACAGCAAACATACGTGATTTGCTTGCCTCAACCTGTTATATATAAACCTTGCTTTGCTAGCATCAAAAACAAAAAAAAAAAATCAAGAATTTTCGTTTCTATTTTGATATATCGAGGTTTGAGTGTTTTTTTTTGAGCATTTTTGGCTTGGAAAGATATACTCTGCTCGAACAATCAGAATAAACAAAATTCTTGAGATTTTGATTTCAATGAAATGAAAGGCTTTTCGTTAATCTTAAAACGTCGAAACTTTCACAGTAAAAAATGAAAGACTACCTTTTTTAAATTTAATACCAAATAGTATTATTTTAAGACCCTGAAAAGGTTTGGAAATTAAATTTGGACTAATGGTTTTAAAGTAATACCAAAATAATACTAAATCGCTCTCTCTCTCTCAATTTTGGCAATTAAATTAGCCCAAATGGTCTTAAAATAATAACAAAATAATACTCTTTCTCCCAATTCAAAGGAAAATGGTATTAATTTAATACTTTTCGGCGTTGTTATATATAAACACCAAATTGGTATTAAGTTTGGACTTTTCTTTTTACTGTGTTTGGATAATGAATTGAAAACAAATTTTTTTTTGATAAAAATAACGTTCCTATGCAATAATAACTTACCCCGTCTCCATCAAATCCTGACCAGCCCCCTCCAAGTTGCATACTAAATGACCAGCAAATTCATCCTCAAAGTAATCATCTTCAGTGTGCTTTACGTTTACCAATGTGATTTGATGTTGCCGTAAAGTGACTTATCGCCTCCATAGATGTGTATCCATATTTGGTAGAACCTTGTGCTGCAGCTGTATATCGTACCCCGGCCATACCACGGCCACCGCGTATGCTCAGCGATGGAGGTGGAGGTACGGCGGTCATTGAAGTGACTCCAACACGCGCTGGATTAACTTTATAGGGAAATCCCCCACCACCAATGCCTTTGTAATTACTCATTTTCCTTTTTTGCTTTATTTGGTACCTATCTACAAAACAAAACACTATACTCAAATTGATGAAAATTTAAATCCTAATGCTGGCTTACGTGATGATGGCTCGGATATAGAAATTGAGTACGATGAAGATGGCAATTTAACATCCTCCACATACAATAATATATATGGAAAATCGCGTGATACTACACCAGCTATCGGGCCGCCGCCGACTACAACACCATCAACGCTGAATGCCCCAGCAGCAACAGCATCACCAGTTGTAACAGCGCCTGCAGCCATAAACAGCGCGGCACAAACGCCAGCAGTCTCAGCGAACATTTCAATCATTTCCTCGCTTGCCGGACACGTTGAACGATCCAACAGCGTAGGCACATTACCACACAACTTTTCCGTAAACATAAACGTAGGTTGTGCATCAGCAAAGGGTTCCACACCATTCGCCAATTCGCAACATGTTATACCAACTGAATAAATATCCGACTTTTCTGTATAGCCCACTATATTTTGTTCCAGCACCTCAGGTGCTAAAGCGTTCAGCAGAATCAATCCGTGACGTACGTCGAAATAACTGACAGCAAAGTAGATTGCGGATGTTTGTATGTGTAACGCCAGATAAGACGGATACGTCAAAGTAGAAATTGCTCTAAAATTGACGTACGTGACGCAGCTGACGTATTGGCGGACTGATTCTGCCGAAAGCTTAACCAATTTAAACTGCGTTGACTGCATGGAGCCAATTGATGTAAAGCGCCAATACGTTGTCCATGTGCAACAATGCTCGTACATTCACGGAAGCCAGTCAATACAGCTTTAGTTTGATTGAGTAGAATGTGACTGGCACGTATGGAACGATGTATGTAACCACGTCGATGCAGATATTCCAAGCCCGTGAGTACATCACGCATTATCAAAGCAACAAATATTTCGGGAAAGCCTGCCCGAAAACAATTGGCAATTGTATCCTTACAGCTACCAAAGCACATTAATGGCGCTATTTGGTACAGCTCATTGCCATAAACAAATGATGTATAGAATGTATGTAGATTAGGATGATTGAATTGTCGCATAACGAGTAGCTCATCACGCGCTAGGATAGTCTCTTCTTTGCTGGCTTTGTCCATGCGATATTTTTTGACCGCAACATGTTGACCATTTGGTAGATGGTGCTAAATAGGCTGTGCCAATGCTATTGAAACAACGCGATAGTTCCACTTTTAAATCGTAGTCCTTGGGATTGCATCAGTACATATAATGGACAAGTGATCGCTTGGCTGCAGATCCACCTGAAAAGAAAAAAAAAAGAGAGGTTAAACATAACAGATTTTCAATGCTACCAAAATCTACTCACCCAAATCGATCGTGTGCTGCTGCCATGAGTAACCGGAAATGAATGAAATGTTCGATTTTTCTCTACACCCGTAAAGAAAAATCGAACAATGGAATTGTTTTTTGTGTTCCTGACAATTCCATTTCATTCACTTACAAAATTAGGCAGGGTTGTATAAAATCATGCCAATTAGTGATGCAAATATTCGGACATTACATTAGTGATGTAATACTGGCATCACAATCGGGTACCGAAAACCCGATGTACCAAAAATCGGTACCGCGTACCGAACCAGAAATAGGGAGTAGAAATTTAATTTTCACACTCGTTAGGCCAAAACGAGCGAGTTAAACGGTATGGGTATAATTAAGCTTTTTTTGAAATAAGTTTTTTTTGAAATAATCAGTAAAATTAATATTAAAAAACCGGTTTATTTTAAAATAAATTACTTATTTGGTCTTGTTTTCGGGGGGCAGGACTGTTTTGCTCACAAAACAACAACGGTAGCACAATCGAGTACCGAAAACGCGTTCGTATGCGCAGCACTAGCAAAAAAGCTTGCTTCTGCGCAGCACTAGTGTCACTTGCGCCGGCTAGCGGACAATTGATCGACATAAACAAAACAAAAAAAAGGAAATGAAACACACAGGGTGCCTCAGATGTTTTTAGTTATGTAAAGCGGCAACCAGTCGGCAGCAACGCGTTGCCGGGCTTAATTGCCACAAGGGAAGGCAGCAACGTGTCGCCGGACGCAATTGCCACAAGATACGGGAAAACGTTCGGATAACGTTGGATCGGACCAGATAGTGGGAAAGATCGGGTCCCAGTTAAAAAAAAAAAAATAATGAATCTCAATTTCATCCGTATGTCGGCATTCCGGCTATTCGCCACCCACGTATGTATATGGGCAACCATATGCATAATTCAAACCAATTTTTTTTCTTTCTCTTTTTCTTCGGTCTTCTGCAGCATGACTCGCCATGCATCCCTTCGTCTCCGCGCCGCACGTATGGCCGCCCGGTACCCAAAACCATGCCCCCTCTGCGGTGAAAGCCACCCCCTCCGGGCATGTGACCGGTATCACGGGATGGCACCCTTAGACCGGCTACAGGAGGTTATCCGGGCGGGATACTGTGGCAATTGTTTGTCAATGGTGCATAGGACGAAGGATTGTACCAGCGACGCCAGGTGCCGACGATGTGGTGGCAACCACCACACTACACTTCACCTTCCAACGGACGACCAGTCGTGCCAACCGATCGTCGAAAAGAGTTGGGCGCAGCAAGTCGAAGAAGCAGAGATGGAAGAAACCGCGTGGCGAGCCGAACAATCAAGGGAAAGGAGAGAGGTAGATAACCACGAGGAGGTGCTGTCCATCGAAGCATCGGAGTCAGCGCTGTCACCGGAAGACGGCGAAATCATGGAGCCGGCATCGGAACCACGGCCGTTCCGACCGGCACAAGGGATATCGGACCCGCGGCGGTTCCGACCCCTGTTAGCCCACGAGCGGCGACACCAAACACAACGCGACAACAGCCCTCCATCTCGCCGCGCGCATCGTAACAGCCGCAAGCGAAGACTGGCCCCCCAGCCGCGCCAGCTTCGCATTCGCCCCACAAGCACCGACGCGGAACCTCGTAGACTGGCCACTCAGCCGCGCCAGCTACTACACAACCATCAAAGTCGCCGAGACGAGCGTAGACTGGCCACTCAGCCGCGCCAGCTACGCACCATTAGCTCTATGAGCTGCCCAGAGGATAGACTGGCCATTCAGCCGCGCCAGCTACGCACCAGCCGTCGAAACACCAACCGAGAGGGCAGACTGGCCACTCAGCCGCGCCAGCTGCCAGCCGTTAGCGGGTTCCGCGACGGACTGAACCGGGCTCTCGCCGGGGTGGCCCCGTCGTTGCGCCCCATGACTACGCTTTCGCCGACCGCGCTCGTGAAACTGGAGGTCGGGGGCGGGTTTACTTACCTGCGTGCGCTAATCGATGCATGCTCCCCCCGCACAGTTATCGACCGGGGCCTGGCGGAAGCGTTAGGGCTGCCCACCACCCACTCTGGCGGCGAGCACGGTTGCTTTCTCAGAGTCCGAGGGAAACACGGAAACCACACGACGGTGACAACGCACGCCGTATGTGTCGACAACCTGCAGCGGATCAGCCCAGCCCTGACCATCGACGCAAGAGTGGCGGCTCCCTACGAGCATATCCGACTGGCTGATCCGCACTTTTACATATCTGCGCCAATCCAGCTCGTACTCGGCGGGGATGTCTACGCCGACGTCGTCCTACCGAGCACACTGCCACCGTCGTTCGGCTCGTTTGTGGCCCAGAGCACCATTTTTGGGTGGGTGCTCTCGGGGGCTACTAGCATGTAAGTTTAGGTGTAAGTCTAGTTCTAAGTCTAACTTTTAATAAAAAAAAAAAAAAAAAAAAAAAATTTTCTTTTTTTTCTCAATTATGGCAAGAAATATACCACTTTTCTATTTTCAAGTTTCTTCCCTCTCTTCTCATAGCTAGGTACGATACGGCCATAGTACCAGTGGTGACAGACCTCAACCTCAGGAGGTGGCTCGAAGGAGGAAAGCGGGCACAGTGCTACTCAGCAGCCCACGATAGATTTAAGAGCCTAGAATAAGAGAAGGCGTGATGGAAATCCCGGGGCTGGTCAGAATGTTGCGTATCGCAAGGGGGCCGGCATGTTTAGGCCCGATGCCTAAAATCTTAAAAATAGTGACACCCTAATGTCACTTTCCAAGCACCCACACACCCACCTGTACGTATGCATGATTATTCATGTTTTGTCAGCACATATACATGCAAGTGGGTGTGCATGTGTTGGTTCACCTCCCCTTAAAACCGGAGGATGATTTTGGGTTCAACGGTTGTCAACGACTTGACAACCGTCTATTCTTTCAGCAACCGAGCCAGGATCGACATCGCAGCCACCCCAGGATTTCTACAACGCCATAATTAAGGTAATAAAAATAACTTTGTTGACACTCTTTATATACAATAAACGGCCAGTGTATTAATCGAGGAATTCTCGTTTTCCACTTTCATTTCATTGCAAAAAAAAAACCATAAATTCGACCGCGGTGTCTGAGCCACGGCCACAAAAGAAGAACCCCGTCGTCGAATATTCAATGTGTATAATACATTTGTATATTATGGTGACACTAAAACCAAGTCTAGGTATATCAGACTTGTTAAATGATGATTAAAAATTTTAATGACTGAATTATATTGTGTCGTCCTCAGAAAATTGTTAAAGATCAATTAATTGTAAATGTATTATTAACATAAAAATTTCAGATTATTATGCTAATAACACTACTCGAGAAGAAAATCTCCAAGAATGAAAGTACATTTTCTTAATGTAAAATATTCTCCTGATTCCGAATATCAAATCCATTTTTCTGTGGCAGATCTAGTTCCCCAGATATCGCTGCAAATATGAAAATTCCCAATTTTGAAAAAATATAATCATATAGGTACGTAAAAAAATTTTATTTTTCATTTTTTCGGTTTAAACTGTTTAATTATACATTATACTAATTCCCTTAAACATTTATTGCCTTCATCTCTATAGGTATCTTCAAAAAACGCTATTGCAAAAAACGGTGAAAACTTTTTGAAGAAAAAAACAACCAAATTTTTACAAAAATTCAGATTTAACCACTTTAAAATCAGGAAAAGTGCACGGACGAAAAAAATTTAGCCATCCTATGTTGTAGGAAATTCAATACCAGTACAAAATTGTGATGTGCTCTCGACTTCATAAGCTGTTTTTACCCAAGAAATTTTCCGCAATTTCCATATCCTCGATATTTGATACATATTTAGAATTTTATGCTGATTCCAAAAATGTAATCATTTGGTTTAAAAGTAGAATAGTTTTCGAGATATTTTGAAATTTCTGTTTTTGAGATAAGTTAAAATTTTTTTTATTAAGTGTTTAAAAGTTGATAGTTTTCACCTTTTTGTTACACTTTATGCTTCCCAAAAAAGAAACCAACCAAAATCGCCTATGATAGCTTATTCCCGAAGTCCTTGGTATAGCAGTTGGTCCAAATTGAAAATGTGGATGAAGAAATAAATTTTTTTTTTTTGGTAATAACTCAATCACCTTAATGTCGATTTTGATTATTTTTGCATTGGTTAAAAGGGTATTTCAACTCCTCACAACCAAATCAAATGTCATAAAAATCGAGAAGGTACTTAAAAGCGAAAATATTAACAGATCAGTAATCCCAATTTTCCCTTATCTCAAAAACAGAAATTTAAAGATATCTAAAAAACTGTTCTACTTTTAAACAAATGATTTTTGGAATCAGCATAAAATTCTATGCAGGGATCATCTCTCAAATGGCAAGTATATGGAAAATTTCGAAAACTTGTCGGGTATTAATAGAAAATTTTTGATTGATGACTTTCAATAAAATGTTGTACTGGCGTGCTTAAAACTTTCGTAATTAAATTAGCTACAACATAGGAAAAAAAAAACTAATGGCGGCGATATACCAACAGGTTATCATAACCTCTAACGAGATTTTTAGCCGAGCTTCTCTTTCCAACTTGTGGTGTGTTGCTTTTGAGTTTTTCCTACAAGTTGGCGGGACCTACAGTTTTTTGCCGACTCCGAACGGCACTTGCAAAGCAAATGAATTTCTTGCTGAGAAGCTTCTCATGGCAGAAATACACCCGGAGAGTTTACCAAACTACTGGCGAGGGCGACCCCGTTTAGAAAAATTCTTTTTCTAAATAATTTTTGATGTTACTTTTGTCGGGCATCGAACCGCCACGACTTGGTGTAGAAGGCCGAACACTTAACCGCTACACCACGGCGGCCGCAAACCGCTACAACATAGGAGGGCTAACTTTTTTCGTCCATAGAACTTTTCTGATTTTGAAGTGGTTAAAACTGAAATTTTGTAAAAAAAAATCGTTTATTTTTATTTTATTTTTTGGAACGTTTTTTGGCATAGTGGCCAAATTACTGAAGATACCATAGAGATAAAGGCAAAAAATGTTTAAGGGAATTAGTATAATGTATAATTCAACAGTTAAAATCGGTAAAATGAAAAATACAAATTTTTGACGTAATTATAGTAGTGTTTTGCGAAATTAGGAATTTTCATATTTTCACCGATATCTCGGAATCTAGATCTACCTCAGCAAAATGAAAGTGATATTGGAAATCAGGAGAAAATTTTACTTTCGGAAAGGTCTATTTTATTCTTGGAGACTAAAGTTGATCAAATTGAAATTGATTGAAAATAATTAATTTAAATTATTATATTGTTAAATTTATTTTAAATTAAATTAAAATTAAATTCTTTTATTACTTGATTGTTTTAATTAAAAAAGATAGACGATTTTTTTCAATTATTATTGATTATTTTTCTAATGGCTATTAATCATGATTATTTTTTATTATTATTATATTATTTGAATTAATTCATTATTAATTTCTGATTAAGGCCCCAATATGAATAAATTAATCACTAAAATAAAAGAAGCCATGGATATGAATTATGATTGTTATGTAAAATTTAAGAGGTCTGGTTTCTGTAATTTTTTAACGACCTTCGTTACATAAAAATCGTCAATTTTGACACAATTTTCTATACAAAATTTGTTAAAATCGATGTTAAGGACAATAATGAATTTCGTTAAAAAGTTACAGATACCAGTTTGAATTTTTGGCCGAAGCCGAATACGAAAGTTTGCGATTTTTTTATTACATAAGATTTCATTTTTATTGCTTCTTGAATAAACCAAACAACTTACAAAAATACAAACAGCTTGCTAGTTGCATTCCTTTCGCATAGCGATAAACGAAACTAATGACACTTTAAATGCATTGAACGACACACTTGCATTTTAAATAATCAGCATAAGTTAACAAAAAAAATTTTACTGGAAGTAATTTCTGTCCTTCCCATATAAGAAATCAAAAATTCGTAAATTCATTAGTAACAGTTTTTGTTATGCAATGCATGAATTCTATTTTAAATTAACTTCTTATAAATCTTTCAGCACTACAAAACACCTGCTAATTCTAAAAATCTTCTCACAGCGAATTTTTTCAAAAATTATATGAAAATGAAAAAATCCGCAAAATGAACAATTATCTAAAATTACCCTGCTAAAAAAATTGCTAATTATCGTTATTACTTTTTCATTGTAACAAGGTTTAATTCCACCACCATAGACAACAAGATAATACAACAAAGATGATTTCCAAAATTTGTCGAACTTTTACGGGATGTTTTAAATCACTTTTTATCGTGCCACGGATTTCTAATTATTCCATTTTCTTTTTTAGGATTCAGGATTTAACCGAACTGTTGTGTGATATGTGGATGAAGTTACCGGAAGTAAGGACACCAAAGAATGTTTGTGGTCACCAGATGGTAAGTTATATGATATTTTAATGATCAATGTTATTTTATTTATCCTCTTCTATCTCTCCACTAGATGGCTTTCATATGGACAACATGAGCCCATACACATGCCCGATGCATTCACCGCTCATATCGTGGTCATGAAAATTTGAAGGGGAGGAACCGGCGATAACAAATATTTTTTTGTTAGTTTTAGAAATGGAATTATGTGTTAAAAAATTTCATGAAATTTTCCAAGTTGTAAGGAAGTTGAATTTATTTCACATATAGCATGTCGATTTGTATTGCTATTTTACATCAAAGTAAAGGTTATCCAATTACCTTTCCCTTGATGTAGCTATGGTTAAAATCAATTTGATAACACTGGACCACGAATTTCAACTTTTTCGCTTTACCAGAAATGCCGTTATGAAATTCGTATGTAAAATCACCCCCTGATTTCGAAAATTGAGTTCATTTTTGATTCCGATTTTAGATTTTGAGATATTTGCAATTTACCGTTATTCGAAAAAACCAAAAAGATGGCGCCCTTTAATTGCGTATATCTCACGAACGGGTCAAGCAATTGCAAAAAAGTTTACAGAATCGGAAAAACGATAAAATTTGCTATAAATGCATCATACATTGTTTTTTGCTCAACCAGATAGTTTTCGAGATATTAGCTTGTCATTTCATATTTTTGTTTTTTTTTTATGAAAAAATATGAAAAAAAATACTCTTTGCGTGGGCAGCATTCCAAAACCACAACTTTTTTTCTAGATATTTTTTCTTTACGTAGAGCTCTGTTTTATTAGAAAAAAGATAAACTATCATCGAAGAAAATCGATGCAAAACTACGTAAGTTATAAACGATCAAGTAAAAATACTCAGGTTGCGCAACTTCAATGTGTGATGTATACATACATATTTTAAAGGTATAAAGTGCAAATGGGATATTATCCGGATAAACGAATAACACCATAACAATGATAATACTTTTTCTTTAAATAAATCAAATAGTACTTTTAATACTCGAATTGTTTTATAGTAGGTAGAGTGGTTGCTTCGAAAGGAAGAGTGGACATCTAAAGCAGGTAATATTTTCTTTTCCCGGCTTCGTATAAAAAGGAAACTTTCTGTCTAGGTAAGATTTGATTTTTTCAATTTTATTTTTGTTCCGAGTGTAAATATGAGTTAAGGCGCCTTGAAACTTCAAAACATCTGCAAGGCTCGCCGGAGATAGTTCAGTTGATAAGTCGAATTTCAAAACCGTGATATTGGAGCTCCTACTTTTGGGGTGCTCCGCTGTCTGCTGCGCTGCCGCTAGTACTTATAGAAAGTGCGAAATTGATATATTCCAGCGCTTTAATTAGCGCTCCTTATATCAAAAGCGTTGGAGGTTCAACCTCGATGTAAAAAAAACAACTCGTTTATTTAATTAATTAAAAAAACAAACTTTAATTTAATTCAGACAAACTTTATTACCGCGAGCAAACAGGTGTCGAGTCTGGTCAAAAATGTAATGGCCGATTTTGCACATTCGTGTCCTCCTTTCTATCGGTCTCTTTTCTTCTTATTCTATTACCTATCCTAACCTATGTATATGTAAATCTTATTCATAAAAACTATTCACAATAACACATTTGGCATTGCTAAGCGAGCGTTGCCAGATGTGTCGCTAACTAACCTATTGATGGATTTTATCCTTACATCACCCTTCCTTGGAGGAAAAAAGAATTTGGCAAAGTGATCAGCTTTGTCACATTCTTTTTTCACCGAGTAAAAGTGTAATTGTTTGCTTAAACGGATATTAGGGTGTACCTTCCTTTTTCAGTCCGTTTATTCAAACAATTACTTGAAAATTTTACAATTAAAAATTATAATTTCTTATGATAAATAAAAGCTAAATTTACTTATTTTAGAATAGTTTATTAAATTAAAATATAACTAAAAAATTATAAATTTGGTTTTAAGTTACTTATAAGATAATTTTGAAATTTTTTTTTTTGAAAAAATTTTACATTTGATTCAGCATTTTCTTTACAATTCGTATATATTTACAATTGCTTTGTTTTGTTTTTTTTTTTTTTTTTGAAAAAAAAAAATTTTACATTTGATTTAGTATTTTCTTTACAATTCATATATATTTACAATTGCTTTACAAAGTTTAATTAATATTTAATTTAACTTTTCTTTTCTTTTTTTTTTTTGTAAAAGTTTTACATTTGGTACTTAGTAATAATTCTTTTATTGGTTTTAACTTTAATTTGCTTTCATTTATATGTTAAAAAGTATACAATAAATAATAATTGTTTGTATATACATGTTTAATTTCAATTTTGCCTTCATGGCTATATAGCAAAAACCCTAAGATAAGCGTTTACGTCCTATTAAAAATGAGGTTTTGAAGAAATTTTGGATTTTTCTCTATGTTACTTTAATTAATCTGTTTTCGTGAACTTCTTTTTCTTTATTTTGTTTTTCATCAAAAATTGTGGCATTAGACCCATCTATATTCGTAATAATAAATGGACCTAAATATACGTTTTCATGTTTATGACGAGGTTCTTTTTGTAAAAGGACCTTGTCACCTAAGTAAATAGATAACGGACGAGCCGTTTTATCAAAATTAGTTTTAGATTGAATTTTATGCTTATTAATATAGTATTTTGCCAATTCATTTGACTTTTGCATTCTAAATTTTACTTCTTTACTATAGTTTTCTACGTTATAAATAGGGTCAACTTGCTCTTTTTGCAATTCATATGGCATTGTAGCTCTTTTGCCAAATATCAATTCAAAAGGAGTAAGTTTATTATCAAATACCGTATTTGTAGTTGTGTTATGGTAAAATGTAAAATACTTTAAATATGTATCCCAATCGGAAAAAGTTTCCTGTAAATAAGCTCTTAAATATTCATTAAAAACTCTATGGTTTCTTTCAACCGTACCAACCGTTTCATGGTGATACGCCGTCGAGAAATCATGTTTAATATTTAAAAGTTTTGCTAATTCTAAAAATACTTCATTTTTAAATTCAGTCCCTAAATCGGATCTTATTGATTTCATTATACCGTAATTTAAAATGAAACTCTCAAAAATTGCTGATGCAACTGTTTTAGCTGATTTATCTGGTATTGCAATTGTTACCAAATATTTAGTTAAATCACAAATCATAGTAACTGCGAACTTGTTACCGTATTTGGATTGTTCTAAAGGCCCTATTGTATCTATAATTACTATATCAAACGGTTTGCAAGGTTACACCTACACATTTTCTTTTGTTTTGGCTTTGCTTTGTTTAAAAGGCATTTATTACAATTTTTAACAAATTTGGCTATATCTCTACTCATATTTTTCCAATAGTATTTGGTTCTTAACTTCGCATATAATTTTTTCGTACCGCAATGTCCGCCTAAAAGTGGATCTTCATGATAAATTGTCATTAGTTTCTGTTTTTTATCATTTTCTGTTACTGTTTCTACTGGATCTGTTAGTATAATTTGTAAATTCTTCAAAATTTTGTTTCCTCTATCTTTTAAATAAGTAATTGTGAAATGATTGAAAAATACATCATTTTTTAATAATTCTACTTTCTTAATGTTGCGAATGTCGGCTGCTTTTTCAAGCCTCAAAAGTAACTCATCTAAATTCGTTATTTCGTTGGCATTCGTAATATTAAGTAACTCGAGTTTTTTGTGTTTTAAATGCGCGCAAATTTGAAAATAGGAAACTTTATTATTTTTATCATAAATTATTTGTGTTTTAAGTCGCGGAATGTTTTTTGAAAAATCGTATGAAAATCTGTCATAAACCTGTACTGATTGTATTGCGTTAGTATCGTTTGTTTCTGTTTTCTCGTTGCATTGCACTTCCGCTTGTTTTGACTTCGACCTTGTTATAACTGCTAAAACTTGTTTTGTCGAGTCTTTTATTTCATCAATTGTTATGCGCGAAAGTGCATCAGCTACAACATTCGACTTGCCTTTAACGTATTCTATCGTGAAATTATATTCTGAAAGTTCTAACCTTATACGTGTTAGTTTTGATGACGGATCTTTCATATTAAAAAGATATACTAAAGGTCTATGGTCTGATTTTACTAAGAAATGTGTACCGTAAACGTACGGACGAAATTGTTTAATTGCAAAATATATTGCCAAAAGTTCTAACTCAATGATAGCTTTTTTCTGTTCTGCTTTGTTGAAAGATTTTGAGGCAAAACAGATTGGTAAGTCAGCATCTTCATGCTTTTGACTTAATATAGCGCCACATCCAACTTTTGAAGCATCAACTGTTATTATAAATTCTTTGCTAAAATCGGGATATTGTAAAAGTTGAGGAGACATTAAGGCAGATTTAAGTTTTGAAAAAGCTGTTTCACACGCTTCATCCCAAACAAATTCTACCTTTTTCCTACTTAGACCGTTGAGAGGTGCTGCCAGTAATGCGAATTGCGGTATAAATCGTCTATAATAATTTGCGAAAGCAACAAAGCGCCGAACGGCATCTTTGTCATTTGGTCTTGTATATTTTTTAATCGCAATTATTTTATAATCGTCTGGCAGCAAACCTTTCGACGTACATTTATGGCCTAGGAAAGTTACTTCCGAACGCAGGAAATTACATTTGATGGGATTTAGCTTTAAATTGAATTTTCTACATGTCTCAAAAACTTTTTCTAAATTATTAAAATGATGTTTCTCACTGCAACCTATAACAATTATATCATCAATGTACATGAAAGCTTGATTAGGCGCGATGCCTGAAAATGCTAGTGACATCATACGCGAAAAAGAGTTGGGTGCTATATTTAAGCCAAAAGGCAGGACTTTTCAACGAAAAGCTCCTCTGTCAGTACTAAATGATGTTACATCTCTTGAGTTAGAATTTAATGGAATTTGATGAAAACCGGAAAAAAGATCTAGAGTCGAGAAGAATTTGGCTCTGCCGAGGTTGTCAAGTATATCGTCAACGCGTGCTAGCGGAAATTTGTCAGCTATAAGTTTTTTATTTACCGCTCTGAAATCTACGCTAATACGATATGACTTTTGACCTGTGGGATCTTTTTTCGGTACTAAAATTAGTGGGCTATTGTAATTTGAAAAACTTGGCTCAATTAAATCATTTTTTAGTAAATTATCGACCTGTTTATTAATTTCTTCACGCTGAGAATAAGGCAAACGATAGTTTTTAATGTAGACTGGTGTTTTGTCTGTTAATCTTAATTTTTGTTCGTAAAAGTTGTTAAGAGTCATACGATCTGTTTTTAACGCGAATACATCGGCATATTTAAGGCATAAATCGAGCAATTGGCATTTGGCATCGTTAGGCAATTGTTTTTCTAAAATAGTTTTTAATTCCTCTAAACGTTTTGGATCATCTGAAGTGTCCTTGATTTTGTAGACGTTGTAGTTGCTAATTTCTTCTGTAATTATCTTGCAATTGTTGACATATTTCACCTCATTTGTAATATTCAAAACTTTTAAAAGTGGGTTATTGGTGTCAACAATGCACTTTGCCGTAAAAACGCCACTACAAATTTCTTGCGAGTCTACAAAAACAGGATTTTCTGATTTTTCCAAATTAAATAAACGATAAACTTCACATCTAGGAGGAATTACTAAAGAATCGGTAGTCGTACCGTGTAAAATTTTAATACTATGATTTTCTGTGCCAATGCTAATTGTGATGCTATTATTTGCATAGTCGATTATGCACTTATACGTTTTTAGAAAATCTTTACCGAGTATTCCGTCAGAAGGTATGTTAAAGTCATCGTTTACTACGTGTAATTTATGCGGAATGAAAAAATTGGATGCGATTAAATTTGTATCTATTGTGCCTAATGTTGAAACCGTATCTGTTGTTACACCTGTTATGTTAATTATATCTTTACCGTTAATTTGAACTTTAGGATTTAAACTTGAAAATTTAATTAAAGAAATATCAGCTTGAGAGTCTACTAGAAAAGTGCATGGATTGTAAGAATCACTACATTTTAATTCAATGAAATCGGAATAGTTAAGATTAAGACAATAAACAGCAATTTTAGGAACGTTTTCATTTAAAAGTCGAACTCCTGCTCCCCCAGTGTTCGCTCCTGAGGGGGTTCCGCGTTTAAAGTACGCACATTAGCGTTCGAACTTCCACGTCTGTTACTATTGTTACTATTGCCTCCTCTGTTACTAGACCGATTACCCGAATTATTGTTATTGGAATTATTATTACCTCTTCTGCTATTGTTGTTGTATCTATGACTATTTCCGAAATTATTATTGTATCTACCATTACTATTGAATCGATTAATGTTAAAATTTTGTCTGTTATTGAAATTATTTCCTCTATAGCCTCCTCGAAAATTATTTGACCTTGCACGCGAGTGAAACGCTAGCACTTGACGCTCTTTAACTTCATTATTGCGCTCAACTATCATTTTCGCCACTACGTCCTTTGAGTCACTGAAGGTAGTTGACGCTAAAATGGATTTGACTAATTCTGAACGAGTGTTCAGTCTACAAACGTTTACTGTTTGTTCTACAGCCATTTCGTGAGCTTTGGTTTGCGTCATACCTTCAATGATCAGAGAACGTTCCAAACTGTCAGCTAATTCCTCAACACGCTTGGCAAATTCCGTATAGTTATTGTTAACAACATGCAAAGACGCAATTTTGCCCGCGACAACTTTCGAATTGTCGGGTTTGATTTTATTTCGCAACGCGGCTTTGATTTGACTCGGTTGGAATTGCATCACGCGCTTTACCCTCGAGTTTGGATTTCAAAAATGCTATAAAAGTGCCAGTTAAATTTTCATCGGGTAAATCTTCAATTAATGTAATTTTGTCTATAAAGGACTCAAGTGCTAGAGGATCACCGCTATAGTTTTCTCTAATAATAGTAGCACACATGCTAATGAAAGATTTCTTTTGCTCAGGTGTTGCCATGATTTGATCGTCAAGATCTGAAGTAAAATTGGAAGAAGAAGCAAAGTTTACTCGATTTGGATCGTTAAGATCTGAATTTGTATTAGAAGAATTTGAGGCTACGTTTGCACTACTTGAATCGTTAAGATTTGAATTTGTATTAGAAGAATTTGAAGCTAAGTTTTCGTTATTTGAATCGTTAAGATTTGAGTTTAAATTAGAAGTTGAATTTTGATTAGAAGAATCTCCGAAACCTAGGAAATCTGTCGACAAAGATAATCTGTTTTCCTGGTTTATGACTGTTTCAGTCGAAGATGAAGTTGAACTTGCTGAGCTTGAATCTGATTTGTCGGGTTCAGGTTCTGATTCTGGAGCTTTAGAATCTTGCTTCCTATTTCTAAAGTTGTACATATGTAGTTACAAGAAGAGCAAAAGAATTTAGTTTAAACTATGTATTAATGAAGAATTATTTGAATGTTGGAATTTGTAATTGAAGCTGAAATATTGAAAAAGAAAATTTGGAAAAGGGACTGAATTACAGTAAATTGTCGCTAACAAGAGGCAAATATTTAAAAATGTACTGGAAAATTTAATTGAAACTGAAATATTGGTATGAAAAATCTTTAAAAAAAATATTTGAATTTAAAATGGGCTGAAAAGTGTGCAAGTATGAATTGGCAAAAATCTCAAAATGGTTTATTTAACGTGTCGGCCGCACCGTTTCACAGCAAAAGGAATTTTGTTTGGTTATTTAACGTGTCGGCCGCACCGTTTCACAGCAAAAGGAATTTTGTTTGATTATTTAACGTGTCGGCCGCACCGTTTCACAGCAAAAGGAATTTTGTTTGGTTATTACGTGACCACCGTTTCATAAAAAAATCCAAAATTTACCTGCAAACGGACGCACCGTTGCTATATTCAAAAATGAAAAAAAAAATCTTAAGTATTTATACACACATAGGAGAAAAAACTCTGTATACATACATAAAGCAAAAAACTACATATATGTACATAAATACTTATGACTGCTGCCGCCGCTACCGCCTTTACCGCTGCCGCTGCTGCAAAATTTCTCTCGTGTGCTGCGTTGTGTCTGTATGCGAGTGGCGTGAGTTGAAAAAATCCGTTAGTTAAGTGGCGTGATATGATGTCCCGTTAGGTACAGCATCAAAAATGTTACCTCTGCTTTAGTTATTTTGTCGATTAGTTTTTTGTATTATTTTTAGGTTTATTTAATTTTATCTCTGCTTTTCTTAGTTTTGTAGTTTAGTTGTATTTATTATTTTTCAAATTTTATAAATTTATCTCTGCTTTTCTTAATTTTGTAGTTTAGTTGTATTTATTATTTTTCAAATTTTATAAATTTATCTCTGCTTTTCTTAATTTTGTAGTTTAGTTGTATTTATTATTTTTCAAATTTTATAAGTTTATTTCTGCTTTTCTTAGATTTGTAGATTAGTTGTATGTATTGTTTTCAAAAATTTTAATTTTACCTCCGTTTTTCTTAGTTTGGTAGATTAGTTTTATGTATTATTTTGAAAAAAAGTTTTAGTTTATCTCTGTTTCGATTAAATTTGTAGTTTAGTTTTATATATTATTTTTTCTTAAAATTCGGAAATTAACTTATTAAATTTTCGTTTTGGCACTTATGGCCTTTTTTCAATTTCTATTATCTCTGCGTTTGTTAACTTTCTTTATTAAATTTTTAAGTTCTTCTGTTAAATTTTCGTATGTAAAAAGTTTTGTTTTCGGCACTTATGGCCATTAAGCGTATAAAATATTGTATTATTTCTGTTTGCATTAGATTTTATTTATTATTCGGCACTTATGGCCATTTAGTGTATAAAATTTTGTATTATTTCTGTTTGCGTTAGATTTTATTTATTATTCTTTACAAAATTCTAATTATTTCCGTTTATGTTAGTTTTTCGTATTAAATTTTTACATTTTTCTAATTTTACAAAATTCTAATTTTTCAAAATTCTAATTATTTCCGTTTATGTTAATTTTTTCGTATTAATTTTTTTTTTACATTTTTCTATAATTATTTCTGTTTGATTTAATTTTTAATATTATTCACTGCCACTTAACTATAGCTCACCGCCACTCTGCCGCCGTCACATCACCTTTGGTTGCTGCCTGCCGGTCGCCATATTCGCTGCCCCCAACATGATATCAAAATCGTGCTCGGCGACTTTAATGCGAAGGTGGGCAAGGAAGGAGTCTTTGGTCCAACAGTTGGAAAATTTAGTCTCCATGATATAACATCCCCCAACGGCACTAGGTTGATTGATTTCGCCGCTGCTCGCAATATGGTCATCAGTAGTACCAGGTTCCAGCATAAACGAATACACCAAGCCACATGGCTGTCTCCTGATCAAAGAACAAGAAACCAGATTGATCATGTCATGATCGACGGCAGACATAGCTCCACCGTTCTGGACGTGCGTACCCTTCGTGGTCCCAATATCGACTCGGACCATTATCTTGTTGCAGCCAAGATACGCACACGCCTCTGTGTAGCAAAGAAAGTGCGCACAGTAACGGAAGGAAAGTTTGCCGTCGAGAAGCTGCGCACGACACAGACAGCTGACAATTTCTCCACTCGACTCTCACACCTGCTATCGGAGAGCAATCCTCGACCTAACGATGCTACCGAGCAATGGAAGCATATCTCTCACTCATTACGTACCGCCGCTGAGGCCACTATAGGGTTCCAGCGAGCCCGCAAAAACAACTGGTACGATGAGGAATGCAGCACTGCCTCGGACAAAAAGGACGCTGCCTACAGGGAGACGTTGCGAACGGGCGCAACCCGCAGTGTATGGCAACGCTATCGTGAGGCAAAGAAGGAAGAGAGACGCCTTTTCAGAAAAAAGAAACGTGAGGCCGAAAGGCGTGAGTGTGAGGAGCTTGAGATGCTGGCTGACAGGAATGATGCCCGAAAATTCTATGAAAAGATCCGGCGGATGACGGAATGTTTTAAGACCGGGGCAAGTTCCTGTAAGGACAATAATGGCGACCTGGTAACCGACGTACAGAGTGTACTTAAATTATGGAGGGAGCACTTCTCCTCACTGCTAAATTGCGAGGGAGACGTCGAACCCCATACCCCAATCCCTGACGATGGAAAAGTCGTCCCACCACCTGACTATGATGAAGTGAGGATAGCTATATCCCGGCTCAAAAACAACAAAGCGCCTGGAAAAGACGGACTACCCGCAGAGCTGTATAAACACGGAGGCGAGGAGCTGGTAAAAAGCATGCATCAGCTCTTATGCAGAATATGGTCAGACGAGTGCATGCCTCCAGATTGGAATTTAAGTGTGCTCTGCCCAATCCACAAGAAAGGCGATCCCGCTAACCGCACCAACTACCGCGGAATCAGCCTTCTTAATATCGCATATAAGGTTCTTTCTAGCGTATTGTGTGAAAGACTGAAGCCCATCGTAGACAAGCTGATTGGACCTTATCAGTGTGGCTTTAGACCTGGTAAGTCTACCATCGACCAGATTTTCACGATACGCCAAATCCTGGAGAAGACCCATGATAAAAGAATCGACACACACCATCTCTTTGTCGATTTCAAAGCCGCTTTTGACAGCGCAAAAAGGAGTTGCCTGTATGCCGCCATGTCTGAATTTGACTTCCCTGCAAAGCTTATACGGCTTTGCCAAATGACGTTGAGCAATACTAACAGCTCCGTCAGAGTCGGGAAGGACCTGAGCCATTTGAAACCAAACGAGGCTTCAGACAGGGCGACTCCCTTTCGTGCGATTTCTTCAACCTGATGCTGGAGAAGATAATTCGAGCAGCAGAGCTAAACCGCAATGGTACAATCTATTACAAGAGCGTGCAATTGCTGGCGTATGCCGATGATATTGATATCATTGGCCTTAACAACCGCGCCGTAAGCGCTGCCTTCTCCGGACTGGATAAAGAAGCGAAGAAAGTGGGTCTTGCGGTCAACGAGGACAAGACGAAGTATTTGCTGTCATCAAAGAAAGAATCGGCGCACCTGCGCCTTGGCAGCCACGTCACTGTTGACAGTTACAAATTTGAAACTGTGAGGGACTTCGTCTATTTGGGAACCAGCATTAACACCGAAAATAATATCAGTCTAGAAATCCGACGGAGAATCACTCTTGCGAACAAGTGCTACTTTGGACTGAGTAGGCAATTGAGAAGTAAAGTCCTCTCTCGAAGAACAAAGATCACGCTCTATAAGTCTCTCATCATACCTGTCCTAATGTATGGCTCAGATTCATGGACAATGTCAAGAGAAGATGAGATGGCCCTTGGAGTATTTGAGAGAAAAGTTCTCCGGAAGATTTATGGTCCTTCCCGTGATGCCGACGGCGAGTATCGAAGGAGATTTAACGATGAGCTGTACGAGCTTTACGCAGATCTGACCATAGTCCAGCGAATTAAAGCCCAGAGGCTCCGCTGGCTGGGTCACATCATGCGAATGGACAAAGAAGCTCCAGCCCAGAAGGTTTTCCAATCGTCACCCGAATTCGGCAGCAGAGGAAGGGGGAGGCCTCGACTGAGATGGAAACAACAGGTGGAGGATGACTTGAACTCCCTTGGGGTTTCCAATTGGCGTCAGTTATCGCTAAAAAGGAATGACTGGCGTGCTTTGATAGGCGACGGCCAAAATCGCTTAGGCGGTTAAGCGCCAATAAATGATGATGATGATGATGATTTATTAAAAAAAAAAATAAAATGAGTAAAAGGACGCGAGAATTTGAGTGTGATAACGATCCAGATATGTTCTGTTTCATGTGTGGCCAATATACTATCATAAGGCTACGACGAGTGTTCTCAGATCGTATCAAAACTTTATACTCCAAGTATTTTGGCATTGAGCCTAAAAATGCTGAAAAACCATGGACACCGAACACTTTGTGTACATCGTGTCGAGTAGAATTGATTCAGTCGAAATCAGGACAACAAATAACATTTGCTACACCAATGATATGGAGAGAACCTACTTGCCATTCAATGGAGTGTTATAGTTGTCAAACGAAAGTGCTTGGCGTTGGAAGATCAAGAAGAGTAACTTTTGCCAGCGTACCATCAGTGACATTACCAGTACTACATTCAACGACAGTTGCGGATCCAGTTCCATTGTCAACAGTAATATCTGAGTGCGGGGAATCAAGTTGTACTGAATTTCGCGTGGGAAACGAGAGAAACGTTCTCTCACAAGCACAACTTAATGATTGGATAAGAGATTTGGAACTATCCAAGGAAAAGGCAGAGATCCACACTTCCCGTATGCAACAATTTAAATTTGTGTCATCCGATGTTAAGGTGATATATTGTAGAACGCGTAACGAACCATTTTCCAAACACTATACCAAGAAAGACAGTATATGCTACTGCAACGACATTCTGGTTTATTCAAAGAGTTTGGTCAAACATATGATTCAAAAGAGTGGCGATTGTTCATAGACAGCAATAAACTGAGTTTGAAAGCTGTATTATTGCATATTGGTAACAAAAAGCCTTCTATCCCGATCGCACATGCAGTAAATACAAAGGAAACCTACGAGGAAATGCAAAAAATTCTCAAATTTATCAAATATGAAGAGCATGATTGGAAAATATGTTCTGATCTCAAAGTCGTTGCAATGCTATGCGGTCTACAAAGTGGCTACACCAAGCACTGCTGCTTCCTCTGCAAGTGGGATAGCCGAGCTCGTAAGGACCACTACATCAGAAAGGATTGGTCGGAAAGAGTCGAGTTTACCGTTGGTGTGGATAACATAAAATACACCCCTCTTGTCAAGAAAGAGAAAATCATACTTCCACCCTTACACATCAAGCTCGGTCTCATTAAAAACTTTGTTAAGGCTTTGGACAAAGAAGGCGAAGCATTCGACTATTTGAAAACAATTTTTCCAGATATTTCTCAAGCCAAGATAAAGGAAGGTATTTTTGTTGGACCCCAAATAAAAAAGTTGATCAACAATACTCAATTCAAAGGACTACTCTCATCAGTTGAAGCAGCAGCGTGGGAATCCTTTGAAAAGGTCGTTGCTTCTTTTCTCGGTAGACACAAAAGCCCTAACTACGAACAGATAGTGAACGACTTAATCAATAATTATGCGAAAATGGGTAAATATAAAAGGCTTATTAAAATTAATTTCCCAAAATTTTATTTACGTAACTAATATTTTCTTTCCAGGCGTAAATATGTCTTTAAAAATTCACTTTCTGCACTCACATTTGAACTTTTTTCCGGCAAATCTTGGCGACGAAAGTGACGAACATGGCGAAAGGTTTCATCAGCAAATGAAATTAATTGAGAATCGATATCACGGATTCTGGGACGTCGCAATGATGGATGATTACTGCTGGTTTCTCATAAAAGAAACCGATCCTAAACTGAATAAGCTTCAAAGTAGAACACATAATTATTTCGACTACATAGTAAAATCAAATTAAGATAAAGATTGTTAGAACATAAATAAATTTAAAAAAAAAAGTAAAAAATATGGGTAATTTCATTCATGAATTAAACTTTGAACTCAATAGAAACAGAGCATAGCTTGATATTTCTCTCTTTCTTATACCATACATACGTTTTGAGCTATACGTTGAAATTGCGCAACCTGGGTATTTTTATTTGATCGCTTATAACTTACGTAGTTTTACATCGATTTTCTTCGATGATAGCTTATCTTTTTTCTAATAAAACAGAGCTCTACGTAAAGAAAAAATATCTAGAAAAAAAGGTGCGGTTTTGGAATGCTGTCCACGCAAAGAGTAATTTTTTTCATATTTTTTCATAAAAGAAAACAAAAATATGAAATGATAAGCTAATATCTCGAAAACTATCTGGTTGAGCAAAAAACAATGTATGATGCATTTATAGCAAATTTTATCGTCTTTTTGATTCTGTCAACCTTTTTGCAATCGCTTGACAAATTCGTGAGATATATGTAATTAAAGGGAGCCATCTTTTTGGTTTTTTCGAATAACGGTAAAATGAAAATATCTCAAAAACGGTACCATGGAATCAAAAATGAACTCGATTTTAGAAATCAGGGGCTGGTTTTACATACGAATTTCATAACAGCGTCTCTGGTAAATTTTGGCCGTCGACCAGTGTAATTTGATGTAAATTTTTGATTTTTAGATGTACATATAAATTGTGTTAAACAATTTCATGAAATTTTCTAAGTTGTAAGAAAGTTGAATTTATTTCACATATATCATGTCGATTTGTATTGCTATTTTACATCAAAGTAAAGGTTATCCAATTACCTTTCCCTTGATGTAGCTATGGTTAAAATCAATTTGATAATTTGATGTAAATTTTTGATTTTTAGATGTACATATAAATTGTGTTAAACAATTTCATGAAATTTTCTAAGTTGTAAGAAAGTTGAATTTATTTCACATATAGCATGTCGATTTGTATTGCTATTTTACATCAAAGTAAAGGTTATCCAATTACCTTTCCCTTGATGTAGCTATGGTTAAAATCAATTTGATAATTTGATGTAAATTTTTGATTTTTAGATGTACATATAAATTGTGTTAAAAAATTTCGTGAAATTTTCTAAGTTGTAAGAAAGTTGAATTTATTTCACATATATCATGTCGATTTGTATTGCTATTTTACATCAAAGTAAAGGTTATCCAATTACCTTTCCCTTGATGTAGCTATGGTTAAAATCAATTTGATAATTTGATGTAAATTTTTGATTTTTAGATGTACATATAAATTGTGTTAAAAAATTTCGTGAAATTTTCTAAGTTGTAAGAAAGTTGAATTTATTTCACATATATCATGTCGATTTGTATTGCTATTTTACATCAAAGTAAAGGTTATCCAATTACCTTGCCCTTGATGTAGCTATGGTTAAAATCAATTTGATAATTTGATGTAAATTTTTGATTTTTAGATGTACATATAAATTGTGTTAAAAAATTTCGTGAAATTTTCTAAGTTGTAAGAAAGTTGAATTTATTTCACATATATCATGTCGATTTGTATTGCTATTTTACATCAAAGTAAAGGTTATCCAATTACCTTTCCCTTGATGTAGCTATGGTTAAAATCAATTTGATAATTTGATGTAAATTTTTGATTTTTAGATGTACATATAAATTGTGCTAAAAAATTTCATGAAATTTTTTAAGTTGTAAGAAAGTTGAATTTATTTCACATATAGCATGTCGATTTGTATTGCTATTTTACATCAAAGTAAAGGTTATCCAATTACCTTTCCCTTGATGTAGCTATGGTTAAAATCAATTTGATAATTTGATGTCAATTTTTGAATTTTAGAAATACATATAAGTATGTGTATAAAAAATTTCATGAAATTTTCTAAGTTGTAAGAAAGTATAATTTTTTTCATATATGGTATCTCGATTTGGATTGCTATTTTACATCAAAATTAACGTTATTTAATTACCTTTCCTTTGGTGTAAATAGGATTAAAATCGAGAAACATTTTGATGTAAATTTTTCAATTTTAGAAGTACATACAAATTGTACCAAAAAACTACATGTAATCAGTTTTAAGTTGTAAAGTTGAATTTTTTCGCGTATTGTGCGTGGATTTCTTTAGTTATTTTAAGCTACATTTACACTGCACCAAATGCGTCGCTTTTGGCGAAGTTATTTCGAGAATGTTTCTCCGCAGAATGAATTTGTTTGCCAAATTAGACGACTTTGATTTAATTTGACCTGATTTGGTGATCAAATTCAATATGCGGATGAACGGTCTTGAAAAAACTTGGCCAAAGTGACGCATTTGGTGCAGTGTAAATGTAGCTTTACATCAAAAGAAATAACATTTAATTACATTTAATTTGATATAACTATAACTAAAGTCGGGAAACAATTTGATGTAAATTTTAGAAATACATGTATGTGCTCATGACAATACGTTTTTTTCCATGTATTATGTCTTATTTTTCATTAAAACAAGATTAAAAAAAACCAAACGTGTGTCATTTATTTTGGGCATTTTGGAGAAAATTTGGGGTATTGTGTGGGCATTTTAAATTTCAGATCTGGCAACACTGTTCAAATGCAAAGGGAAATTTTTTAGTTAGAGGAGTGCAGCTATATTATTTTCTTATGGCGTTTCTTAATGAGTGCGAGTGAGCAGCGCTATCACACGTACACGAAATAATCGATAAAAAGTGGGTCCAATCTGCACGCAGCCCATACAAAACTATCCATTCATCTATCCTCGATTTAGGATAGCGCGACATAGGAATTATCCAGGATTTTCCTTGGGTTTGGTTAGCAGGGCAATTACCGCTTATTTCGATAAAGTCGATAGAAATTGTCAAAATTTGACCTAAAGTCCTGTTTACATTGCTCGATTTTTCGTACAATTTCATCTTGATTCTGAAAATTGACTCGTGTCACGGGGTCTTGCAAAATTGCATGCAACAAAGTTGGTAGCCAGCCGCCTTTTGTTCAACTTATCATTCAACTTCTGTACAACCCTGGGTTTGTTTGAGGGATGTAAATATTTGTCAGATTTAGAAAAAAATTTAAAATAAATGGTGTTCAACACCAAAACCTACAGCAAAACCTGTGCCTTTTGAAAATGTATGCAGAAACGTTTCTTATAGGACTCCTTGAGGATGCGTTTATGGCGTTCCAAAACACTCCCGCAGATACCCAGATAATGGAAACAGTGTTTCCTTGTAGTGCGGAATGACTCCGTGCATGCTCCCCTTTACAATTAAATCCGTAGACGCTCCCATTATCATTCCTTAAAATGGGCTTTTCGCTCCTTTTGGAAACGCTTCGTATCTTGTTGGCTTGGAGTTGTAAGGTATTGCCTAGCCAGAATGACCGATAATTTTTTAACCTCTTTACCAGGTCTCTATTTGCGTTGTTCTGGTTGTAACGAAACATATCCCTGTCCAGACGTAATGCCTATTGGTCTATATTGTTACCAATCTCTTCTAACGGGTTTGGAAGGAAATCATAAGCTTCATTATGGTTTGACCAAAGTGAGATTGGTCTTAGAAGACTATGCTCAGAGGAGCAGGTGAAACAATTGTGTCGTGAGAAAAGTAACATGCCAGGCAAAGATTTTGCACTTCGGGGTTCGTTCTGGATAAGTGAGGGCTTCACTTGTTACCTTACCTAAATCAGAGTTAAACGAGAGTGTGTCTGGACCATGATGTAATAATATAAGGTGATTTTTAAATACACTCTCTCGCTCTTACACCGCCATCTTGAACGCCATTAGCGTTTGCAATGTTGTCTCTTCAGAAAACTACTTTTCCAGAGCAAATTGTGGAATGAAAACCATACGATTCATAATTTAGTTAAAAACGCTTGTGTTGGCAACACCTTTGTTACCAATTTCCTTTTGTTCTGACACTTATATCTTTCAAATTATTCAAAACTAACAAATAACAATTTTTTTTTTTGGAAAATTGCTGGAATTTTGTGTTTTGTATACAATTAAGGGTAAGATTTGCTAAAAAATCTTTTAAATATTATTGATTTCATGTATTAAATATATTTTCAGATGCAGAAAACTGGCTACTGCTGTTAAGTTGCGAGGAGCGCAGTTTCCGTTGATTTACCCCGTGTGTCCTTAGGCTTGTAGTAGGAGGCATTCCAAGCTTTAGAAACACTACCTTGGCGCTTTTCCAGGAGCACGGTTCTTCGCCATCCAAGATGACCAAAGGTAGGTACATCAAGTTTTGGCAAATGGCACAATAAGACGCACCTTTTACTGGCGCTGTGGATGCTCATCGTACAAAAGTCAACATGCTCCCAATGTGGTTACCCCGCTGCTAAGCTGCGCTCATACAACTGGTCCGTGAATGCCAAGAGGAGGAAGACCACTGACACGGATCGCATGCGTTATCTGAAAGCAGTACGTCGCCGTTTCCGCAACGGTTTCCTCGAAGCAACATAAGCCAAACACGAGAAGCCCTTATGTCATTTTTATACCTTTCATGAACATGAAATGGTATTATAACTTTGGTCCGATGTTTGTAAATATGAGAAGAAGAAGAGATGGACCCATCAATAAGTATACCGTAATGATCAGGATGACGAGCTGAGTTGATTTAGCCATGTGCGTCTGTCCGTCTGTCTGTTTGAACGCAAACTAGTCCCTCAATTTTTGAGATATCTGGCTGAAATTTTGTATGTGGCCACCATTTTGTAATATAGGAATCATTTGTCGGAACTGACAAGATCGGACCAGTATAACATATAGCCCCCATACAAGCGATTGTTCAGATATAAGGTTTTTTGGCCAAAACTTCCGCAATTAAAAAGTTAGGAACGTAAAATTTTGCAACTTGAGTACTTTCAATTTATGTAGAGTATATAGTGAAAATCAAGAAGATCGGGCAAATGTAACATATAGCCCCCATACAACCGATTGTTCAGATATAAGGTTTTTTGACCAAAACTTCTGCAATTAAAAAGTTAGGAACGTAAAATTTTGCAACTCGAGTACTTTCTATTTACGTGGTGTATATAGTGAAAATCAACAAGATCGGGCAAATGTAACATATAGCCCCCATACAACCGATTGTTCAGATATAAGGTTTTTTGGCCAAAACTTCTGCAATTAAAAAGTTAGGAACGTAAAATTTTGCAACTCGAGTACTTTATATTTATGTAGTGTATATAGTAAAAATCAACAACATCGGGCAAATGTAACATATAGCCCCCATACAACCGATTGTTCAGATATAAGGTTTTTTAACCAAAACTTCTGCAATTAAAAAGTTAGGAACGTAAAATTTTGCAACTCGAGTACTTTCTATTTACGTAGTATATATAGTGAAAATCAACAAGATCGGGCAAATGTAACATATAGCCCCCATACAACCGATTGTTCAGATATAAGGTTTTTTGGCCAAAACTTCTGCAATTAAAAAGTAAGGAACGTAAAATTTTGCATCTCGAGTACTTTCTATTTATGTAGTGTATATAGTGAAAATCAAAAAGATCGGGCAAATGTAACATATAGCCCCCATACAACCGATTGTTCAGATATAAGGTTTTTTGACCAAAACTTCTGCAATTAAAAAGTTAGGAACATAAAATTTTGCAACTTGAGTACTTTCAATTTATGTAGTGTGTAGAGGAAAATCAAGAAGATCGGGTAAATATAACATATAGCCCCATACAACCGGTTGTTCCGATATAAGGTTTTTTGGCCAATACTTCCGCGTTTAAAAAGTTAGGAACGTAAAATATTGCACCTTTAGTACTTTCTACATATGTAATGTGTATAGTGTAAGTCAGTACAATTGAACACGTATAATATATAGCCACCATACAATCGATTGTTCCGATAACTGGGATCCTATTATTTTGTAAGTTTTTTTAAATTATAACAAAGATGTGTAATGTGTATAGTAAATATAGTTAAATTTAAACAGGCTGTACTGGGGATCGAACAGTGAAAATCGTGACGCTTATTCATGAAAGGTATATAGCCTTCGGCACAGCCGAAGACAGCTTTCCTTACTTGTTTTATTTTAATTTTAATTTTTCTTCCTTGTCGTTTATCTTCATATACGTAGGCATATGTTGCGTGAATAATTCACGAATGCATTAAGAACGTTTAAATTAAATAAAATAAACTAAAATAAAATAAAGTAAACAAATAAAAAAATAAATAAAAAAAATAAAATAAAAATAAAAATAAAAAAAATAATTAAAATAGAATAAAAAAAAATATAATTTAAAAAAATTAAGAGTAAATAATAATAAAAAAATGAAAACAAAAAAAAATAAAAAAGTAAAATAAAAAAAAAATAAAAAAATGAAATAAAATAAAAAATTGAAATAAAATAAAAATAACATTTAAAAAATCGTTAAAAACAAAATAAAAAAATTAAATTAAATTAAATAAAATTTAAAAAAATTATAAAGAAAAAAAAAAAATAAAATAGCAATTAATAAAATAAATATGTATAAATAAATATGTATAAAGGCAAAATAAATATTAAATAATTAATTAGAAATAGTAAGTACGAAGTGATTTAATTTTTATATTGTACATAGTTCAAATGTTTGAGAAAGCACAAATAAACTTTTATGATTTTAATTGTTGGTTAGATATTATTGGAACTTTCCCTTTTCGTTGAAAACTTTGTTTCATACACTACTTCAAATGGTTCTAAAAAATAGCTAGAGAAAATTTCAAACTTTGATTTAATGGCTGAAGAGACCTTAAAAATGGTAAAATTACATTTTCTTGCACTGAATCCCTTGAAAAAAATAGTATGAAATTCAATACTATTTTACAAACGGGCCTTCTTTTATGCCAATTTCTCTTGTACTTCCTAAATACAACCGTTCAAGTTAAGACCGTTCATTTGACATCTGTCAAGATGGATATCACCTTTGTGGTTACGTCAGGTCTGGACACTCTCGGGAGATGGTGTTCCTACGCAGCAACCGGGGGCTTGCTGCTGCAGGACGGCATTCGTCGGGCGGGAGCTAATAAAGTTGATCACCATCTCTGTGTGGACGTTGTTGAGTGCCTGCCTTTAAACCCGTGGTAGTTCTGGGTGCGGTGTTCAGAAAGACGTGCATTAAAAAAAATTAAATGAAAATAGTTTTTTTTTCTATTTTTATTTACTTTTTTGAATGACATTAACAAGCGTCAAATAGTTTTCAAAAAAATTGATTAATGTAAACGGGTAGTCAATTTAGTTTGGAATCAACAGGCCTTAATGAAAACCAGACTTAAGAAGTTTTGAACCATTATTTTTCACCTTATTTTATAAATTTAGAGAACTATTACCCCTTTATTTACTACTACATTTTTCACGCAATCGAATGCAACTCGGCGCTAAATGATACTATGTTCCAAAAAAGCAACTCTGATCATCAGGTTTTAAACTCACTTTGAAAATTTGACGTCTATGCAGAAGATTCCACACTTGTACTGATACACAAGAGGAAGTGATCGTGGGGTTCTCACTTTAAAAATATTTTTAAGAAGTTTCTAACCTTTTAATAGAAAGAAATGAATTGCCTAGTTTGCAACGTAAGAGTTGAGTGCAATAATGCAAATAAGATTGATTGTTTTGACTCCAAGAACTTTTTCCATTGCAATTGTGTAAATTTAAAGCCTGCTGATATTGAGTTCTTTAAAACAACCAACAACAAATACCGCTGCGACAAGTGCAGTGTAATGCGAAGAAAATCGTTTCAGCAAACAACAACAATACCTACACAAATAGCAGAGAGTTAAAATCAGCAAGTGCCTGCTGCTGTACGACAACAAGAAAGCGATAGCAGCGGACGTCAACGCAAAGCAGTGTGTGAAACAGAACAGGTGAAGAAAACAACAAACAATGTAAATGAAACCAAAGTTACTCTTCAACTTTTATACCATGAGATTCTTAGCTTGAAACAAATGAATATTGACTTTCTCGCTACGATTCAACAAATAAAGGAAGAGAACAATGTTCTAAAAATTAAAGTTTCTAAGCTGGAAGATAAGTTGAATTTGAACGCACAAAGGTTAGGTTAGGTTAGGTAGGGTGGTAGCAGCCCAACTGAGAGGGCCACTCACTTGGACACTTGTATGGTCCGTTGTGATACCACATTCTAAACGGTGACACTAACTCATATACAAATTTACCTCTCAAATCGCTGCGTAGCGACAATATAACTCCGGATAAGGCACACATTGATCTTCGAGACGTCCTCCGGAGACCTAAGTACGTCCGACCCGAGAAACCTTCGCCTAGTCCTGGCAAAAGCGGGACAGTTGAGCATGAAGTGATCTGATGATTCCACCTCGTCATCCTCCATGCAGCTCACGCAGTTCGGATTTTCAGCAATGCTTAACCGCATGGATTCCCATCGGACAGTGTCCCGTCAACACCCCAATCATAATGGAAAGGTGTGACTTGGAGAACCAGAGTAGTTCCGCCGGTCGCCTGGAGTCAAACATTGGCCAGAAGGACTTCGACACCTACCAAGAGGTGGTATCAGCCCAGCGATCTGAAGCCCATTTACCAAAAAGTAGACCACAGGTGGCAAGGGGAATACCAAGTGCTACGAAGGCACCCATTTCCATTTCAAGAGTTCCCTCCCTGGCCAAGTGATCCGCATGGCAATTGCCGGGAATGTCACAATGGCCTGGCACCCAAATAATTTGTATTTTGAAGTAGTTGGACGCAACCGCAAGCGATTCCAGACAGTCGCTCACCGTCCTTGATCGAACGTTGCTTGCGCTCAACGCCCTAATTGCCGCTTGACTATCGGAGTAGGTGTTGAACCCCTTGACGGCGAATGCCCTAGACAGCATTCCGTCCACCGCATCCTTGATGGCAGCGATTTCCGCTTGGAAAACGCTACAGTGGTCAGGCAGCCTAAATTTCCTACTGATCCCAAGCTCCTGACAGAAGACAGAAAACATCCCCCCCCAACACATCCATCCAGCTTTGACCCATCCGTAAACAGGTTCACCTGCCCCTCCTCCGAGAAAGGTTCTCCGGCTGACCACTCGTCCCTTTCGGGTATATAAATCGAAAAACCCTTCGCTGGTGTAGAGGTTGGCGCACAGTAATCTGATCTGTTTGGGATGAATTCAAACCTTGATAGTATGTTGGAGTGACCATACTGAACAACCTTATTATCCACCTAATTTTCCTACAATGTCCACTGGTTGCAGATTGAGCATGACATTCAATGCCAGGGTAGGAGTCGTGCGCATGGCCCCACTGATCCCAACCATGGCCATTCGCTGCACAGTGACCATCTTTTTCGCGACGGAAGCCGTGTCCAGTGCGCTCCACCAGACCAGTATCCCATAAAACATAATAGGTTTTACCACAATCTCGTACAACCAATATACCACCCTTGGAGAGAGACCCCATCGTTTGCCAATGGCCCCTCTGCAACAATACAAGGCGACCGAAGCTTTCCTGGCCCTGTCCTCTACATTAGGCTTCCATGACAGCTTCCTGTCCAGAATAACCCCTAGGTACTTAACCTTTTCGGAAAGCGCCAACGGTACTCCCCCAATGGAGGGTAGTACAAACCCATCAATCTTATACCTTCTTGTAAACAGAACTAGTTCCGTTTTACTCGGGTTGACAGCCAGTCCACAGGATTCGGACCACTCGGTCACAATACCCAGGTACCCCTGCAGAACATCCCTTATGGTACTAAGAAACTTACCCCTGACGAGGATTGCTAGATCATCAGCATAGGCTATCACTTGACAGCCCCTGTGCTCGAGGGCCTGGAGCATTTAAAAAAAACCAAGTGTAATAAATTAAAGTAAAGCGTACTAAATTAGCATTAAATAAGGAGAAAACAACTGCATTTTCCTTTTTTGATTGGGCTGAAATTTTTTTGATGGTTGGACTAGGTTAACTTTAAAACCCTCGGTAATTTTAAAATACCAAGTGTAATAAATTAATGTAAAGCGTACTAAATTAGCATTAAATAAGTAGAAAACAACTGCGTGTTCCTTTTTTGATTGGGCTGAAATTTTTTTGATGGTTGGACTAGGTTAACTTTAAAACCCTCGGTAATTTTAAAATACCAAGTGTAATAAATTAATGTAAAGCGTACTAAATTAGCATTAAATAAGTAGAAAATAACTGCGTTTTTACTTTTTGATTGGGCTAACATTTTTTTTATGGTTGGGCTAGCTTAACCTTAAGCTTAACCTTAAGCTAGCCCAACCCTGGGTAATTTTAAAAAAACCAAGTGTAATAAATTAAAGTAAAGCGTAATAAATTAAATGAAAGCGTATTAAATTAGCATTAAATATTGGGCAATTTAGTACGCTTTCCTTTTTTGATTGGGCTTAAATTTTGTTGATGGTTGGGCTAGGTTAACTTTAAAACCCTCGGTAATTTTAAAATACCAAGTGTAATAATCTAATGTAAAGCGTACTAAATTAGCATTAAATAAGTAGAAAATAACTGCATTTTTACTTTTTGGTTTTGCTAAAATTTTTTTCATGGTTGGGCTAGCTTAACCTTAAGCTTAACCTTAAGCTAGCCCAATCCTCGGTAATTTAAAGCCCCAAGTGTAATAAATTAAATCAAAGCGTATTAAATTAGCAATAAATATTGGGCAATTTAGTACGCTTTCCTTTTTTGATTGGGCTACAAAGGTTGGGCTAGGTTAAGGGAGCAATTTAAAACGGTGTTGAAGGACGATAGAACACCATCTGCTGCGCCTACCACCTTATTCCTGATGATGCCTACGGCTTGGTAGTGCTTAGAGCTACCCTGGATATTCTCAAAAACCTTATAGGCAGTGTGCGCGGCTTGCCTCCAAGATACATAGCGGGTAGGGTCGCCCTTGAATTCTGGCATGGTTTTTACCAGATCCAAAGATTCGTCACACGCTACGTTTGCTTGGATTGTGACTGGTTCATATTGGACGACCTGAGTTGGAGTTTCAATTCTGGCTAGCCTGCTTGTCAACTCATCTATACGGGTCTGGAATTCCTGCCTGGAATGTTCCGTTGCCGTACGGTATTAAGAAGGGTCTGGAGAGTTTGGGCGTCCATCGTTTAGCGGAAATCTCAAATTCAAGCACTGTCTTTTAAAAATTTACTTCTCAAATTCAACTACTATCTTCGTTTATTAATTGATTTAATTTTAATTTGGAGTCGGAATTTTTACCTTTTACAAATTACACCCTATGCTTTCATACAGCTGCTGAGTTTTCTACTTACATGAATAATTTCATTTTTATTGTGGTACTGATGGTGGTGGATGGTTGGGACGTGAATGCCTTAACTCCTTGCCCTTTTGTGTGTTTAAAATCAAATTGAGTAGTCGGTTCTTTAGCTATTCAGATTCTTGTATGTTGGTGGCGGTGGATTAAAATTGATTATGATATTAAAGTTGAATGTCCAGCGATGGCAACGCCTGTACCGTGCAATGCTTTAACTCTTTCCTTTTTGTGTGTTTAAGATCAAATTGAGTAATTGTCGGTCCTTTAGTTATTTTGTATGTTGATGGCGGTGGATTAAAGTTGATTATGATATTAAAGTTGTTTCACGACGGCAACGCTTATGACGTGCAATCTTTATTTATCTTCTATTATTCTTTGTTTTTTCATTCAAAAAAAATATTTTGAACTGTCTTGTGACACTTTACGGTGGCACTTGTGCTTTTGTGGCACTTTTAAAAAATTATTTGAAACTGTCTTGTGGCACTTTTACGGTGGCACTTGTGTTTTGTGGCACTTTGAAAAAACTATTTTAGTTATTAGGAAGTGGGTTCGAACCCACGGCCAAACTCGCGTTCGCGTGTCCTTTTACGGGGATTTTTCTTCTCGTGTCCTTTTATAAGCATTTTCTCTTGGCTTGGCCCCACGTTGGGCGCCAGTAATATGAACCACTTGGTTTTTTTTTAATTCTTTATTTCCCTTGGATTACCAAGGGCAGCCGGTCTCAGCGGATGAGTTCAAATAACTGAGTACATGAAAGCGATGCTAGTGTCTAAATACCTACACTCTTGCCCTAATTCTAGTTACTGCACGTTATTTGTTGTTGTCACGCGCAAGACTATAACTGCCCCGTCGGCAGAATGGCCGGATGAGCTATTAAAGCAGTATTTAACTATTTCTTGCTATTACGCACAGAGCTATAGGCGTGCCGTCAGCAAATTCGGTGGAAGCGGTGTTTTGGCCGGATGGGTTTTTAAAGCGGTATTGAACTTTTGCTTGCTGTTAAATATAAGGCTATAGACGCGCCGTCAGTAAATTCGGTGGAAGTGGTGTTTTGGCCGGTTGTATGTTCACCTGTGTTAACTTATATGTGCTTGTGTCCAGCAGCATGGTATGCTTTATAACTTCTCGGCATATGATTTCGAAAATCAGCTACAAATTATTAAAAAAGATGTTCGTAAACCCTCTGATATATTGCAGCAGTTATATACTAGAAATTTTCATAGAGATTTGGTAAAAGAACAAAAATCTCTAGGGATCAGAGAAAAAAATGGTGTAATTTATAGCTATACATCTGAAGATTATTTCTTGAGTGTAAAACCTCCTAATAATGTGTGCCTTTTGATGTCCTATATACCATTCAAAATTATTAGATTCGAGCGCAATGAAAATAATGACATTTTAGCAATAGGCCACCGTTTTAAAAATATGAATACATTTTTTGAAGAGCCAATAGACTCATTGCGGCATTAGGCATTTGTACTGTAGACAGCGTAGTATAAGAAGCAGAGGAAACATTTGGAATTAATAGAATTAGTTGCAAACTCTTGTCCATGCCATTTGAAAATAATATTGTTTTAATGCCAATTTTGCATGGATGCACATAAAAAAATAATAATAATTATGTATGTATCTTAAGATAAAACAACACAATACAAATATAAATAATAATGGAGAATCAACCACCACAAAAAGGACCAACAACCTCTTTCGGAAAGGAGCTCAAAAATTGTGAGTATGGAATAATAAGCAAAAGATGTTTGTATTTAAATTAAAATCCCACAATTAAAATTCTCTTTCAGATCCTATTAAGAGAGCACCATGTGAGTTTTGCTTGGAACTCAAAGGTAGAACACTGTATTTTATACGTTTTTCTTACTATACATATATACCTATGTACATATATTACAGAAATTATCAACGACAAAATAAACAAATGGCTGCTATGACGGAAAAATTGGACAAACTGCAAGGTAATTTTGACCCCATATTGGGCATATCCAATGTTCATAACTATACATTTTCTAAAAAATACTGGTCAATAAATATATACCTATGTACCTACATATATATATACTTTTTTATATCCTTAGTAACAACTGAAAACCAAAATAAGGTGATGGTAGAAATGATGGCCGATCAGAAAGTTGAACTACAAGCTTTCAGCAAAAGCCGGAAAGCCTCATTTCAATCATGAACAAATTTCCCCTAAATAGCGAAGAAGACATACGAACAATGGACGATGAAATTGATTCAACCACTGAGCGAAATTATGTCTCTTTGTCCATAAATGTTCATTTGTTTGATGGCATTGTAGGGTATTCCACTTTAATATTGTTTACTTTTTGATTGTTATAAAAATTTAAATATCTAGTTAACTATTCAAAATGAAAATTTTGATATACTCAAATTTTGTCATCATTCAAGTTATATATTTTCTAAAATAAACTTATAAATTTTTAAATAAATATAGTTTAAATAATTATATTTTTGGCGATCCTGCAAATTATCTACGCGAACCTATCCATTATCTAAATTAGTGACAACTTTCGGACACAACATTTTTGGCGCAAAATCAAGTGAAAATTTCAGCAAAAACAAAATTAACAAATACATACATATGTACATACTACATATATCCATTTATGCAAATAAATGTGACATAAAGTGAAACAGTCATCTAATAACTGGAACAACAAATAACTAACTAGAATAAGAACAAATTTTTAAGAAGTTTTCAACAATCAACTACTAACAAGAATAACCAAACTACAATCAAATTTTCAACATTTTATTTTAAGATTTAGTTGAATCTATTAACTTACTATTAAGTGCATCTACATCCTTTTTCCCTTCCCCTAAAACGAAAATGATTTTCTTTAAATCATATTTATTTAAAAAAATAAATATGATTAAAATTTAACAACAATAACGCAATAGCTATTGACGGTATGCGGTAACTCCTCCGTCACTTTAGCAATTCGACATAGTTACAACAAAACTAACTAATGTCAATTTCTTTTTACTCTATCAAAACTCAATCCTCTATCTCAATTACAATCATAATCTCAATATAAATCAAAAGACTTAACGATTTATTACATACATAAAATAATTTATAATTATTTTCGTTTCACTGGAGGGGGAGTAGATGTAGGGTATTCCACTTTAATATTGTTTACTTTTTGATTGTTATAAAAATTTGAATATCTAACTATTCAAAATGAAAATTTTGATATACTCAAATTTTGTCATCATTCAAGTTATATATTTTCTAAAATAAACTTATAAATTTTTAAATAAATATCGTTTAAATAACTATAGGCATATGTAAAATTATACCCATTTCTCATTTTTAGGTGTCTGCCGTTCATATGCTACTAGATGGAAACACAGCAAAACACTTGGAGCGAGTTTTTTCCAGAGAAGTGTGCATGGAATTCAATGTGGATGGGCTGGGTGCGGATAGCAAAATTAGGCCGAAAATAACCCTGGGCTACGCCATCTCAAGTCCGGGTGTTACCTGAACCGTGGCCATTATGTATCAATACCAAGTGTAAACTCTTCTGCATAGACGTCAAAATTCCAAAATGAGTTTAACACCTGTTTGAGATTGTGGTTAATAACAAGTGTGATATCATAGACATAGTCGTGAAAACTTCAAAGTGAGTTTAGTCACCTGTTTTTAATTTCCTTTTTTGTCTCACTTCTTTCCATCATCCCATCTCTTTCTACCATTAGGTAAAAGATAGGAGCCGCCATGTTGATGTGTGGAGGATGTTAAACAACGCCATTTGCTTTTCTGTTATTCTGTGCTGGCGACATTTTAATATGTGCAGGATGTAAACTAACCGACATTTTAATGTGTGTTGTCAAAAGAAGAGTTCACACTTGGTATTGATACACAATGACCGTGGCAACATGCCACCTTACGCATTTTTTTTGGCGCAGTCTAATGCATTGTGTATAACATAAAGTGTGAAATGTAGCTTTGACAGAAATGTCAAAACACACTTCAACGTCAATCAAAACACACATGCATGTCAAAAATCTGGGTTGCTATTGTGGTTTCTGCAAACCAGGGTTTTGTGCAGGACCGTAAAACAATGAGACAGGGTTCTTGTTTGCAAATAAGTGTTGCTGTGTTGCACAACTTTTCATTCCAATTTGTAAGGAAATTTTTAAGCGAATCTTTCAGCTTACACTTCTATTAGATAAATTTTGCAAAAATATACAAAACTTAAAACGATTAAATTTTATTTATTATACAGGAAAAATTTTAATGTTCGAAATAAGAAACTTTATTAGGCCAGGTACCAACATCAAAGCCGTGAAATTTCGCCAGCATAATGCAATTGTCCTGTCGTGAAATGTTGTTAGCAGTTTTAATTTTTTTGTTGCCTTTTGCAGTACGTTTTTAAATCTTTACAAATTCTAAGAAGTAGCAAACAATTTCTTTATAAATTACAACTCTAAGGCTGGTTTTCATTAGGTCGAAATTTGTCAGATTTCATCGACTTTATCGAGATTCGGTTGCTTATTTGGTAACTGTCTACTTAAGCTGTCAACTGCTAATAAATTAGCTAAAATTATGGGAGGGGGTTCAAAACTCCGTATGGCCTCAGGATCACGAATCCGGAAGCGCTTTTTTAATATTTTGCTTCTCTGAGGAGATATTTGCAATCCAAGTTTCAAGTTTTCATGTGGTTGTTGTATTTACATTATAGTACATTTATACTGCACCAAATTTGGCGAATTTGAATGTGTCATTTAGAACCTGTTTACACTGGCAAATTTGCATTTGGCTTCACCTTCCCTGCAAGAATATTCTACCAGAATACAAAGCCACCGAAAGAAAATGCACCACCTTGATGTTTTAAACACATGTAGAGTAATAATAAATGAAGAATCAAGAAGGCTTCTCTCTTTTCTTAGTGGAACTGGTTCAATATCATAAAAAAAATAGTTGAAATTGTTATTTAGAACTGTGCATAATCCAAAAGTTTTCACACGTTAATTACCCATTAAGGTTCTTGCTGAGCAATTCTAAATGTGGAACACAGGCAGGGTTGCTATTTTGAGGAATTGTGGATTGTATTTTTCAGCGAATGAGGCCAAATGCGATGGAATTCCAAATTTGGAAAATGAAATTTGTATGGAAAAAAGCGCCAAATTTGCAATTTTTCGCCAAATTTACCAAATTTGGTGCTGTGTAAATGTACTGTTGTTGTTGTTGTTGTAACGAAGCGTAGCCCTGCCCAGCGTGTACTTTTCCTTAACCTAAATTGTCATCAATTTCTTCTAACGGGAGTCCTAGGAAACTTGCAGTTTCAACAGGGTTGGACCAGAGGGAGATGGGTGTTAGAAGAGTGGGCTCCGAAGAGCAGATAAATAAATGGTTGGTATTATGGGGTGACGAGCCGCATGCCGGACATTCATTCGGCACGTCAAGGTCTAGTCTGGATAAGTAGGAGTTTAACCTGCTACAGTATCCAGAGCGTAATTGAGCCAGAGTGACCCTTGTCTCTCGAGGAAGATGACGCTCCTCAGCCGCGACGCGAGGTGGTTTGGCGTGCAAAACGGCGTTCAGTGGACAGAGCGAGACATAAGACGCAACGGACGTGTCATGAATGTGCTTCAGGGCCTGCGTATGTACCTTTGGATCAAACGGCGAAAGTGTGAGGTGCCGGATCTCATCAAAATGCTCACGTAGATGTGCCCTTACGGTCCTAGGAGGTGGCTCATACTGTTGTTGTTGTTGTTAACAATGCATTGCCCTGTCTAGAGTGTATGATCATTCCGAAGATCTTCATCAAGCTCTTCTAAGGGGAGTCCAAGGAAACGTGCAGTTTCAACAGGGTTTGTCCAGAGGGACAGAGGGGTTAGAAGAGTAGGTTCAAATGAACAATTGAAGAGATGTAGAGTATCATGGGGGGTCCTACCACATGCAGGGCATGTGTTTGAGATTGTGTCATTAAGTCTGGACAAGTAGGAGTTTAACCTTACACTATATCCAGACCTAAGCTGTGCCAGGGTAACTCTTGTCTCCCTTGGTAAGGTGCGTTCTTCTTCAGCAATATCCGGTGGAGGACTGTTCAGAACGGGGTTCACAGGTAGAGATCCGACAAAAGTATCTACCGACTCGGTGTGGATGTCGGTTAGAGCCCGCTTATGATTCTGCAGATCAAACGGCAAGGTAATATGATGCCGGATCTCATCATAATGTTTACGGAGATGTTTCCTTATGTCTCTCGGGGGCGGATCTATGTCCAAAAGATGACGGTTTGGATGTGCTGGCTTGTGGCAGTTCAGAAGGAATTGCTTGCTCAGCATTTCCGCATGCTCTTTTACATTGAGCAGTTTTGCCTCCTGATGGAGGTGAGACTCGGAAGACATGAGGAGACATCCCGTAGCAGTTCTGATGGCAGTATTTTGGCAGACTTGTAACTTCGTCCAGTTGGTGTTATGTACATTAGGCGACCATATGGGTGCAGCATAGTCAAAGACTGGTCGGCCAATGGCCTTATATGTAGTCAACAACGTTTCTTTGTCTTTTCCCCAAGTACTGCCGGCAAGTGACTTGAGGATCTTGTTGCGACCACGTACCTTTGAGACCATTGCAGACACATGACCAGCAAATGAGAAAGTATTATCCAATGTCATCCCTAATAACTTTGGGTGGCTGACAGTTGGTAGCTTAGTGCCGTCAACGAAAATGTCTAATTCATTTCTCACCTGTTGCGTCCACGTCGTAAAAAGCGTCGCCGTTGATTTAGTCGGAGATATCGTCAGATCTCGCTCTGTGAAAAACCTGGAAAGGTCGCAGAGGTAACCGTTGATTTTATTACAGAGTTCATCAGTATAGGGGCCCTTCCCCGTCGCCATTATTGTACAGTCGTCAGCATAAGAAACGACGGAGACACCCTCTGGTGGTGGGGGCATCTTCGATAGATAGAAATTAAACAGTGTCGGGGATAGGACACCACCCTGTGGCACCCCCTGTCTAATTCGTCTTGGTTTTGATGTTGCGTTTCTAAAGTTGACCGACGCCTGCCGCCCATTCAAGTAATTAGCGGTCCATCTCTTTAACCCATCAGGTATTTGTGTTTCTAATAGATCTTGTATGAGAGTGGCATGGTTGACTGTGTCAAAAGCTTTCGACAAGTCAAGTGCCACTAACACAGTCCTGTGATTTGGTTGGTTTTGATTTAGACCGCTATTTATTTGCGTTGTAATGGCATTGAGTGCGGTGGTGGTGCTGTGCAGCTTACGGAAGCCATGTTGATGATTAGCCAGGTGCAGATTTGCGGTGTAATACGGGAGCAAAATGGACTCTAGCGTCTTCACTACCGGCGACAAAAGTGATATAGGGCGATATGAATCGCCTATGTTTGCCGGCTTTCTAGGTTTTAATAATGGAACCACTCTCGCCTTTTTCCATATTTCAGGAATGACGAAAGTGTTCAGTGAAAGATTGAATAGAGCCGCTAAGTATTTGTGTCCCTCCTGGCCTAGATGTTTCAGCATCTTCATGGCAATGCCGTCGGGGCCGATGGATTTTGAGGGCTTAGCCTGTCTGATGGCTTCCTTGACCTCTGAGGCAGTGATGACAATGGGCGTGTTTTGGTTTTTGTATTTACGCGCCTGTCGCATGGTTCTACGTTTAGCTCTATCGGGTGGGGAATGTAGTACAAATTGTCTACAGAAGGAGTTCGCACATCCCCTAGGGTCCTTCTTCACCCTGTCACCGAAAGTAATATCTACTTTATCCTTGTGTTGTGTTGGATTAGATAGAGCTTTGACCGTAGTCCATAATTTGCCAACACCGTCAGAGAGGTTGCATTGCTCTAGGTGTTGTTTCCATTTGGCCAGTTTGTGTTTATCGACCAACCTACGAATTTCCGCGTTGAGATCCCTTATACGGGGGTCTGCGGGATTGAGACTTCGCACTTCATCTCTTTCTCTAGCCATGGCCGCTGCCTCCGCGGGGAAATTTGGTCTTATTCGAGATATTCGACCCGCAGGAATGAAGCGTCTAGAGGCCAAGTCAATGATGTTGCGGAAGTCTCGTTCGCCTTTGCGTACGTCCGTAGGAATGGATAGAGCAGCCAAGGATTCGTCCGTATATGTCTGAAAACTGTCCCAGTCCGCCTTGGTAAAGTTGATGTATGTACCATGCTCAGGTGTTATAAAGTCCGTCGGTCGTTCGATGGTAATGACTATTGGGAGATGGTCAGACGCCAACGTGAGTATGGGTCGCCAATTGGTGTTGTTCAATAGTCCTGCACTTACGATAGAAATATCTGGCGAACTATAGCAGTTACCCGATACTCTCGTAGGGGCGTCTCCGTTCAATGTACAGAAAGCCGTATCATCTATTTGTTCTGCGAGTACATGCCCCCTACTGTCTGCTGGCAAGTTTGAGTGCCACATATCGTGGTGCGCATTGAAGTCGCCCAGGATCACGCGGTTATCTCCTCGTAATAGCAAGCTAATGTCGGGGTGATAACCGGTGGGGCAACTTGAGACAGGGGGTATGTAGATGTTTATGATTTGCAGATCGACATCTCCTGTACGGATGGTAATACCTTGGCTTTCTAAGATATCATCCGTTCCTTCGATGTCGGTATCAAATAGATGATACTGTACAGAGTTGTGCGTTATGAACGCTAGACCACCTCCCAAACCTCCTGTTACTCTATGACGGTCCTTCCGGTGAATGTTATATCCACCATAGGTAATGAGGTCCGACCTTGGACTGAGCTTGGTTTCTTGGATTGCGGCAAGTTTTATGTCATATTGCGTCATCAAGTTGGTTATCTCTGCGATCTTACCAGTTAATCCGTTACAGTTGTGCTGTAAGATTTGGAAGTGCGCCGGTGGGGTCGATGTCGAGTTAACCAAAGGCGTGAGAGACGGATGTGTTCGCCCAGGTGTTGGTAGGCGAAGACCAAGGCTGTGCCTCAGCCTAGTTAGCTGTGGACCTGGTGTAACCGGGTTGGCTGGCGTCGTAGGCTGAGGCGTGTTACAGCATGGTGCAATGAACGCATCCGTCCAAAGATTCCTGTTCGCGAGCCCAGAGCATAGATGCACGTGGCATTGGCCTAAGCAGTTATTGCATTTGACCGATGACGCGAGCGTGTATAATCTTTGCCGACAAACAGTACACGTCGAGACAGGTGCAAGAAGATGTTGATCCTGACTCACGTGTAAACGGGAGGGGGGGTGTAACGAAACAGACAGAGACTGATGCTCGGAGTTGCTCATGTCTAAACTGCTCCGGTGGGAGCAAGAGTGTTGAGCTGCTGCGCGTGATGTTGACGCCATAAGGCACGAGCAACAGTCTGGAATTTGTGTGGCGGGTATAGCAGAAATGCTGCTAGTCGTTAAGACATTATTATTATTAGTATTGCTACTAGAAGGTGGCGGTAGGGGTGCGCTTGAACGGCGCTTACCGCGGGACGCCCGACGGCGCAAACAGCAAGGGGCCACGAAAGTACTAAAGAAAGTACGGGGTCTGTGGATGTTAGGGTTAAGCCCTGAACATCCAGATTTATGGAGCCATCTCTTACACGAGAAGCATTGCACAGAATGCGACCGTTTAACATATATTTTTTTGCAACAGACACTGCATATCCATTCTTTTGGTCCGGGGTTCGGCTCAACGCCCGCCCGTAACAAAAGAATATCTTGCAGCCCTGCTGCAAGGGGGGAGGATGATAGTTTCGGAATGGGACAAAACATACTAAACAGGGTTACATTGAAAGTGACAGTCCTTGGCCGAGGTAAAACCCCGGGTGGTTCCACTGCGCAGAGATCCATGGCGATGTCCTGGGTTTTCTGCTCTGAGAAGTGACTGTACATAGGTGGCTCATACTCAAGCAGTAGTCTGTTGGGATGTTGTGGTTTGCAACAGTTCAACAGGTACTGCTTGTTTAGCATTTCATTGTGCTCCAAAACTGGGAGCATTTCCACCTCATGATGTAAATGATGTTTTGGAGACATAAGGACGCATCCCGTGGCGGTTCTGAGTGCGGTATTTTGGCAGGCCTGCAGTCTTTTCCAATGAACCTCAGCAAGCCCCGGCGACCATATCGGCGACGCGTAATTCAGGATCGGCCGACCAATTGCTTTATAGGTTGCCAGCAACGTTTCTTTGTCTTTACCCCAAGTGCTGCCGGCTAGCGACTTGAGAATTTTGTTGCGGCTTTGTAGCTTAGAGACAATTGCGGTTGAATGAGCAGCGAATTTGTGCATGGGGTCGAAAGTTACCCCTAAGATTTTGGGGTGAGAGACAGTAGGTAATTTTTGATCGCCTACGTAGATTTCTAACTCCATGCCAACTTGCGCCGTCCAGGTCGTGAATAGTGTCGCCGAGGACTTCGTTGGCGACAATGTCAGGCTCCGGGCAGTGAAAAACTCAACAAGAGAGGGGAGATAACCATTGATCCTGGAGCATAGCTCATCAACGGAAGTGCCAGAAGCCAGGATCGAACAATCGTCTGCGTAAGAGACAATCGAGACTCCATCTGGTGGGGAAGGAAGCCTCGAAATATAAAGATTAAACAGAAGCGGGGAAAGGCCACCACCCTGCGGTACCCCTTGTTTAATCTTTCTCGGTTTTGATTTTTTGTTTCTGAAAACTACAGACGATTGACGACCACTCAGATAATTGGCGGACCAACGCTTAAGACAGGGGGGGAGCGATGAATCTTCCAAATCGGATACCAGTTGTCCATGATTTACTGTGTCAAAAGCTTGAGACAGGTCAAGAGCAACTAGAACCGTCCTGTGATGAGGGCTTTTCTGGTTGAGTCCGTCAGTTATCTGAGTGTTAATGGCATTTAGAGCAGATGTTGTGCTCCGTATTTTTCTAAAGCCATGTTGGTGCTCGGCTAACCTCAACTTTGATGTGTAAAGAGGAAGTAATACCGCCTCCAATGTCTTCACTACTGGCGAGAGGAGCGATATCGGACGATAAGACTCCCCTAGGTTAGCTGGCTTGCCAGGCTTTAGTAGTGGGACCACGACTGCCTGTTTCCATTTTTCAGGTATGACAGAAGTGGCCAGGGACAAATTGAAGACGGTAGTGAGGTATTTTACTCCCTATGTACAGTCACTTCTCAGAGCAGAAAACCCAGGACATCGCCATGGATCTCTGCGCAGTGGAACCACCCGGGGTTTTACCTCGGCCAAGGACTGTCACTTTCAATGTAACCCTGTTTAGTATGTTTTGTCCCATTCCGAAACTATCATCCTCCCCCCTTGCAGCAGGGCTGCAAGATATTCTTTTGTTACGGGCGGGCGTTGAGCCGAACCCCGGACCAAAAGAATGGATATGCAGTGTCTGTTGCAAAAAAAATATATATTAAACGGTCGCATTCTGTGCAATGCTTCTCGTGTAAGAGATGGCTCCATAAATCTGGATGTTCAGGGCTTAACCTTAACATCCACAGACCCCGTACTTTCTTTAGTACTTTCGTGGCCCCTTGTTGTTTGCGCCGTCGGGCGTCCCGCGGTAAGCGCCGTTCAAGCGCACCCCTACCGCCACCTTCTAGTAGCAATACTAATAATAATAATAATAATGTCTTAACGACTAGCAGCATTTCTGCCATACCCGCCACACAAATTCCAGACTGTTGCTCGTGCCTTATGGCGTCAACATCACGCGCAGCAGCTCAACACTCTTGCTCCCACTGGAGCAGTTTAGACATGAGCAACTCCGAGCATCAGTCTCTATCTGTTTCTTTTTTACACCCCCCCTCCCGTTTACACGTGAGTCAGGATCAACATCTTCTTGCACCTGTCTCGACGTGTACTGTTTGTCGGCAAAGATTATACACGCTCGCGTCATCGGTCAAATGCAATAACTGCTTAGGCCAATGCCACGTGCATCTATGCTCTGGGCTCGCGAACAGGAATCTTTGGACGGATGCGTTCATAGCACCATGCTGTAACACGCCTCAGCCTACGACGCCAGCCAACCCGGTTACACCAGGTCTACAGCTAACTAGGCTGAGGCACAGCCTTGGTCTTCGCCTACCAACACCTGGGCGAACACATCCGTCTCTCACGCCTTTGGTTAACTCGACATCGACCCCACCGGCGCACTTCCAAATCTTACAGCACAACTGTAACGGATTAACTGGTAAGATCGCAGAGATAACCAATTTGATGACGCAATATGACATAAAACTTGCCGCAATCCAAGAAACCAAGCTCAGTCCAAGGTCGGACCTCATTACCTATGGCGGATATAATATTCACCGGAAAGACCGTCATAGAGTAACAGGAGGTCTGGGAGGTGGTCTAGCGTTCATAACGCACAACTCTGTACAGTATCATCTATTTGATACCGACATCGAAGGAACGGATGATATCTTAGAAAGCCAAGGTATTACCATCCGTACAGGAGATGTCGATCTGCAAATCATAAACATCTACATACCCCCTGTCTCAAGTTGCCCCACCGGTTATCACCCCGACATTAGCTTGCTATTACGAGGAGATAACCGCGTGATCCTGGGCGACTTCAATGCGCACCACGATATGTGGCACTCAAACTTGCCAGCAGACAGTAGGGGGCATGTACTCGCAGAACAAATAGATGATACGGCTTTCTGTACATTGAACGGAGACGCCCCAACGAGAGTATCGGGTAACTGCTATAGTTCGCCAGATATTTCTATCGTAAGTGCAGGACTATTCAACAACACCAATTGGCGACCCATACTCACGTTGGCGTCTGACCATCTCCCAATAGTCATTACCATCGAACGACCGACGGACTTTATAACACCTGAGCATGGTACATACATCAACTTTACCAAGGCGGAAGTTTTCAGACATATACGGACGAATCCTTGGCTGCTCTATCCATTCCTACGGACGTACGCAAAGGCGAACGAGACTTCCGCAACATCATTGACTTGGCCTCTAGACGCTTCATTCCTGCGGGTCGAATATCCCGAATAAGACCAAATTTCCCCGCGGAGGCAGCGGCCATGGCTAGAGAAAGAGATGAAGTGCGAAGTCTCAATCCCGCAGACCCCCGTATAAGGGATCTCAACGCGGAAATTCGTAGGTTGGTCGATAACCACAAACTGGCCAAATGGAAACAACACCTAGAGCAATGCAACCTCTCTGACGGTGTTGGCAAATTATGGACTACGGTCAAAGCTCTATCTAATCCAACACAACACAAGGATAAAGTTGATATTACTTTCGGTGACAGGGTGAAGAAGGACCCTAGGGGATGTGCGAACTCCTTCTGTAGACAATTTGTACTACATTCCCCACCCGATAGAGCTAAACGTAGAACCATGCGACAGGCGCGTAAATACAAAAACCAAAATACGCCCATTGTCATCACTGCCTCAGAGGTCAAGGAAGCCATCAGACAGGCTAAGCCCTCAAAATCCATCGGCCCCGACGGCATTGCCATGAAGATGCTGAAACATCTAGGCCAGGAGGGACACAAATACTTAGCGGCTCTATTCAATCTTTCACTGAACACTTTCGTCATTCCTGAAATATGGAAAAAGGCGAGAGTGGTTCCATTATTAAAACCTAGAAAGCCGGCAAACATAGGCGATTCATATCGCCCTATATCACTTTTGTCGCCGGTAGTGAAGACGCTAGAGTCCATTTTGCTCCCGTATTACACCGCAAATCTGCACCTGGCTAATCATCAACATGGCTTCCGTAAGCTGCACAGCACCACCACCGCACTCAATGCCATTACAACGCAAATAAATAGCGGTCTAAATCAAAACCAACCAAATCACAGGACTGTGTTAGTGGCACTTGACTTGTCGAAAGCTTTTGACACAGTCAACCATGCCACTCTCATACAAGATCTATTAGAAACACAAATACCTGATGGGTTAAAGAGATGGACCGCTAATTACTTGAATGGGCGGCAGGCGTCGGTCAACTTTAGAAACGCAACATCAAAACCAAGACGAATTAGACAGGGGGTGCCACAGGGTGGTGTCCTATCCCCGACACTGTTTAATTTCTATCTATCGAAGATGCCCCCACCACCAGAGGGTGTCTCCGTCGTTTCTTATGCTGACGACTGTACAATAATGGCGACGGGGAAGGGCCCCTATACTGATGAACTCTGTAATAAAATCAACGGTTACCTCTGCGACCTTTCCAGGTTTTTCACAGAGCGAGATCTGACGATATCTCCGACTAAATCAACGGCGACGCTTTTTACGACGTGGACGCACCAGGTGAGAAATGAATTAGACATTTTCGTTGACGGCACTAAGCTACCAACTGTCAGCCACCCAATGATACACAATGGTCTAATGTAATTACAACAACCACATGAAAACTTGAAACTTTGATTGCAAATAGCTCATCAGAGAACAAAATATTAAAGAAGCGCTTCCAAATTCGTAATCCTGGGGCCAACCTACATCTTTTGAGCTCTCTCCGATAATTTTAGCTAATTTATTAGCAGTTGACAGCTAAACTATACAATTACCTACATTTTGATGTACCTGCATAGAAATCATAAAAACACGAAGAAAGGAAAGCTGCTACAACTCGCACACATTCCGCACACTCGCTACATAATATAGTAGTCTACTTCAACTTCTTGGGTCCAAATTGTTGGTGTGCACACACTTTTTACAATTTGTTGCACATGGATGATTAAAGGGTATTAGTTTCCTTTAGGGGACAACTCCTAATAAATTAGCTAAAAATATGGGAGATACCTCAAAAGACGCGTTTTGGCCTCAGGATCACGAATCCGGAAGCGCTTTTTTAATATTTCGCTTCTCTGCAGAGATATTTCAATTCAATTCAATTCCGTTTATTAAGTCAATGATTTTATAAATCTTACAGACTAGAAGTACAAATCCAAATCATAAGCAAACTTAAATATAAGTAGAATATAAGCATAAACTGTTAAACATAATACAAAGCAAGTTTAGAGACAAAACATGATCTCGGAAGTGCGAAATCTAGATCAAGACTATGAAAAATGTTATTAAATTCTGCGAGAGCCCTCGAGATGGGATTAAAATTATAGTAGTTAGCACGGATTATCTTGATATGAAAAGGATATTGCGCGCGGAGGTTTCTGCACGGCATATTAAAACTTATTAGAGATAAAAGTTCCGGACAGTTAACCGAGCCACAAATTAGATCATATATGAACATCAAAGTATGAATAGAACGCCTGGACGCCAGAGACTTCATGCTAATGAGGGCACAACGGGCACTGTAAGATGGCAAAGGATCAGTGAAACGGAGCGGTTGAACAGCAAATCTACTAAAACTTCTTTGTACTCTTTCAATTCTCTGCGAATGAACAGCATAAATCGGATTCCAAATTATGGAGGCATATTCTAGTTTCGAGCTCACTAGACTATCATATAAAGTTTTTCTAGTGTATGGATCTTTGAAATCTTTGGCATATCGCCGCAAAAAAGCCAAGTTGGAGTAAGCCTTGGGTAAAATGCAACTTATGTGATTCGAAAATGTAAATCGCGAGTCAAACATTACTCCAAGATCAACAAACTCACTAACAGAAGAAAGGTTGTCATCAAAAAGTTTATAGGTAGACATATGAGCATTGAGGTTTTTCGTGAGCTTCATATGGAAGGATTTTTTTATGTTAAGACGTAAATTATTCACAAGGCTCCAATTAGCTAAATTATTAAGATCTTCCTGCATCAGGACTACATCTGAGAAACTGGCAATGGTTCTGAAAATTTTTAAATCATCTGCATAGAGCAGATACTTGGAATTCCTAAAACAAGATCCTATATCATTAATGAATAGAAGGAAAAGAATAGGCCCGAGAATGCTTCCCTGAGGAACTCCAGATGTGGCTTCGAATGAATAAGATTTTGTGTTCTCAATCTCCACAAAGGAGATTCTATTGGTGAGATAAGATCTCAACCAACATAAAAAAGTAGAATGGAACCCCATTTTTTCGAGCTTGTAAAATAATATACTGTGAGTAACAGTATCAAATGCCTTAGCAAAGTCAGTATAGACAACATCTACTTGTAGGCCAGTTTTAAATGACGAAACGCAAAATTGTGAAAAAGAAGCTAGGTTCGTAACAGTGGACCGACCACTAAGAAAGCCATGTTGACATTCATCTATGGATCCTTTGATTGCAAATAATAACTCCTCTTTGACCACCTTCTCGAAAAGTTTCGAGCAGTTAGAAAGTTTCGAGATCGGTCTATAATTAGCTACATTATTCTTGTTTCCTGATTTAAAAATTGGTGTGATTGAGGCTATTTTCCATCGATCAATAAAAACACCACACGCTAACGAAAAATTAAAAATGTATTTCAAAGGCTTACAAAATGACAAACTGCATTTCTTCAATATAAATGACGAGAATCCGTCAGGATCACATTTTAATGAGGTTTCAAGAGCCGCAATACCATTGATTACGTCAATTTCCGAGATTGACAAAGACCCAAAACAGACCGTTTTCTCAACATCGGCACAGAAACTGCTAGCCGTGCTTGAAACAAAATTGGATTTGAAGAAATCAGCAAACAGGTTTACAGAATCTAGTAAGCAATTAGAAGATACACCGCAGTATGACATACAAACCGGAATATTGGAACAACCCTTCTTAGAACGTATGTATTTCCAGAAGGCTTTAGGGTTTTCCTTCAACTCGATTTCATATCTGGAAATATATTGCTTGTATAAAAATTTATCAAGTACATTAAAATTTTTACTATAGCGTAAATATATTTCCTTATGGAGAACATTATTGGAAGATTTATACATTTTAAAATATTTATTCCTAAGATTCTTCAGTTTCTTGAGACGTTTGGTATACCATGGAAGTTTATGAGTCCGCCCGGGGAGTAAAGTAAGATTATTATTAAAAATTGCATATATATTTCCCAGAAAAGCATCGAAGCATTCCGCTACACTTTTCGAATCGAAAATTGTTAGCCAATCCACTTGAAGAATATCCGCATTTAGGGAGTCGAAATCAGCATCACGGAAATTAAAACTATTATATTTAAACTATTATATTTGCAATCAAAGTTTCAAGTTTTCATGTGGTTGTTGTAATATTATTAGACTGTCCCTGAAAACGTGCAAAAAAGGTCGCGCCGTGGCGGTAGCGCGGCCGAAGGCCGCCAACTCAAAAAGGTGTTTCGCACATAAATACCATGGATTCCGCCCCAATTTTGGTATCGGACCCGGGTCATTTTTCGGTTTTTTGACCATAACTTTTCACTAAAACAAGAAATTAAAAAAGCGCTTCCGGATTCGTGATCCTGAGGCCAAAACGCGTCTTTTGAGGTATCTCCCATATTTTTAGCTAATTTATTAGGAGTTGTCCCCTAAAGGAAACTAATACCATACTTTCCTTGTCTTGAACTTTAGGCTTTACATTTTGAATGGTGTCCACAGGCTCGACCTCCAATGTGATGGTCTTGCCGGGTTTTTGGCGAAAATTTGCATTTTGTTCGTTTTTCCTACGTACAAATTAAAAACAAAAAACTATGCATTATGAATTCGCAATTATCAAAACAAAGTGAGCAAGAGCTGGTAACAATGCGCGGCATCTCGATATTGCGCTGTTGGTGTTGCAAAATACTGGGAATGGCATAGTGGTGCTGGACCGACTAAAGGCTGATTTACACGGGTTGATTTTCTGTTCGACTTTTTATTAAACCTTCAAATACATGGCATGCATCGATCGGATTGCTACTTAGGCTAGGATCACACTGGAACCGACTTCGGCCGTCTGGCAGCAATTACACTTACACACACAAGTGTTTTAAATGAGCTCTGCGATTTCATCCGATTTCACCCGAATGTAAACAAACTTTGGCCGCCCGATAAAATAGAACGTGCTCGGATAAAGAAGTCAGCGGCAGTGTGAGCGTAGCCTTACAGGGTTGATTTTGTTTATTCGTTCAAAAGTTATCAAGGGTCAAAGTTCATTTGAAGCATTTTTAAAATCAAACATTATTCGAATATTACAAAAGCGCTTCCGGATTCGTAATCCTGGGGCCAAACCCCGTCTTTTCAGCTATCTCGCAAAATTTTAGCTAATTTATTAGCAGTTGGCCTCTAAAGGAAACCAATACCCTGATCGAAAATTCGACGAATAAAATCTGGAGGGGGTCGTGGGTTCGCTAGCCCCGTATCCCCATCCTTAAATTTCGAGGACGCCCCTGACAATATACCGCCTTTACCTCAGTTTTTTCAATTTCCTTTCCATCGGTGCATATTTCATTCAAATCAGTCAAACGGTTCGCTCACAGGAGGTTCCTAAAGTTTTTCATTTGGCGTATTCATAGATTATTTATACATAAGCTTCGTTTCTTTCCTGCAATAGGGGATTTTTCGTCCAGCAGAAACTAGCAAGCAGGAACAGCTGATCGGTGACATAGCAAAACAACAACAAAAAATGTAAATTCAAATTGTTAGCCAATCAGAAACGTAACCGCTGTTTTGTTTGCAAGTTTCTGCTGAACCCTGTTCGACGAAAAATTTGCAGAAATGAGATTTTGACAGCTTTTTACAAGACTCTCTTCTGCTGACAGTTCTTTGCTGGAGATTTCAAGAAACAAAGCTATAAGCTTCGTTTTTTTCCTGCTAATTATGAATAGTTATTCCTGAAAAAGCGTTTCTTGATCAAAAATAGCAGCGAATCCAGCAGCTTTTTAACATTTAATTGAGAGATAGAGCGCCAATTCGCTGCAAGTAATTGCTGGAGATTTTTCGTCCAGCAAAAACTAGCAAGCAGGAACATCTGATCGGTGACATAGCAAAACAACAACAAAAAATGTAAATTCAAATTGTTAGCCAATCAGAAACGTAACCGCTGAAATGAGATTTTGACCGCTTTTTACAAGACTCTCTTCTGCTGACAGTTCTTTGCTGGAGATTTCAAGAAACAAAGCTATAGATAGATTCAAGAGATAATTAAAAAATCGACATTGTATACAGCACTAATAAATAAATTACTGTTTTTATTCTAGCTGCAGTTCACAAATATTCTGCTCATGCGGAAACGGAAATAAGAACCGAACTTCAGGTGGTCAAGAAATGGCAATTTAGAGCTGTCTGGTACGACAAGCAAAGAAGTGATCAATCGTAATCAAACCAAGAAGAAGCATGCGATCCGAGTACATCCACTAGTGCATAGACTTTTTATTTTGTATGGCATTATTTAGTTTTTTTTTTTTTTTTTGGTATTGGTGCTTGAACTTTTAATTTCTATTTTTTTTAAAAAGTATAATATTTAATTAATTTGAATAACAGTACATATTATCCGTACATTATCATCATGAATTGAAATAAAAAAAAAAGTTTTATATTTAAGTTATATCCGACGACACTGAATTTTTTATTCCATAATTATAAGACAACATATATTTATTTTAAGTTAACTTTTTAAATATGTACATAAATGTTCAAAAACAATAAGCACAAGTTCTGAATTATCTTGATGTTTCATGAATTGAGTGCTATATTTAAACTACATATATTCTACTTAAAGACTGAATGAATTTTTTTATCCCATAATTAAATATAAGAAAACATTATTTTGTTCTTAGTTCTAAACGGTTTTAAAAACATGTTTTGAGATTTATATTAAGTTAAATTTTTAAATATGTACACAAATGTATCAAAAACAATAAGCGCAAGTACTGAATTATCATGAAAGACTGTTGCAAGTGCAAACAATGAATTTTTTTAACCCATAAGAATAAGACGATTTTTTGATTTATTTCTAAATGGCTTTGAAACTGAATTAGTGATCTTTTTTTAAGTTTAAACTTTTAAAGTATTTATATAAATATATAAAAAAAGCAAAAGTACTGAATTGTCTTGATGTTCCATTGAAAATGAATTTGTGATATGTTTTATGGAATAATGTGACAGACAAAAATTATAGCTATAAGTAAATGTAAAAATTTTCAATAATGCTGCCTCTTGATTTAAGATGCGATATGTACATATGGATATGCTAAGAATTTTTTGAGGTGTTTTGCGCCTTAAATATAGAATTTAAGACATAGCGGATATTACCAAAAAGACTGATACGTATTTTTGTATTCCTATGAATAAAGAAAATGGATTTTTATAAATTTTTTGTTTGATTGTGGATGCTCTTGATAGATGGTCTCTCGTGAGTACTCCAAGGAGTACTCTGACCGTAGATACTCCAAAGAGTGACAACATTGGAGTACATTCCAAAGTACTCCGGTCATATATACTCCAAGGTAAATACTCCAAGGAGTAACGACATTGGAGTACATTGCAAAGTACTCTGACCATAGATACTCCAAGGAGTAGCAACATTGGGGCACATTGCAAAGTACTCTGATAGTAAATACTCCAAGGAGTAACGACATTGGAGTACATTGCAAAGTACTCTGACAGTAGATACTCCAAGGAGTATTAACATTGGAGTAGTTTGCTAGGTGTTCTGACAGTAGATACTCCAAAGAGTAACAACATTGGAGTACATTGCAAAGTACTCTGACAGTAGGTACTCCATGGAGTTTCAGAAACAAAGCGAAGGTTCGACTAGGTGGTCCAGTCCTAGGACATCGCAATGTTAATTGGAGCACAATTTTTATATGAAAAAGGATTACATTTGGAGTACTCTCGTGCTACAATTGGAGTAGTCTTTGGATAGGAAATAGAGTACTCTCGATTTTTGCAGGGTACCCAATTCAAAAAAAAAATTTAAAATCGATTTTTGTTTATTAAAAATACTGATTTTAAAAAATACTTTAAATTTTGCACTTACACGGTTTTGCACCCAAAATGATAATACATCAAATGAAAGGTAATTAATTACCTACCCAATGGAAGAAAAATTGGAAAATCTGTTAATTAGTTTTTGAGAAATTTTGATTTCAAAAAACGCTTTAAATGAACTTTGACCCTTAATAACTCTTGTTGTTGATGTTTGCCCCAAACAAAATTTATATATTTATACTCACCTCAATGATATCTATCAATTTTGACCTTTTTTTTTAATGTGGGAATTGGAGCTATTATGCATTTATACCGAAAAAACATCGATAGTGCGCCACAAAAAAACTATCGATATTATCGATAATGTCATCGACTGCTTTCCAGCTCTATATTGAAGTGTTGTTGTATGTACTCCTCTCTTATCAAAAAAGTTGTAAAACAAATGGTTTGCCTTAAATATCGAAGTTGCGACTGAAATAACATATTTTGTATTATCATTGCATAGTTGACTGTTGGAGGTTAAAAAAGTTCATTGGCTTGAAATTGCACCAGTGTTATAATTGAAATTTATATATACATAATTCCTTAAACGGCTGCGCTATGGCTGATTTACCAGTAGTTCTACAAAAGCTTTTCAGGTAAGTATAAAACTACGTGGCACCCCACTTTTTTCTTTCAAAATACGCGTCTCGGTGCCAGGAGACTTCTGCCCAAAGATAACTTGATCCGAAACTTATTGCTCTCTGAGAGCGCTCTAATTGAGTAATTTTTTTATAACAGTGTCCAGTGGTGCCAGTATTGCGAAGATAGTATATGGGCATTTTGATTTAAACTTTGGTTATTTTGCCTTCTTCACATTAAGGGCCGCTTGTATAAAATCTGATAACGACTAACCGGAGTTTAATTGACGTATTTTGTATGGTTAGCTGTCAAGCTAATCACCGATTAGGCTTAATCGGCTTTTATGCAAGTGGCCCTAAGTCATGTAAATGTGCCAAGAAAAGGTTTACTTTATGAATATTTTTCGGTATTAGTTTCCTTTGGGGGTCAGCTGGTAATAAATTAGCTAAAATTATGGGAGATAGCGGGGAAATTTTAGTATAGACTCGCACAGCTAGAAAAAAACGGTTTTTTCAGGAGGATAGAGGGGCTTTTTCTGAACACAAATATATAATCTTAGCGTAAGGAGCGTTATATTTACTGAGATAATGGTTTTTGAAGTTTTGCAAATTTTGCATGGCACTATAGGTAACTAACGCACAATTTTTTAAATTTAACGCATTTTTCCGCATAATGGTACCATCACACTTATGAATTGCATATGGTTAACAGAAAATAATATTTTCACAAAATTATAAATTTTTACCATCGCACAGCTATACACAGATATTTCCAAAATGTATTCAACAAAGTGTGCTTGACAGTTAAATATTTTCTCTTGTAAGGGGCTATAATGTCAAACGAATGTAAACAAATGAATTACATAATCCTTTATGGTGCACCACATGTAAATTGGGTATCATTTTCTATTCTTTAATATTAGCAATAATTTACTCTTATACCATCCGCGTTTTTGTAAAAATTGTTTGGTTACAGTTTTCTTACCTTAGCTTACAAAACAGTTGAATTCCAACCGTTCTTCACTGGCACCGAAGTTTTTTTCACTACCAATAAAATACTTCTAAATTTGCTACCGAATATTCCCTGCAAACCAGATACCGGCTAGCAACCAAGTTAAATAGTTGGTTTCATTAATTTTTCATACGGTTACCGAAGTAGCTAATTTTGTTCAGGGCGTGTGAAAATTTTAACCATATATATACTTTGCCTCTCCCTTGCACTTGTTGAATTTTCCATTTGCTATAAAGTATTCCTGCACTCTTCAAAATAAAAAATTTCCCTTTCAAACTCTGGCTAATGTTTTGGTTAAAATGTAGTTAACAGCCATTTGTTAAAGTCGTCAATGTTTTGGCTAACATGTTGTTAATAGTATTTGTTGACATGGTTATGGAAACTGCTAGCATGTGGCTAAAATTATGCTATGAAACAGTAAATGTTTTGGTTAACATGCTGTTAAAATTATTCTTTGAATAAGTCAACAAACAAGCTAGCATATGGTTAACATATGTAGTTGAATCGGTTACCGAACCAGCTAGCATTTGGTTAACATTTATAATTGAATAGGTTACCAAACCAGTTACCAAAACGGTTACCGCTAAAAGAAGAATGCTTACCTAATTTTTCCAAAAAAAAATGCACAATTTCTATACATACATATGTACATATTTTATTATTTATTTAAAAATATATTTCATTTTACACATATTTATACATACTAAGAACTTAATACTAACTAAATTTAAGCCTCCTCTACAACAATTAAGGAATCATCTCCATAAGCACTATGACGAGGACATATCATCATACAAATAAGGCATCTGAGCGTGGAAGTCCACCTTTGCCAGCAATGGCTTCTTAAAAAATGGCGAATTTAGTCGTAGCGCAGTTCTCCATTGCAATTGAGGAATCGCATCCGGAAGCGCTACGCCTAAGAAGCCATTTCATGCAAAGGTGGACTTGCAGGCTCAAGTACTGTATTTGTATGATAATACGTCCTCGTGGTAGTCCTGCATTCTGTATCATCATTTTTTTCATGCGGCGGAAATTCACCTGGGACGATGTATGTACCAATAACGTTGAGAAATGCGACGCAGTGGGCATAAGTTGAGTGATATTGGGCCAGTAACCAACAACATACGAGAGCTCAATAGCTTCAGCAGTACAAAACGTTTGCCTTGATGGCGTCCAGACAACAATATTAACACACGACCAGGTACCAGGTTTTGGCGAATGTTGAGCTTGTGGTTGCTGAAGAATGCTTTGGTTGGGCGTTTCTTAACAAAGCGATTAGATGAGTCATTTGCTTTGGGCTTCTTCAAGTAAACAGCACGTTCACCACCTTCACCGCCACTTTTGGGACCATTTATTTCCTTAAAAAGAAACATTAGTTTAAAAAATTCAAATTAAAAAAAGGAAAAATTTTCCGCTTGCCTTTTTTCGTTTTTTTTTCTTCATTTGACAAATAAAATTAATTTTATGCAGACAGCTGGCTTGTTGTCAACATTTGGGATATTTTTACAGTGGGTCGTGCTGTTTCATTTGCACTCATAATATTAGGTATTGTACAAAATCAAAAATATTTTCTCTTTCTGGCAGAACGTTTGCACATTAACCCTAAAACGGACTTTTGGTATTTATAGGCCCACATTTTAATTTAATTCAGAACAATTTTTTTTTGATTGCTTAAGGTTAACATAATTTTGGGAAATTTGTCAAATAAAAAATGTGTGTGTGTTTGCAATGCGGTTAGCAGTGGTTTGCAGGGTTCTTTCGTATTGCTTATTTGAATTAAAGGTAAAATATAAATATTGAAAATTTAAAACAAAAGTTACTTTATAAATTTGTTAATAAAAGTTTATAAACGGAAAATTTTTTTTCAAAATAGTTTTCCGTTTGAATACATTTTGGATATTTCACAACAAATTTGTTGTCAAAGAAGGATGTTGCCACACTTAAAAAAAAAATAAAAAAAAAAACATATTTTTTAAAGAATACTTCACCCAAAAAAAGAAAATGCAAAATTTTCACGGTTCAACACCTTTCCGCGTAGGCGGCCTTCGGCCGCGCTTATTTAAAATAACCCTGGGCTACGCCATCCCATGTCCGGACGTGTGCACCAACTGCGGCTACCGCCCCAGTGAGTACTTCTGCGTAGTAAACCCATTTGGCGGAGTCCGGACGTGTGCTCTAACCGTGGCTACCGCCACGGTGAGTCCTACTGCGTAGTACACCCATTTATTTTAGTATAGGTGAGGCTTGCAAACCCTATTCCAATACTTAATTGGTGCGCATGAAAAGTATTGTAAGCCTTATTATTTTTTATTAAAATTTTTTGGATGTGGCAACACTCTTTCAATGTCAAAAAGAGTACATACATATATATACATACAAAAAAAGCATGCAAAATTTACTAACTTTAACAACGTTTTACCGGAGAACTATAAACCGCCTGACTTAAGACCTATATATTTGTGATCTGGAGAACTCCCTCTTTCGTTCCATACCAAAAACAGTCCAAAATTCGTGCGAGTCTAAACTAAATCGCACCCAAAGTTATGGTCAAAAAACCGAAAAATGACCCGGGTCCGATATAGGGTTGCCACATGGCCTGGAATGAGCTTGATTGTCAAGATTTTTTTGGTCCAGTCAAGTGTCAAGATAAAATTTAATTTGTCCAGTTAATTTTTAAAATTAAAAAAATTCAATATTAAAAAATATGTATCATCATTTACTAAACACCAAACCCAAAAACTAATTCTTATTTTATTCCAATATCAATAATTCATTGCAATCGATAACCAAAAAAGTATCAACACTTGTAGTTTCCCACCTAACTCACCATTGACTTATTGCTTGTTTTTGCCCACCACTAAAAAAATACAACATTAAACAGCTGATTGAAATTAAGCGTAAATTTTTCTGATGCGTATTGTAAACTTAAATTGTTTAATGTTATATTCGTTTAAAAATTTAAATTAATGTTACAATATATTGAGCCTTTTGTCGTTCATTTACCATGGAAAATAACGAAGATGCCGGAACTTCAAAAAAAGGAAGATATACAACATTCTGCGATAGATGGATTGAAGAAGCAGAATATAGCAAATGGATTAAAAAAAAAGATGATTATACCGCATTTTGCAAATTATGCCAAATTGATATTTCTATAAAATATGAAGGAAGTCGAGCATTACGCAAACATGCCCAAGCAAAACGGCATATGAAATTAGCATTGTCTCAAAAATTGTCACACAGCATGCTGAACTTCACTGTTCCGGCAGACTCAAAGGAGGATTCAGGGCTGAACTTATGTCCGTTTTTCACAATGTTGTTCACGGGCTTAGTTACAACAGCTTAGACTGTCAATTAAAACTAAGTTCTTCAATATTTTGCGACAGTAAAATTGCTAATAAAATAAGTTGTGGCCGTACCAAAGCAGCAGCTATAACACGCAACGTATTGGCACCATACGCACAAGAAACAGTAACTGATGCATTAAAAGAAAGTTTTTACTTTTCGGTAAGCAGCGACGCATCAAATATTGGAAACGTGAAAACGTATCCATATGCCGTTCAATATTTCGATGCTGAAACAGGAATACAACAGAAAATTTTAGATTTTTATGAAGACCCAAAAGAGGCTGCCAAAGACATTTTTGGCAATATCGTAAGAATAACAACTGAAAATAACCTTAACATTCAGCAAATTGCAGCATACAGTGCGGATAATGCGGCAGTTAATTACGGTGTTCATAATTCCGTATATAAAAAACTTAAAGAGGTAAACCATAAAATTATAAAGGCAAATTGCAATTGCCATGTAATAAATAACTGCATCAAAAAGGCTTTAAATGCTTTATCTGTCGACGTAGAAAACATTGTAATTAAAACCTTCAATGAATTTAGCTCATCAGCTTTGTCAAATGAAAAGTTAAAGGAATGTTTTGAATTTGCATGTATAGAATACAAGCATCTACTTCGGCATGTTCCCACTCGATGGCTTTCCCTTTTGCCAGCAATTGACCGATTATTACATTCTTGGCCTGCGGTTAAAAGGTACTTTTTACAAAAAGGGGAAAACAACTGCAGAAAAGAAATCTGGAAATTTGTATCGTATGGAATGTCAGATACTGAACTAAATAATGCGGATGAAGAATGCATTTCTGAAGGTTTATCAGAGGCGTATTTGTATTTTATTCATAATGTAATGCATGAATTCCAATCAGCTATACTAGCGCTTGAAAATGATTCTTGTACAATAATGGAACTTCACAGCATAATGAGTAAACTTATAAATAGTCTTCAAAACCGAAAAAAGGATTGTTTCTATGGAAGTCGGGTTTTGGTTATTTTTAAAAATATTTCAAACAATGATGTTGAAGCATTCAAATTAGAAGCAAATCAATTTTTAACAAATGCTATTTCATACTTGGAGCAACGATATGATTTCGGAGATGAATCAATTTACAAACACATATCAGTTTTAAATCTGAAACAATCTCTTTTGTCATGGGATACATTAGCAGAGCTTCCAAAAATTTTACAGATATCAAATTCTATTGATAATGATATGTTATATACAGATTATTGCTGTCTTCGAGAAGTATTTGATCAATTGCCAAAAGATATTCCGCTTGACAAAATATGGTCTTACTTTTTCAAAAAATGTGATAAAAATAACTTGATAAATATATTTAAATTGATCTCGTTTATTTTTTCTATTCCAACTAGTAATGCTTTTTGTGAAAGAACTTTTAGTACATTAAACGATTTATATTCTAAGGATAGGAATAGAATGGCATTTGACCTTATAAAGGCTGAATTGTTAATAAGACAAAACTTACATGAAAAATGTAAAAATTTTCAAAATTTTTTGCTAACGCCTAAAGGAACAGAACTAGTCAAGTCTGTTACTAAAAGTACAAAGTATATATGGAAAAATTAATATAGTTAAATGTGGATTAAATATAGACGTATATTGAATTGTAATACGCTTTTGTTTTTTTTAAGCTTTTGTATAATTTGTTATGTTCTTATGTTTTTTTTTAAATAAAATGTAGCAGTTTTCTGCTCATTTATACGTTCGCGTTAGAACTAGTTAAGTCTGTTACTAAAAGTACAAAGTATATATGGAAAAATTAATATAGTTAAATGTGGATTAAATATAGACGTATATTGAATTGTAATACGCTTTTTTTTTAAGCTTTTGTATAATTTGTTATGTTCTTATTGGTTTTTTTTTAATAAAACTTGGCAGTTTTTCTGCTCATTTATACGTATGCGTTATTTTGATTGTCAAGATATTTTTTTGAAATCAAGCTCATTTTAGGTGAGTGTCAAGCTGGCTGGCTTTTGGGATGTGGCAAGCCTAGTCCGATATCAAAATTGGGGCGGAATCCATGGTATTTATGTGCGAAACACCTTTCTGAGTTGGCGGCTTTCGGCCGCGCTTATAAAAAATAACCCTGGGCTACGCCATCCCAAGTCCGGACGTGTGACATAACCGTGGCTACCGGGACGGCGGGACTTTTTTTGCACGTTTTTAGGGACAGTCTAATAAAATTACAACAACCACATGAAAACTTGAAACTTTTATTGCAAATATCTCTGCAGAGAAGCAAAATATTAAAAAAGCGCTTCCGGATTCGTGATCCTAAGGCCGAACCCCGTCTTTTGGAGCTATATCACATAATTTTAGCTAATTTATTAGCAGTTGACACCTAAAGGAAACTAGGTCGCCTCCCAGTTGGTGCATCCTGGGTAACGCTAAATGACCTACATGGCCTACACGGCTCGTTTCTTGTATTGCCGGTTCTACGAGAACGGTACCAGTACTTGTGCTATACCCATCGTGCCGAAACAACCCGGGCCGTTTTCTTATATCGACCCGGCCAAAAGCAATACACTCGGGGTGACCCTGTCTGACATTTAGGCAGGGCTACTACTCGCTACAACAACAACAATACCCAATCGAAATACCTGCTCAATTTCAAAACGATATTATTCGCGCTAATAGGGAAATTAAAGTAAACTTTGGCCACCAGCAAATCCTACGACACTTTTCCTTCCATAGGCGATTCTTATCGTCCTATATCACTTTTGTCACCGGTAGTGAAGACGGTAGAGTCCATTTTGCTCCCGTATTATACTGCAAATCTGCACCTGGCTAGTCATCAACATGGCTTCCGTAAGCTGCACAGCACCACCACCGCACTCAATGCCATTACAACGCATATAAATAGCGGCCTAAATCAAAACCAACCAAATCACAGGACTGTGTTAGTGGCATTGCACAGAATGCGACCGTTTAATATATATCTTTTTGCAACAGACACTGCATATCCATTCTTTTGGTCCGGGGTTCGCCTCAACGCCCGCCCGTAACAATAGAATATCTTGCAGCTCTGCTGCAAGGGGGGAGGATGATAGTTTCGGAATGGGACAAAACATACTAAACAGGGTTACATTGAAAGTGACAGTCCTTGGCCGAGGTAAAACCCCGGTGGTTCCCCTGCGCAGAGATCCATGGCGATGTCCTGGGTTTTCTGCTCTGAGAAGTGACTGTACATAGGGAATCAAAACCTTTCCAGGTTTTTCACTGAGCGAGATCTGACAATATCTCCGACAAAATCAACGGCGACGCTTTTTACGACATGGACGCACCAGGTGAGAAATGAATTAGACATTTTCGTTGATGGCACTAAGCTACCAACTGTCAGCCACCCAAAGTTATTAGGGATGATACTGGATATTACCTTCTCATTTGCTGGTCATGTGTCTGCAATGGTCTCAAAGGTACGTGGTCGCAACAAGATCCTCAAGTCACTTGCCGGCAGTACTTGGGGAAAAGACAAAGAAACGTTGCTGACTAAGTCTTTGACTATGCTGCACCCATATGGTCGCCTAATGTACATAACACCAACTGGACGAATTTACAAGTCTGCCAAAATACTGCCATCAGAACTGCTACGGGATGTCTCCTCATGTCTTCCGAGTCTCACCTCCATCAGGAGGCAAAATTGCTCAATGTAAAAGAGCATGCGGAAATGCTGAGCAGGCAATTCCTTCTGAACTGCCACAAGCCAGCACATCCAAACCGTCATCTTTTGGACATAGATCCGCCCCTGAGAGACATAAGGAGACATCTCCGTAAGCATTATGATGAGATCCGGCATCATATTACCTTGCCGTTTGATCTGCAGAATCATAAGCGGGCTCTAACCGACATCCACACCGAGTCGGTAGACACTTTTGTCGGATCTCTACCTGTGAATCCCGTTCTGAACAGTCCTCCACCGGATATTGCTGAAGAAGAACGCACCTTACCAAGGGAGACAAGAGTGACCTTGGCACAGCTTAGGTCTGGATATAGTGTAAGGTTAAACTCCTACTTATCCAGACTTAATGATACAATCTTAAATACATGCCCTGCATGTGGTAGGACCCCCCATGTAACCCTGTTTAGTATGTTTTGTCCCATTCCGAAACTATCATCCAGCAGGGCTGCAAGATATTCTTTAGTTACGGGCGGGCGTTGAGCCGAACCCCGGACCAAAAGAATGGATATGCAGTGTCTGTTGCAAAAAAATATATATTAAACGGTCGCATTCTGTGCAATGCTTCTCGTGTAAGAGATGGCTCCATAAATCTGGATGTTCAGGGCTTAACCTTAACATCCACAGACCCCGTACTTTCTTTAGTACTTTCGTGGCCCCTTGTTGTTTGCGCCGTCGGGCGTCCCGCGGTAAGCGCCGTTCAAGCGCACCCCTACCGCCACCTTCTAGTAGCAATACTAATAATAATAATAATAATGTCTTAACGACTAGCAGCATTTCTGCTATACCCGCCACACAAATTCCAGACTGTTGCTCGTGCCTTATGGCGTCAACATCACGCGCAGCAACTCAACACTCTTGCTCCCACCGGAGCAGTTTAGACATGAGCAACTCCGAGCATCAGTCTCTGTCTGTTTCTTTGTTACACCCCCCCTCCCGTTTAATTTCTCACGTGAGTCAGGATCAACATCTTCTTGCACCTGTCTCGACGTGTACTGTTTGTCGGCAAAGATTATACACGCTCGCGTCATCGGTCAAATGCAATAACTGCTTAGGCCAATGCCACGTACATCTATGCTCTGGGCTCGCTAACAGGAATCTTTGGACGGATGCGTTCATCGCACCATGCTGTAACACGCCTCAACCTACGACGCCAGCCAACCCGGTTACACCAGGTCCACAGCTAACTAGGCTGAGGCACAGCCTTGGTCTTCGCCTACCAACACCTGGGCGAACACATCCGTCTCTCACGCCTTTGGTTAACTCGACATCGACCCCACCGGCGCACTTCCAAATCTTACAGCACAACTGTAACGGATTAACTGGTAAGATCGCAGAGATAACTAATTTGATGACGCAATATGACATAAAACTTGCCGCAATCCAAGAAACCAAGCTCAGTCCAAGGTCGGACCTCATTACATATGGCGGATATAACATTCACCGGAAAGACCGTCATAGAGTAACAGGAGGTCTGGGAGGTGGTCTAGCGTTCATAACGCACAACTCTGTACAGTATCATCTATTTGATACCGACATCGAAGGAACGGATGATATCTTAGAAAGCCAAGGTATTACCATCCGTACAGGAGATGTCGATCTGCAAATCATTAACATCTACATACCCCCTGTCTCAAGTTGCCCCACTGGTTATCACCCGACATTAGCTTGCTATTACGAGGAGATAACCGCGTGATCCTGGGCGACTTCAATGCGCACCACGACATGTGGCACTCAAACTTGCCAGCAGACAGTAGGGGGCATGTACTCGCAGAACAAATAGATGATACGGCTTTCTGTACATTGAACGGAGACGCCCCAACGAGAGTATCGGGTAACTGCTATAGTTCGCTAGATATTTCTATCGTAAGTGCAGGACTATTGAACAACACCAATTGGCGACCCATACTCACGTTGGCGTCTGACCATCTCCCAATAGTCATTACCATCGAACGACCGACGGACTTTATAACACCTGAGCATGGTACATACATCAACTTTACCAAGGCGGACTGGGACAGTTTTCAGACATATACGGACGAATCCTTGGCTGCTCTATCCATTCCTACGGACGTACGCAAAGGCGAACGAGACTTCCGCAACATCATTGACTTGGCCTCTAGACGCTTCATTCCTGCGGGTCGAATATCGCGAATAAGACCAAATTTCCCCGCGGAGGCAGCGGCCATGGCTAGAGAAAGAGATGAAGTGCGAAGTCTCAATCCCGCAGACCCCCGTATAAGGGATCTCAACGCGGAAATTCGTAGGTTGGTCGATAAACACAAACTGGCCAAATGGAAACAACACCTAGAGCAATGCAACCTCTCTGACGGTGTTGGCAAATTATGGACTACGGTCAAAGCTCTATCTAATCCAACACAACACAAGGATAAAGTAGATATTACTTTCGGTGACAGGGTGAAGAAGGACCCTAGGGGATGTGCGAACTCCTTCTGTAGACAATTTGTACTACATTCCCCACCCGATAGAGCTAAACGTAGAACCATGCGACAGGCGCGTAAATACAAAAACCAAAACACGCCCATTGTCATCACTGCCTCAGAGGTCAAGGAAGCCATCAGACAGGCTAAGCCCTCAAAATCCATCGGCCCGACGGCATTGCCATGAAGATGCTGAAACATCTAGGCCAGGAGGGACACAAATACTTAGCGGCTCTATTCAATCTTTCACTGAACACTTTCGTTATTCCTGAAATATGGAAAAAGGTGAGAGTGGTTCCATTATTAAAACCTAGAAAGCCGGCAAACATAGGCGATTCATATCGCCCTATATCACTTTTGTCGCCGGTAGTGAAGACGCTAGAGTCCATTTTGCTCCCGTATTACACCGCAAATCTGCACCTGGCTAATCATCAACATGGCTTCCGTAAGCTGCACAGCACCACCACCGCACTCAATGCCATTACAACGCAAGTAGCGGTCTAAATCAAAACCAACCAAATCACAGGACTGTGTTAGTGGCACTTGACTTGTCGAAAGCTTTTGACACAGTCAACCATGCCACTCTCATACAAGATCTATTAGAAACACAAATACCTGATGGGTTAAAGAGATGGACCGCTAATTACTTGAATGGGCGGCAGGCGTCGGTCAACTTTAGAAACGCAACATCAAAACCAAGACGAATTAGACGGGGGGTGCCACAGGGTGGTGTCCTATCCCCGACACTGTTTAATTTCTATCTATCGAAGATGCCCCCACCACCAGAGGGTGTCTCCGTCGTTTCTTATGCTGACGACTGGACAATAATGGCGACGGGGAAGGGCCCCTATACTGATGAACTCTGTAATAAAATCAACGGTTACCTCTGCGACCTTTCCAGGTTTTTCACAGAACGAGATCTGACGATATCTCCGACTAAATCAACGGCGACGCTTTTTACGACGTGGACACACCAGGTGAGAAATGAATTAGACATTTTCGTTGACGGCACTAAGCTACCAACTGTCAGCCACCCAAAGTTATTAGGGATGACATTGGATAATACTTTCTCATTTGCTGGTCATGTGTCTGCAATGGTCTCAAAGGTACGTGGTCGCAACAAGATCCTCAAGTCACTTGCCGGCAGTACTTGGGGAAAAGACAAAGAAACGTTGCTGACTACATGTCATAACACCAACTGGACGAAGTTACAAGTCTGCCAAAATACTGCCATCAGAACTGCTACGGGATGTCTCCTCATGTCTTCCGAGTCTCACCTCCATCAGGAGGCAAAACTGCTCAATGTAAAAGAGCATGCGGAAATGCTGAGCAAGCAATTCCTTCTGAACTGCCACAAGCCAGCACATCCAAACCGTCATCTTTTGGACATAGATCCGCCCCCGAGAGACATAAGGAAACATCTCCGTAAACATTATGATGAGATCCGGCATCATATTACCTTGCCGTTTGATCTGCAGAATCATAAGCGGGCTCTAACCGACATCCACACCGAGTCGGTAGATACTTTTGTCGGATCTCTACCTGTGAACCCCGTTCTGAACAGTCCTCCACCGGATATTGCTGAAGAAGAACGCACCTTACCAAGGGAGACAAGAGTTACCCTGGCACAGCTTAGATCTGGATATAGTGTAAGGTTAAACTCCTACTTGTCCAGACTTAATGACACAATCTCAAACACATGCCCTGCATGGGGGGTCCATGATACTCTACATCTCTTCAATTGTTCATTTGAACCTACTCTTCTAACCCCTCTGTCCCTCTGGACAAACCCTGTTGAAACTGCACGTTTCCTTGGACTCCCCTTAGAAGAGCTTGATGAAGATCTTCGGAATGATCATACACTCTAGACAGGGCAATGCATTGTTAACAACAACAACAACAACAACAACCCCCCATGATACTCAACATCTCTTCAATTGTTCATCTGAACCTACTCTTCTAACCCCTCTGTCCCTCTGGACAAACCCTGTTGAAACTGCACGTTTCCTTGGACTCCCCTTAGAAGAGCTTGATGAAGATCTTCGGAATGGTTCCCTATGTACAGTCACTTCTCAGAGCAGAAAACCCAGGACATCGCCATGGATATCTGCGCAGTGGAACCACCCGGGGTTTTACCTCGGCCAAGGACTGTCACTTTCAATGAAACCCTGTTTAGTATGTTTTGTCCCATTCCGATACCATCATCCTCCCCCCTTGCAGCAGGGCTGCAAGATATTCTATTGTTACGGGCGGGCGTTGAGCCGAACCCCGGACCAAAAGAATGGATATGCAGTGTCTGTTGCAAAAAGATATATATTAAACGGTCGCATTCTGTGCAATGCTTCTCGTGTAAGAGATGGCTCCATAAATCTGGATGTTCAGGGCTTAACCTTAACACCCACAGACCCCGTACTTTCTTTAGTACTTTCGTGGCCCCTTGTTGTTTGCGCCCTCGGGCGTCCCGCGGTAAGCGCCGTTCAAGCGCACCCCTACCGCCACTTTCTAGTAGCAATACTAATAGTAATAATAATAATGTCTTAACGACTAGCAGCACTTCTGCTATACCCGCCACACAAACTCCAGACTGTTGCTCGTGTCTTATGGCGTCAACATCACGCGCAGCAGCTCAACACTCTTGCTCCCACAGGAGCAGTTTAGACATGAGCAACTCCGAGCACCAGTCTCTCTCTGTTTCTATTACACACCCCCCCTCCCGTTTAATTTCTCACGTGAGTCAGGATCAACATCTTCTCGCACCTGTCTCTACGTGTACTGTTTGTCGGCAAAGATTATACACGCTCGCGTCATCGGTCAAATGCAATAACTGCTTGGGCCAATGCCACGTACATTTATGCTCTGGGCTCGCTAACAGGAACCTCTGGACGGATGCGTTCATCGCACCATGCTGTAACACACCTCAACCTACGACGCCAGCCAACCCGGTTACACCGGGTCCACAGCTAACTAGGCTGAGGCACAGCCTTGGTCTTAGCCTACCAACACCTGGGCGAACACATCCGTCTCTCACGCCTATGGTTAACTCGACATCGACCCCACCGGCGCACTTCCAAATCTTACAGCACAACTGTAACGGATTAACTGGTAAGATCGCAGAGATAACTAATTTGATGACGCAATATGACATAAAACTTGCCGCAGTCCAAGAAACCAAGCTCAGTCCTAGGTCGGACCTCATTACCTATGGCGGATATAACATCCACCGGAAAGACCGTCATAGAGTAACAGGAGGTCTGGGAGGTGGTCTAGCGTTCATAACGCACAACTCTGTACAGTATCATCTATTTGATACCGACATCGAAGGAACGGATGATATCTTAGAAAGCCAAGGTATTACTATCCGTACAGGAGATGTCGATCTGCAAATCATTAATATCTACATACCCCCTGTCTCAAGTTGCCCCACCGGCTATCACCCCGACATTAGCCTGCTATTACGAGGAGATAACCGCGTGATCCTGGGCGACTTCAATGCGCACCACGACATGTGGCACTCAAACTTGTCAGCAGACAGTAGGGGGCATGTACTTGCAGAACAAATAGATGATACGGCTTTCTGTACATTGAACGGAGACGCCCCAACGAGAGTATCGGGTAACTGCTATAGTTCGCCAGATATTTCTATCGTAAGTGCAGGACTATTGAACAACACCAATTGGCGACCCATACTCACGTTGGCGTCTGACCATCTCCCAATAGTCATTACCATCGAACGACCGACGGACTTTATTACACCTGAGCATGGTACATATATTAACTTTACCAAGGCGGACTGGGACAGTTTTCAGACATATACGGACGAATCCTTGGCTGCTCTATCCATTCCTACGGACGTACGCAAAGGCGAACGAGACTTCCGCAACATCATTGACTCGGCCTCTAAACGCTTCATTCCTGCGGCTCGAATATCTCAAATAAGACCAAATTTCCCCGCGGAGGCAGCGGCCATGGCTAGAGAAAGAGATGAAGTGCGAAGTCTCAATCCCGCAGACCCCCGTATAAAGGATCTCAACGCGGAAATTCGTAGGTTGGTCGATAAACATAAACT